>JARKNS010000009.1:16805000-17415000 GCA_029990575.1 Petunia axillaris subsp. axillaris
ATTGCTTTGCTGGCTATCACCAGATTCTAATGGATGAAGATGACTCTGAAAAGACCGCTTTCATCACGCCTTGGGGTGTGTTCTGTTATAGAGTTATGCCTTTCGGTTTGAAGAATGCCGGGACAACATATATGAGAGCGATGACAACTCTTTTCCATGATATGATTCACAAAGAGATTGAAGTCTATGTAGATGATGTTGTTATCAAATCAAAGAAGAAGAAAAGCATTTGACTGATTTGAGAAAATTCTTCAACCGCCTTCAACGGTATAACTTGAAGCTTAATCCTGCAAAATGTGCGTTTGGTGTTCCCGCCGGTAGGATGTTGGGTTTCATTGTAAGCCGGAGGGGTATAGAATTGGATCCGTCTAAAATCAAGACTATCCAAGACTTGCCTCCTCCAAAGAGCCGGAAGGATGTGTTGAGCTTTCTTGGCTGCTTGAACTACATAAGCCGCTTCATTGCACAATCCACGGTTATTTGTGAACCAATAATCAAGCTGTTGAAAAAAGATGCTGTTATTGAATGGACAGAAGATTGTCAAAAGGCTTTTGATAGGATCAAGGAGTATCTATCTAATCCGCCTGTGTTAGTTCCTCCTGAACCTGGAAGGCCATTGATCTTATATTTGTCTGTCTCAGAAAATGCATTTGGATGTGTCTTGGGACAACATGACAAGACCGGGAAGAAAGAACAAGCCATTTATTATCTAAGCAAGAAGTTCACCCCTTATGAAGCCAGGTACACTCTCTTGGAGCGAACTTGTTGCGCCTTGACTTGGACCGCACAAAGGTTAAGGCACTATCTTTCATCATATACAACTTATCTTATCTCGAGGATGGATCCTTTGAAGTATATCTTTCAAAAGCCGATGCCCACGGGGAAATTGGCAAAATGGCAGATTTTGTTGAGCGAATTTGACATTGTCTATGTCACCCAAAAGGCGGTAAAAGCACAAGCATTGGCGGATCATTTAGCTGAAAATCCTGTTGATGACAACTATGAACCATTGAGAACTTACTTTCCCGATGAAGAGGTCTTGTTTCTAGGTGAAGACATCTCTTCTGAATATGATGGTTGGCGTCTTTTCTTTGACGGAGCAGCAAATTTCAAAGGTGTCGGTATTGGAGCTGTCTTAATTTCTGAAACGGGTCAGCATTATCCTGTTTCGGCCAAGCTCAGATTTCCATGCACTAACAATATGGCTGAGTATGAAGCATGCATTTTGGGTCTTCGATTGGCAGTTGATATGAATATTCAAGAACTTTTAGTAATTGGGGATTCCGACTTGCTGATTCACCAAGTACAAGGCGAGTGGAACACCAAAAATGCAAAGATTCTTCCTTATTTGCGTTGTGTCAAGGAATTGTGCAAAAGGTTCGCAAAAATTGAGTTCAAGCATGTTCCAAGACTTCAAAATGAGTTTGCCGATGCTTTGGCAACGCTATCTTCCATGATCCAACATCCTGACAAAAATTATATTGATCCTATCGAAATTGAATTGCATGATAGGCCAGCTTATTGTTTTCAAGTTGAGGAAGAGCGAGATGGCCATCCTTGGTATTTTGATATCAAGAATTATCTCAAGATTGGGAGTTATCCTGAAAATGCAACAAGTGTTCAAAAGAAGAGCATTCGGAGGTTAGCAAATCAATTCTTTCTAAGCGGTGAAATCCTATATAGGAGGACCCCGGACTTAGGACTCTTAAGGTGTGTTGATGCTATTGAAGCAAATAAATTGCTTATGGAAGTGCATGCGGGAGTTTGCGGACCGCACATGAATGGTTTTGTTTTGGCAAAGAAGATCTTAAGAGCAGGATATTTTTGGCTAACTATGGAAACTGATTGTGTTCAGTTTGTGCGGAAATGCAATCAATGTCAAATTCACGGAGATATGATCAAAAGACCTCCTTCTGAACTTCATGCAATGAGTTCTCCCTGGCCTTTTGTTGCTTGGGGAATGGATGTTATTGGTCCTATTGAGCTGGCAGCTTCAAATGGACATCGCTTTATTTTGGTTGCTATTGATTACTTCACCAAGTGGGTGGAAGCAACTTCTCACAAGTCTGTAACCAAGAAAGTGGTGTCAGATTTCGTGCGCAACAATATCATTTGTAGATTCGGAGTTCCTGAATCAATCATCACTGATAATGGTGCAAACTTGAATAGTGATTTGATGAGAGCAACTTGTGAAAGCTTCAAGATTACTCATCGCAACTCTACTGCATACCGTCCTCAAATGAATGGAGCTGTTGAGGCGGCAAATAAGAATATCAAGCGTATTCTTCGCAAGATGATTGATAATTATAGAGATTGGCATAAAAAGTTGCCTTTTGCACTTCTTGGGTACTGCACCACCACTAGAACTTCAACTGGGGAAACTCCTTATCTTTTGGTGTACGGCACAGAAGCAGTCTTACCCGCGGAGGTAGAAATTCCTTCCTTGAGAATCATTCAAGAAGCTGAATTGGAAAATGCTGAATGGGTGAAGATCAGATGTGAACAGTTGATGCTTATTGATGAGAAAAGAATGAATGCAATTTGTCATGGGCAACTTTACCAAAATCGCATGATCAAGTCTTTTGGCAAGAAAGTGAGAGTGAGAGACTTCAAACCAGGGCAATTGGTGCTAAAGAAGATCTTTCCTAATCAAGAAGAAGCAAGGGGAAAATTTGCACCAAATTGGCAAGGTCCATATGTGGTTCATCAGGTTTTATCCGGAGGAGCACTGATTCTGGCAGAAATGGATGGTCAAGTTTGGCCAAAAGCAATCAACGCAGATGCCGTCAAAAGATACTATGTTTGAGGCGATCGCAAGTTAGCATGGTTTTGAATGTAATCTTTGATGTAATGCGAACTACGCGTGACCTGAGTCCCAAGGCGGGATACGTAGTAACTCACATAGAGTTTGGTTGCATTGATATAAGAATTTCCCCTATTCCCTATTTTGTGTAAGTTTGAACTACTTCTGACCTGATTCCTGGAATGGCAACAGGATAAGTAGGCAATCCCCGTCGGATTCGGTCAAAATATTGTAACACTTTAGGCTTGTTTATCTTTTATGATGTAATGCCGAACTATGCATCTGGGCAGATGTGTGGATTTTCCAATTCGGATACGGCTTCGTACTTAGATTGCCATACTTTCCCAAAAAATATTTATGTAAGCAGAACTACGCACGGTCTGATTCCCGTGGAGGGATACGTAGGCGCTCTTAACGGGCTCGACTCTATAATATTAAAATTTTCAGTCTCCCCTAAGGCAAGAAACTGGGGCAATTTTTGCAAAGATAATTTGAAGATATGGAAGATAGAAACTGGGGCAATTTTGCAAGACAATTTGAAGATTTGAAAGATATCAACTGGGGCAAATTTTGCAAAATGAGTTGAAGATTTGGAAGTTCATAACTAGGGCAGATCTTTGCAAGAATTGGTTTGCTTATCAAAGGATGAAGCGGCAAAGTTCTAAAAATATTCAAGATTAGCACAAGTTGCAATACAAAGGACGTTCAGTTTGTTTCAGGATATGTCATGAGTTTGAGTTAAAGCAAGAATTTTAAATGCATTATAAACTTTTTATTCGCATATCAATGATTACTTGCTTACTATTTTATTGAATTACTTTATTTTGCCTCTATCTTAAGATGAGTTATACTATTGAGTTCATAAACCAAGTTTCCGAGGATGGTTTTCAAAGCCCAAGTCTCACGAAGAAAAGGAAGCGATAGCAGCAAATTCAAGATGAATCAGCACAAATCAAACACCCCTCCCCAAAACTAACAAAATTTTCTTTGAGAGCAGGAACCTGAAAGCTTGCAATGGAAGGACCATTCGCACTATGGATGAACAATTTATGGAACGCGCATTCAAAGAATTGAACATCAGATCCAATATGAACTGAAGAGGGCATTCAAAACTTTGCACCACTATCCATACAAGCAACACCAATCAAGTTGACAATGCAAATGATTTGGCTTGACAGATCATTCAAATTTACTGTTGCGGCGTCTAAGCATCACATTAGATTATTGCCGAAAAGGCGGCGCTTTTCTTTTCTCAAATCTTAACATTGTTATGGAATTTATCTCGCAATATTGATAGACAAGTCGGCTGGAACACCGCTTTCGGAGTGTTTCGCGATGTCGGTTGTCTTGCAATATTGGCATTTTATATTTGGTATTTATTAATAGTTTAAGACAAGTCGGCTGGAACACCGCTTTCGGAGTGTTTCGCGATGTCGGTTGTCTTGCAATATTGGCACTTTATATTTGATATTTATTAATAGTTTAAGACAAGTCGGCTGGAACACCGCTTTCGCAGTGTTTCGCGATGTCGGTTGTCTTGCAATATTGGCACTTTATATTTGATATTTATTAATAGTTTAAGACAAGTCGGCTGGAACACCGCTTTCGGAGTGTTTCGCGATGTCGGTTGTCTTGCAATATTGGCATTTTATATTTGGTATTTATTAATAGTTTAAGACAAGTCGGCTGGAACACCGCTTTCGGAGTGTTTCGCGATGTCGGTTGTCTTGCAACATTGGCATTTATTAATAGTTTAAGACAAGTCGGCTGGAACACCACTTTCGGAGTGTTTCGCGATGTCGGTTGTCTTGCAATATGGGCATTTATTAATAGTTTAAGACAAGTCGGCTGGAACACCGCTTTCGGAGTGTTTCGAGATGTCGGTTGTCTTGCAATATTAGCATTTTATATTTTAAATAGATTGATAGTTTAAGACAAGCCGGCTGGAGCACCGCTTTCGGAGTGTTTCGCGACGTCGGTTGTCTTGCAATATTGGCATGTCATATTTGAAGTAGATAGATAGTCTAAGACAAGTCGGCTGAAACACCGCTTTCGGA
This sequence comes from Petunia axillaris subsp. axillaris, assembly GCA_029990575.1. Taxonomy (NCBI): domain Eukaryota; kingdom Viridiplantae; phylum Streptophyta; class Magnoliopsida; order Solanales; family Solanaceae; genus Petunia; species Petunia axillaris. The sequence continues at coordinate 16,809,861 of JARKNS010000009.1, forward strand.
GTGTTTCGCGACGTCGGTTGTCTTGCAACATTGGCATGATTATATTTGAAATACATGATTCGGCTTGAGACATTATGTCTTGTTAGTCAAACTTATCTTATGAAAGCTTTGCATTTTTACAATTCATTTTCGCTTTACTTATTGTCTTACTTTACTGTTTCAGAATAATGATCAGCCTAGAGGTTCTCCGGGTGGAGCACCTCGTCAGTTGATCGAGAGAAGGACTTGTTGATAGCATCACAACCAGCATTTACAATTTTATATTATCCCTTTATTTATTTCTTATTCCAGTTATTATAGTTTATCAGCAGTTGCTCGCTTACCGTTTGTTAAGTCTTTACAGAATTTTGGCAATGCCGCAGCAGCATTTGGGGCATAACGTGGAACCCTTTCTTAGCAGTGAACTGGGGCAATTGTTGATATGAGCTAGACTCATCAACAAGGATCTGAAGAATCGCACTCGAACAAGCAAGTTTTACCTAATCTTTCATTTCAGATTAGGCGTCAGTCTGAATTCTTTCCTATTCGTGCATCCTTTCTTCTGTCGATCGTGCGAATCTTTGTATCTAAGTGTCGTCGAACTACATATGGCCTGATTCTCTTTCAGCCTGAGATATGTAGGCAACTCAAAAACCGGAGTTCGGCCATGTCTATAAGCCTCGCACTTTGGTCCTTAAAACCAAAGTCCTTGGCTTTATCGTGACAAAATTGGGTTCTCGTCAACTTCTTTACCCTAAAAACTCTTTCATCCTTTTCCGGGTAAAGAGGGGCAGCTGTTGACACCTAATTTTGTCCCGACGTTATTGAAATTGATAATTTACTATGGAAAGGTTTTTAATTAAGGCTAAAATTAAAAATAAAAGAGATAAAGCAATTGATTTTGATCAAAAGAGGCTAAAAGCATAATTCATAGCCCAAATCCGTCCTACCCGTGTAAATCCCCATATAACTTAAAATACCCAAAATAGAAATCCCTAAGCTTTCTCCCTAATCAGCTAACCCAATACCCACAACCCTAAAACCCGATACCCAAATGTCCGCTCCCCAAAATTTGCCGTCGCCTTCTCCATTTCCTTTTCCGGCAACACCCAAATTCGTTTCCCACTTTCTTTGTCACCCCAAACATGGTAATGGTCCCCTAACCAGACCTCCTTTCGTTTTTCCCCCCAAAATCGCGACCCCACAATGTTAAAACGCGATCTACACCGTTTGTTTCTACTCCTTCTCATCCTCAAGGGCTCGGATCAAAGGCAAATAGGCTCTTGAATTCAAAATCAGAATCGAAAAAGGAATATTCGATTTGACTCGGATTCCTTTTTTGTTTTCTGATTTTTATTTTCAAAAGCTTGTAAAAAGGGGTCAAAAATCCGAACGTTGGAAAAGGAGGAGGTAAGGATATACTAGTCTTTTCATTCTAGGTCAAAACCCTAATTTTTCTTCTATATATATGCTGTTTGATTACTTGCATAGGGGATTTTTACAAAAAAAAAACAAAAACGGCAGCATTTTTTTTTATTCTCTGGTTGTTTTAAGCAAAAATACATGTAGTTTCAGTTCTTGTTCAGAAATCAAGGCAAGGTTAAAGTTCGATTGGCCGTATCGCTTCTTCACGATTCGAGTCGCTTAGTCGAGTCGCGTCTATTTTTCAGTTCTCGCTCCTGTTCCCTGCTCTACAACAGGTAATACTCAGTCCATTTCGTTCTATTGCTACCTTTAACTTCATAGTTGAGCTAAAATGCCATACTCATATATGTGTATGTATGCTGCCTGTTTCTTCATTATTTGAATGGAAGAAATGTTCTTTTGGGTTTGTCATGAAATATGAACCTCATTTGGTAATAGAAAGATTTTCTTTTTTAGCCAACTCAATGATTAAAACTGAAATTCGCTAGTATGAATCGCTATAAAGTCCATAGCTTTTTATCATTTTAGCTCAAGATTTGCTTCTTGTCATATTTTGTATAAATGATTGAATCATTTAATCTAGTTAAATGTCCTGATCTTCATTGGATTTAGTTTGGTTCTATTAAGTAAGGGACTGATTTAGTCGAGTCTATGGCTTGGTTTTAACTTATTTGGAGTTTAATCCGTTTATTGGTACTTTTAAAAAGTAAAGTGTAATTCCTTTTAGAGTTGTCTTTGGCCGTAAAGAAAGACTCTTGGATTGTTTAAGAATGGAGATAACTTATTCAGGTGCATGAATCTTTCATTATCAAGGTTAAATCAGAATTTCTTCCCTGAGTTCTGTCTTTTTTTTTAGCATGATCTTAAAGTCTATTTGTTGTCTTTAATTTAGAAATGTATGATGTTCTTGGTCTGGCCAACCTGTTTCTCCTTGTCTGTTTGTTTGTGGACAGCAAGCAGGAAATGGTTTGTTGTTTGGGTTGTGTGTGTGAGGGTAAGAAAGTTGTGAAACAGACTGTTAGAGGCTGCAGATGCTCTTATGGCAGTGTGAAATTCTGGAGATTATGCCTTGTTTTGTGAGTGTTTCTGTGAGAGTGAGGGAGTGGTCTGTTCATGATCAGGAGAGGCAGTGGAAGAGTAGTTCAGTGAGGCTTTAGCTTAGTTCAAAGGGGGTCTGCTAGGTGTGCTCTAGTGTCCAGGCCTTTGAGGATGTTTAGAGGGCATGTGTGTGTGTGCTATGGTGTAGCAGGGGTTTAGGAGGGAGTATGCAACTGTGCAGCAAGTAATATCAAGGTGCAGGGGTGAAAAAGGGCTGCTTTGGCTTTGTGAGTTGAGAGGTTGTTGGTTTGTAGCCTGCAGCAGTAGCAGGAGTTCCGGGAATTCCTCAGCTGTGTGTTGCATGTTCAGAGGTGTGAAGGTGGTCGAGGTTGGTTTAGTTGGTTCTGGAGTTTGTTGAGCAGAAGAGCCTGTGAGCAGTCAGTGAGTATAGGCTCTGTGAATTGCAGGCTTTTTGGAGAATTTCTGGTGGTTTGAAGTTTGTTCTTGGAGGCATGTAGGCAATGAGGGAGTATAGGTGTTCAGGCAGAGGTCTGAGAGCTGAAATCAGTGGGTTCAGGGAGTATAGTTTAGGCCAGTGTAGGTGCAGAGAGTTTTATTTTGGATATTGGCTTTGATAGTGCAGTAGTTTAGAGTGCCGCAAGTAGTAGCAGGGTTCAGTAGGAGTTCTGTGGTGTTAGAGAAGGTGTAGGGAATCCCAGGAGTATAGTGAAGTGCTTATGGAATGGAGTGGTAGGTGTGTAGTGAATTGAAAGGGTGTGAGCCTTAATCTGCAGCAGTAGCAGGTCTTAGTTTCTGGTATAAGAGTTCTGGATGTGTGGTGCTAGTCTCTTTGTTGCTGTAGGTAGTTTTTTAAAGGGGTGAGATGCTGGAGTGGCCCTTTTAAGGGTCTATGTAAGCTGCAGTAAAATCAAGTATCCCAAGTAGTGTGTAGTGTGCTTGAAAGAATGTTTCAGGGAGGTCTGTTGTGGCTTAGGAGAGAGGATGGTTGTATGTATGCAACCATCTATTTATCCAGTTTTTCTAAGCTTGAAGCCATGCTCATTATGAACCAGTTTGAAATGTGTTTGCCTAGGGCAGCTTATAGTTTTAAAGATTCATGCTCGGCTGATTTTCTATTGAAGGTTTCAGTTCTGTTGGGGTTCCTATCTGTCTTGTTTAGCTTAGAGATCTGCTAGTTTAATAGTTGCAATTTAGCTCTTGAGGTGATTCTCTTTTAGTTATCTGCTATGGGGTTTTGATTTATAAAGTTTAATCTTTAATACATGTTATTGAAGGTACTAATGTTAAGAGTTTGCTTTTGGTATAAATCTTGATGTAAAATCAGTAACTTATGCTCTTTAAAAATTCCGTTTCTAGAGTCAAAGAATGTGTGTGAAATAAACATTTTATCCTGTTTTGCCAAGTTTCAGCTTGGTTGAAGTCACTTTATTCAGTTTATGTGTGGAAGTTATTGCGACGTTGAAAGGAATATAGTAAACACTCATCTGGTTTGCTTTTAAGTAAATTAGTACTCTTATTGTCTATAAGTTGGAATGGAGTGAAGTCATTTCTTTTATGGACTTGAGCCTGCATAATTCTTGTTTTGTCTTGAAGGAAAGATTTGTTTGCTTTCACTGTGACTACACATGATCAGTTTCCATATACCCATTAGCACTTCACTTGCCATTTTTCATTTAATCGTTCCAAATATGCAATCTGGGAGTATAAATGAATACAAAGTGTACTGCCTATATTTTTGCTCTGTCTGTAAATTTTCATTGTGTTAAATAGTTTGGATTCTTTGACTGGTTACTAATCCTTATTTACTTGTTTTCTTTGCACGAAATCTTGGGACGAGTTGGAGTTAAAACTCACAAATTGGGACGGCTGTTTGCATTTGAAGATATTTGCTCCGCTTCACATTTTCGGGACTTGATATCCCCGAACATGCAAGAAAAGAAAAAATGAAAATCACAAAGTCCATGGCTCGAATTGAGTTCGCTATCCCGGGTTCTACTTTCTGAAACTCCTTCTCTCCCGTCTCCTTTAGAAAACATGTTTTAGGACGTTGTAAACTGAGTTAGGATTTTGTATGATTAGAAGCCTGGTAGATTAGCTGCTTTAATTGAAATTGTTATCTTATTGTTTGTCTAAGATTGTTTATAAATTGCATATCCCGTCTCTTTGGGGCTCGCCAATTAATTTAAGATAGTAGAAACCTTTAGTTAATTATCGAGTGCAAAAGAAATAAAATTAAAATTGTACCTATTTATTCATTATTTATATTTAGTCAATCATTTATCCATTTATTAATTCATTTATTTATTCATTAATTAAACTAATTAAGTGGCATTTATTATTAATTTATTTGTTTAATTTTAATTAATTAATCATTTATTTGCCTAATCAATTATAATTATTTATTTATTTATTAGATTATTTAAGTGCTATTTATTTATTATTTTATTCATTAAATTCTATTTATTTATTTATTTAATTAATTCTAATTAATTTTTTATTTTTTTAATCAATTATATTTATTTAACTAGTCAATTATTATTGTTCACCCCTTATCCAATTGGAATCATATTAATATTCATTTATCTAATTAAGATATTTATCTATTTATTTATTTATCTAATTAATTAATTAATCAATTATTATTTTTATTTAATCATTTATTAATTTATTTACTTAGCCCTTATTTATTTAATAAATCAATCAACCCTTATCTCATTATTCATTCAATTAATTGTAAAGTTTTGTTCAAGTATTGTCATAATCAATTTTATCTTCTTAAATTAATTATCTTTAAGTAGAATTCGTGAAAATCGCCGGATTAACCGCATTTAGCGGATTTTCGAAAGTACTCCCGCAACGGACCTTTCGAATTTAATAGAACCACTTACTCAGAATCTCCGAATTTAATTTAATTTCTTTTAAATAAAGATTAAATTGCACTCATTAGTTAACCTTAGGTTCCTAATAATCCTTAAATTAGGTGGCGACTCCAAAGAAACCCTTTGGAATCCCATTTTGTTGAACATTATACCCGAAGCCTATCTTTTCTTAAAGAAAGGGTAATTTTTGGGGTTCAACAAGGTCCATGGCCCGAGGAGTTGCCCGGGGTGCTGTGGGCCATGCGAACAACGGAGAAGAACAGCACCGGTGAGACCCCTTTCTCACTAGCCTATGGCATGGACTCTCTCATCCCCGTAGAAGTGGGCGAACCAAGTCTTCGGTACGCTCACACAGCCGAAGACGCTAACCAAGAAGCGATGCGCATTGAGCTAGACCTGCTTGAAGAGAAGAGGGAATTAGCTTTGGTTCGGCTTGTTGCCCAAAAGAGGCAGATCGAGGCTTACCTCAATAGGAAAGCTAAATTTAGGGACTTCAAGATCGGAGATTATGTGTTGAAAACGGTGAACCAATCAACAAAGGAGGACAACGGAGGAAAGCTTATTGCAAATTGGGAAGGACCCTACAGGGTCAAAGCAATCGTTGGAAAAGGCTCTTATCAAATCGAGTCTCTTCAAGGAGAACCCGAACCTCTGAATTGGAACATCTCCCATCTGAAGCGATACTACTTTTAGCCGAGGTAAATATCTTTTCAACTCTTTTTCAATTAAACAGCCCCGAGCCGAATGACGCTCCCATGGCTTTCAAAAGAAATGTACTAACTTGCTCCTCGTTCCATCTTTTTGCTTGACCTCTTCAGGAAGCGAACCGAACCGTTTCCATTGCTCGGATCTTCACCAAGATTCAGAACCGAACACTGGGGAGGAGAGAGAAGGGTTGATAGCGAGGTCGACATCGAGCCTCCCAACCGAAGCTTATCTATCCGACAACCGGGGACTCATGCCCGAGGATTAGATTTAGTACATTGTAATTAGCCCGATAGCGGCGTATGATCAATCTGCTTTTATTGAAAGTTTGTTTTTACTTTTTCTACCCGAGGTCCGTTTCGACTTGGTTTCATGTAAACAGCCTTTTCGGGCTCATGGATATCAATAAAATGTCTTTGTTTCCATTCATATAAAGTGACTTTGGTTTCATTCATTTTATCTATACAAATCTTGCACACCGAAGCTGCACAATGCATCGACTCGAGGGCGAGACGTCGTCCTAAGTTTGCATCGATTGAATTTAGTCAAGACTTGCAAGCATGTCATCTATTTTCAAAGTGTCCGGTATATTTGAAAAGCCAACACACGAAACCCACAAAAGCAGAGACACAAACAGTCTTTTATTAAAAGCCCGAAGGCTGGAATTATTTACATCCAAAAAATGACCCGAAGGTCCAAAACAGAAGCATAAAAGCCCGAAGGCTTACAAAACAACACTACAAAAGATCTATGCCTCGGGAGAATCACCTCCATCCTTGGAGCCCCCCTCGGCATCTTCATCCTCTTCTTCATCTTCACCGCCACTCGAAGCTTCACTCGATGGGAGTTCATCAATGATTGCTTGGGCCTCCGCCGATTTTACTTCGGCTTTGGCAATCTCCTCATCCAGATCAATCTCCCCAGCGTGACATCGCTTGAGCAGCCTTAGCCGAGACTTGATAATGGCCCATCTCTTGTCCAGCTCGGCCCTTTTCACCTTGAGTGCAGCCCTATCCTTTCGATCAGCGATCTCATCTTTCAGGGCCGCAATCTGAGCATCTTTAGCTGAAAGCTTGGAAGTTTCGCCCTCCAGCTTCTTAATATAGAGCAAATGATCTTTCAGCTGCTCATGGTGATTTTTGGCCATGTTCACAGCCTCGGCCTTCGTTCGAGACAATTCACTGTCCAGCCTCGCAACTTCACTCTCCAGCCTCGAGCGCTCAGCCTGATAATCCTCACCGAGGAGTTTGATTTTGGCCTCGGAGTTTGCCTCGGCTTCGCGCAGATCAGACAGGGACTTGGCCAATTCAGCCTTCAGCGAAGCTATTTGGGCGTTGAATTTGTTCTTTTGCTGATCCCACAAGCGAGACACGCGCCGAACCTCGGCGGTCCTCGCAGATTCGACCTCGATGGCTTTTAGCGAAAGGATGAAGCTCTGAACAAAGATTGAAGAATCAAGATCAGCAACGAACCGAAGGTAAACATTGAAAATCTTTGGTTCAAGTTTGATAAAACTTACCCTTACGGCGTTGGAAGCCATTGTGCTGTATAGTTGGCCAGAAGTGAATTCTTGCACAACCTTGTCTTCGGTTGGCCCCAGCAAAGGCGTGAGGCGTAGCAACTCCTCTGGGCCACATGCCAACAAGTTTTAAGTAACTGGCACCTCGAGTCTCCGATAAGACCCCACCGAGGATGAAATCCTCGCGGGTTCGGAGTGCGCCTTGACCGCACTGGCACCAGCTCCTTCCTCCAGTACGGCAGCACCAACTTCCCCAACCTTGGCTTTGCCTTTAGCCCTTGCTGTGGCAACTTCAGCTTCGAGCTCATGACCCTCGAGGTCAATAACATCCACATCCCTACGAGCCGCGACCTCGGCAGCTGCATCGTCGGGCTCGTCAATCAATCCTCGGTGCCCCACCACTTCTGCCTCAGGTCGAGAAGAAACCACTACCTCGGTTCTTGGAACAACCGAGCGAGAAGGTTTCTTCGAGGGGGCCCTTTTCCTCTTCACGCCTACAACAAGGAAAGAAGTCAAAACAGGAAAGACAAATAAAGAACAACATCTAGTGATATCAACCGAGGAGGAATGTTACCTTTGGAAGTCCCCTGATCGGGGGCTCCCTTAGAAGTTTTTGAAGACTTGGAAGCCTTCAACCCCTTGTACTCCCCGGCCACCACAGCCAGATCGTCATCCGACTCGGTATCTTCTCCATCTTTTTTCTTCTTGTCTTCTTTCTTCTTCTTACTCTTTTTGGTATTCATGGCACGATTTGGGAAGCCTGACACCGAAGAAAAAATAAAGAAGTCATTCAAAATCTCAAAAGCAGCATGCCTACCCAAACATCATAAAAGCTTACCATGCCTCTTGCACTGCCAACCGAATTCGGCAGCCATTTTCATCCAAGTCCTCTCGGGACGCACAAGAGCCCCGGTCATTGCTTTGACCCAAGCAGTTAGACCCGCTGGGGGCACGATGTCTACCTTGTTGGCTGAAGAAGAAACAAAGAAACGAAGTCAATTAAAATGGATAAGCTACCAAGGAGTAAAGTACAGGAAGAAGGACACTTACGCGTATTATTCCACCGTTCGGGGAAATTGGGCTCGGTGGATAAAACCTTCGTCTCCAGCAAAATGTACCGCTCACTCCAACCTCGGTCTCCGTCGTCTTCACTCTTGTGGAGGAGGGCAAACTTGCCTCGGTTGTTGAGCGCCACAACCCCGGGTTTATGAAAATAGGGGTAGTAAAGAGAAATGAGGTGCTGCAGAGTGAAATCAATCCCTGCCTTCGTGCTCAGCCAGTCCATGCATTGGACGACCCTCCAGACGCCGGGGCCAAGTTGAGCCAGACACAAGTTGTATGCCCGGCAGAAGTCGTCGATGACTTTGTGTACTGGGAGGGAGAAACCGAGTGTGAAGGGATAAGTATAAGTGAAGGACATCCCCTCGATGTTGTGACACACCCTACTTGTTGGATCGGGGATGATGACCTTCACCTCGGGCGCGAATCGACACTCCCTCCGAACCCGCTCAATGTGAGCTTGAGTTATGCGAGTCGGGGTGGTGTTCACGGGAACATTCCTATTTTTCCCCTCTTGATCAGCTGTTTGTGCTTGCAATTTCAGATCTTTGCTGTTGTCGAAGTGAGAGGGGATGATTTGATGAGGTTCGAGTTCTTGCTCCAAGGGAATTGATGGTCCCGAAGATCCCCCCTCGGCAGCGTTACCGCCCTCGGCATCTCCGCCCTCGGCGCCACCATCCTCACCATCCCCTCCATCGTCATCACCTCGAAGGAGGGCGTCACTAAAGTTGCTCAGCATGACGTCGTCAAGCATGACGTCATCTTCCCCCGCGTCGACCTCCTCCTCCGCCGCCAGTTGGCGCATAGCTCTAGCCTTGCGACGCGGTGCGCCACCAGCGTCCGATGAAACTTCTCCGCCTTCCACCACCGGCGCGGCGGCGGCGGCGTCGCCGCTAGCGACAGCTATGGCCAAGGGTGGAACTCTCACCATTTCGCCCGAATCACTTGAATCTTGCCTTGATATTGTAGTAGACATGGTGGCAGGTCAAGCTTGGAAATTTCTTGGAAATGAGGTTCAATCAGAAAGAAGTATGGAAGCTTGAGCTTTTTTCACTCTGAGATTTCTTGTTCGTAGAAAATGGAAGTGAAGGAAAGGGTTTGATAAGGAGGTATTTATAGGTTTTGAAGAAGAGCAAGTGGCAAAAGTCATCATTGTAACGTTGGAGGAAATAAAAATCGCGGCATGACCGTTCGGGCAACCAGTGGATGAACGCCACGTGTCCACGGGAAGTGACCTGATGGGATGCGGACCGTTGACAAGTTTTGAAACGCTTGGATAAGATCGAGCCACGTCACTTTCCCGCTAAACTTCATTCCACTCCTCGGTTACCTCGGTAGGTAACCGAGGAGTGGGGGGACTATCTGTATTGGGTAAAAATCGACCCGCAGTGATCCGCCCCGGTCATGCAAATCTTAACGACCGAACACGTCCCGACCAAGCAACCGCCGAAGCGATTGAGCGAGTCGCCGAGGCCTTGAAACCGAAGATGCGTTACCGAAGGCGAGCCGGGAGCTGAGCTTCGGTAGCGATCACCTCGGTCAAACAACAGGGCCAAGCCGCCGAGGTCATTCATTCGCACCTCGGTGGATCCCCCTCGGTTCAAGCGGCTTTGCAGCCCACTACTTTACCCCACTAACTCCTCCATTTAATGCCCAGATCGTGGGAGACGCATCAGCTGCTGGTAGAGAACGTGGGCAGGGCCTTCATGCCTATAAATACTAAATCATTTTGTATCATAGGCATCTAGAAATTTGTACTGAAACGCTGCCCAAATTTGTAATCACATTCATATATTGAAATACCGTTATTTCCTCGCATTTACATCTTTTTCGCGTATTATTTCAACTTTGATACGAAGAATTGCTTGTATCCGAATCCAAATTCGATTTGTACACCTAAACTGATTTAGGCCCATACACGAGTGCATCATATTTTTTTTTGCCATACGCTTATAATTTTGTCTTAGCTAATCACCTCGGGCGTGCATTTCTTATGTTTTGTGTATCAATACAAGAGTTTTGAAGAGTTTAACTTCCCTGAAATGACAATGTATCAAACTGTATTCTAAGTAATTTTCACTCTATAGATTCGTGTAGGATTGAAACCTTCAGAAGCAAGTATAGTCCTACTGATCACTTCAACTTTCGTAATATGCTTATATCGTTAAATAATAAGTCCTCGCTCGGCCATTCTCCATTCAAAATAGAAACTTACATGTAAAGCAGAACATTATATTTCTTCTATCCCTCCCACATACCAGTGAGTGAATTGGTTGAGGGTACCTTCAAAAATAAGAACTCACTGGAAAGTAAAATTTCCATATCAAAGTAACTAACTAGCGTGGTTATATTTATTTGTGAGGTGGATTCTCATGACATAATAGATGAGTATTTAAATGAATTTTCTTCAAAGAAGGTAAATAATGCGGCCAACAACATTAACCAAAATTCGGTTAGCTCCAGAGTATGTGTCTGAATGAAACAACTCAATGAACTTGAGTCAATTGGAGCGAAGTGACTTCCTTCAAGTCAAACCTATGATTGTGCCCTGAAGCACTTTCACACTTAATTAACCCTATGTAACACGAATTTGAATTAGCCTTAAATTAAGATACATATTAGCCTTCAAGTCAAACCTATGTTTTGCCTTAAATTAAGTAGCCTAATATTTATGCAAGATTGCAAGAGATCTCTACATTTAAATAGGTGTACAAGAGATTAGTCTCACTTTGCTCATACGTAAGACAATGGTAAGCAAGAATATGTACTATGAAAGTTATTAAGATAGTCTTTACAATGTCCAATTAGTGCACGTATTCTAACAAATTCACACATAACTTTTATAGCCAGTACCAACGGCAAAAAGCACTCTACCGAGTACTGGCCAACACAAACACTGACTTTAGATGAAAGCTTAGGGGAACATTAGTTGCTAAACACTTCATTGGTCTAAGGGAAACTTGTTTAGACAATTATAAAAAAGATGTACCTGACCACATTCATGATCATGTTCACATTTAACTAAGATTCTCAATATTAGACGCAGGTGTCAATAATTTTTCAAAAACCCACAAAACCGATCGAATCGAACCCTATTGAACCAAATTTTAGGTTCTTTAAAATGAAACCTTAGGTTCTTATACAAAATCATAACCGTACCAATTATTAGGTTAAGTTTTTTATTTTATAACAAAAAATCGAAAAATTACCGAACCGCACCGAATAAATTTATATGCATAAAATATACTTTATATATAAAACTTATATGTATAACTATATATAATTTAATTAATTCCAGAATCAATAAAGTAGATATTTTTTAACCGTCGATCCTTGGGGTGAAATTAGTAATGCAAAGTATCCCAACATACTTAATTGTACTATTCCTACTACTAAAAGTTGAAACTAGCATGTTTCAATAGTGTATTGTTTTCGTCATTTTAAACTCTAAATTCCTTAAAATCTAGTTCCTACTGTAGTGACAATTTATTATAGAAGATCTTCGCGGACCATATTTGCATTCGTCTTATAAATTTTATTCGCGGGTGAAGGTTTAATCCCTTATTAAATTTATGTCGACTTATGTTTATTTTAAACTATGATTTAGTATAGAACAATACATCATAATCAAATACCTTATTAAAAAATTAAACGAACATGAGTAACAGTCGAAATAATGTTAATAATTATCTAGCTTTTTGTTTATTTATTGTTACCCACTCTTTCATAATATTATCCATAGAGTAGGTACTGTGAAGTGTTTCACTGTCGCATATTGTAATGAATCATTTTAAGCACACTTCGCCAAATATTCAATTGATTGTGATATCATTTGTTATCTCTAATATCGTTTAATACTCCAGCAAGATGATTTAATTTTTATATTTTAATTTAATCACTAGAATCGTATAAATTTTGCAATGAAAGCGATACTTATTTTTCAATGTTGTTGTCTTGTACGACAAAAATGATAGTCTTAGCCAATATTTTTTTGTAAAAAAAAAATGAAAAGTAATTGAATCGTACCAAAACCGAAGAGAAATCGATATGATTGAGACGGTTTCGAAAATCGAAATTTTGGTTATACATTTTAGAATAACCGAAAAATTGGTATGGTACAAAATTTTTAAAATAATTAACCGAACCGATCCATTGACGCCCCTAATTAGACGTGCATCGTAAACGTTTTAGCATATCACGATTCTCATACTCATCTTTCACTATGCTCCTTATTCAAAATAAAAGACAATTCATTGTTCTAGCTGTTATGGTAAAATATTGAGTGATGTAATATATTAACATTTACTATCATGGTAAACATTAAGTAAGAAAATATCTAAAAATTATTACTCCATCCGTCCCAATTTAAGTGTCTTAGTTTTACTCGATATAGAATTTAAAAAATAAAAAGAAAATTTTCAATATTGTGGTTCTAAATTAAAGATGTATGGAATGTACTAAAATACACTTTGAATTTTGTGGTTTTAAGCTTGCCATGTATGCTGTTTGAATTGTCAACTTACTAAATTTAGAAATAGGCATTATTTTTGGGACGGAGAGAGTAATAATTTAAGAGATAAATTAGAAATCAATTATGTCGCACAATTAAAAACTTGATAATTAAATGAAGAAGATAAAATGAAAGGCTCGTTATCTGTCAAATTTTGAATAGTACATCAACTAACTTTCAAGATTTTTCGAACAAAAAATAGAAAAGGAAAATAGAACTTAAAGTAAAGAAATAGGGAGAGTGAATTTATTTCGTGCTTCCTACTTGTATATGCATCCCAAACACAAAAGAAAGGCGTTTCAACAACAAAAACTGATAGATTTCCTCTTCTTTTTTAAAAAATTCCATAATTACCCTCCACAATGTGTAGAGTATGAGAAGCAGATTTGGTAGAAGCAGTGAATTTTGTGCAGACAGTATATTTATGTCAAAAAATTATTAAATATATACAAAAATCAAATAAATCGATAACTTGCACTTAAAAGCATTATCCTAAAATTTAGAACACATAAATTTTGAAATGCTAGATCGGTGGGGACATTCAATCATGGGTAATTTAGTCCTTTTGTGACAGTCCTAAGGGAAAAAGACGTTTAAGCTCTATTAAATTGAAAGATCCCAAAACGACATTAATTAATTCATGAATTTTGACAGTAATAATATTGAGAATTGTGTGAAGATGAATAATGGAGTGGTGGAATGCAGCGTTTGCCACTCAAAATTAGGACCTAACAATAATAGTAGAACGATATCAAAAGCATATGATAGGCATCGCACTGATGTTTCATTCAAAACTCGTGCTTTTCACTTCTTTTTAGTTTTCGGTGATTGCATTTTAGTCGGTTTACAGGTATGCATTAATTACTTTTTTACTTCTCATTTACCTATAGTACATTGTTAATTTTTTGCCTACTTACTAAATTGTTATTCTTTAACTAGGATTATTAAGCTACAAATAATCAGCTGGATATTTTATGAGGTTAAAGTTTTAAGTTACATGTATATGCACCGTTTTACATTATCAGGTCACATTTACCTATTCGTGTTTGTTATGAAGGCTTACCTGTAAATATTCTTTGTGATGGCCTGATAGTGTAAATTTTTTTTACCTAACTTAAACTCGAGTTTAAAGTTATGTACATGGTCATTACACTATCAGGTCTCATTTACTTGTAATAGCAGTTAGCCTGCCTTATTTTCAACCTTACGAATCCCATATTTATGGAAGTTTACACGTACATGTCCTTTCATAATGTTACGTATTAGTTTACACTGGCAGCAGTGTAAAAGATTTTAAAAATCATCGGTCACCCAAATGATATCTACATGTAAACCTCCCTATAATGTGGGATTTGTAATATTGTAAATAAGGCAGCTTACTTGCTGCAACAGCTAAAGGTGACCTAATGGTGTAAAAATTATTTATACTGATGGTGTTTATAACTTAATCTCACATATTATTGTTGTGAATTTGTTGGATAAAATTTGTTTACATGTGTAAGTTTTTAAAAAGTAGATTATTATATACTTGCATTTGTGGATTTTTTGGGTTTTAATAGTATTGCTTTAAGCTAGAAATAATCAGCTGAAGTTTTTTTGTTCTAAATTTGTTGGATAAAATATGCATATTGTAGGTTAACTTGTATGAAGTAAATCGTATTAGCTAGATTAAGCAAGTTGTTTCTTTGGTAAATTAGATGGCTTCAAAGTAAAGAAGATGTATGCATCACTGATTGGAAGACGAATATTAATTCTCACTGCTCGCAGCTTATTTGAAACTTGCATTGTGGATTTTGTGGTTTGAATAGTATTACTTACTCTTCAAAATAGTAAGCTAGAAACAATCAGTTGATGATTTTTTTTCGATTAGTCCATTTCTTTTTTCTTTTTGTGAATTTGTCGGATAAAATATGCATGTGAATGGTTAACTGATATGAAGTAAATCATTTGGATAGAAAAGGGGAGGTTCCTTTGGTAAATTAAAAGGCTACAACGTAATGACAACATAGGTGTCAGTGTTTGGAAGGGAAATAGATACGATTTCATCCGCAAAAAGATATTTTAGAAGCCCAAGTATCAGGAATTGCAACCTGCCAACTTAAGCATTTCTTTTTATGACGGTGGTGTCTGGGCCAATTGGTGTGCACCTTAATTGTTCCACCAAGTACCTACAACCGGCATAGGTGCCGGGCAACTCTGCCAACATGGCTTAGGCAGACGGGAAGATATCACTTGTGAACTTGAGCATCTGCACTAAGAAAATTCTGAAAGTTGTTAAAAGTCAATGTGGAGTGAGATGGTAAAATAAACTACGAGAGGTTGTATTAGAGTAGTATGTATCAGAGTAGTCATCTCGTAGAGCTCTGTGGTACTGGTATATTTTTGGATTTTCTTCATTTAAATTTTCTAAATTATTATATAGGTATGTTGAATAAACGATATTTTCTTTTCCTTTCTTTCTTTGATTGCAGCCTATACTTGTATATATGTCAAAAGTTGACGGCAAATTCGAGTTCAGTCCCATTAGTGTTAATTTCTTGACTGAGTTGGCAAAAGTTTCATTTGCAGTAATAATGCTATGCTTACAGGTATGCTTTTTCTCTTTCCATTGCTTAACTTCGCGTGTAACCTTCTATACCTTTTTTCTACGAGCTTCTCTTCTTTTTAAATAGAACAAAATTCTGTACAGGTTTGTGAGGTTACTGCTGTATGCATCATAAATTGTCCTTAAATGTCTTGATACCTTGGTATAACTATTGAGTGTCCTAAAATGTCCCAATCTCTTGTATCTTTTGAAGGCTCGAAGCCAGAAGGCTGGTGAAAAGTCTCTTCTCTCTTTCTCTACATTGTTCCAGGTAAGACTTGATAATACTCAAAGTGATTTCACTATTTTTATATTGATATACAAGTTTCCTGTGAGGATGTGTCCAAAAATAAATGAAGTTTCCACTGAGAGGTGTCTTTTTCATGTATTCAAATAGATATACCTAACCTAATTGATATATAGATAAGTGTTTAGTTTATTTAAAACAATTGATTCTTTCTTTGCCCATTTACTCCTCTTCTCTCAAGTCATGTGGAGGCTCTTCCATATGAAGGGGATATCTTTGCTCTGTTGAAACATATGAAGGGGAGAAATTACATGTATAAAGCTCAGTGGTTGGGGCTAAAATTTTATAAGCAATTTACTAGAGGTGCCAAAATGGGTAAGTAGGTGTTAATTTCTCAAGCTTTTCTTTTGAACTAGGTGACCTGGCTTGATTAATTATTGGCTAATCCATTGTCCAATGTATTCTCGTATAAGGATTCATCATCAAACCTAAGAATTGAAATTGGGAAGAACAGAACTAATGGAATCATATCATGGTGCTAACATGCTTCTGCTCGAAGACATTCACATTCTCCATACTGTACTAAAGATTTGATGAAAGGCTAACAAGGGGAAAACTCTGAGTGATAGGAATGCTTCTTTAGAGAAAGCATAAGTGAAGGTGAAGCAAAGGAATGGGAGAATGATACAGACTTGGGGCAGAGGATAGTTGGTTTGGGAGAGGAATATTGATGTAGCAAAGTGTGGTTGAGGAGATGCCAGCAATGGCAGGAGGAGATTGGGATAAGGATGAGGTGTCGGTATGAAAAGAGAAGTGGGAGTTGATAGTTTTGAGCTGTACAACAACAAACCCTGTGTTATCCCATAAGTGAGGTCTAGGGAAGGTGAGATGTACATAGACGTTACCCCACCGAGGTGGAGAGGCTTATTTCCGATATGGTGGTTAACTCTGCTCACTCCTATGAGGTATTATTGGGGGTGGTAATGACACTTGACCATGTATCCACCAGTGAAATTAAAAGCATGCTTAGGCGCGCCTAAAGCCCTGAAGCGAGGCTCTCAAAAGCCTTTGTGCTTCGCTTCAGCCCAGGCGAGGCCCACTTTTCTTTTAAAAATTCTTTTTATTTATTTTTTGTTAAAAAAAAAAAAACTGTCAAACAGTCTTTGAGTCTGTTACGATTTCCTAAGCCTCAAAACATGGAAATACGTTAATTAAGGGAAGAAATCAAGAGTTGCAAAAAAAATGAAAAAGAGAAAAGAAGTATAAGTAAGGCAGAGGCAGACGAGCAGAAGTTCTTATAAATAATGCTTCAAGCTCTCGAGCTCCACCTAGTCACTTTGAAAGAAAATGAGATTGATTTTTATGAGCCAGAGGAAGAAGAGATTGGAGACTATAATTCTAGTGATAACAATGAGAATTAATGATGGCTTAGATGGATATGATTATATGAGTGATTAGGCGTGGATGGTTTTGACTTTTCATAGACTTCTAATTCATCATAAGTAACATATATTTACTATTTTTGTGTCTATTTTTTTTATATGTGTGTGTGTGTGTGTGTGTTAAAGCTTCTTCATATTGCGCTTTTTTCACTGAAGCCCATGCTTTTAATGCGCTTTGTGCTTTAAGCACCAACGGGTCCTTATCGCTTTTTTGCGCTTCTCGCTTTTCACAAAACTGGACTATCCATGAGAATATGACACTGATACTTAACATATACTTGTAGAATTAAGAGGTTATGAACCCCTCTCACCCAATTGTAGATGTGGACTGATACTTAACATATACTTGTAGAATTAAGAGGTTATGAACCCCTCTCACCCAATTGTAGATGTGGACCTATCTGACCGCTGATGAAGAGCAATAGGTTTCCATTTCTCCAAGTTTATTTTTCTTTCTAATCAAGCAGTGGTAATGTGCTTGGTTCTTTAGAACTTTAGCCCAGTCTGAACTTTGAATTGATGAACCTAACTTTTTAGAAGTTCTTTTTCTTAGCATACCCCTGCTCCTTAGGGCACAAGTGGGATGTTAAGAATTATACAGAAGTATGTCTATGGCAACTTTTGATATAAACTGTTTTTTCTTCATTCACTGCAGGCTGCTCGGAATAATGTGCTTCTAGCTGTTCCAGCTCTGCTTTATGCTATTAATAACTACCTGAAGTTTATCATGCAGGTAAATTATTTCTGTGATTCCTCGTTTAGATCTGTAATATTAAAAGGTTATTTGGTGAGATGCTTATCAAATTCTCATCACTTACTGCCCTTATGGTAGATGTGCACGAGTAGGACTGAACCGGTTACAGAGGGATTCATGTACCCAACCTCAGCTAGCTTGGGATTGAGGCATAATTGATTGATATCGCCCTTATCTTATATATTTTGTTTCCAAAAGTGTACTATTCTGGTATTATTAAGAAATATTATGTGCTTTCCAAGTTGTAGATATCTGTGTACAACTCAAAAAATACATTACAACAAGATTTGCTTTGGTCTCTTTTGTTGTTTTAGATCAGAAAGTAAATTCAGCATCTTCCCTGAAAGTGGAGAACTCTGACATGAAGAGATATGGTTGTCATTTCAAGTAAAAATTGTATAAACTTCTGGTTTTTGATCTGTTATGATTATTTTCTTCACAATTTTATGGTAAAAACTACTGGTTATCATGAACTCTGAGTTTGTAACTGTCCTGTGCTTTGACCTCATGACTCACTTTCTTGTCTAGCCCTAAATTTTCTGTGTTTGTTTATGTTATTGGAGTTCAACAATCCTCTCGCATTTCCTAATAACACTGCTGTTCTTCGTGCAGTTATATTTTGACCCTGCTACTGTAAAGATGCTGAGTAACTTGAAGGTATCCATTTGCTTATAGTTAATGAAGACATTGTCAGAGCTTGCAATATCTCATGAGAATCTGCAGTGGTTTTGGTTCCTAAAGTTGTATTATGAATTGTATTGTGTCTTTTCATTTTTGGTGCAAACAACATTTTGTAGATGAGGCTGGAACACTACTTAAGTTTTTAGAAGCACTATAATAGATGATAGTTAGCCATGGTTTCAGCTTCAACCTCTGTACATACTGTTACCAACACAAATCTTTTTGTGTTGATGAATACATTGTTACCATTATCAAAAAAAAAAAAAAAAAAGTTGTATTATGAATCTGCAAGTAGCTGATTACCAAGTGGAGTTTACAGGCTAGATTAATGGCAAACTCTTTTTGCTATCTCTTGTTGAAAACTATCTGCTCCAGTGGTAGCTATAATTGTTTTAGTGTAGTCAAAATTTCGGAATATTGAAATTTTAAAGGAGTTAATAGTTGGGTGTTAAGTTTTTTCACATATGTGCCCTCAAGATTTAGTGGAAGACAAACGGCTATAAGCATATTCCTCATTGGCTGGTTGTGAGCTGGTTAGACCCTTTTATTTTCCTTTGGGATATCGGTGGTACCCATGCCCGTGCACCTTGGTTAATCCACCAGGCATCCTGTCTAACCCATTAGCATGGGTTGCCAAGGTCATCCTGACCACCAAGGCTGGAAGTGATGGACTCACACCAAGTGTTGTACCTGGGATTTGGCAGTTAGCAGGCTAGTCTTTTATATTTTAACTTGTATTCAAGTATGCTGTGATTACTGCTTGTGATGCCTAATCTGAGGATTCACTTATGTCGTAGCATACTTGTACATCTTATATTTTCTTCTGCTGGTAGATTTATTTTCTTAAGGTTTCTGTTGGTGACAGTTTTGTTTTTTTTTTTTATTTGTCTAAAAAATGCAGGTTTTGGTAATTGCAATGTTATTAAAAATTATCATGAAACGCCGTTTTTCCATAATTCAGGTTGGTTAAGCAAGGGAGGTTTTTTTATGTTAATTATGATCAACTCTATTTTGATTGATTTTAGATGTTGTCCGGTGCTATGTTTACGCATCTGGAGCCTGAAATGTTAGCTATATACGACTTTCTAAACTAATTGATTGCAGTGGGAGGCTCTTGCACTATTGCTTATTGGGATCAGTCTGAATCAACTGCGCTCTCTGCCGGAAGGTACAACAGCTTTGGGTCTTCCAGTGACAACAGGGGCATATTTGTATACCTTGATTTTCGTAAGTATGAATATGAAGATAATTCTTAATGACTAAGCACATTTTTGCTGCGGTGATCCATCAAGATGTTCAGTTTTGGATGTTACTGTCTTCAAGAATTACATTGGAATCTGGGAATCAATTCAGAATGTTCCGTGTTCACATGTGTTCCTTTTTTTGTTTCCCCTTATTCATATTTTTTTTGATTTTACGTTTTTTGCCTTATTTAGTTGATAGAAACTGATGCAACATAATAATTCAGGTCACTGTTCCTTCACTGGCTTCTGTGTACAATGAATATGCTTTGAAGAGCCAATTCGAGACTAGCATTTATCTTCAGGTGAATTTTTACTGTTAATTGTATACTTCATGATCACTCCTGATATGCTTTAAGCTGCTGCAGTGAGTTTGACTTTATTCAACTGGATCCCAGGCAAGACCGTAGACATCTTCTCCTCTTTAGCTTCCTCTTCATCGTTTCCCCTAGCTACTTCATTGTCAGTTTGAACCATCGGCAGATTGTTATGGATTTGCTAATAATCATATTTTTGTGAGCAATTGATATAGTTATACAAGCTAATAGTATGACTCTAGATTTTCCAAGTAGTGAGATGCTTCTAACCTCTAGATGTGGCTTTC
The DNA here is from genome assembly GCA_029990575.1 of Petunia axillaris subsp. axillaris. Classification (NCBI taxonomy): domain Eukaryota; kingdom Viridiplantae; phylum Streptophyta; class Magnoliopsida; order Solanales; family Solanaceae; genus Petunia; species Petunia axillaris. Next base: position 16,830,549 of record JARKNS010000009.1, read on the forward strand.
CTTGATGGGTGTGTATGACTATATAACTGATCCATGCAACAACTGAACTTCTTTTTGCAGAATTTGTTTTTGTATGGCTATGGTGCAATCTTTAACTTCCTTGGCATACTTGGAACTGCCATTGTCAAAGGTATGAATGGGAAATCTTATCTGGGGACTATTATGTCACAACGTGCACATATATGGTTGTCTCCCATTAAATCAAATATCAAAAGTAATTCAAGTCATTATGTTTATCTTATCTTTATACTATCACTTCCCTGAACTATCCAGTTATTTGAATCTCAAATGAATAACGGTTGATAGACAACCAATTTGGTGACAAGTTTATTGTGGTGTGGGTGTAGAATGATTTTGGAGGAAGAACGGCGCTGCCCAAGTGTGTTAGCGAGAGAAACTTGGACGTGTACCAAATAACCAAAAAGATTAAAAAGTGCAAAAGTCGCTTCAGTGATATAACTAGCATCTTTCATTTGTTTAATCTTTTCATATTAAGAAAGGCCTCGAGTACCTGTGGATAAAAAATATTTGGAAAGCATCAAACTAAGACATATAACAGTGACTCGTCATTTATGGCTGAAAAGTTGGCAGAAAGGACCTGAATGTTATCACCCTTAGATGGAATACCTTCTGCAGCAGGAACCACACTATTTCCAGTCATTTGAGTTTGCCTAAAATTTTATGATGTATTAATCCACATCTGTCATGCTTGAGGACTTGTTTCTACTACTTCTGGTTGTTGGTTTATGCACATAATTAACTTATTATCTCCCTCTACTCGGGGCTAAAGTTCTGTCTTAAATGCTCCTTAGGACCTGACAGTTTGGATATCCTACGGGGACACTCACGAGCAACAATGTTTCTAATATGCAACAATGCAGCTCAGGGAATCCTGTCTTCATTTTTCTTCAAGTATGCAGGTGAGGCCTCTTACTTTTTTGACTTCCAAGTCGAAAAAATGCATCATGTTTACTTCCCATCTAACCATCCCTGTTTCTGCCCCATAAAAGTTTTAGTGTTATATACTCCTGTTGAATGTGAAACTCAAGTTTTTTTTCTCCTTAATAGTCCAATTTCTACACGCCAAAAAGGGATCGCCTCATTTTGTTTAAGTATTCTGCATATGCTATTGAATTTACATCCTAGCTCTTGCAAGGTAGGTCCAATTTTTGATAGTGACTGACATGAAGATTTCATTTCTCCTTTGTGGTTTATATTATCTTGTAAATTTTATTAACTAAATTCATTAACTAATCATAGCTTAATTGTACATTTCCAGATACAATTCTGAAGAAGTACTCATCAACTGTTGCCACTATTTTTACTGGAATAGCATCAGCTGTTCTGTTTGGACATACCCTTACTATGAACTTTATCTTAGGAATCTCTATTGTGGTTATCTCGATGCATCAGGTTATGTTTGGTACTATTATCAACTTTGAGTGGCATGATTCATTTTTTTGCTTGGGCTCATGTCAAGCTTCAAATTTTCAGTTCTTTTCGCCTCTTGCAAAGGTCAGGGATGAGACACAAAACGGCAGTTTGGAAATGATGGATTCTCAGAAAAACTACAGGTGCACTCTTCTTTCATGTTCAAGCTTTGTGAAAGCACAACTAATGCTGTTAAGAGACCAGGTTTCCCCTGCAACATCTTTTACCAACGGGGTTGGAGATGCTTATGTCTAGATTTGCCCATTAAATTGTTGTGGCCAATACTTGTTGTTCTTACGAGTCAAAAGTCTCTGTCTATGCTCCAACAGTATGGAGATCTTGGAACCAGGTTATAGTGCATACATTAAATATATGTGACTGCAGACATTAGTGAAGAACTGGAAACATGTTTGTTCTGTATGCTATGATGGTGTTAGTGTATACCTCTTCTGAGACTATCTAGCAGATGTTAAGAAAGCATTAGTGACTCGCGTATGGTAGTTGTAACTAGATGAATCATGGATGGCAATTGCGGAGCTCTGCCTCTGACTATCAAAAAGGTCAAGATATCTTTCATGTGGCCAAGTGAGTTAATTAGGTAATTTTGCTTAGATGTGGTACTCTGAAAGTTTATGAGCTCTTATATAGTTTATCCCACTCAAAAGGAAAAAGCACTGCAACTTTTTTCCACAAGGTAGCTGTTACCTCCTCCAGCATAGGTATCAGATAAGTTTGCCAACCAAGGGCTAGGCAGATGGAAGAAATCATCCTTAGAAGTTCAACCCTAGTGTCCAAGGTTTTGCACCCACTTCATTGGCCATTAGGCCACACCTCAAATTTGGGCTGACAGGGTGTCAGAAACGATAAGAATGAGAGAAAGGTCCCAACTTTTTCAAATGAAAAACCTTAGCAAGCCTACTAAATGATAAGTAATTGGCAAATGAAGCACAGAAGGAAAATTTAGGAGTTTTCATGCAGGTGCCATAGCAAATCATCGTTTTCACATTGATGCATGATGTGCGAGGTCTCTATTTATTGTGTTGCCTTATCTTACAATTGATGTCATCATTATAGTGTTTCTTCTTTGGAAAAAAATTTGAGTGCTTGATCTCTACAGGTCAAAGGATGGATCCTTCATAAATATGGCGGCTGGGGCAAATGAAGATGTAATACTCTGATCAACTTGGAAACTTTTCTTTTTCAAAGATTATGCATGCATGTGCTTAACTCATATTTTACAAAATTTTGCAGGCTAGCCATCGCGTTGAACCTGATGAGAGAGCACCCCTTCTTCCACGTTAGTTATTACAGGTATGCGCTCTCCTGGCACTTCTTTTCCCCGTTGAATGATATCTGCAATATGAGAACTAACTTTATAGTTGCTGTTTGTGAGAAAGGTTGATACATAGTGGACTTTCAAGAATTAGTTGATATGTTTTCAGCTTATTTGATGAACTGTTTAAGAGGTGTTAAGACCTGTGTCATTGACTAATAGGACCTGGTCAAACTTTTAGGTCTGCTATTTGATCCCAATAAAAGCCTGGCATTTGTAAGAATATCAGGTTTAAACTTCAGCCTTGCTCTACATATCTAGGACTTCTTGATAAATGATGAATTGTGATGCCCCAGGGCTTTGTTTTATTGGTAAGAGCTTGAAATTGTGATGTGTGGATTAGGCGCACATCATGGTTCGAATCTTGCTGCATACAAAAGCCTTGTATGTAAGTGGAGAAGGGTAGAGTATCGGGGCCATTATCCATGGAGTTTCAAATTTTGAACCACTGTCCCACGGAAATTTCTTGATTACCGAAAAACAATGATGAATTGTGATGTGCTCAACATTTCTATTGATCAATGTAACTTTACAGGATTATTACTGGAGAAACATCTTTGGCTGGTCGTTATAGACAAGATTTTGGGTCATTCCCCCTAATATTTAACATCAGTATGCTAAGAAGATTCTTTTCTCCCTCTAGAAAGGGACCAATTCTCTTCCGTGAGAATTTACTCTAGCTCTTACTTTTTTTTATATAGTATGTAATGAGGGTTTTAGGAACCACATGTGGACTTGTATACTCCATTATTATATAGAATTTAGTTCATAACCCGGACATTATTATAACGTACATCACTTGAATATTCGTGCAAAGTAATGTCTTGCTAGCGCCTAGCTGTAATGACTTTCTGCATGCACGTCGTCTGTAAATATACTACTATGAGTTCAAATTAAAATGATCTACAGCATGGCCACGGTTTTCTCTCTCTCTCTCTCTCTCTCTCTCTCTCTCTCTCTCTCTCTCTCTCTCTCTCTCGTTTATTTTTGTTTGTTGCAATATATACACGTATAAGTTTTCTTGAAAGCGTTATTTAGTTGCTGTTATTTTCTCTTTTGCTTTCTCATTGAAGCATCACTAATAAGTACCTTAACTTTCAATGAAAAGAGAGATTTTTGAACTTCTTTGTTCATTGCAAGCTACTAACTGCCTATTTGTTACTTTAATGTAACGGACAATCTTTTTCTCTTTATTTGGTACTAGTATTTTGCTTAAATTCCATTTTAATAATTCAATTCAATTATCCGACAAATTAATCTAGTTTTAGCCAACAAAAAAAAGAAGGCATGTTTGATATGATGGAAGCCATTTTCTCTATTGGAATGGTTTTCTTTATTTGGTTTGTGAGTGAAGGATACTTTCTATAAATGATATACTAAAGATTAATAATAATATTAGTAAATCGCATAAGTATTAGAGATGAATAACGGCTCATAAATATTAGTTGAAACATGATAATGACATGTATTGACATACAACAAACATATGAGATATTTCACTTTCAAATCTTCACAAGAAACCACCGTGACCATCATAACAATGCAAAGTAGATTTCATATAAAAAGTGGAAGTAGGGAGGACTCTCGAAATCCAATAAATTCGAAAGAATTGAATGAGGAGCTATATGAAGTGTATGGAGCTGCAATAGGGTGATTTATCTATCAACTTTTTAATTTTAATCCCAAGAAAATTAATAATAAAAAGTAAAAAGAAATTGTGACCATCATAACAATGCAAAGTAGATTTTATATAAAAAGTGGAAGTAGGGAGGACTCTCGAAATCCAATGAATTCGAAAGAATTGAATGAGGAGCTATATGAGGTGTATGGAGCTGCAATAGGGTGATTTATCTATCAACTTTTTAACTTTAATCCCAAGAAAATTAATCATAAAAAGTAAGAAGAAATAGTGCCCACTCATGGTGGATAGGCATTCCTGGTGTGTTGCCATGACATGATCATAATTTGAATGGCTAACACACCATTGATGATTGATGGGTGCTTTATCAAGGTACCACATTGTGGTGATTAGCAGTATTTAAATTCTGATTTTATATAGGGTAATTAGTGCATGAATTAGCGGTGTGGTATTAAGCGATAGGATTGAATTTTGAAAGATAAAACGGATGTGTGGTCTACATTATTTATTTTTGTATCTTAAAGCTAAAGGCTTAAAGTTTGCCTCACGTGCTTAATGATAGGATAAAGTGGAAAAATTGAGACTTGGCATCCAAGTTTGAGAAAATTGACCCATTATTTTACATGCCCTTTCAATCAATCGTGCAACTAGCTTAACTTGAATTTGGTAGCGTATTCCAAAATAATATTAAATTCAGAGGAACTTCTCCTCAATTTGCAAAAGAATTAGAAAGGAATCTGCTCTGTTTGTTCGTATTCCACTAGTCACAGGTGAATTCTTTGACTTCAAAAAATACTTTAGACATTAATTATCACCTTATGCTGCATTATTCAAAAATGTACTCCCTATACATGTTACTACATTTTATGAAGGTATTAATTGAGCGAAAAAGGAGTTGCAGATGTTTATTTGATTTATTTGTTATATCAGTGATGGTTGAATAAGGGAAGTTCGGTTAAAAGTTAGCTCGATCAAGAGTATATCACACCAAAAATTATAATTTGAATCATTTAATCATATCATCATATCATAGTACTATAAAAGCATATCCTCCAAAAGAACAAAAGCCATTTTACCAAAAAACCCATGTATTAAAAGAAGAAAAAAACCTGCTTTAACAAACGTACTAAAAGAAACACTTGCACCTAAATTCGGTGCTTCCTCAATAGTTGCTTCATATCATTTTAATTCAGCGGCTGCTTTCATGAAGAGTTGCTTCTATGTGTAAAGTGTCTGTTATGATGTACCATTTTAACACGTTCGTTTGGTAGTCTTTTCACTTCCAAATCCCAATTCCATCCACTGCCCAAAACTGACCACATTTCCAGCGTTTTCAAAGTTTTATAACATGAGCACACCAAAAAGTTCTACTTCTCATGTAAGTATGTATTTTGATTTCTGACGTTGTTGTACATTGTTTCTTTTTTAGAAACTTGGCTCAAAACATGTTAACTACGATAAAATATTCATGTGTTTACTGTGAATATATTGCCAATGAATAATCCTTTCGCTTAACATTATTTCTGTTATTGAAACTTGGCTCTTTTAGTGAACATCCAGTGTATATTGAGAGTTTTTATTCGGTATTGGAGTTTTTTTTTTTGCTTAAGTTAATTGTACTATTTGCAAGTTTTGGTTTTTGTTTGGAATTCAAAGTATGGTCATAGAGCGAATTTCATCTGAAAAATAGTTTTCTTTCCGTTATGGATTTAATATTGCATCCAGTATACATTTTTTTTTTGTATGCTATGCTCCTACTCTAAAAATGTCAACACCAAGATGGCCTTCTAATAATATATATCTCAAAATAAATTAACATGACATTAATGTGATTATTCCACAAATTTTACAAGCTTTTAGATGTGAAGGTGCATTTATTTATTTTTTATTCAATGTCACATCTTACATCTATAAATCAATCTTAAATAAATACTTCATTTTAGATTGTAAACCAACACACCAATGATCCACATCTACTGTTCACAAAAAATTGTACATCACACCTCTATAACATAGATGAGAAACTAGTAAATCAGAAAAACCCAGTCAATAAGGGCGATAAACTAATTAAGAGTTGATTGTCTCTATGGTCACTCAACTTTGGGTAATAGGGCACCATGATCACTTATCTTTGTTTTGTCTTTCTATGGTCACTCAACTTTGGATAATAGGCTACCATGGTCACTTATCTTTATTTTATTTTTCTATGGTCACTCAACTTTACCTAGTTAACTCTCATGGTCATCCAACACAAAACTGTACAAACTTCGTTAAGTATATGCTGACGTGGCAACTTTATTTTTTATGCAAATTACAGAAAATAAAAAAAACTAAACCAACCCACTTTAGACCCCCACCCAGCCTCAAACCGATCCGAGAATTGAATTTAGCAGAATTTTCTTACTGCAAAACAACTTGATTTTCTTTTTTCTATTTTTTAAAATCTTTTTCATATTTCATCCTACAAATTATATGTAACAGTTATCGTACCATTACAAAGTGAAAGGAATAAAATAAAGCATCAAACAAAAAGGGAGCATATTGAATTAGCGGTGTGGTACTATTAAGCGATAGGATTGAATTTTGGAAGATAAAACGGATGTGTGGTCTACATTATTTATTTTGTATCTTAAAGCTAAAGGCTTAAAGTTTGCCTCACGTGCTTAATGATAGGATAAATTAAAGTGGCAAAATTGAGACTTGGCATCTCTGTTTTAAAAGGCAGTTTTGGGACTCGTTCGGGACTCGCCTCGGGGCGGGACACTAACAAAACGCCCTGAGATTCTCGGGCGGGACTTAGATCCGTGAGGCTTACGCCTCAAGCGCCCGACGATGCGTCCAAAGCACGCCCAACGCCCAACGTTCGGAACTTGTCTTATATAACCTATGCAAATGATCTGTCCAATTCCCTAATTAAGATTGTTTGTCCACAATTTTCTTTAAAATGAAGTTATATTCATCTATAGAAATTTAAAGATTGAGTACAGTTCAATTAACGAGGCATAATATTACATGTATTATAATTGAGAATATCATAAGGGTGAATATCATCTGTATACTTAATCTAAAAAAGCATAGCTGATGTTTATAACATCATCACTTGTTATTGATCTTCATGTTTTGTTTCTGTCAGTCAAAATTGTTCGACTTCAATTATTTTGCAATTTAGAAGCAATTTTATCCATGAAGAATTAATATTTTAAATTATAATAGTAATAAATATTTATTGTTTATTCACTTTTTATAATAACAAATTTTTATTTTTAATTGTTTAAAAGTTAAGGCCTTATGGTTTATTTGTATCTCATAAAAACTGTAACATTATTCAATTTCTTACAATTGTTAAAAAGATTAGATCTTTTGTTTCTATAATCTTTTTTCTTATTTTAATTTTTTTTTGTATTTTTGATATTTTTTTGGCTCATTGTGCTATTTTATTAATTTAAAATTAATTAAAAAATAAGATCCATGGGACTTACGTCTCACGTGTCGGGGCTTACGCCTCACCTCATTGTAAGTAAAACGCCTCGCCTTGCGCCCCCGCCTCTTAAAACATTGCTTGGCATCCAAGTTTTAGAAAATTGACCCATTACTCCCTCCGTTCCAATTTATGTGGCAGCATTTCCTTATTAGTCTGTTCCAATAAAATGGCAGCATTCTAAATTTGGTAAGAATTTAATTTTAAAATTACAGTTTTGTCACTACTAAAATGATTTACAACCACACAAATATCTATGTCTTATTTTAGACCATAAGTTTCAAAAGTCTTTCTTTATTTTTTAAACTCTGTGCCGAGTCAAATTATGACACATAAAATGGAACTAAGGGAGTATTTTACATGCCCTTTCAATCAATTGTGCAACTTTTGCATTGCTTAACTTGAATGCTCAGAATTTGGTAGCGTATTCCAAAATAATATTAAATTCAGAGGAACTTCTTCTCAATTTGCAAAAGAATTACTAGAAAGGAATCTGCTCTATTAGTTCGTATTCCACTAGTCACAGGTGAATTCTTTTGACTTCAAAAAATACTTTAGACATTAATTATCACCTTATGCTGCATTATTCAAAAATTTACTATACATGTTACTACATTTTATGAAGTTATTAATTGACCGACAAGGGAGTTATGCAGATGTTTATTTGATTTATATGCTATATTAGTGAAGGTTGAAGAAAAGAAGTTCCGTTAAAAATTAGCTCGACCGAGAATATATCACACCAAAAATTATAATTTGAATGATTTAGTAAATCAGAAAAAACCGGTCAATAAGGGCGATAAACTAATTAACATAGAAATGTTCAATTAGCACCAAATTAAATCAAATACGTTTTGTGTATTTGATTACTTAAGCGATGATCACTACATCTTTATATTGCAGATATTTGGTCTATTGTTTTATCAAAAACTTACTTTGGTAACATTCTCCGGAAAAGATTAACAAAATTCATAAATCATAGTCTTATTAATGGTTTTGATAAGTGAAGGTCTATATACAATCCCCACCATAGAAACAAAAGTTGAAAAGATGCTGTTTTAGGTGAATTATATTCTTTCAATTGTATAATCCATACCTAAATAGCAATAAGCAGATTGACTTATCCACAACAATATTTTGAAGCAACATGAATAAACTTTTCCCGGAAGAACAAAAAAGACTTGGTCTTAGCCAGACAAGAAATGATTAGTTAGGTAAACAGTTTTGCTATGACTCTATCCCTCTCATAAACTAATCAAACTTTCATTAATTTATCATAAAGAATATTCTTCGATATAACCAATTAATTTATAATAATATTGCACTTCTCAACGATATTGGTAGGATGGATAAGATTTTTTTACCCTTAACTAGCTCTAATTTTACTTATAATGACAAAATCCTGATAGAGTGTATTTCTCTAACGCCTACATGGTGGATCCAGATTAGTCGAATTAAGTAAGCTTATAAATTATAATAAGGATAAAACACTCCCTATCAAAAAAAACTCCCTATTGTTCTTACGAGTCAAAGTCTCTTTCTATGCTCCAACTGTATGGAGATCCTGGAACCAGGTTATAGTGTATACATTATATATATTGTATTGGGTTAGATCTATCGTCACCAAAGTTAATGACTCAGCATCCACGTAGGATGGCGCACGGACGACACGTGGCTGCGAATGGACACGAAGACAATGGATAAGATCGAGGATAAACAGTTACAACGGACAGATAAACAGTCGCCACGGCCAGAAAAGTCGCGGCCCATCAATCAAGGCAGTTCAAAATAGGAATCTTATCCACAAACAACGCAACTGCTCGACTAAGGAGTTACAACTGCTTGTGAACGGACACATAGCTACCTATATATTGTAATCTAAGTCACAAGCATGAAATCTAAGGCTTCTCTGAATCTACACTTGTATTCAAACTATTTACTAGCATTCAATTCTTTATCTCCAGCGAATATTTATTACTATTGCAGATCGAAAGATCTCCTTTATTGTCTCGTTAACTGAATATCATAAAGAGTACGAGGAAGGGAATTTAATCAAGTCTGAACGGCCTGAGCACGGTTCCTTTTTCGTTCGATTATTCATTTATTATATCGCATTAATTGCCTCTTTACTCTTTCGATTTTATTGCTGTCATTTATATTTACTTCATTAAGAGCGTTTTAATCTCGATTATTGACCGTGACTCCGCTCTACAAATTTAATTGTAAATTAACCTAATAAAACGAAACTACGGTTAAACAATTTGGCGACCACAGTGGGAGCCGGTCAATAACTTCTGTAGGTTAAATCGCTCGCCGTATTTTATTGTCTATTCGTTTTTCCTTCGATCGCTGGTTCTCCCCGTTTTCTTTTTGTTGAAATGGCAGATAACAACTCGCACAACAACGTTCCTATTGAAGAGCAACAAGACCTCAACGCTGCGGAGCAGATAAACCAGAATCTGGCCGGAGACGAGCAGCAAGATGTTCCCCTTGCAGACGACGACGTGATCCCCATTGCAGAGGACGAGAATGTGCTCCCAGCGGAACAGAAGAACGAGCACAGCCAGCAAGGTAGTAGAAATAGCCGCAATCCTAGCCGAGTAAATGTCGACCGGGGGCTGGAGGATCTAGAAGACCCAATGGCCCAAGGAATTCGAGGAACTCTCAAGACGCTATCCTCGAATTCATACGGCAACAGGCTGAGATCAACAGGCAAATACGGGAAGCTATCGACAGCCTGCGAGGACAGAACCTGCCAAACACGGGAAATCCACCCATGGGACGTCCAAGGGATGCTTCACCGTCTCATGCTTCGAGGCGAGCTGAAAATCAGAATGCGGGTTCAGCGGTGCCAACTGAGATGAGCGAAGTCATGGAGGCCCTCACCAAGCAGTTCAAAGAGAGTCAAGAGGCTCTGCAGCGCTCTCTTCATGAGAGGATCGACCAGATCCCTGGTGCACCACCCACTTTGAAGAAAGTTGACGTTCAACGGTACACTCAAAGGCCTTGGAAGAAAGAAGCAGCACCAAAGGCCATCCCCAAAACATTCAAAATGCCAAACATACCAAGATACCGGGGAACAACTGACCCCAATGATCACCTGATGATGTTTAGCAATTTCATAAAGGCAAGCGATCTCACCGACGAGGAGATCGAATCAGTGCAATTGAAGAAGTTCGTGGAAACCTTAGCAGACGGCGCTCTACGGTGGTATTCAATGCTGCCACCAAATTCAATAGGATCTTTTGCCGAGATTGCGGAGTTATTTGTCAAAGCACACACAGGCGCTCAGAAGACAGAAACAAGAGTTGAGGATATCTTTGAAATCAAGCAGCTGCCTGGGGAGTCTCTCCGGAAGTACGTGGATCGCTTTCAGCGTGAGCGTATGTTGCTACCCAAGGTTCCAGATCGATGGGCGGCTATTGCATTCACCAACAGCCTGGACGTCAAGAGTTCTGAGGCGACCAGGCGACTGTACGAATCCCTGCGAGAATATCCTGCGGCGAGCTGGTCGGACGTCTACAACCGTTACAATTCCAAGGTACGTATAGACGGAGATAAATTAATTGGCACAGGTACCCGAGGACGGAGCCAAACTCGCACCAATGGCGCTGGGGGAAAGATCGAGACGGATAGGCCAGATGCACGGCATGAGCCATACCCCAGCCGGTCACGCAACAACTCAAACGGACGCGGTCGCAACAACAAAGGCCTGGCGAGGAGCAATGATTCTGCCTCAACTTCTAGTGGGATCCCAACCCTGCCCGTCTTCAACATCGGAGCGGTCGAGCTTGTAGCAGTGCTCGAGGAGATGAGCGAAAAGGTCAAATGGCCCAAGGATATGAAGGGTGACCCCAGCAAACGCAACAAGAACTTATGGTGCGAATTCCATCGCGATCACGGCCACACAACGGATGACTGCAAGGCTCTAAGGTATGAAGTTGCTAATTTGTTGAAACAGGGCTATCTCAAGGAGTACTTGACAGAAAAAGGGAAGCAGACTCACGCGAAAGCCCAGCAAAACAAATCAGGACCTCCCCGAGTATCTTCTCCAAAAATGACGGTCAACGTCATCTCTGGCGGAATTGAGGTTGATGCAGTCACATACACAGCAAAGAAGTATGCCAAAGTCTCTATTACGAAGACCAAACGACCGTGACTTGAGGATACGATGACTTTTGAAGAAGCAGATGCAGATGGCTTGCAGTTTCCTCACATGGACGCTTTAGTGATAACGCTGCGAGTGGAGGAGTTCGACGTCAAGAGAGTGCTCGTTGATCCAGGCAGCTCAGCAAACATCATATTGTCTCGGGTCGTGCAGCAGTTGAAGCTATACGATGGGATTGTACCAATTTCTCGCGTTCTCTCAGGATTTAACAATTCCAGCGAGAAAACGTTGGGAGAAATTACATTGACGACCCTGGTCGAAGGCGTCATGAGACGGACAACGTTTCATGTCATTGATGGAGACATGGCCTACAACATAATCCTTGGGAGGCCATGGATACACGACATGCAGGCAGTCCCATCAACCTATCACCAAGTGATGAAATTCCCTTCAGAGTGGGGAATACGAGAAGTTTGGGGAGAGCAGCGTTGCGCTAGAGATTGCTACTCAGTCGCAGTCAAGCTCCCCGAGGAAACAAAATAGCAATTAAAGAACCCGGGAGCAGAATCAAGAAACGTAGCATCAAACTACCAAATCCCGGAATTCATATCAAAATTGGATGCACGAGAAGAGTACGCGCCAACCATTGAAGCTCTGGAACCAGAAGAACTTTTCAACAACATGCCTGAAAGGAAGGTATATTTGGGAGCAGAGCTGAACAAAAACTTACGGAAAGACATCTTGCACTTCCTCAAGGAGCGGCACACCACCTTTGCGTGGTCACATGAAGACATGACGGGAATCTCCCCGAAGATTATCTCTCATAAGTTGAATGTGGATCCATACTTCCGCCCAGTGAAGCAAAAGAAACGCCAGCAAGGAGCATTCAGGAACCAAATCATAAACGACGAAGTTGACCGCTTGCTCAAGATTGGCTCTGTCCGAGAAGTCAAATATCCAGATTGGTTGGCCAACGTGGTCGTAGTGGCGAAGAAAAACGGCAAGTGGAGGGTCTGCATTGACTTCACTGATCTGAACAAAGCCTGCCCGAAAGATTCTTATCCACTACCTCAAATTGACCAACTAATCGACGCAACGGCCGGGCACGAGGTGCTTACATTCCTTGATGCATATTCAGGCTACAACCAAATCTTGATGAATCCCGACGACCAGGAGAAGACCTCTTTCATTACTTGCCGAGGTACGTATTGCTACAAAGTATTGCCTTTTGGACTTAAAAATGCAGGTGCAACCTACCAACGGTTAGTCAACCGGATGTTTCACGATCACATTGGCAAAACCATGGAGGTTTACATCGACGACATGTTGATCAAGTCCAAGCGAGCAGAGGACCACTTGGCTCATTTGGAGGAAGCCTTTCGAATCCTTGATCAATACAACATGAAGCTCAACCCGGAGAAATGCGCATTTGGAGTGGGTTCAGGGAAGTTCCTTGGTTTCATTGTCTCCCAGCGAGGGATCGAGGTGAACCCCGCCCAGATAAAAGCAATAGAAGCCATCCCCGACGTACTTCACAACAGAAAAGATGTAATGCGGCTAACCGGAAGAGTAGCGGCGCTGAGGAGATTCATCTCCCGCTCGTCTGATCGGTGCAAAAGCTTCTTCGACGTGCTGAAACAAAACAAGGAGTTCGAATGGACCCCTGAATGTCAGCAAGCTCTTAAGGACTTGAAGCGGTACTTGTCAAGCCCGCCTTTACTTTCAACGCCACAACCAGGTGAACAACTATTACTCTACCTGGCCGTATCTGAGTCAGCGGTAAGTGCAGTCTTGGTTCGAGAAGACAAAGGTAAGCAACTACCAATTTATTACATCAGTAAATCTCTATTAGATGCTGAAACACGCTATCAACCTTTGGAGAAACTGGCACTAGCATTGGTAATCGCTGCCCGCAAATTAAGACCTTACTTCCAAAGTCATTCAATAGCTGTAGCTACTACCTTCCCCTTACGTAGTATCTTGCACAAACCTGAATTTTCGGGCAGACTAGTAAAATGGGCAGTAGAATTAAGTGAATTTGATATATCTTATCAACCCCGGGTAGCAATAAAGTCTCAAGCTCTAGCAGATTTTATCGCAGATTTTAGCGCCACCATGTACCCTGATGCTCAGCGTGAGGCGGTTCTTTTCGCCGGATCCGAGCCGGGGACTTGGACCTTGCACACCGATGGATCCTCGAGCGTGAAAGGGTCAGGGCTAGGTTTAGTCCTCACCACTCCCTCGGGTGAGGCCATCAGACAGGCTATAAAATGTCCTTTTATTACTAACAATGAGGCCGAATATGAGGCCGTAATTGCAGGATTGAAACTAGCTCGAGATTATGGAGCAGATAGGATTCATCTCAAGAGTGATTCCGCCCTGGTCGTCAACCAGATAACTGGAGGTTTCGTTGCAAGGGAGTCTCGTATGCAGAGGTATCTTGCCCGAGTTACTGGTTTGCTGGCACAATTCAACAATTGGGAAGCCACACAGATCCCGCGAGAGGAGAATCATGAAGCCGATGCCTTGGCCAATTTGGGTTCAGTCGCAGAAATTGGAGCAGCAGGTTCAATGGCCGTAGCTCATCTCCTGTGCACAACAATCGATAAAGACGCAATGGAGGTCAACACGACCAATCTAACTTGGGATTGGAGGAATGAGATAATCAATTACATACTGCATGGAACCTTGCCATCAGACGTTAAGGCTGCTCGAAAATTGAGGATAAAGGCTGCCAGATATACAATTATAGATGGCACCCTCTATCGAAAGACTTTCGCAGGTCCACTCGCCAAATGTCTGGGCCCCAGCCAAACAGAGTATGTGATGAGAGAAGTTCATGAGGGGTGCTGTGGAAATCATTTGGGAGGAAAGGCGCTTGCGCGAAAACTCATACGAGCAGGTTATTATTGGGACAAGATGGAGAAAAATACTAACGAGTTTGTCAAAAAATGCGATAAGTGCCAAAGGTTTGCGCATCTCCTCCATCAACCGGCGGAGCCCTTGCATTCAATCATCTCCCCGTGGCCGTTTATGAAGTGGGGGATGGACATCGTTGGGCCACCACCCACTGCGCCTAGGGGGTGCGTTTCTTGTTAATGATTACTGATTATTTTACAAAGTGGGTTGAGGCCGCAGCATATTCGAAGATACGTCAAACGGAAGTAATTGATTTCCTGTGGCGTTATGTCATTTGTCGATTCGGGGCACCCAAAGAAATTGTCATGGATAACGGTCCCCAATTCGTGGGTCAGAAGGTCATAAAATTCCTTGAAGATCTGCATATTAAAAGGATTACTTCCTCCCCGTATCACCCAGTGGCAAACGGGCAGGCGGAATTGACCAACAAAATAATAGTGGATTCACTCAAGAAGCGCCTCGAGCAGGCCAAAGGGTGTTGGGTGGAAGAACTCCCCGGGGTTCTTTGGGCATATAGAACAACCACGAAAATGAGCACCGGGGAGACGCCCTACTCTGTAGTATATGGTTCCGATGCATTGATCCCAGTCGAAATTGGCGAGCCAAGTCTACGATATGCCCATGCAACCGTAGAACTAATTCAGTCAACCTCTCCGAGGAATTGGATTTTCTGGAAGAACGCATGGAGTTAGCACTAATACGAGTAGTGGCTCAGAAAGAAAGGGTGGAGCAATATTACAATCGGGGACTGAGGCTACGTAACTTCGAAGTCGGGGACTTTGTATTGCGTAGAGTCTCCCAGAGTACGCAAGAGGCGAACGTCGGCAAACTTGGTCCAAACTGGGTGGGTCCGTATAAGGTGGTTGCATCAGCTGGTAAAGGTTCATACCGATTGGCACGACCAGATGGATCGCTTCTACCCAGCAGTTGGAACGTGACTCACTTGAAGAGGTACTACTTCTAAGTGGTACAGGGGTTAGTGTTTCTATCCATTTTTACGTTGCTTCCATGCCTTCGCTCTCTTTTAAGTTGCTCTATTTTCTTATCTTTGTCTAAATGGTACTAACGGTCTTCAAAAGGCCAGATCCGTTTAGCTCAACTGGCAGAACTCGAAGTCCTCGTGCTTCGCGGCTGTGGGTTCAAATCCCGCAACGGACACACTCCTCTTTTGGTTATATGTGTTCTCAGATTCAGCGCTTTACCCATTGTCTTTTCATGTATGAAATTACGAAATTTCAACATGAAAACAGGGGGGTGGCAAGGGCCCCAGTAGGCCAAAATCCCGGCTAATACAGGTGATCTTCGAGCAGAGCAAGGTCATTCGTTAAGAGCACGGCTAAGCAAAATCAAGTAAGTTCAATAGAACTATTTTACTTGTGCTATATTATCTCCTACGTCTTTGCGGCCAGCATCCGCTCAAGTCCCACGACTTTACGACCAGACAATCTTGTGTTCTGATTTACGACCAAACAATCCTACGTTCTGGTCATTGGGTTACTTGTCCTTTTCAATAGAAATAACAGGGCAGTTTTAACCAAACCAAACCAAATTTTTCCGTTTCTCTGCAAAAACTTTCAACTGTCAAATATGATAAGCAAAGTTTATCGCAAAACCGTCTTACACGGTCAAATTTCGGTCAGCCTGAACGACCTGATTTCGTTCAGCCCAGAGGGCCTGACTTCAGTCATCCTAACTAAGGGTAACTTAACCTGGTTACGATCAGATTTTATTTCAAAACATCTGCGCAGATTAAACCAAAAAGGGAACTCAGACACTAAGATTTGAAACATAATCTTGACCTCTGAAAACTCCACTAAGCAACAATCAGCATTCATATGAATAAGACTTGAAAGACTAAAGATGGTCGTCAAGCCTCAACCAGCCAGACAAAAGAGGAAAACAGCCAAAAACATACATTCATAAAGTTAACAAATATTCGAAGTTAACAACATCCAACAAATTTAACAGAAGGACTAGACAAGGCATCAATCATCATGTTGACCAGGGTCCCGACCTGATGCACTAGCCCCATCAGTCGGATCCCCGCCCAAATCTTCATCTTCCTCATCTTCATTGTCCTCGCTGCCTTCATCGTCCCCTTCGACTCCATCATCATCAGCTCCCACTTCCATGCCCAGGACTTGCTTGACGCTGATGATGGCTGCTATGGTCTGATCGAGGACTAAGTCGACATTGATCTGGCCGCGCTGCATTTGGATAAGCAATTTCTTTATGGCCTCAAGAGCTTCTAACTTGGATTCGATCGTATAACGATCCCGCAAGTTTGCCAACTCCTTCGTCAGTAGCTCTTGAACCTTTGCAGATTCCGCGACCCGATTTCTGGCCTCTTGAAGTTCTCCTCGAGCAGCTTGAGATTCAGCCTCAGCTTTGTTCATGTTCCTCAACATCAAGTCGGAAGCATCGCGGATACTCGCCAGAGTAATTTCCTTCATATTGAGCTCATGGGCAAGTTGGGAGATCTGACGGCCTTGCTCGTCCATCTTCGCTTTTAGGTTTTCAAAAGACAACACAAACCTGTCCTTCTCATCTAGAAGACGGTCCCTTTCCTCGAGGAGTGCGCTTATCTTGTCGTTAGCTTCAGCGTTGGATTGCTCCAACCTATCTATCTTATCTTCAAAAAAGTCGCGTCTCCCCTCCAGGACCCGCTTCTCCCCGATCAGAACCTTTTTCTCCTCTTCTAAGGCCTGATTTGCCTGGAGAACCTCCAAAAGGTCTTTCTTCAGGCCAAGGACTTGATCTTAGTTGTTCAGCCTGGAGCGAAGCATGAGCTCGGTAGCCATCATACTCGCCTGGCAACAAGAAGGAAATACACAGACAGTTAGAACTAAGGTTTTTGACAAAAATAAAGAAAGTAAAGAAGGAAACATTACCCGAGCAGTGTCCTCAGCAATCGCATAAGCTAACTGCTCATCGTTCATGCTGCGCATGTTCCACTCTTCACGAGGGCCGATCAGGTTGGACGTCA
Source organism: Petunia axillaris subsp. axillaris (assembly GCA_029990575.1). Taxonomy (NCBI): domain Eukaryota; kingdom Viridiplantae; phylum Streptophyta; class Magnoliopsida; order Solanales; family Solanaceae; genus Petunia; species Petunia axillaris. Next base: position 16,848,443 of record JARKNS010000009.1, read on the forward strand.
CCTTGACTAAGTGGCCAGGCTTCGTAAGAAAATCCGTGTCTGGGGGGATGATGAAGTCACACTCCCTCATGCACGGCCTGGGCTCTCTCGCCTGCTCCGAAGGGTAGTCGGGGCCAAATTTATGGCGAATACCTTTAACAGAGTACGCACCAATCGTACCTCCCAAAGATACTCGCCTGGTAAGCCTAGTTCAAGAGACCTCGACGTCGCCTGTCTCGCCGAGGCCCAGGGTGTCGCACTCCTGCAAATAAACTGGCGCCACCCCGTCAGCGGCCAAGTTTATCATGTCTTTATAATAGAAGACCTGGGGTTCAGCCTCCCCCCCAGCCTTCTTCCGATCATCAACCTCCTCACCTGTCTCACCCTTCTCCTCACCCTTCTCCCCGTCATCCTCTCTCATTGGCTCCTTGCCTGGGCGCCTGTGGCTGGCATGCTCAGGCTCACTTTGTTGGCTTCCAGCCCGCTCAGGCTCGTTTGGCTCTGAGGCCTCAGGAAAGAATGCAAAACTTTCGTGCATTCTTTCCTCCCCCATTTCCTCAGCTTTTTCTCCTTCCCCATCACCAACTCGGGGACTCTCCTCGAAAGCATAAGAAGAAGTCTCCGCAGCTCTCCTCTTATCACTTCGAAGATACGCCCTCCTCCTCCGAGTCAAGCTCTCGTCGGGAACCTCTGAATCCGACAGGACAACCACCACGGGCTCAGCTGATTCAGGGGCAGCCGCCGAGCTTTTGATACTCTCTTGCCCAGACTTGGGGGTCTCAGCAGCAGCTACAGTGACCTCAACTGTTTTCTCAGAAGACTGAGGGGTCTTGCAAGCTGTCCTTTTCTTCTTCCTGGGTTTACTCTTTTCAGAGTCAGTTTGCTTTCTCTTCAGGCTCGCAAGAACCTCCTCGCCACCCTCCCTAGCTTTGATAGCTGCTGCAGTTTGAAGGATAGCAGCCGCCTCCTTGTTGACCTCAGCCACAGGATCAACAACCACCTCCTCGGGAGGAGGAGCAGGAAAGTAACTACCACCAGTACCTAGGCCTGAAAATAGAAGCGTATCAATACCGTAATAAGCTCTGCATAAGTTAGTAAGAGATTCAAGTAAACATCCTACCGTGGGTGCTGGGGTTAGACAAATGCTTCAAGGAAGCATAGTGAGGCTATTGCCTCTGCTCGTGGGTGAACTCTGTCAGAATTGGTTCAACCTAAGCAGACAACTCCTCCTCAGTAATCAGGCCATCATAGGGAATCTTGTCAGCTAACCAACAAAGAATGGAAATTAGAAAGTGCAGATACATAATTCAAAGAATATTCAACACAGATACTCGGGGACTTACGACTTTTGTTCCAGGCCTTGCGGAGATTAGTTTTGTCGCCGCGTGTGAGGAGTCTGGACTGCACATAAACATACCGGTGCATCCAGCCCCTATCCCCTGAGTCTTCGGATTTGCTCACTAGAGCTTTTCTCCCCCTCATACGGACATTAATATACCCATCCCTAGCAACCTGAAGACTGTACAGAGCAATGAAATGCTTAAACTCAAAATCCTGCTCGGTCTCGTCGGCGAACCACTGCAGCAGGGTAACGATCCTATAAACGCTGGGACACAACTGCCCCGGGCAGATCAGATAGTATTTACAGATATCTTCTATGACAGGGTGAAACGGGAACGTATAGCCTATCGTGAATGGATATGTAGATATAGCCGTCCATCCAGGCCTCGTTGAAGTAATATTTTCCGTTGGGAGGGGGCAAGAAACCATAACATCATCATCCCACCCGCAATCTGTCCTAACCTTGGGCAAAAGGTCGGGAGTGATTGAACTCTTAAAGCGGCTTGAAGGCCACGACCTAACATTGCTGTAATGACTGAACGAGCTGATTGAACAGTCATTTTCAAGATTTCCCCAAATTTTTGGGATCACGTCAGCGACTGAGGTTGGAGAACTCATGGGTTGACCAGCCGCTGCCGAAGAAGTACTAGCTGCAGCGTCCATATTCAAACTCCTCTTAGCTTTTGGAGACATTTTGATTGAACGGTTAAGAGAATTCGTCGCGTTTCAAATTTTTGCTGGAAAGATTGTTTGAAGCTCTGAAGATTAGTACGAAATATGGAATGAAGTAAAAAGATTTTCAACTGGTGGAAATCATATTTATAGAGTTCGCAAAACCCACACGTGGCAGACATCCATACAAAAGATGAATCAATCCAGCCGTTGGAGAAAATAATGAAATAAAAATCGGAATGACGGTTTTTCGTCTTGGGACGTGCAAGACGTGAGTAGGCGCAGTTCAATCATCATGCCTGCAGTCTCGGAACACGCAACAGTCACTTTTTCAGTAAAAAGTGGAGCGAAATTGACAGCTTGCACGTTTTGTCTTTAACAGAGCATTTAATGCACACACTAAAAGGACGCCAATCAGTCAAAAGCTCTTGAGAAAACATTTAATACTCATACTGATGGGGTAACGATCAGTCCAACGGGCAACATCTTGTAAGGACTTACGCTTACTATGTGAGGAGAGATCAAAAGAGTTCATTCCCACTCGCAATTCGTTTTCCACTCCTCGACCAGATCCTCTGCCCGAGAAGTGCGGGGACTATCTGTATTGGGTTAAATCTATCGTCACCAAAGTTAATGACTCAGCATCCACGTAGGATGGCGCACGGACGACACGTGGCTGCGAATGGACACGAAGACAATGGATAAGATCGAGGATAAACAGTTACAACGGACAGATAAACAGTCGCCACGGCCAGAAAAGTCGCGGCCCATCAATCAAGGCAGTTCAAAATAGGAATCTTATCCACAAACAACGCAACTGCTCGACTAAGGAGTTACAACTGCTTGTGAACGGACACATAGCTACCTATATATTGTAATCTAAGTCACAAGCATGAAATCTAAGGCTTCTCTGAATCTACACTTGTATTCAAACTATTTACTAGCATTCAATTCTTTATCTCCAGCGAATATTTATTACTATTGCAGATCGAAAGATCTCCTTTATTGTCTCGTTAACTGAATATCATAAAGAGTACGAGGAAGGGAATTTAATCAAGTTTGAACGGCCTGAGCACGGTTCCTTTTTCGTTCGATTATTCATTTATTATATCGCATTAATTGCCTCTTTACTCTTTCGATTTTATTGCTGTCATTTATATTTACTTCATTAAGAGCGTTTTAATCTCGATTATTGACCGTGACTCCGCTCTACAAATTTAATTGTAAATTAACCTAATAAAACGAAACTACGGTTAAACATATATGTGACTGCAGACAGTAGTGAAGAACTGGAAACATGTTTGTTGTGTATGCTATGATGGTGTTAGTGTATACCTCTTCTGAGACTATCTAAAATTCAGATGTTAAGAAAGCGTTAGGGACTCGCGTATGGTAGTTGTAAGTAACTAGGTGAATCATGGATGGCAATTGCGGAGCTCTGCCTCTTGACTATCAAAAAGGTCAAGATATCTTTCACGTGGCCAAGTGAGTTAATCAGGTAATTTGCTTAGATGTGGTACCCTGAAACTTTATGAGCTCTTATATAGTTTATCCCCCACAAAAGGAAAAAGCTCGCCTAACTTTTTGCCACAAGGTAGCTGTTACCTCCTCCAGCATAGGTATCAGGTAAGTTTGCCAACCAAGGGCTAGGCAGATGGAAGAAATCATCATTAGAATTTGAATCCTAGTGTCCAAGGTTTTGCACCAACTTCATTGGCTATTAGGCCCCACAACAGGGTGTCAGAATGGATAAGAATGAGAGAAAGGTCCCAACTATTTCAAATGAAAAACCTGGATGTTGGCAAGCCTACTAAATGATAAGTATTTGGCAAATGAAGCACAAAAAAATTTAGGAGTTCACACTTTTCATGCAGGTGCCATAGCAAATCATAGTTTTCACATTGATGTATGATGTGCGAGGTCTCTATTTATTGTGTTGCCTTAAATTACAACACAATCGATGTCATCATTATAGTGTTTCGTCGCGTCTTTGGAAGAAAATTTGAGTGCTTGATCTCCACAGGTCAAAGGATGGATCCTTCATAAATATGACGGCTGGGGCAAATGAAGATGTAATACTCTGATTAACTTAGAAACTTTTTTTTCAAAGATTATGCAAGCATGTACTTCACTCATATTTTACAAAATTTTACAGGCTAGCCATCGCGTTGAACCTGATGAGAGAGCACCCCTTCTTCCACGTTAGTCATTACAAGTATGCACTCTCCTGGCACTTTTTTTCCCTATTGAGAGATCTGCAATATGAGGATTACCTTTGTAGTTGCAGTTTGTCAGAAAGGTTGATACATAGTGGACTTTCAAGAATTAGTTGATATGTTTCAGCTTACTTGATGGATTGTTTAGAGAAGGTGTTAAGGCCTGTGTCATTGACTAATATGGCCCTGGTCAAACTTTAGGTCTGCTATTTGATCCCATTAACCGCCTGAGTTTTAAGAAATATCAAGTTTAAACTTTTGCCTTGCTGTGCATATATAGGAGTTCTCGACAAATAATGAATTGTGATGCCCCAGAGCTTTGGTTTAAGAGCAGAAACTTGTGATGTGTGGATTAGGCATGAGTTCGAACCTTGTTGTATTGTTGTAGACAAAGCCTTGTATTATTACTGAAGAGACATCTTTGGCTGGTCGTTATTGTTGAAAATATGCTTTAGTTACTGCCTTTAATTATTTTGAATTAGACTAAGTCAATAAGATTTGTTAGTTAGTGTTGAAATTAATGCTCAGTAGCTGAAGATTAGTTTACCTTAGCAGTAACTTAATCTGCTAAAAATTAGGAATCATTTGATATTAATAAGGCTGCATATTATGTAACAAAGATGATCTTTTTGTTTCTATTTGTTAGGAAGACTGTTACAGATAATAAGGCTGCATATTAATGCTCAGAGCTTTGGTTTAAGAGCAGAAACTTGTGATGTGTGGATTAGGCATGAGTTCGAACCTTGTTGTATTGTTGTAGACAAAGCCTTGTATTATTACTGAAGAGACATCTTTGGCTGGTCGTTATTGTTGAAAATATGCTTTAGTTACTGCCTTTAATTATTTTGAATTAGACTAAGTCAATAAGATTTGTTAGTTAGTGTTGAAATTAATGCTCAGTAGCTGAAGATTAGTTTACCTTAGCAGTAACTTAATCTGCTAAAAATTAGGAATCATTTGATATTAATAAGGCTGCATATTATGTAACAAAGATGATCTTTTTGTTTCTATTTGTTAGGAAGACTGTTACAGATAATGTGCAGTTATTTTTACTGCTTTTCCTTAGGTTTTTAGTTATGAAATTCTTGTGTAAATATGGCAGTGATTATTCAATAGAAATATCACTTAACCACTCTAGCTTCAACTGTTTTTCTTTCCTAGTATTTTCCTACATTTCTTTTTCTTTCAAAAACCATTGAGAGGCTTTTTTAATCAATACTTACAACCTTTTTTTTTATGTCCCATCTTTTAAAAAACCAACAATTAATATCAGAGCTTTAACTGATCTTATAGGATCTGTGAGATCAAACAAATTTTAAACCAGTTTTAACCTAAACATATTTTTAACCTTATTTTCAAAAATGGTAAGCAACAGTCTTTCTTTAAATGCCCCACAAATATTCGCTAGCGAAAACTATCAAATTTGGTCCGCGAAAATGAAATCATATCTTGAAGCCTATGATCTTTGGGAATTTGTAATGGAAGATAGACCTTTACAACCACTTCCTGAAAATCCTACTCTTGCCCAAATTAAATCTCATTCAGAAGAGAAAAGCAAAAAATCTAAAGCCAAAAATATAATTCAAAATTCAGTGGCAGATTCAATTTTTTCTAAAATTATTGCTTGTGAGACTGCAAAAGAAGCCTGGGAAAAAATAATAAAAGAGTACCAAGGAAGTGATCGAGTCCGGCAAATGCAAGTTTTAAATTTGAAAAGAGATTTTGAATCTCTTAGAATGCAAGAAGATGAAACTATCACTAAGTACTCTGACAGAATCTCTGTGATTGTTAATAAAATCAGATTGCTTGGTGAGGATTTCTCAAATAACAGAATAGTAAAAAAAAATTTGTGACAGTTCCAGATAGATTTGAGTCTAAAATTTCATCTATGGAAGAGTCTAAAGATCTCTCCACCATCTCTGTTGAAGAACTAATAAGTGCTCTTCAAGCACAAGAGCAAAGAATAGCTTTCAGACAAGACAATGTTACTGAGGGTGCCTTTTATTCTCAAAGCAGAAAAGAAAAAGTTAACTTTCCTATTTGCGAATACTGCAAAAAGAAAACACACTCAAAAAAATTTTGTTGGTGAAGACCTGATGCAATATGTGGAAATTGCAAAGAAGCATGCCATGTTACGAAAGTGTGCAAGCTTAAAACCAATCCTCAAGTACAAAGAGAAGAAGCATAAATTGAGGAGGAGGAACTTTTTTTAAAAACAGTTCCTAAAGCAAGGAGTGTTGAAAATATGCTTTAGTTACTGCCTTTAATTATATTGAATTAGACTAAGTCAATAAGATTTGTTAGTTAGTATTGAAATTAATGCTCAATAGCTGAAGATTAGTTTATCTTAGCAGTAACTTAACCTGCTAAAAACTAGGAATCAGTTGAGATTAATAAGGCTGCATATTATGTAGCAAAGATGATCTTTTTGTTTTTATTTGTTAGGAAGGTTGTTACAGATAATGTGCAGCTGTTTTTCTTTAAGATTTTAGTTATAAAATTCTTGTATAAATATGGCAGTGATTATTCAATAGAAATATCACTTAACCACTCTAGCTTCAACTGTTTTTCTTTCCTAGTATTTTCCTGCATTTCTTTTTCTTTCAAAAACCATTGAGGTACTTTTTTTAATAAATACTCGCAACCTTTTTTTTTTTTTTTGCTGCCCCATCTTTTAAAAAACCAACAGTTAAACAGGATTTTGGGTTATTCCCCTAATATTTAACATCAGTATGGTAAGAAGATTCTTTTCTCCCTCTAGAAAGGGACCAATTCTCTTCCGTCAAAATTTACTGTAGTTCATTTTTTTTAGTATGTAATGAGGGTTTTAGGAACCGCAAGACCAGATGATTTGTATACCTCGTTATTGTATAGAATTTAGTTCACATCCCGGACATTATTATCAGGATTAATTTCACCGGTGGTCACTGAACTATTGTTTCATTACCACAAAGTCTCTTTTGTTTTATTTGTTACCCAAAAGTCACTCAACTTTGCTCCGGTCTACAACAAAGTCACTCAAGCCGGATTTTATTTAAAACTTGCCGGAAAAATGATGTGTCATCATTAATTAAAAACAATTTTCTTAATTATTTTTGAACTATTAATCTAATTTCTTAACCCATTATTCTTGTTCTACCCTATCCAAACACATTTCACTACGTCATCGTTGTGCATAAACATTTCATACCAATGCTATTTCTCTTTGCTTCTGTTTCGTATTAATTAGAGTGTCAGGCACGTCATTTTTTAAGGCTTTATATTTGTGTGTCAATTATTTTTTAATGGAGTAAGCAAAAGCAAGGACATACCTATAAATTAAAGTGTCATATCTTACATGAAGATATACAAATAACTATTTTATCAGTGAAAATTCTGAAATTTGATAAATATTATCTACCATATAATCACTGGGGTACCAAGCAAAAATCGAATAACCCAGAAAAATCAAAAGAAAAGAAACTGAGAAAAACCAAAAACAAAAATTCGATATTGTTTGATATTAGCTTGTTTGGATGGTAGTTATCAGTTGTACTGTATCGTACTGTTACTATAAAATAACGTTTGTATTAATTGTTTAAAATTTTATTGTATCGTATCGTTAGTCTGTCGTTACATAACGATGAAGAGTCCATTTTATGTAACGACCGACTTGGTATGATCACGTCATTACCGTGTCTTTTTTCTCTCTTCTTCCCCTTAATATATTGATATGATCCAAACTAGGAATAGAAAAATAACAAGAAAATAAAAATGATAAAAGCAAGACCCAATTTGAATTGATTAGGAATTAAGGAAATGGATTAGGAGGTGAGGCATAATCATCCCCCTTAAAACAACAACCAAAAAGAACCTATACTAATTGATCCTCAATTGAATCTAATTCAATTGCAAACTAAGGAAAAGAAATGCTCAAGCAACAAGCTTAGCCAATGTTTACACTCAATAATAATCACCAAAAGTCTAACCCTAGCAAATAAGGCTAAGAGGCTTTAAATACTGATTTTTAAAAATGGCATAACATTGCCTTAATTGCCCCTACAGTGGGCTGAAACAAAAGTCATTAACTTAAAGTGGGCTTCTGATCATCATCTTAGCGCTATCGCGACAGAATGGGCGTGATCGCGATGACCAAGCCAGTAGTGCTTCATAAACGCACCAGAGACCACGCGTTCACGAAGGGGGCTTCCTTAGCCTTTCTCATCTATCTACGCGATCGCATTTGAGACCTCACGATCGCACTGCACTGCACAGTTGTTTGTCCCTGTACGATCGCGTCTGTGGCCACGCGATCGCGTTGAGTTGATTCTGGAGTTGAGGCAGTAAGCTTGTAAACAGGTCCTGCAACCTCCAATATTTGCCCCAGTAGCTTCACTTGTTCACTTTGGCCATCCTTTGCCTTGATTCTTGGCTTCGAAGCCCTTTTGAAACACTCAAAGCTTTTGATGTTGAGTCTAAATCCGCCAATGTCGTGAGCGCCAATCTGGTTTGCATCTATATTACCATTTATCTTTTTTTTTTTTATAGTAACTCTATCCCGTATTATTTTCTTGGCAATATTGTAAATTCATTCTTCATTTACTAGTATGTTATATCATGAAACGACTACAAACAATATAATCTATCAAAACATTGAACTGAACAAAACATAAAGCACAATACAATAGATACATTATGAAACCATATACATAACAACAATCCAAACGAGTTGTTATTTTGGTTTTAAAATTTAAAAAAATCGACATAACTAGTTTGATTTCATAAATGAAAAACCGAACCAAACCGATCTAAGCTCGTTCGTTTTTATTCATTCCCCATTTCCATTTTTGCATAACCAATTTGCCTAACATTACTCAATTTGATTAACTAATTAATTTAATACGAAACAGAAGCAAAGAGAAATGACATCGGTATGAAATGTTTATGCACGACGATGACGTAGTGAAATGTGTTTGGGTTGGGTAGAATAAGAATAATGGGTTAAGGAATTAGATTAATAGATGAAAAATTAATTAAAAAATTATTTTTAATAAATGATGTCACATCATTTTTCCGGCAAGTTTTAAATAAAATCCGGCTTGAGTGACTTTGTTGTAGACCGGAGCAAAGTTGAGTGACTTTTGGGTAACAAATGAAACAAAAATGACTTTGTGATAATGAAACAATAGTTCAGTGACCACTGGTAAAATTAATCCTTATTATCACGTACGTCACTTGAATATTTGTGCAAAGTAATGTCTTGCTAGCACCTTAGCTGTAATGACTTTCTGCATGCATGTCCTCTGTAATTTTGCTACTATGAGTTCAAGTTGAATGAACAAAATTAGAATAGAGCATGGCTGCAGTTCTCTCTCTCTCTGGTTTAGTTATGTGTTCACGTTGCAATACATACATATATAATTTTTCCTTGAAACTTGAAAGCTTCATTTTCTTGCTATAATTGACATCTCTTTTGCTTTCCCTTCGAAGCATCAGTAATAACTAACAAGTACCTTGACTTTCAATGAGAGGAAAAAGATTGTTGAACTTCTTTGTGCATACAAGCTACGAACTGCCTAGTTGTTACTCAGGGCCGGCCCTTGGGTGAGGCAACAGTTTATGCTTTAAGCCCCCAAAAAAGAAGGCTCCATTTTTGGAGAAAAAATATTATTATTATTATTATTATTATTATTATTATTATTATTATTATTAGAGTTTTACTTCTAGTTTAACATTTGGTAGAGGTTCTTTAATTTTGTTAAAATAAGGTTACTTAATAAATAATCAAATTTAATGCGAAATATGTACGTAATAATTAAAATATAAATTTGATGAGGGATATACTCAATAATATACAGGTCTGGAGAATTTGATGACAGAATAATAAAAATAGATTCTCTTTAGTAGCTTTAAGATGATTATTTCTTACAAAGGAGATAGATCAAAATAATCTTCAATTCAAATTAGCTTTCATTCAATATATTCCAAATCCATGAAACTATTCTAACATCTACTTAGTAGTACAAATTTGAGATCATTAGATGAAAAGACTTATAAAAATATTATTTTAACTGAGGAGATTGCTCTTTTAAATAATATTGTCAAAGCTTTAGTGAGTTGAGTTACTAAACATCTTGTATACATGTAAACTCAAACTAACACTTATCTTATTAAATAGTCGAAATATGTACGATATAGAGTACAATATTCATCACAAAGAATATTAAATAAAAGTTTAAAGAATTTTGTTAATTAGAACTAAGGCCTTTTCTTGAAAATTGGGTTTAGACCACAGATTTCGCTGGGCCGCCCCTGTTGTTACTCTAATGTAATGAACAATCTTTTTCTATTTATTTGGTACTAGTATTTTGGCCTCTCCACCTTGGGTGGGGGTAAAAACTGCGTACACTTAACTCTTTCCAGACCTCACGTGTGGAATAAACTGGGTATGTTGTTGTTTGGTACTAGTATTTTGCTTAAATTCCATTTAATGATTCAATTCAACTATCCGACAAATTAATCTAGTTTTAGCTAACAAAAACAAGTAGGCGTGTTTGATACGATTTTCTCTATTAGAAATGGTTTTCTTTATTTGGTTTGTGAGTGTAGGATACTTTCACACTAAAGATTAATGATAATTTTAGCAAATCGCATAAGTATTAGAGATGAATAACAGCGTATAAATGTTAGTTGAAACAAGATAATGACATATATTGACATACAACAAACATACGATATATTTCACTTTCAAATCATCACAAGAAACCACCGTAACCATCATAACAATGTAAAGCAGATTTCATATAAAAAGTGGAAGTAGGGAAGACTCTCGAAATCCAATGAATTCGAAAGAATTGAATGAGGAGCTATATGGAGCAGCAATAGGGTGATTTATCTATCAACTTTTTAACTTCAATCCAAGAAAATTAATCATAAAAAGTAAAAGAAATTGTGCCCACTCATGGTGGATAGGCATTCCTGGTGTGTGTTGCCGTGATCATACACCCCCTTGTGGGTGCATTTGGTAACTCATTCCAGTTGATCAAATCGATGGCTAACACACCCATGTTGGGTGTTTTATTAAGGTACCACACTGTGGTGATTAGCAGTATTTAAATTCTGATTTTATATAGGGTAATTAGTGCATGAATTGGCGGTGTGGTACTATTAAGCGATACGATTGAATTTTGGAAGATAAAACGGATGTGTGGTCTACATTATTTATTTTTGTTTCTTAAATATAAAGGCTTGAAGTTTGCCTCACGTGCTTAATGATAGGATAAAGTGGCAAAATTGAGACTTGGCATCCAAGTTTTAGAAAATTGACCCATTATTTTACATGCCCTTTCAATCAATTGTGCAACTAGCTTAACTTGAATGCTCAGAATTTGGTAGCGTATTCCATAATAATATTAAATTCAGAGGAACTTCCCCTCTATTTGCAAAAGAATTAGAAAGGAATCTGCTCTATTAGTTCGTATTCCACTAGTCACACGTGAATTCTTTGACTTCAAAAAATACTTTAGACATTAATTATCTCCTTATGCTGCATTATTCAAAAATGTACTATACATGTTACTACATTTTATGAAGGTATTAATTGAGCGAAAAGGGAGTTATGCACGGAGGCGGACTTACGTAGCGAAGTTGGCTGCACGGGCACCCGCTGACATCGAAATTTTTTTTGTATATATGTGTATATATACTATAGAAAACATTTAAATATATAAACTGGCACCAACAAACACACACTATGTTCGGGTGCATATGTTAGCTGCTCTCCTCAAGTCTTTCGATTAGTGGGGAACTCGTGTTCGACCCATGCTCCAAACAATCTTTTTGTGAGCTTTTTCCTTAAACTATATCAGCCCTGGCTGCTAGTGCCACAATTCCTGTGACCCCACCCCCTTATTTTTGTTTACTTATATTTTTTACCTTTCCTATATCCAACTAAAAAAAGTCAAAATATCTAAATTCTGTTACAAATACATGTATGTAGTATAAATGTGGATGACCACTACTCTCCATTTATTCACTTGTAACATATGATTTAGTACCCCACTTTCTCCTACTTAATTCCTCCCCACTTTCTCCTTCTTAATTCCTCATTTAGGGATGACTTGTAACTTCCTATGTATTGGAGTCCAATAAATAGAGGACACTTTGTCTATGGAAGACACACTTGAAATACTTTGAAATATACAAGTTCTTCCTTCTCCTCTCATATACTTTTGTCTTGTTCTTGTACTATTTTACTATTATTTTACAATACATTATCAACACGAAGAGCTCTAATATTCTATAAGTCAAGTTTCAATCTTTCCCAGCGGTAAGCCTAGGTATAATTTCTACTAATCTTTTTCAGCTTCATGTTTCTAAGTATAATTTTGTTATTGATTAATATATAAATAAGAAAAGTGAACACCTTATGCTACAAATGAACTACAGCTAGCAACTTGCTTGACCAACGAATTATTTAACGGTTTTTTAATCTTCACACACACACACACACACACACACACACACACACACACACATATATATATATATATATATATATATATATATATATATATATATATATATATATATATATATATATATATATATATATATATATATATCAAAACAAGATTGTATAATACTCTATTTCTTATTAAATGTAGATATGCTACAGTTATCTACATTTAATAAGAAATAGAGTATTATACAATCTTGTTTTGATTGATAATAATTCTAATCTATTTTATTTTCTTTGATAGTTTTCTTTATGTCAAATTTATCAAAGCTTGAATTTGTGGCATTTGACATATCCGGCAAAAACTATTTGTCATGGGTGCTTGATGCCAAAATACATTTGGATCCCAAAGGTCTTGGTGATACTATCAAAGAAGGAAATGAAATATCAAGGTAAGGCTAAAGCCATGATTTTCCTTCGCCATCATCTTGATGAAGGATTAAAAATAGAATATTTAACCGTGAAAGATCCACTTGAATTGTGGACTAACTTAAAAGAACGATATGATCACCTTAAAGCCATGGTACTATCAAGAGCTCGGGATGAATGGATTCATTTACGGTTACAAGATTTTAAAACTGTAACCGAATATAATTCTGCTGTTTTCAGGATCAGTTCTCAACTGAAATTATGTGGAGAAAATATTGATGATGTTGTGTTGTTGGAAAAGACACTCTCCACTTTCCATGCATCGAACATGGTATTACAGCAGCAATACCGTGAAAAGGAATTTACAAAATATTCTAAGTTGATCTCATGCCTTCTGGTGGCTGAGCAACACAATTCCCTGTTGATTAAAAATCATGAAGCCCGTCCCACTGGTCCATTCCCTGAGGCGAATGTTGTAGCAACAAATAATGTGTCTGAAAGAAGGCAAAATAATTACCGTAGTAAAGGCCATAGTCGTGGGCGCGGCAAGGGACGAAATAATACTCGTCGTCACTGTGGAAATAAATACGAGAACAAGAAGGGTTCTCAAGCTAATCCTTCAAAAGGCAAGAATAATAATATTTGTCATCGATGTGGTGGGAAAGGTCATTGGGCGAAATTTGATGTACGCCGGAACATCTTGTCAAGCTTTATCAAGCTTCGCTCAAAAGAAATGAAAACAATGTGGAGGCACATTTGAACTTTCAGAATAATGATAATGGGACACATCTGGCACATCTTGCTGACAAGCATGATGAGACAGAGGCGTATCTTGCCGTAAAAGATGATCTTTTTGAAGGCCTCCCAAATATTACCCATTTAGAAGTTGGAGACTCCTTTGAGAATCGTAACTGAAGAACTGATGTTGTAACTGGGGAATAAAAATAATAAAGAATAATGTTGTCTTTATTTTATGTTTTAAAGTTAGAAAAAAATATCATCTTTATTTATGTTTCAATGTTTAAAAGTACTTTTCTTGTTTTTAGTATTTCTTACTATGTAATTTTTATCTTTTTATGAAGAAAATGAAAATTCCCCAGTCTTCAGTTGGATTCAAGCTCAATAATAAAGATATATGTCTCTTGGATAGTGCTACAACGCACACAATTTTAAAGGATAAAAAATATTTTTCTTATTTGATTAATAAAGAGTCCAATGTTAGTACAAAAAGTGGTAGTACAAAGTTGGTTGAAGGTTATGGCAAAGCCAATTTATTATTACCTAGAGGAACAAGTTTGACTATTGATGAAGCCATGTATTGTAGTAAATCTCAAAGAAACTTAGTTAAGTTTCAAGGATATTCGCCAAAATGGCTATCATATTGAGACTAAAACTAATGGAAAGATTGAATATCTTTATATTACTACAATAAAGTCGGGTGAGAAATATGTCTTGAAAAGCTTCCCGCTCTTTCCTCCGGTTTGTACTACACAACATTGGTACAATTGAATCACATACCATAGTAAACAAAGGGTATACTGAATCAAATGATTTTATTATTTGGCATGATCGGTCGGGCCATCCTGGTTATAATATGATGCGCAATATTATTGAGAATTCAAATGGGCATACATTGAAGAACCAAAAAATTCTTCAATTTAAAGAATTCTCTTGTGTTGTCTGTTCTCAAGGAAAGCTTATTACTAGAGTCTCTAAAGTTGGGATCAGGATCCCTGCATTTGTGGAACGTATACAGGGTGATATATATGGGCCCATACATCCTCCATGTGGACCATTCAGATATTTTATGGTTTTAATAGATGCATCTACAAGATGGTCACATGTGTGCTTATTATCAACCCGCAATATGGCATTTGCGAGGTTGCTTGCTCAAATAATAAGATTGAGAGCACAATTTCCAGATTATGCTATTAAGACAATTCGTCTTGATAATGCTGGTGAGTTTACATCTCAAACATTTAATGATTACTGTATGTCAACTGGGATTACAGTTGAACATCCCGTTGCTCATGTTCATACTCAAAATGGTCTAGCAGAATCATTTATCAAAAGCCTCCAATTAATGGCTAGACCAATGCTTATGAGAACACAATTACCCATTTCAGTATGGGGCCATGCTATTTTGCATACGGCAGCTCTTGTTCGGATTAGGCCGACAAGTTATCATAAATTCTCCCCACTACAATTGGCTTTTGGTCAGGAGCCAAATATTTCCCATCTTAGAATTTTTGGATGTGGGGTATGTGTGCCAATTTCTCCACCACAACGCACAAAGATGGGACCCCAAAGAAGGTCGGGGATATATGTTGGGTATGAATCTCCGTCTATTATTAAATATCTTGAGCCCATGACGGGAGATATATTCACCGCAAGGTTTGCTGATTGTCATTTTGACGAATCAGTTTTCCCAACATCAGGGGGAGAGAATAAGCAGCTGAAAAAAGATATTGACTGGAATGCATTAACACTATCTCATTTAGATCCTCGTACAAATCAATGTGAACAAGAAGTTCAAAAGATAGTATATTTGCAAAATATTGCAAATCAACTGCCAGATGCATTCACTAACCTACCAAGGGTTACTAAATCCTACATTCCAGCTGCAAATGCTCATGTTCGAGTTGATGTCCCGGTAGGACAATCTATAAGTGCAGAGTCTAAGGCACAGTTGAAGCATGGTAGACCACCCGGTTCCAAAGATAAAAATCCTCGAAAAAAAGGAGCAATTGATCAAAAAGATCAAAATATGGAGGTAATTGCTCAAGAAGAGCATAGAGACATAACAACTTATAAGTCCTCTTCAGGAGAGGCTTGGGTACCTAAAAATACTAAAATCGAGGAGATCTCAATGAATTATGTCTCTACCGAAAAAATATGGAACCGGAATGATATTTTTGTCGACAACACGGTTGCATATAATGTTGCTGTTGATGTGATGCAACATAATGAGGATCTTGAACCAAAATCTGTCAATGAATGTAGACAGAGAAATGACTGGCCAAAATGGAAAGATGCAATTTAATCAGAATTGACTTCACTTGAAAAACGTGAAGTTTTCGGACCATTTGTCCGAACGCCTGAAGGTGTAAAGCCAGTGGGTTATAAGTAGGTATTTGTGCGAAAACGAAATGAGAAAAATGAAGTCGTTAGATATAAAGCACGACTTGTGGCACAAGGATTTTCGTAAAGACCTGGCATTGATTATATGGAAACATATTTTTCGGTGGTGGATGCAATCGCCTTCAGGTATCTCGTAAGTCTGGCAGTACGAGAAAAACTTGATATGCATCTAATGGATGTTGTCACAGCCTATTTATATGGTTCATTGGACAACAAAATTTTCATGAAAATCCCCGAAGGGTTCAAAATGCCTGAGGCATTTAAAGGCTCCCGAGAAGCTTGTTCAATAAAGCTTCAAAAATCCTTGTATGGGTTAAAACAATCGGGATGCATGTGATATAATCGCCTTAGAAAATACCTGTTGAAACAAGGATACAAAAATAACCCAGTTTGTCCTTGTGTTTTTATAAAAAAGTCTGGGCTTGGCTATGTCATAATAGCTGTGTATGTGGATGATTTGAATATCATTGGGACTCCTGAAGAGCTCCCAAAGGCAATAGAATGTTGTATTGGGTAAAAACTGACGTCACCAAAAAGTGACACGTGTCTGCCACGTGGCATGGGCAGAGGTTTCCCCGGACAGACATCCAGCAGGACAGATAACTAGCCAGGCGGTTACCACGAGCAGACCCAGAGCAGTAATGTAACGCTTCCCAGATCAGCATGATCTGAATGAGCAGTTATTAGCCTAATCATGCACGATTGCTTAATGAATGGTCATAAAGGCAGCGATTACACAATCCAGCGGTTACATATTCAACGGATACGTGCCCAGCGGTTACAAACCCAACGGACGCCTATCAGACCTATAAATAGCATTCGCCCCGAATCATTGTAACGGGCTTTATATTCTCTGTCTACAATATCAAAGAATACTCTTACTTATTCTTGCTCAAATACTGCTCTTTGCTTACATTCGCTGGATACTTTGCTCTCTAGTCTTCAAGTACAATCAGTAACGAGGAATCCTCACCGAAATCAAGCGATCCAATACGGTTACCTCTATCTATTTTATTAACGCTTTAAACTTAGTCATTTTCGATTATATCTTATTTCCATATCATCGATTATCATTTTTGGAAATCGTGCATATATCGATAATCTAGTAATCAGCGCCATTCCATATTAAACTTGATTAAACTCTTAATCTAAACTATTGATCGTGACTCTGCAAATACAAATTTAATTGTTAATTGGCCTAAAACCGGATCTAGGTTAAACAATTTGGCGACCACAGTGGGAGCCGGTCAATAGCCTCTATAGGTTAATAGTTTATCTTTTTCCTGCATTACATTCCTTTCTGTCGATCTTTTTGTTTCGCAACTAACATGGCAGAAAGTGGTTCACAACGAACTATTGTGGGCGGAAGTCAGGTACGTACCCCTTCATCAAGTCCCAATTATTCTCCCGATTACTCGTCCGACGGGCAGGAACAATCTTCCCAAGGACCGGTCAGGCAGCGAAATAGGCGTAGGCACTCTCAGTATGCCACTCCACCTAGGATACGACGCCATAGGAGTCTCTCCCCTGGCCAAGGGAACCTCCAGGAGACGATCTTTGCATTTATGCAGGAACAAGCGGAGGTCAACAGAGGGATAAACGAGGAGATCAACTCTCTCCGAGGGCAAATCCCTCCAGCCGCAAGAGCTGATGCTGCAGCACCAGGTCGGGATACTCCTTCTTCGCACAGATCAAGGCAAGGTGGGGAGCGAAACAACGGAGGAACCATGGATCCAACGACCCAAGTCAACCAAAATCGAAATTGAGGATCTATGGC
Source organism: Petunia axillaris subsp. axillaris (assembly GCA_029990575.1). Classification (NCBI taxonomy): domain Eukaryota; kingdom Viridiplantae; phylum Streptophyta; class Magnoliopsida; order Solanales; family Solanaceae; genus Petunia; species Petunia axillaris. The sequence continues at coordinate 16,866,435 of JARKNS010000009.1, forward strand.
GTCCACAGAAATGAGCATTGTCGTGGAGGCCCTCACCAAACAACTTAAGGAGAGCCAGGAAGCGCTTCAGAAGTCTTTCGACGAGAGAATTGATCAGATACCAGGTGCTCCACCCATGTTGAAGAAAGTTGATGTACAACGCTACTCTCAACGGCCTTAGAAGAAGGACGCGGCACCAAAGGCGATACCAAAGACGTTCAAGATGCCAAACATTCCGAGATATCGTGGGACATCTGACCCCAACGATCATCTCATGATGTTCAGCAACTTCATAAAAGCAAGCGATCTCACCGACGAGGAGATCGAATCAGTTCAGCTGAAGAAGATCGTGGAGACGCTAGCGGACGGAGCTCTACGATGGTACTCAACGTTGCCACCGAACTCTATTGGGTCCTTCGCAGAGATGGTCGAGCTGTTCGTGAAGGCACACACAGGCGCTCAGAAGACGGAAACTCGCGTGGAGGATATCTTTGAGATCAAACAGAAGCCCGGCGAGTCCCTCCATAAATATGTGGATCGTTTCCAACGGGAACGTATGATGTTGCCCAAGGTACCAGATAGATGGGCAGCGATCGCATTCACCAACAGTTTGGATGTCAGGAGCTCAGAGGCTACGTGCAGGCTATACGAATCCCTTCACGAATTCCCAGCAGCCAACTGGTCGGATGTCTACAACCGCTACAACTCAAAGGTACGTATTGATGAAGATAAATTTATTAGAACAGGTATTCGAGGAAAAACTCAGTTGCGAAGCAGAGGCTCTGGCAGAAAAATGGAGTCGGAAAGGTCAGATGTGCGTTACGAACCATATCCGAACTAGTCACGCAGCAACTCCAAAGGACGCAGCCGCAACAACAAAGGGCTATCCCGGAGAGATGATTCAGAATCAAGCCCCCGTGGAGCCCCAAGTCTGCCAAGCTTCAACGTAGAAATTTCTGAAGTAGTGGCGGCGCTCAAAGATATGGGTGAGAAGGTTAAATGGCCAAAGGACATGAAAACTGACCCAGGCAAGAGAAACCAGGACCTATGGTGTGAGTTCCATCGCGACCACGGTCACACCACCGAGGACTGCAAGGCCCTGAGGTATGAAGTTGCACATTTATTGAAGCAGGGATTCCTGAAGAAGCTTCTAACCGAGAAGGGAAAGCAAACTCACGTGAAGGCTCAGCAGAACAAATCTGGCCCTCCACGGGCGTCCTCCCCGAAGAGGACTGTCAATGTTATCTCGGGCGGGATCGAAGTGGACTCCGTCGTTTTCACAGCAAAGAAGTACGCAAAGGTCTCCATCACAAAGACCAAGCGTCCACGGCCAGAGAAGACAATAATATTTGAAAATTCAGACACAAATGGTTTGCAGTTCCCACACGCTGACGCGTTAGTCATAACTTTACGCGTGGCAGAATTTGATGTCAAGAGAGTGCTCATCGATGCAGGCAGCTCTGCGAATATTATTCAATAACGAGTTGTGAGGGAGATGCAGCTGTCGGAGAAGATCGTGCCGAAATATCGAGTTCTCTCCGGCTTTAAGAACTCGAGTGAGAAGACCTTTGGTGAGATTACTCTTACGACTCTTGCCGAAGGGGTAGCCAAGGAGACCACATTTCATGTCGTCGACGCGGACCTAGCTTACAACATTATCCTGGGAAGACCCTGGATCCATGATATGCAAGTTGTTCCTTCCACTTATCATCAGGTATTGAAGTTCCCATTAGAATGGGGAGTACGTGAGGTACAATGAGAGCAAAGCTCTGCTCGGGACTGTTATTCGGTGGCCCTCAAGCTGCCCGAAGAAAACAAATAGCAATTACAGCAACCGGGATCAGGCGTAGCCGACGAAGAAGCAAACTGCAAGGTCCCGGAATTCATCACAAAGCTGGAGGCACGGGAAAGTCACATGCCGACCGTGGAAGCTTTGGAGCCCGAAGAATTGTTCGCAGACAAACCGGAGCGGAAGGTCTACTTAGGGACCTAATTGAGCGAGTGCTTACGAGGAGATATCCTCCAGTTCCTCAAGGAGCGGCACACAACGTTCGTCTGGTCTCATGCAGATATGACAGGTATTTCTCCAGATACTATCTCTCACAGGTTGAACGTCAACCCGTACCACCGTCCGGTAAAGCAGAAGAAGCGCCAAGAGGAGTACGTTTCTTGTTGATCATCACCGATTACTTCACCAAATGGGTCGAAGCGGCAGCATACGCAAAGGTACGACAAACGGAGGTCATTGACTTCCTTTGGCGATATGTTGTGTGTCGCTTTGGAGCACCTAAAGAAATAGTCATGGACAACGGCCCACAATTCATCAGCCAGAAAGTGACTAGGTTCCTCGATGACTTACACATTAAGAGGATTACTTCTTCTCCATACCATCTGGTTGCCAATTGACAAGCAGAATCTACAAACAAAATAATCGTTGAATCTCTCAAAAAGCACCTTGAGCAGGCCAAGGGATGTTGGGTAGAGGAGCTGCCCGGTGTGCTATGGGCTTATCGCACGACGATAAAGATGAGTACTGGAGACACCTTACTCATTAGTATACGGAGCAGATGCCCTAATCCCAGTCGAAATCGGAGAGCCCAGCCTACGGTATGCACATGCCACTGAAGAATCCAACTCGGTTAATCTCTCCGAAGAGTTGGATTTCCTCGAAGAGCGAAGGGAACTAGCGCTCATATGAGTAGTCGCCCAGAAGGAACGAATTGAACAATATTACAATCGGGGACTGCGCGCACGAAGTTTCCAGGTTGGAGATTTTGTACTGAGGAAAGTGTCCCAAAACACGCAAGAAGCAAATTCGGGGAAGCTAGGCCCCTACAAGGTAGTCGCATCAGTCGGCAAGGGATCTTATCGCTTAGCACGACCAGACGGCTCAATTGTCCGAAACAACTGGAACGTGATTCACCTCAAAAGGTATCACTTCTGAGTGGTAAAACGGTTAGTTATTTTCTTTCTATCTTTTACTTTTGTGGCAATTCTTACTTTTATTATACATCTTCTAAATGATACTAACGGCCTAAACAAGGTCAGATCCATTTAGCTCAACTGATAGAGCTCGAAGTTCTTCAACTTCGCGGTTGGGGTTCGAATCCCACAACGGACACACTCCTCGTTTGGTTATATGTGTTCTTTTATCTACGACCAGCCATAATTCTTTTTATGTTATCACTTCCTGTGTTCTAACATAAAAGCAAGGAGGGTGGTGAGAGGCCCCTGTAGGCCAGGTAAGACCTTCATAAAGGTAAAAGACCTTGTGAAAAGGCGAGCTTTTCAAAACTTTTTATGTGACAAGCTTCCATAAAAATAAGAGAAGTCATTCACAAGGCCAGCGACTTGGCCAGAATTAAGTTACAAATTTCCTGCGACAACTTTCAACTATCAAGGCGATAAGAAAAGTTGTTCGCAAAGGCCAACGATTCGGCCAAAATCTATCGACCACGACTCGGTCAGAATAGAACATCTGCGCAGATTATTCACGACTTATGACCTCATCCTTGAGAAAGGCTAAGTTAAAACATTCGGACAAGCTTTTGGAGACCATAACTTAGCAAAGTTCAAACTTCTAAAAACCTCCTAAACGTAAGGCACGAAGGCCACAATGCATACAAACGAAAGATCAAAAATTCGGGCTATATATAGTCATTGAATTAAAAAAGATCTGAATTTATATACATGATCCTGACAAAATTATAAATGCCGAAAACGGCTGACAGAAATTTTGCAGAGTGATCAAGGCCAATGGAACCGGTCGAACAAGGATCAGAGAGTCCCTAAGAGACCTCTATCCACAACCAACTATCCGGCTCTCGCCAGATGTACAAACTTACAACCTAGTCAGTTTTTGGGGCTAGGACCAGAACCCCACGCACCAGCTCCGTCGATTCTGTCATCGTCACTCGAACTCTCGCCGTCATCCTCATCCTCATCCTCATCTTCATCTTCATCTGCCTCAGACTCTTCGAGAGAAAGATTCAGCACTTGTCTTACTTCGCGAACATCGCTCTTTGTTTTCAGCAGCATCTCCTCAACATTGATCTGCCCAGTCTGGACCTGCTCAAGCAATGTGCGCTTAGCCTCGAGCACAGCAAGCTTCACCTTGATTTCAGATTGATCTCACAGGTTTTCCAAGTCCTTAGATAACGCGTTCTGAACACTCAATGACTGGGCAACCTGGTCCCTAGCGGCTTGAAGCTCAGCTCTGGCTTTAGCAGACTCTTCATTAGCCCTTTGCAAGTCCATTTCAAAAGATCCATGCTCATCGAGCGCCCTGTTCAGCGAAGCTTTGCATTCTTCAAGCAGAATCTCCAGACCCCTGACAGATTGTGCGAACCCTCATTTCTCTTCAGAAAGAAGGTCCTTTTCCTTGAAAAGTTTGTTAATGTGCTCAACACGCTTGTTGTTGGCCTCAGCCAACCGATTAACTTCATTCCTAAGGAAACCACACCTCTCCGCTAGGGTCTCATTCTCCCTCAAAGTCTTTAGCAGCTCTTTCTTCAGCTCAAGTACCTGGTCGGGGTCATTGATCCTGGAGCGGAACATTAGCTCGGCGGCCATCATACTCGACTGAAGAAACAAAAGAAGCAAAGTTAGAAGTCTAGAGCCAGAATTACTTCCGGCGTAAACGGCATTAAGGAAAGAACTTACCCGGGCAGAATCGGCAGCGATAGCAAAAGCCAGTTCCTCGTCACTCAACGCCCTCACTGTCCACTCTTCTCGAGGACCAATGAGTGAAGAGACTGCTTTGGCCAAACTGCCCGGCCTGGTTACGAAATTGATATCAGGGGCTAGCTTCATCGAACACTTCCTCTCGCAGTATTTAGGCTCTCTAGCCTGCTTAGAGGGATAGTTCGGTCCAAACTTGTAGCGCACGCCCCGAATGTCCCTTAATCCAGTCTGACCACCAATGATGGTCCGCCGAGTGAGCCTTGTCGGTGACATATCAGAGTCACCCTCCACTCCAGGGTCTCTTGTGTCACACTCATGTAAACCGACAGGTGCTTCCCCCTCAGCGGCCATATTCTCCAGGTCCTCGAAACGAAAAACACGAGGACCCTGCCACCCTCTTGGGGGATTTCTTCTTCTTCTTTCTCCTCTTCTTCACCAACTTTCCTTTTCCCCTTATCTGCACGAGAAGGAGCCGCCTTCACCCCGTCATCAACTCGGGGACTCTCCTCCGGAGTACGGGCAGACTCCTCCTCGACTTTCCTCTTATCGCTTCGAAGAAAGGGTTTTCTCACAAGGGGTTCGGCAGTTTCAGTCTCAGCATCTGAAATGTCGATTACCTCCTTATCAAAACCCTCTCCTCGTGCAGACTCGGGGACTTTGGCAGTGGTCTTGGCACTCTCTCCCGCAGGCTCTGGCACACTGACATTGGGCAGAGACTCACCCCCAACAGCTGAGGTTTGCTCGGCAGCAACAGAAGTCTTACGAGCAGACTTCTTCCGTGTTCCGCCCTCACCTTGGCCCTTCTTCTTCCTCTTCAAGGAACCGAGGCCACTGGACAGAAGCTCCTCATCGCCTTCTCTCCCGTGCAGTGCCTCTGCTAAAGCTTTTATAGATGCGACCTCAGCATCGGGATCAACTGCGGGCCCAGACGGCGCGGCTGGAGAGGAAGGGGCAGGGAAAAAGTCCCCCTGAGTACCCAGACCTACAAAAAGGTAGAACGGTCAGACACATGAAACTACGAAGAAAAGAAGTGGCTATAAGAGCGGAAAGTTCTCACCGTGAGTCTTCACGGTCAGACTCTTTTTCGCAGCAAAATATGCCCATTCCCTCTGCTCAGGGGAGAACTTCTTCAAGATCGCCTCAACCCATGCCGTCAGCTCATCAATCGATATGAGCTGGTCATAGGGTCGCTTGGCGACTGTAAGGAAGAGTCAAAGAAATAAGCAGACAAGAAGAAAAGAGGAAGCACGAAAAACTCAAAGGAAAACTCGGGGACTTACGCTTCTTGTTCCAGACCTCGGGGAGAAAAGTCTTAGAGTTGAAGGACAGGGCCTGGGTGCGCACGAATACATACCGGTGCAACCAGCCCCGATCACTTGTATCCTCAGAGTTTCGCACCAAGCCTTTGCTCCCGCGCATCCTAGCATTGACAAAGTCGTCCTTGAAGGTTTGTATACTATACAGAGAAATAAAATGCTCATATTCAAAAACTTGATCGGTTTCTTCCGCAAACCAATCCATAAGCGTCACTATTCTATACATGCTGGGGCACAGTTGCCCCGGACAGAGTAAATACTCCCTGCAGAGCCTCTCAAGCACAGGGTGCAGGGGTAGTGTGCATCCAACTGTAATTGGGTAGGTGCACATGGCCGTCCACCCAGCCTTATGCGAAGTAATGTTCTCCGCTTCAGATACCGGCAAGAGAGAGACACTCGCATCCCAATTGCAGTCCGCTCTAACCCGTGGGATCACCTCCAATGTGATCCCAGACTTGAATCTGTACGCCAGCCAAGCGCGTACATCTCCGTGATTGTTGAAAGCCTTGATGTTGCAGTCCTTTTCCAACTCACCCCACTTCTTAGGGATGATCTCTGCAGCAGTGACCTGAGCAGCTCTAGGCCTAGGGGTGGCTGTAGATGAACTACCAGATGCATCCATGTTTAGGTTTTTCCTAGCCTTTGAAGACATGATTCAAGAAGAGTTGAGAAATTTGAGAGGAATATTGAAGGATATTCAAAGAATTCTCAAGATTTGGCAGATATAAAATGAAAGCAAGTAAAAGGGTTTAAACTCAACAAAAAGAGAGAAGTAGGTTTCACCAAATTTCGAAGTGTTATCATTACCCTAAAGTGCAGCGGTCACCTCGCGATCAACAGTCGACGTGTGCACGTGATTGAGGCGGTTAAAGTCATTATTTTTTTCCTTGGGACCCACAGTAGTCACTTCGAAGCTGACGGCAGGCGTGCAAGTGTGACGGCTGCAGTTACTTTTTTTATATCGCTCATTTAATGCGCACGTCATGGGAACTTGTCATGTAGCTGATAAAGTACGTGCGTCACCCAGTTTTTTCATATAAAGATTGGATTTTGCAAGATGAAAGTTCCCGCCAAAATTCACATCCACTCCTCGAGCAGAAACTCTGCTCGAGAAGTGCGGGGACTATCTGTATTGGATAAAAACTGACGTCACCAAAAAGTGACACGTGTCTGCCACGTGGCATGGGCAGAGGTTTCCCCGGACAGACATCCAGCAGGACAGATAACTAGCCAGGCGGTTACCACGAGCAGATCCAGAGTAGTAATGTAACGCTTCCCAGATCAGCACGATCTAAATGAGCAGTTATTAGCCTAATCATGCACGATTGCTTAATGAATAGTCATAGAGGTAGCGATTACACAATCCAGTGGTTACATATCCAACGGATACGTGCCCAACGGTTACAAACCGAACAGACGCCTATCAGACCTATAAATAGCATTCGCCCTGAATCATTGTAACGGATTTTATATTCTCTGTCTACAAAATCAATAAGAATACTCTCACTTACTCTTGCTCAAATATTGCTCTTTGCTTACATTCGCTAGATACTTTGCTCTAGTCTTCAAGTACAATCAGTAACGAGGAATCCTCACCGGGATCAAGCGATCCAATACGGTTACCTCTATCTATTTTATTAACGCTTTAAACTTAGTCATTTTCGATTATATCTTATTTCCATATCGTCGATTATCATTATTGTAAATCGTGCATATATCGATAATCTAGTAATCAACGCCATTCCATATTAAACTTGGTTAACCTCTTAATCTAGACTATTGATCGTGACTCCGCAAATATAAATTTAATTGTTAATTGGCCTAAAACCGGATCTAGGTAAAACAAATGCTTAAAGAAAGAATTTGAGATGAAAGACCGTGGAAAGACAAAATTTTGTCTTGGCCTACAAATTGAGCAATTGCCTAAAGGAATATTTGTTCATCAATCTACATATACAGAAAAGGTCTTGAAAAGATTTTACATGGATAAATCACATCCGTTAAGCACTCCAATGATTGTGAGATCACTTGATGTGAATAAATATCCGTTTCGACCTTGTGACATTGATGAAGAGTTTCTTGGTGCTGAAGTACCATATCTTAGTGCAATTGGTGCACTGATGTATCTTGCCAACAATACTCGGCCAGACATAGCTTTTGCTGTAAGCTTATTGGCAAGGTTTAATTCTTCCCCAACTCGAAGACATTGGGATGGTATTAAGCATATACTTAGATTCCTCCAAAGGCACTATTGGTAAGGGTTTGTTCTATTCGAATGAATCCAAGTAACAATTGATTGGTTATGCCGATGCTGGTTATTTATCTGATCCACATAAAGGTCGGTCCCAGACGGGTTATTTGTTTACATGTGGAGGTACAATCATTTCATGGCGTTCAGTGAAACAAACTATTGCTGCTACTTCTTCAAATCATGCAGAGATATTGGCTATTCATGAAGCAAGTCGGGAATGCATTTGGTTGAGATTAATGACTCAACATATTCAGCACATTTGTGGTTTTCCTTTGAAGAAAATTCCAACAATATTATATGAAGACAATAGCGCGTGCATTGAGCAACTGAAAGAAGGATATATTAAAGGAGACAGAATAAAACACATTTCACCAAAATTCTTTTTCACTCATGATGTTCAGAATATTGGTGAAATAGATGTTCAACAAATACGGTTGAGTGATAATCTGGCGGATTTGTTTACCAAGGCATTGCCAACCTCAACATTTGAGAAGCTTGTTTACAAGATTGGAATGCGTCGTCTTCGAGATGTCAAGGAGTGTCTTCATCAGGGGGAGTAAAATACGCGCTGTACTCTTTTTCCCTTAACAAGGTTTTATCCCACTTGGGTTTTACTTGTAAGGTTTTTAATGAGGGAGCTCTAAATGCGTATTACAGGATATGTGTACTCTTTTTCCTTCACTAAGCTTTTTTCCACTGGATTTTTCCTAGTAAGGTTTTAATGAGGCACATTATCTTCCAAATGGTCATTCAAGGGGGAGTGTTACAAATACATGTATGTAGTATAAATGTGGATGACCACTACTCTCCATTTATTCACTTGTAACATATGATTTACTACCCCCACTTTCTCCTACTTAATTCCTCCTCACTTTCTCCTTCTTAATTCCTCATTTAGGGATGACTTGTAACTTCCTATGTATTGGAGTCCTATAAATAGAGGACACTTTGTCTATGAAAGACACACTTGAAACACTTTGAAATATACAAGTTCTTCCTTCGCCTCTTATATACTTTTGTCTTGTTCTTGTACTATTTTACTATTATTTTATAACAAATTCATATTTCAAACACCGTTTGCTTTCTCTCCCCAAATCTCCCTTTGCCTTGTCCTACTATTGGTTTGCTCCTGTTAACGTCGCTGGATTGCCACTACGCCGACCATCGAATCTATATTAAGTATAGTGGTTCTCTCGTCGGGTTCAAGTTTTGGATCCGCCTCTAGTAACTTATGCAGATGTTTATTTGATTTATATAGTATTAGTGATGGTTGTAGAAATGGAGTTCGGTTAAAAGTTAGCTCGACCGAGAGTATATCACACTAAAAATTATAATTTGAATGATTTAATAAATCAGAAAAAATCAGTCAATAAGGTCGATAAACTAATTAACAGGGAAATGTTCAGTTAGCACCAAATCAAATCAAATACATTTTGCGTATTTGATTACTTAAGCGATGATCACTACATCTTTATATTGCAGATGTTTGGTCTATTGTCCTATAAAAAACTTATTTCGGTAACATTCTCCGGGAAAGATTAACAAAATTCATAAATCATAGTCTTATTAATGGCTTTGATAAGTGAAGGTCTATATATAATCCCACCATAGAAACAAAATTAGAAAAGATGCTGTTTTAGGTAAATTATATTCTTGCAATTGTATAATCCATACCTAAATAACAATAAGCAGATTGACTTATTCACACCAATATTCTGAAGCAACATTAATAAACTTTTCCTGGAAGAACAAAAATGACTTGGTCTTAACCAGACAAAAAAATGATTAGTTAGGTAAAGAGTTTTGCTATGACTCTATCCCTCTCATAAACTAATCAAACTTTCATTAATTTATCATAAAGAATATTTCTTCGATGTAACCAATTAATCTATAATAATATTAATAATATTGGTAGGATGGATAAGATTCTTACACCCTTAACCAACTCTAATGTGACTTATAATAATAGAGAAGATTCTCATAGAGAGTATTTTTTTTAACGCCTACAAGTGAATTCGAATTAATCGAATTAGGTACGCTTATAATATGAATAAAATACTCCCTATCAAAAAACTCTCTATTTGCAAAATACAAACAACGAGACTTCTAATTAAGAGTGGAGGCATACTGATTCCCGTACGCCTCATGGTTAAAACAATTAAGTAGGAGTAACAACATTAAACAACAAAAATTAGCATAATTTCCAACGAAGAATTGTTCACATTGACCAGAAAAGGCTTTGCCTGAAAGCTTTTGGCCTCTAGCCTCTTAACGTGTGTATAGTTTACATTTTCATAACGCGGTTGTCTTTTTCCCTACGCATTTTTTCCTTAAGCCTACCAACTTACTCCTTAGCCACGACAACCCCCATGCATTTCATGTATGCACATACCTAACTATATATACGCACACACATCAACCCCACCCACCCTAAGATTATATTAAACCCCACAAACAATTAAGACAAGATCAAACGCAAGAACGAGCAGGAAAAAAATAACAAGAACACAAAAAAACAAGAAACAAGAACAAGAGTTGATTTTTGTTTGGTTCATCCTAAAAATGACAACAGAGAGCTGGTCTTTGATAGGAAGGCTAAAGAGGGCAGTAAAAAAGATAACATTTTTACTGAATTTTGATATGAACAAATGGAAGTTAGCATCATCATTGATTGGAGCATCATCATCAAGAAAACAACTAAGTTTCAAAGAGAAGAAGCTGCAAAAACAGCCAACAGGATTGAATGTAATATGTTTTGAGGATGATGATTTGAATAATTCAAATGATTCATTAGGTAAAGGTTCAAATTCATTCAAGGGACTTCAAAGGACTATGAGTTATCCATCATCAGAAGATGATATTGATAAAAGAGCAGAAATGTTTATTGCCAATTTCTATAAGCAGCTTAAACTTGAAAGGCAAATTTCTTTGGAACTACGTTATTATAGAGGGAATAGCTTTGGATCTTCACCATCTCCATGAGAAGTACAGTTTTTATATTAGAAAGTTTTTTTTTTTTTTTCCTTTTTTTGTGAAGGGATGGAGAAGACTCCATTACAAAAACTGAGACAAAGCATACAGGTTTTATTTGTATGTTTTTTTCTGGGGAGGGGGGAGGTGGGGTAGAAAGTCTTTGATTTTTTACCTCTTCTATTTGTTTGTTCTTTTTGTTTTGCTTTCTTTTCTTTTCTTTGGCTCTTTTTGGGTTGAAGAACACTGCGAATACATTCTTTAAGGTGTGAATTTTGGAGATCATTTTTTCTCAATCATGTACATTGTACAGATGAAAAGCATACATGTATATATTGAATAAAGGTTTAGCTTTTTGGCTTTCTGGGTACGTATATGTAGCTTGTTAGATTTAGCTTTGTACCACTTTATGCTTTATTCCGAAATCTGCACTGATGATCCAGCAGCTGTAAAATGGTATGTCAAGGCTACCTGTCTCGAATTGGAACAGCTCATAAAAATCATGTTCTCCAGCCTCTATACTTCTAATTAGTGAAAGAGAACAAGCGACATCATCGAGCTATTATTCGACTTATTTTGGGTCCTTTTGGGGGAGTTTTGCCATTAGAATATTACTGAAATTAAGTGTAATGTATCAATGATACCCATAAGTTTCAAACGTCGACATCCATTAAAACACCCGACGTGTTTGAACTCCTCTACGGACGAAAGAGCCTGGTGTTTAAGTATTAAAGGATCAAGCCACTTATCGATCGAGCCTGGTGTTTAAGTATTAAAGGATCAAGCCAATTATCGATCGAATTTCAAACCTTGTGCATACTAGCACTCAAGATTTCTCGGGTACGCAAAAAATAATATAGGCAGAAAATTTCAAAGTTTGTGTACATTATAAAGAGGCCTGGATTTAAAATCGAAATACACAAGTTTCATGCGTAATGGATTTAGCTGCGTTAGATTAGCAGCACATACACAAAGATCATATCAAATTAAACTTCAGGCATGACTAGGACGGTTTAACAATGGACATAAGATGAACCATGAAAAAAATACCTGTGCAAATAAGTACAAAAACAAGTACTCCGTTGTACATGCACGTATTGCCTAAATTGCTATTACAATATCACTTGTGCATACTTACATCTGAAAGATCAAAAAATGTTGAGGAAATTAGTCACCATGGCAAGAGTATCGTGGTACACATTGAAGAGTATTTTGCTATCCAGGATTTGTTGCACTAATAAAATCGCCTAATTCACATACCTTTCATGGGCCAATTAGTGACGCTATATGAATTCAGAATTGAGACAACACCTTGCAAGTGCACATGCAGAATTTTTGAAATGCTGTGATCATCTGCCTGTGAGTAGTCAATCGACAGTATCCTCTAGCCCCATATTAAATACCAACTCAACTCCAAGGCAAAATATTGGACCAACGCTGAAGCTGCTTAAGGATAAATAGTCATCTGCTAATACTTTTGGCAAGAAAGAAAATCGGAGAGAGTTTGGAGTAGGGCGCCTATTGTGTATGACCAAAGAGAACCCAGTTGCTATCTTCGACCTTTGGCAATTGAATGTAGATATATTGCTACAGAAACAACACTACAAAAGAAGAAGAAAATTACTATTCAGGTCTGTGCTACTCATCAAATAAGTGGAATTTTCCCCAGCTGTCAAAAACATAGCGTTGTAACATAAATTTATACTTACGTGGAACCAAGGAAAAACGCAAGAGAAAGGTGAAATCCAAATAAAAACACAGAAACAACTGCAGTAAGTAGCATTGCAACTGAGGTAGAATAGACCTGCAAATCATTACAAGCTATATTAAAATGGCATCTAGTAAACTCTCAGTTCACAGACAAATCACGTGTGAGAAGCCAAATTTTCTGTGCTTCCCTCGCGCAACCTATTATCCTATATCTGCATATGATAAATGATGTAGATCAAGGTGCCAATATGAAGTTCTTTGAAATGTTCAACCTATTCAAGATGGACGGGCATGAACCGGATCAAGATGATGGGATAACTAGGCGGCCATCATGGAAGTTGATGGCTTCTTTCCGGACTTCAAGATCCACAATATGCTTATGTGGATATATAAAAAGTGGAGAACAAGGCCCAAGAAAGTTAGAAGCCCAAAAGAAGAAGGAAGACCCATATCTTTGGTCTTGACTTAGAAGGCCCTAAATCGGGTATTTTAGCATTATTGTTTAGAATAATGAACCCTAGCATTATTGTGGGTTTATCCCTTTATCTCTATATTGGATCTCTCTTTAATATCTATTAGTAAGATTATTCATAGTATGAGTCAAATCTCTTCTTCCTTGGATTTAGTCATGTACCTGAATGTTACTTTTAGTTAGTTTCGAGTTCATACTTGTAGTTAGCTAGGAGACTGCATTTGTAGGATTGACCTTTCTTTTCTTGCACCTCCCCCTCAGTTTCTCATCTATCGTAGTTTCCTCAAATTTGTTTACTTCCGATTCTGCGTTTTCTATCAAGAAATGTCCACATGCCAAAGGCAAATAAATGGGCCTCGGAAGCAAACACTTGCCGGATCACCTTCATTGGTTAACTCTTACATTACAAAAGCAAAACAGCCGAGGCAACAATAGAGCATGTCAGAAATTGTGCTCGCAACATAGATATTGAAGGATGATCTCCAAGCGTGCGGCACTTAGCACTAGATTAACGACCCCATCTAACCCAACTAATGCAGATGCACAATCACATAGAATGTAGAATATCACCCCTACCTTCACAATATTGTCAGCATACTTCATCACCATTGATACTGCAATACCACTGCAGAGGCAAGTCTCAGTCAGTAAACATTAGAATAACAGCTGTCAGCTGATCCGCAATGTAATCAATTTTTCTTTTGAAAAAGAGGACGAGAAAAGGACTAATGCAGCAGCTATGAAACATTAACTGGAAATTACTCTATATACAGAACCCAGTGAACAGCTTAAATTGGATTGCCTCTTAAACCTTTTTTTAAGTCTATACGCAAATGTGCTGAATGATTTTCTAGGATTGCAAGTTAACACAATAAAACTAATTAAAAGGACGACGGATTGAGCAAAATACAGCAAAGAAAGAATTTAGGACAAAGCAACATGGCAGGTTTTGGCAAGTTTCTCCAAGGAAAATAGTGGAACTACCTCTTACCTAGCAGGTGGTATCTTTCATGTGAATAAACTCAACCAAGACACATAGTTCCTTTAACTTAACGCTTATCTAAAGAACTTAAAAGATCCAATTGAGCAACATGAAAAACGAATAAGTTTTTTTGATAACCAAAAGTTTAACGATGTTGAGAAAAACGTTAAATCTCTGCAAGGAGATAAAATATCACAATAAGAACAGTACTTCTCAATGTATCTTGTATCATTAGACAATGTATCCGCAATCATGAAATGAATAAACTACCATGAAGAAGATCGAGAGGAAACCAAACCTCAGTGCATGGTTGAGAATCATGAGAACTGTAATCAGTGAATATCCATGGAAAAATCCCCTGCAGAAGATAAGGTCACACTGTAAAACTTCACATAGTTCGCAAAAAATGCACCTCAATCTGATGAGATATATGTCCTCTCAGACGTTGTCAGTGGTCATTGAAACTGTGATGTGGGAAACCTAATAAAAAGGAAGTGTCTCTTTAAATTTTCTTTCTGAATGAAGTCATCATATACTAGTGATAGAACTGAAAAAACAAGATAAATATAGATATAATGGACTGGTAGGTGAATATCTAAAAGAAAACCTCTGGAAGTGGCAATAGCACTGTGGAAAAAGTCAAAAACAGCGTATCACTGAAAGTAGTGAATAAAAGGTAATGCAAAGGATAACAACCTTAATTTGATAATATTCCCACAAGTTAAACTACAAATCAACTCCAATCACAAGATATTGGAAGCCAGTATACAATTAATTCACTAAGCTAATGTAATATAACTGCAATCATAGCATATTGCCAGTGTTCTGTTTGAGGAAAAGAGGCATTCCAAAATGGCTCTGTTAATATTTACTCAAGAAGCAGTTATCAAACACTAGATCAAGAACTGTCAGTTGTTACAAATCGAGCACAGTGCAAATATGTCGATTGTAAAGTAAAAAAAGAAAGGAGTGAAGCCAACTTACTCATTCATGACAGCGTCAAAATCTTGAGTCATTATTGCAAAAGCATTGAAGATCATCCCAAAAACATACAACCAGAAGTTCTGAACGTTGATATTTCTTGAAGGTCGTTTCTTAATAATAGCCTGCAAAGTTAAAAGAGCACATAGTATCAGAGTACAGTTTACTTTACATTAGGACGAGCAATCTCTGTTATGCCAACGAAGCCTGAGATGGTAATTGATCACTTAAGTCAACATGCATAACTATAGTAAAGCAAAATTTAGTCAGAAGCAGTTAAGATATCAATTAAGGTGCACCTCTTAAACTACTAATAGAACGTAGTCGAAAAGATGTACCTCTGTGTAAACTCCTGCAAAACCACTTAAAAGGGCCATAACCTGAAAAGGAACTACCAAAGGTCAAAAATGGGGTATTTCAATGATTAGAAGATAGTTTTAACTTTAATGTTATGTAGTCCGTCGAAGTCTGCAACTTACAATAGCCATAACCCAACCCTGGAAAGGAGCCTGAAGAACATGATCAGAGCTGTACAGAAAGCATCATTTCATTAGAGAAACCCATCGATTTGATTTTTTTTTTTTTTTTTTTTTGTGTAGAAGGCAACAATAGAAACCCATCGAAATATTTAAATTTCTATTAATTGAGAACCAACAGAATAAAAGCAGTAACCTATGATTATTCATCTTTTACTATCCAGGCTGAAATACAAAAGTTTTTACAGCTATCAGTCTGTATAAACAGTCCCAGTTATTGGATGAGGAAACTAATATGTTTAACCTCACCTAGGATTAAGCTGTGCAGTGGTGCATCCAGCACAAAGTAGTATGAAAGCAGCCCACTGAATCTCAGTTAACCTGAAAGTAGATGTTGCTTAGAGTGTGACAAAAGATAGAAGATCAAAATAGCTAAACAATTAGCACCACATTCTTAACTGTCCAGAAGGATGACAGAGTAAATGTAGGATACCCAACTATACCATTTGCCCTGGAAAAACCTCATCTCTTACTAACCTTCTACAGTCCTATCTGTCTTTTAGATTTACTTTTTGTTAAGACAAGCTTTTTCCTCGAAGATACTTTTAGTGGAACTCTTATTCGATGGCCAATGCCTTGGTTATGAAAAAGGATTCTCTATTTTTGTGTTCTTATACGGGGGTTTTGCCACATTGCATGAATAAAATTATACATGTCTAAATTTTCTGCGCTTTTTCAATTTATATGGCACAATTACAATCTTGGAATTATAAAAACTTGTAATTTATACTAACTTTGATGTAATTCTTAAATACGAAAAAAATAAAGGCCAGACATTGAAAGATTTGACTCTCATACATCGAGATGCCATACTTATTTTGAAATAGAGGAAGTATATATATTAAATTACTCGCACACACATATAAGCAGTATTAGTGAGCGCCAAAGGACTTTTTTTCCTCATAAAAGAAGTCAGGTGAATATGAGCCACATGGAGTATCAAGCAACAAAAGCCTCTCCAGTGTGCTTTCAATTGTTTCAAGTCATTTCAACATATTTACCCAAACAACAAGAAATCAGCTCATCAAGAAATACACCAAAATCCAGCATCATACTCTTACTCAGTTAAAGGACTTACTTCCTTTTAAGAATAATTTGATACAATATGCCGGTGCTGATAATGTTCAAGTTCTTCAGTATTTGATATCCAGGAGCATCTACATATGCAAAAATGTAATACTGCAAAGACCCAAGCAATATCAATCAACATGTGAGATAGAAAACCTACCAAGAAAGATAAACCAAAAATTAATTTAAACCTGCCTGAAGTAGATTTTTGACAAGATAAAGTGCAGCAGGAATTGGATACACTTTAACTTCATCCCAGGTAGTGCTCAACCTATAAACAGCAACAGATTAAGAGAACAATAGACACAAAGACTAACCTACTTGCAACTGAAAACGAACCATAGTATGCAAAATCGTACCAACAAACAGGCTTATTTAAAATGTTTGACTATATGCTGTCAATTTACCAAGGAAATCCTCCAAAGGAAACTCATTCTGTCATTCAATAGTCCTTTTCTTTTTCTTTTCTTCTTTTCAGTTAAGTGATGAAAATTTGAAAAGTTAATAGTAAATTGTCTAATGAAACCGAAGCTAACTCATATACATAGGAAAACTCAAACAGTAAGATGGAATAAACACCAAATCTTTGGTTCTAAATTCTCTATTTAAGTTAAGCATGAGCCGAATGTGCATAATACCGCTACAATCTTACAAGGTAGAGTATCCAACTGAATTTGCTAGTTTCTAAAAAATGCATTATTCACCATACAACGTAGATCTGATTGTTTCACTATACGAATAGTATATGGGATTCTACACATGTAGTGCGCAAGTAGAGATTCATAACATGAATAGAGGAGGCAAAAATTAGCATTTCCAACTACATACACCCCCAGAAGATGAAATGTAATGATAAAAAAAGTGTTATAAACCTGTTATCGTCAGTAACACCATCCTTTCTCCAGATTCTTACCAAGGCCGCAAGCGACAATGCACATTTCAATGCCTCTACCTAATTACAAAAAGTTTAAACCAATTAACACATCAGTTGTGCAATTCTGTATGACAACGAGCTCAAAACCTAGCAGTAAAACAGCTCTCACTAACCAGAAAATTTGCAGTGGTTACACTGTACTCGTACTTCCCAGCTCTCTTCGACCACACGATGAGTATCGATTGTGAACTCGTAAGAATCGTCAAAAGAATTGTTACAACTGACCTATAGAAAACCAAAATATCAAACAAAAACAAAAGAAATTCTTCTCATTATCTTATTAACTAACATTGCAGATGGGGATTTAGTTCACACTAAATGCAATCTATTAAACAATACTAGTTTAAGTTATATACAGCTTCAGTATAAAATAATTTACACTATGACGTCAGCGGTTGTAGAAGGTAATATGCCTTATTTATGGACACTATCATTTGGATGAGCTGATAGTATTTTACAGTGAGAGTTTATAAAATTATTAAGTACATATACATTTCTAGAAAAATATAAACACATGATCTAAGGTAAAAGCAGTGAATTCAAAATGAGCATGGATCATTTGCAATATTTTTCAGGATGAATAAAGCAAAAAAAGAAAAAGACCTTCGGCTTTTCTGTTTAAGGCCATTGATCTCCGGCATTACTCCCATCGCCGCCATTATTTTAAAAGCTTCCTCTGATTTTTCTGCTGATTTGTTAGAGTGCGTGGCGAAATTGTAGAAGAAGAAAACTTCTGAATCACAGTTGCTCAGTGATGAGTGATGAAGAAAGGAATCATGGGCTTGGATGGGTTCTGGATTGGGCCAACTGCACAAAACACCCTTTTTTCACATGCTATTTGGCCATAATAGCAAAACATTTTGTTAGTAGCCACTTTTCTTCCACCCCAAAATCATAAAAGACTATATCATCCCCTAACTACATTATATAAACCACACAACTCATAAGTTCATCTCTTTTCTTCGTCTCTCTGCATTTCTCCTCTTCGATTCACTCCCTCCTTCGTTCCATTGAAACCAACTCTGTGTTAGGACGTAATATTCAACAATTTCCCCTATTATCTTCAAAAAATTGTGAGTATTTTTCGTTTCGATATAGCTTCGGAACAAATTAGATTATAAATTCAATAAATTTTCAATTACCTATAACAAATTTGACGATGTAAAAAGCTTGAAAAACATAAATTCAATCGATCGGGGCTGAATTTGAGCTAAAGTTTGAGCTAAAACATAAATTCAATTATTATGAGAAATGTGAGATAAAATTTCACATTATGCTAAAGGCCTAAAAATTCATATATAAACTGAAAAGGCAACCTCAAGACTTGGCGATTAGTTATGGCATACTGTTGTGTGAAGTATCAGCACATAGTAAATTCAGTCGACTAGATTGAGTTTGAAGTAGATTATGTCGATTATGACTGAGTTTGAAGTAACTTCAGTCGATTGGAATTGAATTTTAGAGAAATTAATTTCAATTCAGTAGTTTTTATACCTCAACGTCTAAACTTCAATGCTTAAGGCCTGAAAATTCATATATAAACTTAAAAGACAACCTCAGGACTTGGCAATTAGTTATCGCATATTGTTGCGTGCAGTATCAGCACATTAGGACTGAAGTTGAAGTAAATTCAGTCGATTAGGACTGAGTTTGAAGTAAATTCAGCTGATTAGGACCTAATTTGTAGTAAATTCAGTCGATTAGACTGGGTTTGAAGTAGATTCAGTCGATTACGACTGAGTTTGAAGTATCTTCAGCCGATTAGAACTGAATTTTAGAGAAATTAATTTCAATTCAGTAGTTTTTATACCTCAACATCTGAACTTCAATGCTTAAGGTCTAAATATTCATATATAAACTAAAAAGGCAACCTCAGGACTTGGCGATTAGTTATCACATATTGTTGCGTGAAGTATCAGCATATTAGGACTGAAGCTGAAGTAAATTTAGTCGATTAGGATTGAGTTTGAAGTTTATTCAGTCGATTAGGACTGAGTTCGAAGTAAGTCGATTCGACTGAGTTTGAAGTAGATTCAGTCGATTATGACTGAGTTTAAAGTAACTTCAGTCGATTGGAATTGAATTTTAGAGAAATTAATTACAATTCAGTAGTTTTTATACCTCAACGTCACAACTTCAATGCTTAAGGCCTGAAAATTTATATATAAACTGAAAAGGTAACCTCAGGACTTGGCGATTAGTTATCGCAAATTATTACGTGAAGTATCAGCATATTAGGACTGAAGTTGAAGTAAATTCATTCGATTAAGACTGAGTTTGAAGTAAATGCAGTCGATTAGATTGAATTTGAAATAGTTTCAGTCAATTATGACTGAATTTGTAGTAACTTCACTCCATCAGAACTGAATTTCAGAGAACTTCAATGCTTAAGGCCTGAAAATTCATATATAAACTTGGCGATTAGTTATCGCATATTGTTGTGTGAAGTATCAGCACATTAGGACAGAAGTTAAAGTAAATTTAATCGATCAGTACTGAGTTTGAAGTAGATTCAGTCGATTAGACTGAGTTTGAAGTTTACGACTGAATTTATAGTAACTTCACTCTATCCGAACTGAAATTTCAGAGAAATTCAGTGCTTAAGGACAGAAAAGTCAAATATAAACCGAAAAGCAACCTCAGGCCCTTGCACGATTTAGTTATCGCATAGTGTTGCCTGAAAATTTAGCACATTAGGACTGAAGTTGAAGTAAATTCAGTCGATCAGGGCTGACATTCAGTCGATTAGACTAAATTTGAAGTAGTTTCAGTCGATTACGACTAAATTTGAAGTAACTTCAGTCGATTAGGACTGAATTTCATATGTTTGGTTTGAATTTTGTATGTTTGGTTCTCATTGTTTTAAAAGTTCATTACTTAAGGATGGAAAACTTCTGTATTGATAGTTTAAAGATCAATCCGTAAGATTTGAACTTCAAAAAATAACTCTGAAACCTCATGGACTGACTTTCATATTTAAATCTTAAGACTTATGGTTTGAAGTTCATTCATTCTAGTATGAAGTTTCAATGAATATTTTACCTACTAACACATTTCTTTCTCTGATTTACTCATTCAATGTAGAATCGATACAATTTGCCTGGTTATTGCTTTCAATGGAAATTGGACACAAGATTATAAGTACTTGGATCATGAAACAAAACTTTCACGTGTTAATGAAACAATTGAATTCAGAAGTTTTATTAAGAAGATTTATGACGCAATACATTTCACTGGGGATATGAATATTCATGGTTTGATATTAGCATGAATTCAAGCAAAGAATGCTTGTAACAAAAGAAGAAGACATGTATCAAATTGTTGAAGAGTGATTGATCTTTCAAGAGTAGTCGTTTTGTCATTTACAAGGTACAGAAAAAGTCTGCTTGCACTGAGGTTTCGCAAGGAGAGGGGAACTTGATAATGCAGATCGACTAAAATCAAACAATTGAAATGCCTGATATTGTTGAGAACCTGCAACCAAATGATACTTTCAGTCACCAGCGGCAATAGTTGAATACCCTCCTAACATATCGACTGCTAAGAATGGAAAGAAAAGGTCAAAATAATCTCCAGCAATGATATTAACATGAGATGCTTCGTCAAATGATGTAGCAGCATACTCAATATTTGAGGACAAAGAAACCATGATGAAGTATTTTCTCAAGATGGCAATCAAGGAACATTTTGAATTCAAGGTTATTAGATCAAATAGAACAAGATATGAACTGAAATATCCCTATGACAACTGTGATTGGAATATTCGTGCTAGAAGAATAAAAGATTCCTCATTGTTTAAGGTAATTAATTTTCAGAACAAACCCAAATGTTATGTTGACAATAAGAAGGATTGTCAGAAACATGCCACATCAACATTGATAACTGAATACTTTCTCGAAAACATCCGAGACAACAAAACTGAAGTTAGACCATCATTTATTATCAATGAAATGAGAAGAATACATGGGATTGAAATAGGATTCACAAGGCATGACGTTCAATTCAACAAACAAATGCATTGATTAGAGGACGAAATAATGAGCATTATCATCTCCTCCCTTCATATTTACATGTGTTGAAAGGGAGAAATCCAGGTGCGCACACTAACATAAAGATATACAGCTTAATTAGTGAGCATTTTCCAAAAAAAAGAATTCAACGCAAAAAGTTTAAAAATATATGAAATTCAAAACTTTCTGAGAATTAACTTTGTCCTATGTTATAATATTTTAGGTTTACGTATGTTTTCTTACTTTCAAGCCATCAATTAACGGTTGGAAGTACTGTCGACCGGTGATAGCAGTAAACGCAATATTTCTAAAAAAAAATATCAAAGTATTCTCATTATTGTTATAGCAAAGGATGCAAACAATCAACTGTTCCCTCTAGCTTATGGAATTGCACTCTGAAAATAATTATGCTTACACTTGGTTCCTCAGCGAGCTACAAAACACAATAGGTAGTCGTGCTGACTTGGTATTTCTGTCAGATAGAATTAAATCAATTGCGCACGGAATTGCATAAGTTTATCTTGATAGCCACCATGGTATATGCATCTACCATTTTGAAGCCAAAGGAATGTGCGAACCACATTGATAAGTCTGTTTCAAACTGGTGCAAGAGCATATAAGCGTGAAGACTTTCATTACTCATGTCGCAAATAGAGGAAATAGATAGAAAGACATTCAGCTACATAATGGAAGAACCACATGAAAGATGGGTTAGATCATATTCATTGAGGTGACGATATGATATGCTTACAACAAATATAGTGGAGTCAATGAAATTCTGTAATACTTGAAGTAAGAGAGTTACGCATTTTAAGCCTTTTGGATTTGATCATACTTAAGAAGCAAAAATGGGTTACCCATTTTAAGCCTTTTAGATTTGATCATACTTAAGAAGCAAAAATGGTTTTTTGAAAGAAGAAGTATTGCTCAAGAGAATTTTCATAACATATCAAGGTGGACAGAAGATGAAACGAACAAGAAGATTCAGCTAGCCTTCACAATAAATGTAAGTATAGAGCTAGGCTCACACCAAAGGGACTGAAAAATTGAGTGCAGGTAGACAGAACTCAGGAATTCTTCTTTCTGAAATTCTAATAGCCTATTTGTGTGTGAAAATACAGACCAAGAAGGCTGAAGTTCAGTCCAAGTAGACTGAACTCGGGAATTCTTCTTCCTGGAACTCTAATAGCCCATTTTTGCGTGAAAATACATACCAAGAAGGCTAAAGTTCAGTTCTGTACTGACTGAATTGATAATAGCCTATTAGTAGTGACTTAAATACCATGTGTACTGACTTTTAAAATTTATCAATTTCATTTCAAAAAGGTCTTCCCAACAACTACAACAACATTTATTGTGCAATATGAAGGAACAAGATTCAAAGTCGACTTAAAAAATAGGACATGTGACTGTCTTAAATTCCAGACTGATGAACTATCATGTGTACATGCAATCGCATGCATTCAGAGAAGACGCCTGATGAAATCTAAGTTCTGCTCGAAATGGTATTCACGAGATAATTGGTTTAATACATATCAAGGTGAGGTGAATACGGTAGGACGCAAAAGCTCTTGGAATGTACCAAACATTGTGAAAAAACAAAGGATTGAAACTCAGAATGTCAAAATACAAGGAAGAAGGAAAACAAATAGATATATCTTGATTGTTGAATATGTACTAGTCAAATCAACCAAATGTGGTTGATGCAAGAGAAGATGACATAATAGAAGCTCTTGTACATATACTCCAGTACTCTGCCCCAACTCAAGGATATATAGGTACTACTTATGTCATTATCTATAGACTTTTTTTATTAAATATATCCCACCTACTAATTTGGGTTATAACTTCTTTGATTGCATGATAATACTTGGTGGTGGATGATGGTGCAGAAATATATAAACTTAATCAAAATATTGTAATTTATTATCAACATTCAAGAGATGAACTCAAACTAGATTATAGTTTATTACCATTTGTTTGGATGGTTTTTGATGTTGTTTAACTGATTTTTAATAAGCTCTATACTAATAGTTGAGTTAAACTAGTTGTTTCTACACTTTCACATTCCTTTATGTTGAAACTCATACTTTTAATATGTAATTCAATCTTTATGGGCTGAAGTTAAGCTTCGATCATTAAAGGCTGATAAGTATTTTTCGACCTTTTTATAAAAACTTCAATCCTTATGGAAAGAAGTTCACGATTACAATATAAAAATTTCAATCCTTAAAGGCTGATGTTGCATTTTTGCCCTTTTAATAAAAAATTTAATCCTTATTGAGAGATGTTCACAATTACAATATAAAAAGTTCAATCCTTATGGAGAGAAGTTCATCATTATCATATAAAAACCTCAACTCTTAAAGGCTGATGTTGCATTTTTTATTCACGCTTAGGAATATAAAAATATATATTTCTAAAGATTAAATACTGAAATTAATCACAATAACCAGATTAAGGAAAACAACATAAACATACATTTAATTACTTAAACATCATATCTGAAACACCAAATTAAAGAAATCCTTATACATTTAAATACTAGCGATATTTAAACTCCTTATTGCTAGGAGTTCCTTCACCATCTATGGGGGGATCAAATTCACCATCTCTAGGAGTTCCTTCACCATCTATGGGTGATCAAATTCACCATCCAGGGGGAGGGGGATCAAAATCATCAAACACAATAACTACAAACTTCACAGCTTCATCAGTACTTTCAACGAGTTTAAAGTTAACACAATTTCATGTCTTCAGATTGTTGTCTGTTACAAATGTTGCCCAACCCTTGTTTAAACTTTGTTGGCCATTTTTTCCAGTTTTAAGCTTCATAGACCATTGCTTCCCACCAAGCTCTACAATGGTAGACTTCGCCTCACGAGGAAGATGTTCACGGATCTCCATCGGTTGACATACATTAATGATAATTATTTCTAAAAATTTACTTTAAATAATATGTAAAATTCAAAGGCCAAAGTTAAGTACAAAATCGTCAGTGAGAATATATGGATCTGTTAGAATAGTTTCAAAAGCCGGGATCCCGTTTGAAATATAGAAGATGATCATTTTATTTTTTGGAGAATGGAGAAACTAAGGGAGGAAGAAGAACATAGAAATGTTAGGGATTGGAAGGTTGTGTCGGCATAGAAGAAATAAAGTAGAAGGGTAGTCTTTAGGGTTTAAAAAAAGGACAGTGTGGGATCTAATCTTGTTTAATGAACTTGTACGACTTAGATTGAAGGAGAAGTTAGTTACAAGATTAGAATTTTTTAGTGTAAAATTCAATCCTTCTGGACAGAAGTTAGAGAATTTTATTGTGTAGCTTCAGTCCTTCTGGACTGAATTCAGAGAATTTTATTAACTAACTTCAATCCTTATGGACTGAAAAATAGACTTTACTTGTTCTTGCTAGAATTTTCACAAAACTTCACATTTCTACAACTTCAACATATAAGGACTGAAGTTATAACTTTCAGAGAGGCTTACATTCAGACTTTATGCTAAGAAAATAAAATTGATATATCCTAAAAAGTCACTAGACATAAAGTTGTGCATAACACGATTATATAAAACTTGTTAATTACACGCACAGATATATGTATATATGAAATTTGCTAACCTACTACATGAGTGTCGTAGGTTAGCACCCTACCCATTTTTTATTTACCTAAAATATCCTTACTATCTCATTAATAGTTGGGTGTTTTATGTCATTTCACGAAAAAATTAAACACTACCTATCCGTCTTTTTTTTCGTTCACCTTCTATATCTCTCACTTTCTCTTCACATCCGGTCTCATATCTGTCTGCTACTACAGTGAGGCTCTTTAAGGGCTCCAGAAAGTTTCAGAAATTCAAGTTTTACATCCGTAATTGGACAGCAAAAGGAGTAATTCTTCTTAGAGAGACCAATCTAAGAAGAATGAGATATATATTAAATCTTTTGTTGGAATTGCAAATAAACAAAGAAAACTTTAACAGTATATCGGTTCTTCAGCCTCAAGATGAGGAGACCAGAAATGCACATTTCTAAATTTTGTGATTACAATTTATCATTTCACACTTTGATTTCTCCATCTATGAACGATGATTAAAAATTTTCAAAGACACATTATTCACAAGATCTAATCAACAGGGTCCATTTTTAACTCGATTTAGATAGAAAATCTTGATAAAGGTTGTTGCTTGTATAATGGAGGAGAAAGAGTATACAAGTTTTAGAAAGTAGAAGATGAGAGCAGATCCACGAATGTGAATGGGATGCACATATGTACTGCTCTTTCTCTCTTTAGAATGAAATGACACAATTGCCCTTAATGTATCAATAGACCATATAAATAAAAGAGGTATCTTAGGTAAACTATATATATATATATATATATATATATATATATATATATATATATATATATATATATATATATATAGTCTAAAGGTAATACTATTACACTGTCTAAAGATAAAATAAAAACATCTCTACTAAAGTTTAAACGGACACATGTCTTGCTCTTGTTCTACATAATCGTGTTGAACATCTTTGGGTGGGGTTTTGAAGCC
Source organism: Petunia axillaris subsp. axillaris (assembly GCA_029990575.1). Lineage (NCBI taxonomy): Eukaryota > Viridiplantae > Streptophyta > Magnoliopsida > Solanales > Solanaceae > Petunia > Petunia axillaris. Next base: position 16,892,887 of record JARKNS010000009.1, read on the forward strand.
ATTCCTAAACTTTACAAGACCATAAGCCCACAACTGACAAGCGAAATATTTCCTGAAAGCACCAACTAGATGTGGTTTAATATCTTTGACATCTCATCCTGTCATCAGTCGATCAGCATACCATATCAAGAAAGCACCATAACTAGTCCTCAAATAAAAAGTAAAAATATATACTTAAAAAGCAACCGCTTCTGAAATTAAGACTATCAGGTCCTGGAATTTAGTCAAATATATCTAAGTTTGATTAAAAATTCCACGAAAAATGAAAAACCTTACGAATCTTGTTGATTACGTACAACTTTCCACTGAAGTTTAAAGGGCTTGCTGAAATTATATCATGTAAAATGAAGCATGTAGCTGGCCAAAATTCAGGTACTTCAACAGATATGGGAGCACCTTAACATACTTCTGTCGACACCTATTTTTCTCAAACCGATTAGAGTTCGAAATAGGACTCGACTTATTGAAACTCACGGGTAAGAGTTGGATTCGCCACCTAACATATTTTTTAGCTACGCGTATTAGGACACCTACTCTATTTCTAGTCAATTTTAATGTTAACTCCGAAAACTAGATCTACGAACCGAAATTCTGAGTAAGGGTTCAAGCTAGCCTGAAACGAAGGTGTTAGGCACCTCTCAAACTCCACCAAATATGGTTACTGGCCGGACCAAATAATGGGATTCGAAATTAAACTAAACTAAATCTAACTAAACAATCTTCACTATAATATACAAGTTAGATACATATAATAAGTAAAATGAAATAAAAGGTTCGAGTTCACTAATTGCTTCTTCCTTAGCAAACTTCAACGAAAGATACCTTGCAAATTAAAAATAAATTAGTAAGTATGCCAAAATAAATTAATAACAATAAGTCAAAAATTGAAAGAATTTAATAGCAATTAATTTAGAAGCATTTCCGGAGCGCCATCTTTGAAAATATCCATTCAAATGTACCACAAGAAGAAAATGAATAGGTTAGTATATCTGTCATGCCCTAAAAAAATTCTGAGTTTATTATTTAAAGGCTGTGACTGGTGTTCAAAAAAGGTATAAAATTATTTAGAGAACTCGGAGTCGCCACTTGAAAAGTTTAAGGTGTTCCAAGTCACCAAAAGGTACCTTGTAACACCTCTAACTCGTCTAATGGTCTGCGTCAGAAATTCGGGTAAGGTTCTCAGTTGATTCTCGGATATTAGGCACCATCGAGTTCTGTGCCGAGCACAGTTGCTTTATTGTCGTATTTTTTAATTCATTAAATATGGTTGTATTATTTTTCCGTTGATTTGAATTTATACTTTGATTAAGAAAATTAAAAGCGTATCATTCTTTTCCAACCTCGCGGAGGACGGGTTAAATTTACGATTTGCTTCAAAAAATTTAAAGGTATCATTAGTTTCCAATCTCACAAAGGACTGGTTTATTTCTAAAAAAATTAATTAACCTCCAAAATAATTAATTTTACCTATTAATGGAGTCATTTATTAAAGAAGTGGTTGTTAAAGTAATTGAGCTATTTTTACCAAGTTACTGGACCCGTTGAAGTTCATCCTATTAGACCGATTTTTGCAAGAAGTACATCGATCTATTTATAAAGGAAAAATGGATTGTTTTTGCAACGTAAAGGGGTCGTGGTAGGCTGATTCATTTGCAAAAAATGACCCGCTTTAAGGATTGTCTTACGAAATCGTCATATTTTTTATTCCTATACCAAACAATAGTTGTTTGTCAAAAAGAGTGGAAGTTTTTGCAAAATTATTATGAGTCAAATATTGAAATTCAATGAATAGCCAACTTTAACAATAGATTGGTATATTAAGCAGGCCAACTTCACAAAAGATTGACACATGCTCAATTATCTATTCAAATACAATTTTGGCTTCATTTTTGCAAATGAGATCACTGCGTCCTAAAATTGCCTACACATTATATAAACTTTGCAAATATGGTTCTCTTTCAGCCCTTTATTTCACATTTTAATCCAAATTTCATAGTTCCCAATATTTGCAGAGATGTACCAGTTTACAGAAACAACCAGATTTATCCACAGTTTAGACAATAATACTATGATTCCATTTTATGTTGTTTTTCCAATTTTATCCGGTTATAGTTTGCGTTGCAGTCCTTTTGCCTATGCCATTTTTCAGATTTTGCCCATATTTTTTAAAATTGCACAAAATAGCCTCTTTTAAAAAACGGGCCAGATTTAAGAAAACAAACATGTCAAATTTGTGAATGTGAAACTGAGTTTTACTCTTCTATACAACAGTTCCAAACGCCAATTCCAATCACACTTCCATACATACAGAGCTTAAGGATAAACTACAAAAAAAAACTTAAATATGCAATGGTTAGCAATTTTTGTTATTCTTTAGCACAAATTCAAGACTTAGAAAAAACTAACTAATAGCACATATGAGCAGATTTTAAGACCATTAAACATGCTGATTTCATTTCATTTTTCATGGTCAAATGATTCAAAATATAAGGTTCATTTGTGTTTACCTTTGAAACAAAAGTTCCCAGCCAATAAGAAATGAAACAACAAAACCCGGACCGAGTGACCAGCAACTTCTACTCCAAACCAGCAGCTAAAAACAGCCCATTTATATCTCTATTCAACCTTTAAATCCTTAAGATGTATGCTCCAAAATACCTTAAATGTAAAGGCTTTTGGTTCTAAATCTATCTCTCAAACTTACTTTCTTTCTCTCTATTTTTCTCAAGTGTTTTTTACTCTCATTAATTGTAAATTTCAGCAGGTAGTTGATGCGTTAAATGAGGAGTAAATGCCCCTATTTATGGCCAAAAGTTGAAGCCAAAAGGTGGAGTGTGGACTTGTACAAAAGTACAAGCCCACAACCCTATTACATTGAGTGTTCTAGCCTTACTTTAGGCCTATTTTCAGCTGCTATCAACAGTGTAAAGCCACCTAAAGACTGAACTAGAGGTCTGCCCTGGTTGAGGCCTGGTGGGACCTACTTACAACAAGCTAAAACTCACAAATTCTACTTCATAATCTGCACAACTAAACACCAATTTTCAGCCTACAACTTACTAATTGATAACAAACTTACTAAGTAAAAAATCAAATCCCAGTTAGTTTGGCTCAACACAAGAACTTAACTAGAACAAAATATGAGAGTGGGCATTCAACCCTTGTGTACTCAAACCAAAGAAAAAGATAAGAACATATTTCACAATGAAAACTTAGAACTTGCAAATAGACTACGAGAAAACAGTTAATTTCATACTTGATCGAACATTCAGCGAGTTCCTACTCAATTCCAAATTCATCATCCCCTTTTGGATTATTTCACACTTAACTGAAACTAACCAAAACTTAACATAGGTTCAAACATACTAAGCCAGACACAAGTTTATGGGATCTTAGTAACCGGGCAGAACTAAACGGCAATTTTAAACTGAAATTTTACTTGAACCAAACATGAAGGTAGTGTTCAAGAATTGCTTCATGCACGAACTATAAACATAGACTGAGGAGACAATATTTACGCTGAAAGAAAACTCAGAACACCAAAGCTATACAAACTTTCTTACAAGAGGAAATGAAACAAACAGCCCACGAGATGACAACAAGTATCATACAATTTACTCTTGAAGCAGGGAACAAATAAAGAGGATACACCATTTTTCAATAACAAGAAAATCTATTTCAACTTGAACAAAACTAGAACAACAATTCTAGATGGCTTCAACTAACAGTCATACCCTAACTATAATACAAATGAACATACTATTTCCTAGTACTAAGCTTCTAGCCAGAAGAGTTTCTAATACTAATAGAAACTACATAAACAAAGAAAGATTGAACAAGGGCTGAAACTCGCCTAACCCGTCGACGAGCAAACATGGCACAATGTTGTCAAAGCTGTGCCCATTCCCCCGTTACATCATCAGAGCTATTGCAACATTTCCATCATCGCTGCCCGAGCACATTAATCACCACCACTGCAGTGTTTCAAAGCTGCTGACCACTACCTTCGGGCCATCATATCGCAGCCTCTCCATCGCCACTGTTGCCTCGACGTCGCACAACAACATCACTTCCACGAGCCAATTCCACGGCAGGAACAACACATTCCCACCTTTGTGTCATCGTATTAGCCCGTTCTTACCACCACCACCACATCACAACCAACAAATCACTAATCCAGTGGTGAAATCAAAAGGAAAGATGAAGAAAAAAAATGAAAAAAGAAAAGAAGGAAACATGCAGTGTGAAGGGAAAAAAATGGAGGGGTTGGGAAAATACCTTCATAATCGTGTTGAGAATAGCGAGAGGAGACTGTCGACGTAAGGTTCACCGGAAGAAAGTGGAGGACGCCGGAGTTTCAAAATTTCAGCCACTTTGAGCCTCGATCTACGAAAAAAGGCTATGTTTTTGAAGAATCCAAGTTGAGAAATGGAAAAAGGGGGCCGAAAGGAGTCGAATGGTGTATTTTTATGTTTTTCCGTCCACCGGAGGCGGTGGTCCGGTGGCGGAGCAGTGGTGGAGTCGCAGTGGCTTGAGTGTTCCGGCGGCCAAGCAGAATTTCGCCATGGCTTCGCCAGCTTGGGAAGCTAAAGGGGAGTGAGGGTTTTTGGAAAGGGGAAGGGCTTAAATATTGTAGGTAAATTGGCTGAGTTTGGGTGTTGGGCTGGTGGGTTGAAGCATTGGGCTATTTATTTTGTACATATGGCCGCTAAAGGTCTACATTTATTTAAAACAAACACAATTAACTACTATCAAAACCACATAAATTTACAATACTATCACAATTAAAAATATACAATGATAATTAAACACATAACAAGTAATTTTTTTGGTAATTTTTATATTTTTCTTCCCAATTAATGATAATTTTAGTTATATACAAAAAAACTAATTTTTTTTTAGGAAAATTCGGCCAGAATCCTAAGAATCTGACAACGGCTATTTTGAGCAATATTTTTTTTGTATTTAGTGCCAAAATTAGGTGATTACAGGTGCCCCTCTTTGTTCGAGAACATGAAGAGTTTTTGGACAAAGACATAATCACAACTAATTTTGGCTTTTTTTGTTCTAGCCAAGAGTATACAAAAATGGCGACCGTACCCTAACTATAGGGTTACCTACATATCCTCGGACAGAGGAATCAGGTCAGTGTAGTTCCTTACGTGCGGTAGCTGGGACTACCATATTGAAACAGACAGTAGACTCTTCTAGACTCACTAAGACAAGACTAGACACTTTAGAACTGGAGCCGACTCTAGACTCTTCTAGACACACTAGGGGTTGATACTGGACACTTTTAGGCACAGAAAGGCCGTCGTTGCTGATTAATGGTCGCTTGCTAGTGGTCGTTGCTTTACAAGGAATGGAAATACAAGGAAAAATGTAAAATTACAATCCCTAGCCTAAATCTTCATGCTCTCTCGAGGTGAATTTTGGCTTGAAAGACAACCCTATTGCCCATTATGTGGGCAAGCACTATCTGAAACTTGAAATGGTTGCATCTGTTCGAGCGGGTCTTGTCTTAAAGCTGGAGATGATTGCTATCTTTGAGCAGGACTGACGTGAAAAGGAAGTGGTTACTATCGTTGAGCGCAAATGACTTGAAGTGGAAGTGAGTGCTATCTTCTAGCAAAACTGACTTGAAAAGAAAATGATCGCTATCTTTTAGCAGATCTTGACATGGAAAGGAAATGGCGCTATCTTTGAGCGAGACTGACTCTAAAAGGAAATGATCGCTATCTTTTAGCAGATCTTGACATGGAAAGGAAATGGCGCTATCTTTGAGCGAAACTGACTCTAAAAGTAAATGATAGCTATCTTTTAGCAAATCTTGACATGGAAAGAAAATGATGTTATCTTTGAGCGAAGCTAACTCTAAAAGAAAACGACCGCTACCTTTTAGCAGATATGGACATGAAACGGAAATGACGCTATCTTTGAGCGAAACTGAATCTAAAAGGAAATGATCGCTATCTTTTAGCAGATCTTGACATGGAAAGAAAATGATGCAATCTTTGAGCGAGACTGACTCTAAAAGGAAATGATCGCTATCTTTTAGCAGATATTACATGGAAAGGAAATGCCGCTATCTTTTAACAGATCTTACATGGAAAGGAAATGACGCTATCTTTGAGCGAGACTGACTCTAAAAGGAAATGATCGCTATCTTTTAGCAGATCTTGACATGGAAAAGAAATGACGCTATCTTTGAGCGAGACTGACTCTAAAAGAAAATGATCGCTATTTTTTAGCAGATATTACATGGAAAGGAAATGATGCTATCTTTTAGCAGATCTTACGTGGAAAGGAAATGACGCTATCTTTGAGCGAGACTGACTCTAAAAGGAAATAATCGCTATCTTTTAGCAGATCTTGACATGGAAAGGAAATAACGCTATCTTTGAGCGAGACTGACTCTAAAAGGAAATGATCGCTATCTTTTATCAGATCTTGACTTAAAAAGAAAATGACGCTATCTTTGAGCGAGATTGACTCTAAAAAGAAATGATCGCTATCTTTTAGCAGATCTTGACATGGAAAGGAAATGACGCTATCTTTGAGCGAAACTGACTCGAAAAGGAAATGATCGTTATCTTTTAGCAGATCTTGACATGGAAAGAAAATGATGTTATCTTTGAGCGGAACTGACTCTAAAAGAAAATGATCACTACCTTTTAGCAGATCTTGACATGGAAAGGAAATGATGCTATCTTTGAGCGAGACTGACTCGAAGAGGAAATGGAGTTCCGTCTGATATCTAGCGCAGCTACCCTAATTCAGGTGGTCCTAGCTCTTTCTGGCAACATAACAAATGTCACACTGACTTTCTGCATCATGGATACACGACCCCTATTTCTAATCTTGTAAATAAGCTTGGTGATTCTTGTTATATTCTTCACAGTACTATGGGATGAACAATGCCTAAAGCTTCTCCCAAACATGTCGACTCTTCATGATACAATTTTGGTATGTCGTTCCTCTGGCCTGATGTGCGGTGCTGGGCTCCAATTATCAAGGTTAGTCATGACTCGCTGAAACTTTTCCATTGTCGAGGGTGTGCCCTGCTTATTGGAATTAACCCTGAATCCTGAAATACAGAGTTTTGCAATTTTCTTTTGTTGCTCATGTGAGGTTAGCGCCGAAAGGGAGAGGAATTAATGGTAGGAAAGATATACAAAATGGAATAAAAAGCTTAAGGGCGAAAGTCGTTTGGACAAGGAACGTCTTTCTGAAAAAAAGGAAACTTATCTGGAAATATACCGGCAACCCTGATGATCATGACATGTATCTTGAGTGACCTCTTCCGACCAGTGCCACTTGTTTGTCGAGAGTTGCTCCATGGCAGATGTCAAACCATAACCAAGTTGAGGTGACTCTAAGTCGACTAGTAGTGCCCTTTTCTGGTTTTCGCCAACTAGCCTCTCTCTTTAATCTTTTGCCTCACTATTTGTCTTGCGGCGCCTTCTCAGGTTTTCACCAGCAAGACTTTTTTTTTTCAATTTACGACACAACACATCTCTTTCGATGGCATCACTGACTTACCATAAAGGAATATTTGACATAAGCTCTCCAAAACGCATCATGAGGTGACTGCGTATAATTCACTCCTATTTGGACATATTTTCTTTAAAAATAAAAACTTATGCCCCAGTTTAGAATAAACTGGGGTGCTTTGGTTTTCTCTTTGATCAGAAAAAAAAAACATCTGTTCAGTTCCTTTTGACAGATGACCGGACCCTTTGGGAATAATTTCAAGAATGAAACAAAAAATCTGTCTCAGTTTAGCATAAACCGGGGGTCTACATTTCGTTTGTATTGGCCGTAGACTTGGATGCAAATTTTGCGTTAATATGAGACCGGGAAAAAATGAACTTTCTCCTATTACGAATAAAAAGAAAATGGAGAGGAATATTGAATTTCCTCCATTTTCTTATAAAATAAAATAAAAACTTCTGCCCCAGTTTTGGATAAACTGGGGTCTTTGATTTTCTTGACATATTCCGCAAACCTGGAGACAAGCTTTGCGCGAATAAAAGAAAACAGGGAAAAGAGGAATTTTTTCCTGTTGCGACCGCACCGGAATGGTTGCCTATGTATCCTTTTAAGAGGAATTCGGTCAGACGTAGCTCTAGGCCAAATGCCCAAATTTCTTTTGATGTCTTTCAGTTTCGTTTCGTTTCGTTTCGTTTTGGTACAATTACATTGATTCCAACTGAGAATATGCCTCAAAAGTACAATGCTCAAAATGCTAATAAGGGATACAATTTGGGATAGAGAAAGAAAACAAAAGCCTCGCCTTCATCCCAATTTGTGAACGTAATGAGTCGTCTTGGAGTCAAAATGTCATACCTCTTGACCGTGTCTGCATTGACGGGTATTTCGATTGTCCTGCCTTTCGGATCCGTAAGGTACAAGGCTCTATTTGGCAATATTTTCTTTACCAAGTAGGGCCCTTGCCAATTTGGAGCGAACTTTCCCTTAGCTTCTTCCTGATAAGGAAAGATTTGTTTCAAAACTAATTGCCCTTATTTCAAGTCGTGGAGGCGCACTTTCTTGTTGTAGGAACGAGCCATTCTTTGCTGATACAATTGACCGTGATAAACTGCATTGAGTCTCTTTTTGTCAATGAGTGACAATTGTTCCAATCGGGTTTTGACCCACTTTGTGTCCTCAATTTCTGCTTCCACAATGATCCTGAGAGACGGTATTTCAACTTCAGCAGGTATGACTGCTTCAGTTCCATATATCAATGATTACGGAGTCGCACCTATGGAAGTGCGCATAGTTGTGCGGTAACCAAGCAAAGCAAAAGACAATTTCTCATGCCAATCACGAGATCCTTGTATCATTTTCCTAAGGATCTTCTTGATATTCTTATTGGCTGCTTCGACCGCGCCATTTGCTTTCAGTCGGTAAAATATGGAATCAGTGCATGATCTTGAATCTTTCACACACTTCATTCATTAAATGACTGTTCAAATTTGCCGCATTATCAGTGATGATGGTACTTGGGATACCAAAGCGATAAATAATGTTTGCATGAACGAAATCCACCACGGCTTTCTTGATCATGGACTTGAGAATGACGACCTCAACCCATTTGGTAAAGTAATCTATTGCAACCAAAATGAATCTGTGCCCATTTGATGCTTTTGGTTCAATAGGCCCGATAACATCCATCCCCCATGCTGTAAAAGGCCAAGGGGCTGATATTGTGTGCAACTCTAAAGGGGGTGAATGTATCAAATCACCGTGTACTTGGCATTGATGACACTTTCGCACAAAAGTAATGCAGTCATATTCCATGGTAAGCCAGAAGCATCCTGCTCTGAGTACTTTCATAGCTAGCACATGCCCGCTCATGTGAGGTCCGCAGATCCCCGAATGCATGTCATTGAGAATTTTCGTGGCTTCAGTTGCATCCACGCATCTTAACAGTCCCAGATCAGGTGTCATTTTATACACCACCTCCTCCACTAAAAAATAAACCACTTGCCAGTCGTTGAAGGGTTCTCTTTTGATTATTTCCTGCCATTGGCGGATACATCCCATCTTGAAGAAAATTCTTGACATCAAAATACCACGGTTGACCGTCATTTCTTCTTCAACCACATTGCAATATGCATGTTGACTTTGAACCTGAATCTTTAATGGATCAATATGGGCTTTATCAAGATGGACAAGCATTGAGGCTAATGTAGCCAATGCGTCAGCCAACTCATTATGTATTCTGAGAACATGTCTAAACTTTAGAACATCAAACTTTTGGCGAAGATCGTCCATACACTGGTTGTACATGATCAGCTTAAGGTCTCGAGTTTCCCATTCACCCTTCATTTGGCATATCAAAATATCTGAATCTTCGATCACCAGTAACTCTTTGATGTCCACGTCTAACGCCATACACAAACCTATTATGCATGCTTTATATCAGATGTGTTATTAGTGCAACTGAAATGGAGTTGGGTAGCTGCCGGAAAATAATGTCCCATGGGAGAAATGAGGACCGCTCTAATACCATGGCCTTTTGAGTTAGAAGCACCATCAAAGTACATTTTCCACACATGCTCTTCTTCGTTGATCAATTCATCCAGCACATCTACCTCCTCATCAGGGAAGTAAGTCTTCAATGGGTCATAGTCATCATCAACTGGATTCTCATCCAAATGTTCAGCTAAGGCTTGAGCTTTCATAGCAGTTCTGGTGACATAAACTATGTCGAATTCTGTGAGCAGGATTTTCCATTTGGCAAGTTTGCCAGTTGGCATTAGCTTCTAAAATATGTACTTCAGTGGGTCCATCCGGGAAATGAGATAAGTGGTATAGGACAAAATATAATGTTTCAACTTTTGTGCTACCCAAGTTAGGGCACAACACGTCCTTTCCAAAAAAGTGTATCTGGCCTCGCAATCTGTGAACTTCTTGCTCAGATAATAAATTGCATGCTCTTTCTTTCCCGAGGCATCATGTTGCCCCAGTACACAACCAAAAGAGTTTTCGTTGACTGACAAGTACAAAAATAATGGTCGGCCAGGCTCAGGCGGAACCAAAACAGGAGAATTTGACAAGTATTGCTTGATCTTGTCAAAGGCTTCTTGGCACTCTTCGGTCCATGCGATTGATGCATTCTTTTTCAACAACTTGAGGATCGGCTCACATATTGTGGTAAGTTGAGAAACGAACCTACTGATGTAATTTAGCCTTCCTAAAAAGCTTTTAACATCCTTCTTGGTTCGAGGCGGAGATAATTCTTGTATTTCTTTGATCTTCGCGGGATCCAATTCAATACCTCGCCTGCTAACAATGAAACTTAACAATTTTCCAGCAGGCACACCAAATGCACACTTTGCTGGATTCAGCTTCAGATTATACCTACAGAGCTTTTTAAAGAACTTTCTGAGATCTCTCACGTGTTCTTCAGCAGTTCTAGACTTGATAATCATGTCATCCACGTACACTTCTATTTCTTTATGCATCATATCATGGAAAATGGCAGTCATAGCCCTCATGTAGGTTGCCCCAGCATTTTTCAAGCCAAACGATATCACTCTATAGCAATAAGTTCCCCAAGGCGTAGTGAATGCCGTTTTGTATGCATCATCTTCATCCATTTGGATTTGGTGATATCTAGCATAACAGTCAATGAAAGATTGTATCTCATGTTTGGCACAATTGTCTACGATAGTGTGAATGTTAGGCAACGGGAAATTATCTTTGGGACTTACCTTGTTCAAATCTCGACAGTCGACACATATCCTTGTTTTTCCATCTTTCTTAGGAACCGAAACAACATTTGCAACCCAAGTGGTGTACTGAACCGATTGAATTACTTTTGCATCCAACTGTTTCATTATTTCATCATGGATTTTCTTGATTGTATCAGTTTTGAACTTCCGTTGCATTTGACTTACTGGAGGGAAACCAGGTTGAATTGGCAATTTGTGGACTATCAATTCAGAACTCAAATCCGGCATCTCATCACATGACCATGTAAAAATATCTTGATATTAAAAAAGCGCTTTCTGAACATCGTTCTTCACTTCAGGTCGGGCATACATGCTTATCTTAGTTTTCCTCATATCATCAGGGCTCCCAAGATTAACATCCTCTATATCAGCCAAATTGGGTTTAGGCTTGCCCTCGTGGCGTTCAACTACTAGGCCTATTTCAAAATCCGTCTCTTCCCTATTATTCTCAATCTCGTTATCAAACTCATCAATATTTTTTTTATCACTTTCAACCTCAACTATGGTTATGGAGCCAAAATCAGATTACGGTCCCTGGATGGATGACAAGTTCCTTGAACATGTCATGTGACGAGCTTTGGGCATATATGAATTTCTGCTCGTTCCCTGTCAAATTATAGTATAGTTTAAGATATCGTCCCACAGAGATTGGAGAATCTATGCTACAAATTTGTATTATCTATCCTACTATTTAAGAGAGTCAATTTTTGCGTGAAAAGAGTTGAAATTATATCTACTTGGAAAGGTAGAAAATTTGTTTTTGAGCTTTGGTAAAAAAGAGTTGGGGTTTCATGAGTTCACTTGATATAAAATTATAATGGAGTTTAAATAACTCATTTTCTATTATACATATCAAACTCCTAAAGAGATAGAAAATTAATATTTCTACTATAGTTTTCTCATTCAATTATGCCTTTTTCGATTAGCATAATTAAATAATAAACTTGTAGTATTAAAATAGAAAATACTTATCTTGAATGAGTACATCATATTAACAAAAACCTCTTTCGATTAGCTTTCGTTAAATCCCATAACTTGGCTAAATGATTTTCTTCTTTCGAATGAAAAACTTAAAATCAAGATAAAGAATTTTAAGTGATTAAATATAATTACCTCAAATTAGCATGATAATATATTTAGTTATCACTATCCCCATTTAATTATTGTTTCTTTCGATAACAAAAATTAGCAAGAAATATTATAACGTAAATATATACACGTGATAAAGTTGAGTAATATATATCTAATACTTTGTTGTAAGAACTTGACAAGAAATACTCTTACTCAAGAATAATAAAATATCAAAAATTCCATTATAATAATATATCAAGTTTCATCATTAATCCCAACTCAAAAGAAAATTACTCCATGGAGTAAATATAAAATACTACAAAGAGAAAATGTAGAACTCTTAATAATTTCTCAAGAAAGGAAAACTAACTTTAAAAGTAAACAAAGCTACAAGAGTAGAATTTTTCTCCCGTAGGAACTTCTCTTTTTCGCTAGCAAAAGTAGGACCTATTTATAGGAAAAACTTCATGCCCAAAGTATTACGGATGCATCTGTAGGAATCCGCGGATGCATCCGTGGTACTTTTTCACATATTCTTGCTCTTTTTTCTACAGATGCATCCGTGGGAATCCGCGGATGCATCCGTGGTACTTGCCGCACGTGCTTTGCATCCGCAGATGCATCCGTGGTACTTGCCACACGTTCTTGATTTATTCTTCTTTGCTTTTTCTTGTTTGTTATTTCTTCAATTTGGCTCCACTTCTTGTCCTGTAATATATTTTTATATATTTGCAAAATAAAAGATAATACTATATATTTTGAATAAAAATATTACTTAAGTAATTTATTTATATATCTAAATATATACAAAATTTATAGTTATCAAATTCCCTCTAACTTGAAGTTTTGCTCGTCCTCGAGAAAAAGAGAATAATACTTACTTCCCCACTTTCATTGCTGCTTCTCTGTAAGAAAAAGAATCTGACCAAATAAAATTTTTATTTCAGTCAAACAATTCATCCTTTCAAAATTTATCAAATCTTTACCTTACTTTTGAATTTATCTCTGCTTGACAAAAAATGGTATCTCGCACTTTGTGTCCCCACTAAAATTGATGATTTTATGATCTTTCAGACTTAGTGTAATCATACTTTTTCTGAAAACTTGCTCCTCAAATCAATTTTGTATCTTAACACTGAATTGTGGAATTTATATAGAATAGTGTTTGGCTTGAGAAAAGGCTTGAGATTTCATCTTTTTTTTTTATATATGTATCTATGTGAATGCGTACATATTTATCTGCTATGAGGAGAATGTGTGGAACTTTTTTTTTGAGCAATTATTCATCATTTCAGTAATGTGCTTTACTGCACATGGTAGAACCTTTCAAGTTCTAAATCTCCTTTTCTTTTTCAATTGCTTTTATCTTTCCCACAATTTTCTTCTCCTTGTACCACAATAGTATTTGGACGGATAGTATCAGGAACATTTTCTTTGAAAGGGATATTTATGAAGTGGGTAAAAAGAACATATCTTTCCAAATCGGTGCTTTAACTATAATTAAGCCTTGATAGATATTGGAGCAAGTTTTAGTTAAAAGTAATAATTTCACCTGCTTTTAGATTATAAAACTTCTAAACTTCAATGTTTCGTTGAGATTTGAGATATTCATTTTGCCTTCAAAGAATAAAAATCATAAGCTTGGAAGTTAGATGACAAAAATCAAAGAAATAAATGTTTGCAAGAAATAAAAATCTTTGTATTGTAGATTTTTTAGTTACAAAGTGCAATAAATTAGGTTGCAGTATATATACAAGCACATATATAATTATATATATACTTAAGCATTTAAATATGATATATATTTAATTAAAACTTTTTTTTTGTAAAGGAATTACACAATCAAAGACACCAAAAACAAAAATAGTTAGTGATCCTAAAGATTAGTAGAAATAAGACAAAATATTAAAACATGAGAAATTTAACAAGATAATATTACTGCATCTAATAATTTACAAAGATTAGGGTGGTTTAGCATATATATATGTATTGGCTTTCAAATATACAATCACAGAAGAAAGCTTGAAAGAAACTGTGACCGCACATATTCTATGTGCAATAGACTGAAAAATTTTAGACGTACCAGTCTCGGGTCCTAGTTTAAATATAAACTAGAAAATTACCTGCGCCAATATTTGATTAGCTTAATCAAATAGTTGACCAACCAATTACTCAGGCATACCGATTACCATGGAATTACTCCTGTGTAGGTGACACTGTTTTTGTAGAGGCCGTCATTTAAAGTTCCGGTTGTACACTAACCTGGATATTAACCAGATTAATTGATTATGTATTTGATTAAACAAATCTAACTGGACTTATGAGGCTCCAATGATTCACCCTCAATGGCTACGGGGTTGAAAAGTAGTTCTGAGTTTAACGTCGTCAGCTCGACTTATTGTAGTTCATGCCACATCACAGGATCTCAATTGCCAGAGCTTGTTTTTCATACTGTCCTCCAAAATATAACTTCAACCTGTGGCTATTCACCTTAAATTTCTCACCACCACTGACTTTCTGAATTTCAATGGCTCCATATGGAGTAACATCTGTTACTACAAACGGACCAGTCCAGTGGGATTTAAACTTTCCAGGAAATAGCCTTAGTCGACTATTATACAAAAGAACTTGATCACCAGTCTGAAACTCTTTGTGGCGGATCAACTTGTCATGCTACCTTTTCACTTTTTCTTTATACAACAAAGCATTTTCATAAGAATTCAACCTAAATTCATCTAATTCATCAATTTGGAACAACCTATTTTTACCTGCACTACTTATGTCGATATTCAATATTTTCACTGCCCAAAAAGCTTTGTGCTCAATTTCAACTGGTAAGTGACAAGCTTTTCCAAAAACAAGCCTATATGGTGAAGTCTCAATTGGTGTTTTAGAGGCAGTTCGATAGACCCATAATGCATCATCTAATTTCAAAGCCCAATCCTTACGTGAGGTACTAACAGTTTTTTTCAAAATTCTTTTTAATTCTCTGTTAGAAACCTCAACTTGGCCACTCGTCTGTGCATGATAAGGTGTTCCTGTTTTATGAGTCACCCCATACCGAGACAGTAAAGTGAAAAATTGCTTATTCATAAAATGTGTGCCTTGGTCACTGATAATCACTCTAGGAGTCCCAAACCTAGTAAAAATATTTTTCTTAAGAAATTTGCACACAACCTTAGCATCATTTGTTGTTGTTGCAATCGCTTCTACCCATTTTGAAACGTAATCTACTGCTACCAAAATGTATTGACAGGATTGCGAGGAAGGAAATGGTCCCATAAAATCTATACCCCAAACATCAAATATTTCACATATGAGTATAGAGTTTAAAGACATTTCGTCCCTTTTTAAAATGTTACCTGTCCTCTGACATTTGTCACATGTTAAAACATATGACCTTGCATCCTTAAACAATGTAGGCTAGTAGAATCCTGCTTCCAAAATTTTGGAAGCTGTTCTGTTCGAACTGTGGTGTCCTCCAACTGCTCCATCATGATAATGGCTCAAAATATCCTTCATTTCTTTTTCTGGTACACATCTTCGCACAACATTATCTGCACAAAATTTAAACAAGTAAGGATTTTCCCATAAATAATGTCTAGCATCTGTTTTGAGCTTCCTTCTTTGCTGTGGAGAAAATTCCTTTGGCATCCAATGTGCTACCAAATAATTGGCAATGTCAGCAAACCACGGAGCCTGATTTGTGATCACAGAGATCGAGAAAATATGCTCATCTGGGAATTCTTCCCTGATTTCTACTGCCTCAGTAGGTGGTGTTTCCAATCTAGACAAATGATCTCCTACTTGATTTTCAGTTCCCTTCGTATCTTTTATTTCCAGGTCAAATTCTTGCAACAAAAGTATCCATCTTAACAATCTAGGCCTAGCATCCTTTTTTGTCAAAAGATATCTTAATGCTGCGTGATCAGTGAAGACTATGACCTTGGTTCCAATCAGATAGGAACGAAATTTATCAAAAGCAAATACTACTGCCAGTAGCTCTTTTTCTATTGTAGCATAATTCAATTGAGCTTCATTTAAAGTTCTACTGGCGTAGTAAATTGGACGAAAAATTCTATCCTTTCTCTGTCCTAGTACTGCTCCAACAGCAGTATCACTTGCATCACACATGATCTCAAATGGTAGATTCCAATCTGGAGAAACAACAACTGGTACATTTGTCAGTTTTTCTTTTAGCAATTCAAAAGCTTTCTCGCAATTTTCAGAAAATTCAAACGGCACATCCTTCATTAAAAGATTTGTGAGAGGTTTTGAAATTTTTTAAAAATCTTTTATGAAACTTCTATAAAAACCAGCATGTCCCAAAAAAATTCTAATGCCTTTCACAGTTGTGGGAGGGGGCAATCTTGCGATTGAATCAATTTTTGCTCTATCTACTTCATCCCTTTAGAAGTGATTTTATGTCCCAAAACAATTCCTTCTGTAACCATGAAATGACATTTTTCCCAATTCAAAATCAAATTTGACTCTTCGCACCTTTCGAGTACAAGAGTCAAATTGTGCAAACAGTTTTCAAAAGTTTTTCCGAACAGAGTAAACTATCCATAAAGATTTCCAAAAACTTTTCTGTCATATCTGAAAAAATGGCAGACATGCACCGTTGAAAAGTAGCCGGTGCATTGCACAGTCCAAAAGGCATTCTTCTGTAAGCATATGTACCATAAGGACAAGTAAATGTTGTTTTGTCCTGATCCTCAGGGGCTATTGGTATTTGGTTATACCCAGAGTAACCATCAAGAAAAAACAGTAAAAAACATGACCTGCTACTCTTTCCAACATTTGATCAATAAAGGTTAACGGAAAATGGTCTTTTCTGGTAGCATCATTTAATCGTCTGTAATCAATACAGACTCTCCATCCTGTGACAGTCCGGGTAGGTATGGGCTCATTATTTTCATTTTTCATAACAGTCATACCTCCCTTTTTGGATACTACCTGTACTGGACTTACCCAAGGGCTATCTGAAATTGGGTAAATGATACCAGCTGCTAATAATTTTACCACTTCTTTTTTCACAACCTCCTGCATTGCTGGATTTAACCTTCTTTGTGGTTGGACAATTGGCTTGTATTTTTCCTCCATCAGTATCCTGTGTGTACATATAGCTGGGCTGATTCCCTTGATATTTGAGACTGTCCATCCCAAGGCTTTCTTATGATCCCTTAGCACCTTGATCAATTGCAATTCCTGTTCATTGGTCAACAAAGATGGAATAATTACTAGAAAAGATTCTTCCTCAAGATAAACATATTTTAAATTAGAGGGAAGAGTTTTGAGTTCAATTTTTGATTGAATTATTTATTCTGGCACATCTTCTCCCTCATTTTCCAAAGTTACAGCTTCTTCTCTAATTGAGGGATCATCATCGTTAGTTGTATCCGATTTTACCAAGCACCTCTCCAATGAGTCTGAAAATAACGGATCATTTTTGTACTCATCTGTAAGATCATTAAGGAGGTCAATAGTAAAACAAGAAGATGATGAGTCATCATCAGGATATCTCATCATTTTTTGCATATCAAAAATCACTTTCTCCTCATCAACTCTCAAAATCAATTGTCCCTGATGTACATCTATTATCGCTCTACCTGTAGCTAGGAAAGGTCTCCCCAAAATGAGAGGTACATTAGAATTTTCCTCCATTTCAAGGACAATGAAGTCTACTGGAAACACAAACTTATCAACTCTCACAAGCACATTTTCAATTATTCCTTATGCCTTTTTTGTACTTATGATCAGCTAATTGCAAAGAAACAACTGTATTTTTTATATCCCCAAGTTCCAGTTTTTGAAAAATTGAAAATGGCATCAGATTGATTGATGCCCCAGAGTCATACAAAGCTTTTTCAAAGTGAGTTCCTCCTACAGTACAAGGAATGGTAAAACTGCTAGGATCTCCAAGTTTTTGTGGAAGCTTATTTTGTAAAATAGCACTACATTTTTCCGTAAGCTTAACCACTGAAATTCCTTTAAGTTTTCTTTTGCTCGATAAAATTTCTTTTAAAAACTTGGCATATGATGGCATTTGAGTTAAAGCATCTGTGAAAGGAATATTAATATACAATTGTTTCAAAATTTCTAGAAATTTTGAAAACTGCTGATCAAGTTTTTCTCTTTTTAATTTCTGCGGAAAAGGAATTGGCTCACCACTTGAATTAACTTTATTTTCTTGAGAATTTTTTTTCTTTGTTTCAACATGTTTTTCCTTACCATTATCAACAGTTTGACCCTCTCTTTGATCTTCCTGTAACTTACCCTCTCTACTAGGGTATGGATCATCGAGATTCTTACCTGATCGCAAGGCAATGGTTTTAACATGTTCTCTTGGATTTTTTTCAGTATTGCTGGGCAATGGTCCTTGAATCTTTTCTGAAACAAGAGTAGCCAATTGACTCACCTGAGTTTCCAGATTTTTGAAGGCAGTATTTTAGCTTTCTATTTTTTCTTCGGTAAGTTTGATGTGCTTGTACATCAAATCTTCCAAAGTTGATGCCTGTTGTCGTGGTCTGAGTTGATATGGCCTAAAATTTTGTTGCATCCTGTTTTGTCCTTGGAATCCAGGTGGTCCCTGTGGTGGTAGTTTCTGAAAATGTTGAGCATTTTCTGCTCCATTGGGGTTACTCCACTGAAAACCAGGATGCTTTTGGGCCAAAGAATTACCAAATGGATACGTTTTGTATCCAATTTGGTTTATCTGTTCATCAACTTGATTACCAGCTTGGCACTCACGATTCTGATGATTTCCTGCACAAAAATCACAATTGTCAGTTGAAGCAGGCTGATGAGAACTTACCTGAAAAGTATCAAACTTTTGAGTTAGAGAAGCAATTTGTTTTGACAAGTCAGCCAGGACATCAGATTGGTTTATGGCTGCAGCTTTCTTAAGTATCACTCTTTCAGATGGCCACTGTACCGCATTCTCAGAAATCTCATTTAGTAACTGTAAAGCTTCTGCAGTGGTTTTTCCCATTAGGGCACCTCCAGCTGCTGCATCTATAACATTTTTTGCCGATGGTTTTAGGCCATGGTAAAAGATGTATAGTTGCATGTGCTCAGGGATGCCATGATGTGGACACTTTCTTAACATAGCTTTTAGTCTTTCCCAGGCTTGGTATACTGACTCTGAGTCAGTTTGCACAAAATTGGTTATGTCCTGTCTCATTTTAGTGGCTTTGGCTGGGGAAAAATATTTACTGAGAAATTTTTGAGTCATCTGGTCCCAAGTGGTAATTGATCCCCTAGGTAAACTACGTAACCATAATTTTGCTTCTCCTTTTAAAGAGAATGGAAACAGGCATAACTTAATTGCATCTGAAGAGACGCCATTATACTTTGCTGTTTCAACCAATTCTAGAAAATCAATTAAATGATTGTGAGGATCCTCACTAGCTTCCCCGTTAAACACACAATTTTGTTGTATGGCTTGGATTAAGCCAGTTCGGATTTCAAAGTTGTTAGCAGCCACTGGTGGCCTTCTAACACTTGACTCACAGTCAAAAGGATCAGGTCTAGAATAATCCCTTAGGATCATGTTAGCTGGCCTGGGGGCCACTTCATCAAATTGGTCCTCAGGGATAGGTGGGTCCTATGGTGGAACATTTTCATGTTCCATGTTTATAAATGAGAAAGAGAGCGAGATTGAGGTTTGATCTTTTCTACTTTTCCGCATAGATCTTTCAATTTCACGATCGTATTCAACAAGCTCCCTCGAAGAGGAGCGGGTCATATACTAGCTGAAATTCCTGCAACAGTAACAAAAGAAAGAAAATAAAAATATTCTTAAATTAGTAAGAAGATAATTAATCTGAAGTAGACATCTGCCAATCCCCGGCAACGGCGCCAAAAATTTGACGAGCTCTGGGCATATATGAATTTCTGCTCGTTCCCTGTCAAATTATAGTATAGTTTAAGATATCATCCCACAGAGATTGGAGAATCTATGCTACAAATTTGTATTATCTATCCTACTATTTAAGAGAGTCAATTTTTGCGTGAAAAGAGTTGAAATTATATCTACTTGGAAAGGTAGAAAATTTGTTTTTGATTTTTGATAAAAAAGAGTTGGGGTTTCATGAGTTCACTTGATATAAAATTATAATGGAGTTTAAATACCTCATTTTCAATTATACATATCAAACTCCTAAAGAGATAGAAAATTAATATTTCTACTATAGTTTTCTCATTCAATTATGCCTCTTTCGATTAGCATAATTAAATAATAAACTTGTAGTATTAAAATAGAAAATACTTATCTTGAATGAGTACATCATATTAACAAAAACCTCTTTCGATTAGCTTTCGTTAAATCCCATAACTTGGCTAAATGATTTTCTTCTTTCGAATGAAAAACTTAAAATCAAGATAAAGAATTTTAAGTGATTAAATATAATTACCTCAAATTAGCATGATAATATATTTAGTTATCACTATCCCCATTTAATTATTGTTTCTTTCGATAACAAAAATTAGCAAGAAATATTATAACGTAAATATATACACGTGATAAAGTTGAGTAATATATATCTAATACTTTGATGTAAGAACTTGACAAGAAATACTCTTACTCAAGAATAATAAAATATCAAAAATTCCATTATAATAATATATCAAGTTTCATCATTAATCCCAACTCAAAAGAAAATTACTCCATGGAGTAAATATAAAATACTACAAAGAGAAAATGTAGAACTCTTAATAATTTCTCAAGAAAGGAAAACTAACTTTAAAAGTAAACAAAGTTACAAGAGTAGAATTTTTCTCCCGTAGGAACTTCTCTTTTTCGCTAGCAAAAGTAGGACCTATTTATAGGAAAAACTTCATGCCCAAAGTATTACGGATGCATCTGTAGGAATCCGCGGATGCATCCGTGGTACTTTTTCACATATTCTTGCTCTTTTTTCTACAGATGCATCCGTGGGAATCCGCGGATGCATCCGTGGTACTTGCCGCACGTGCTTTGCATCCGCAGATGCATCCGTGGTACTTGCCACACGTTCTTGATTTATTCTTCTTTGTTTTTTCTTGTTTGTTATTTCTTCAATTTGGCTCCACTTCTTGTCCTGTAATATATTTTTATATATCTGCAAAATAAAAGATAATACTATATATTTTGAATAAAAATATTACTTAAGTAATTTATTTATATATCTAAATATATACAAAATTTATAGTTATCATCATGATATCAGGACCAGCAGGTATATCACTACAGATAAACAAAAGTAGAATAAAATTAGGAATATGAACAGAGATTGAACGAAAGCTTGTCTCTTAGGCCTTTCATTAATGAAAAATGGTTTGAATTACAAAAGGAGAGATGAGCAAAATAATACACTTATCATACAACCCTTAGAATATCTAAGTGTATTCAATACAAAATTGTAAAAAAACAGTCTACCAAGACCCCTTCCTGATGGGGAAGGGAGTTGCATTCCAGTTAGTCAGGTGCACGTCCGGGCCAATGTACTGTATTGAAGCATTGCTGGAGCCTTCACCCGGTTGCACCATGCAGATTTCAAAAATGCCACCTAGAGCGAATGGTGCATCATGATTGTCTTCCAATGTGTTGACATTTCTTTTTCTTTGCTTGCTTGCGATCCGCTGCTTTTGTCTTGAACCCTAGTTTCCACGTGCCTTGCACACCATTTGGATAAACTGGATTTACCCTGGCTTGAGTGATGCTCCCAAGCCCTTTCCAAATTGGAAACCATGCTTTAACATTTTAGACGCCATCATAATAGACGTCCCTGACACTCTTGGGACGGGTATAGGTTTCCCTTCTATTACTTTTTCTACATACACCACATCTAAGGTTTGATACATGATGGTCGGGCGTGTGGTGACAACTTCAATGGCTGGTACATCCAAACTGTTGTTAAACTGCAAGCTATCCTCTCCAAAAACTACAACATCTTGATTATCCCAAGTAAACTTGACCACCTGATGGATTGTAGAGGGCACAACACAAGCCATATGAATCCATGGTCCGCCCAATAATAGATTGCACTATGCATCAACTTCCATGACTTGAAATTCAATACTGAAGGTTGCGGGACCAATGATCAACTCAGGATTGATGACACCCAAAGATTCTCGGACTCCACCATCAAAAGCACGGACCGCAGAGGAACTAGCCCTAATTTTGTTGATATCAACCTTTAAGCTCTTCAATATAGACAGAGGGAAAATGTTCAATCTTGCGCCTCTGTCTATTAGAACACGCATGACATAGGAGTTTTCACACTTGACTGAGACATGAAGCGCCCGATTATGACCGATTCCTTCTCCTTGCAGCTCCTCATCGGTGAACGTCACACGATTAGTCTCAAATACTCTGCCAGCAAGTGCTTCCAGATTAGCCATAGTAGTTTGTTCAGGAATGTAGGCCTCATTCAGTATTTTCAACAGTGCGTTGTGATGTGCTTCAGAGTTTATAAGTAGAGACATGAGTGATATCTGAGCTGGAGTATTTCTCAATTGCTCGACGATAGAATAATCTGTCGATCTCATTTTCTTCAAAAATTCTTCAGCTACTTTCTCAGACACTGGCTCTTTGATCGGTCCTCGGTCTTCTCAACCTGGCTTTACCTTTCTCAATTCTTCCGGGGTAAAACATCTCCCGGACCGAGTTAGACCATTTGTATCTGCAACAACCTCCATGATTTCCTTCCCATTATAAGACAAAATTGTCTTGTTGTAGTTCCAAGGAACGGCCTTTGTACTTTTGAGAGGGAGTTGTGCTGCCTGAGTGATGACAAACGATTCACACTTCTTTGCCTTAACCTCGAAGACCGGAGTTTTCTGGCATGATGCCCCCTGCACAATAAATGTTGGTGCACTGTCATGAATTTTTTCCTGCTTTGCAGCCGGAATTATGAAACTTGGCTCAACATATGCATCTTGCTTTGCTTTGTTGACAACAGACGCACTTGACTTACCCCCTATTGCAACAATAAATGGCTCATCGCTTTTGATTTCTAGGGAGGGACCAACTGCCACAATCTGCTTGGCAGCTTTTCCTTTCATGTATTCTTCTATGCATGTCATCCCTACCATGTGTATGTTGTTTTGATCATCATGAGCTGGTAAAGGATTTTGATTCACATTTTGTGTTCCATCCCCTACGACTTTTATCTGATTATTGTTTATCATTGCCTGGATTGCCCTTTTGAGTTCCCAGCAGGATTTTGTGTCATGTCCAGGTGCTCCAGAATGAAATCCACAATGGCGTAAATGATCAATTCTTCCATTGGGGTTCACTTTTCCCGAGATTGGCTTCAACAGATTGGCTTGTTGCAACTTTTCAAACAAATTAGTGTAAGTTTCCCCCAATAGGGTGAACTGTCTTTTCTCTTGTTGCATGTTTCTCTGTTGCATGTTTGGACGCAAGCGTGGTGGACCTCGTGGTCGATAAGGCATCTCCTGCTAAGCCGGGAATTGAGCATGTGCATGTTGATTGTTATACTGGACTGGAGCAGGGGGTGCACACCATTGTGGACCTGACAGGATTTGAGAATAAGATGTTGCATTTACAGGAAATGAGAACTGTGGCATAACATATTGAGGCGGCGGATAGAAGTGTTGTGGTGGACTTGTTAGATTGTATCCTTAACGGTCATTGTATCGTCCGTCATTTCCTCTTGGTCCAGGGCCAACCATAGCCACTTCTTCTTTCTTTTCTTTCTTCTTCCCAAAATCGTTTGATCCTGATTGTAGTGCCTGGGTAGTGGCTCTCAAAGTTGTTTGGCTGACAATATTTCCAGTCTTGATTCCTCTATCAGTTATTTCACCAATTCTCACTGCTTCAGTAAAGTGCTTCCCAATAGCAGAGGCCATCGCTTGGTAGTACGTCTCATCGAGAACTTCGACGAACTCTTTAACCATCTTGTCATCCAGGATCAAAGGGCTCACACGCGCCACCTGTTCGCGCCACCTGTAGGCATACTCTCTAAAACTTTCACTTGGTTTCTTTGTGATCGTCTTCAAAGAAGAACGATCATGAGCAGCCTCTATTTTGTAACCAAAATGGTTCATAAATGCGTTGGCCATGTCATCAAAGATGACCCACTTCGAACCATCTTGCTGTATAAAACATTCTGTCGCTGGTCCTTCCAAACTGTCAGCAAAGTATGCCATCAACACTTCGTCCTTCTCAAAGCCCCTCATTTTGTTAAGGTAAATCTTCAAGTGGATCCTCAGATCACCTTGTCCAATGTACAAATTAAATTTGGGCGCAACAAAACCTTCAGGCAATGGCACATGAGGGAACAAACACAGGTCTTTGTATGAAATATTGGTTTTACCCCCTTGCCCCTGTATGTTTTTCATAGTTTGCTCCAAGCTTTTCAATTTCCGAGCCAAATCATTCTCTTCTGTCTTTCCCAACCTCTCGATATCATAATGTGATTCTGGGTGGTGCCCCTAATCATATGACTCAGTAGGGCAGAGAACATTACCTCGAGCTTGGTCGAACTGTTGAGTTTTCAGCTGCAGGTCGCTATTTAATAGTTGCAAAGCATGTCCCCCAAGAACGGTGAATGCTTGGGTAGGAGCTTGGGATGGGACTTGTTGTCCATGATGTAGGACTTTTACCCACGTTGTACACTTGAGGGCCCAACATCATTGTTGGTAGCCATATGTGGACCAAAGCCTGGAGGGTAGTGAGGATCTTCGGCAACCGCAGATTTGCCCGGTGCGCGCAAGATCGCTATTGGTATGACCCCTTCCAAGATGGTTGGCATGGGAGGAGATGCATGTCCCGTGGTTGCTGCATGATGCATGTGAACCAAAAACCGTTTAAGAAATAACTGTAATTGAAAGCTTTGAACGCAAACAAAACGATTTAAGAAATAACACATTTCACGAACGAAGTGCGCCTAGAATCCTACGAGCCATCATGCGTCATCCCAAAGTGGTTTGGATTAGATCCCCAAGTGTATTGTTTGGTTTCTCTTTCTTTTTTCTTTCTTTCTTTCTTTCTTTCTTTCTTTATTTCTTTTTTTTTTTTTTTTTTTGCATTTTTCAAGAGAGGCTAGAGGGTGAAATAATTGATACATAAAAATAAGCAAAAGATTTTCATTACTAAAAAGAGTACAACCAAAAGAAACATACAAATGACTGAAAAATGAAAATAAATTACAACTACTAAGTTGAAAAGCAACATAAAGTACAACATGCCAAGATATTAAATAAGTGACAAAAAGTAATAATCTGCATCATCTCAGCCTGATGTATCTATTAAGGTGACCTGGGCACAAAGTCAGCTGGCTCCTTTAGGTCATACTCGAATGGCTCTTCGGGATCTTCCTCGGCTGGTGACAAAGGCTGGCTCAAAACATCATGCAATATGTCCACCCGCCGTGATACATTCCTAACATAATCTGGAGCTTCAATGAGGATAGTTCTATTAGACGAGTCCTTATGATCTATGCACA
Organism: Petunia axillaris subsp. axillaris; assembly: GCA_029990575.1. Classification (NCBI taxonomy): domain Eukaryota; kingdom Viridiplantae; phylum Streptophyta; class Magnoliopsida; order Solanales; family Solanaceae; genus Petunia; species Petunia axillaris. The sequence continues at coordinate 16,918,661 of JARKNS010000009.1, forward strand.
TCTGAGCAAAATAGTTTACCAACTCCAACACCTGTTCCTGACCTCGATCAATGACTCTCTTCGACATGATATTTGCTGAAGCTGGGTCGTGGCCAATCTCAATCCATTATTTTTCAAAATCACTGCCTGATCAAGTTGTTTATGCAATCGGTCAATGTTCCCAAGGAACTTCATTACAAACCCGTCGCTCTCAGCCTGGGCTGCTAGAGCGGTGTCCCTCTCTATCAAAGCTCTACGATGCAAGTTATGAAGTCCCTGATAGTATCTGAGTGCTGATGTGTTAAACCCTCACTCTCTGACTGAGCGGATCTAGCGGCGTCCCTCTCGGAAACTAAGCTTTGTATAGTAGCACGGTGTTCCTCACCAATCTGGCGCCTAGGAAGCTGAACCTGCATATCCAACCTGGCCTTAATGTCAACCGTGCCTTTTCTCGACCTCGCGGGCATCTCTCTAGGTATGGGCTGGTGGTAATACCATAACTTGTACTCCCGAATGACCTTCCCCCTTAAGTCCATCCCAGACCTGTGTATTTTCTGCGAGGCGCCTCCTAGTGTCCCACAAGCGCAAGATATCACTCTAAGGGTAGTTGGGCGGAGAGGATAGTCTGAGACATATGCACTCATGTCCTCAACTATTGGGATCTCCTTCTTTCGACCCAACTGTCTAAGTACACATAGAGGAGCATAAGGCTGGGATGCTGTCAAACCCATTAGAACTAAAAAAGGAAGGTCCACACATCTGTGTACAACCTCCTCCTTAGAAAGACAGTTATACTGCCACAATATCCTGTCCGGCGTGAGAGAGTTCAAAAAAGACCTCATATCTGGCTCATTTTCTGGAAATTTATTCGATATGTTCGAGATGATAACCGAGATAATCAATGTCACAGCACTAAAGAACATCACGAGGTGGGAGATGGCGTACATGCTCCAAGAACCAGACCTGTAATAGGAGGTTACACCCCTCAAAGAAACCGCTTTCTGCTTTGTGGCATCGAGTCAAAGTATGAAATATACTACCCAGAATCGTCGGAATGATAGTAACATCCGGTGCACCACCATATAAAGCTGTCATGATCCAACTGACCTTAAGACCTTAATAGATATCGCTCTATCCGGTAATGGTAAAACCAGCAACCCTAGCAAAGCGAACACAAAGACCTAAGGACAAATTTGCACCCACTCTCCATATTTCAGCTTGTCATGAAACTCAAACTCATGCTTTTTAAAACCATTATCAGCCCCAAAACGATCATAGAGGTAGACAAATAAAATCCAGCCTCGACGAACACTAGCGTTTGAGAGGTCTGTTTCGTACCTTGATGTTACAAAAAAAATCATACTCATTAGCCTTCTTCGGAGCAATCATGTTCTTTTCTCAAAATCTAGCTTAATGAGCCCAGCTATTTCCTCGAGGGTCGGTGTCATCTCTAACCCCTTAAAACAAAAAGTATTTGGTTTGGGTTCCAAAACCCAACTAGTGCACTAACCAACTCTCGACTTGGGACAATAGGTTTAGTCACAAGGTCAGTCAGAAAATCAATTTTATCATGGACCAATTTCTTCTGCATATTATTCATTGTGTCCCACCAAGACTTCAAAGATTTCTCCGATATGGGTGGGCCACCAGTCATCATGATAGAGGGTGGAATGACATCAACAAGGTATTTTCTCTTGCTCGACCTAGAAGATGATGCAGCCATTGTACCTAATGAAAACATGTGTCAAATGTTTGAAAACCTGAAAACAACTTAAAACAACTTACCGACAGAGCAAAACATATGCTTAAACCTCTAACTCGAAACTCAAATTTTCAACAAAACTTTTGTCATTGTAACGACGTAAAGTTGACCCTAAAAGAATTGAAAATTTTTGCCATCATAAAGGCATCAAGACTGACTCCAGAAAATTGCCAACATCGGTACTTAGATGTAATTACAAAAGAAAAATTTGACATTACAACGACGCAACTTTGACATCAAGAAAATTCATTCAAGTAATGACACTACAGTATTTTTGCAAAAATTCGCCAGTATAATTACGTGAAAAACTGGATCCCGAAAACTTCCAGCATCGATATACGAGCCTTTTCTAAAAAAGAAATTTCACCATTATAACGATGTGAAGACTGACACCAACATCTTTTGACTTCTAACTACTAAGTATATATTTTTTTGTAAAATTTTCGCAAACTGACATCTACAAAAATAGGCCAACACTGGCAAAAAATTTGTCCTTATAACAGTATGACTCGAATGAAAATACAAGACATCTACTGTTAAATTCACCATACTTCCTCCCTTTTTATTTCATTCATCATTTTTTTTTTCTTTTGAAATCCATCCCTCTCCAATTTTGTCAGCATAACAACTTTTCCTAAGCTCATGCAACACATAAAAATGCCTTAGACATGTCTTTTTCGAGAAGTGGGCCCCGCTTAGACAAAAATTTAGTCAGCCTAGACAAATGCAATACCGATGCACCGCACCTCATTAAGTCAATGATGCAGATAATTGGGCCTAATGGTTTAACTCTATGTGACAGAACTGACTCAGTGTCTAGACTGGCTGAAAAATCTGGTGGACAATTCGGACGAAAAGCACATCAGGGCCATCCGGAAACAGTGTGTCCGGCCTAAAACCCCGTCACGCCTTCCTCCTAAATCATGGGCAATTTAGTAAGAAGTCCCAGATGCCACAAGAAATCTTGTAAGTGCACGTATGCGTGTGTTTTAGAGATTCAGAGGGTTGTGGAGGAAGACAGTTTATATACAGTTCAACAATATCAAAACAGTAACATTCAACTTTCCATGTGATAATGACAAGAATATAACAACCAAATATTTAATAAATTAAAACATACAACAATTTTATCAAAGCCAGAGATTCTAGTTTTCACTAATTTCCCCAGTGGAGTCGCCAAGCTGTCACGCCCTAAAAAATTTCTGAGTTTATTATTTAAAGGCTGTGACTGGTGTTCAAAAAAAGTACAAAATTATTTAGAGAACTCGGAGTTGCCACTTGACAAGTTTAAGGTGTGCCAAGTCACCAAAAGGTACCTTGGAACACCTCTGACTCGTCTAATGATCTGCGTCAGAAATTTGGGTAAGGTTCTCAGTTGACTCTCGGAAAGGTATTAGGCACCCTCGAGTCCTGTGCCGAGCACAGTTGATTTATTGTCGTATTTTTTAATTCATTAAATATGGTTGTATTATTTTACCGTTGATTTGAATTTATACTTTGATTAAGAAAATTAAAAGCGTATCATTCTTTTCCAACCTCGCGGAGGACTGGTTAAGTTTACGATTTGCTTCGGAAAATTTAAAGGTATCATTAGTTTCCAACCTCACAAAGGACTGGATTATTTCTAAAAAATTAATTAACCTCCAAAATAATTAATTTTACCATTTAATGGACCCATTTACTAAAGAAGTGGTTGTCAAAGTAATTGAGCTATTTTTATCAAGTTACTGGACTCGTTGAAGTTCATTTTATTAGACCGGTTTTTGCAAGAAGTACAACGATCTGTTTATAAAGGAAAAATGTATTATTTTTGCAAGGTAAAGGGGCCGTGGTAGGCTGATTCATTTGCAAAAAAAAATGGCCCGCTGTAAGGATTATCTTACGAAATCGTCATATTTTTTATTCCTATACCAAACAATAGCTGTTTTGTCAAAAAAGAGTGGAAGTTTTTGCAAAATTATTATGAGCCAAATGTTGAACTACAATAAATATCCAACTTTAACAAAATATTGGTATATTAAGCATGCCAACTTTATAAAAGATTGACACATGCTCAATTATGTATTCAAATACAATATTGGGTTCATTTCTGGAAATGAGCTCATTGCGTCCTAAAATTGCCTACACATTATATAAAGTTTGCAAATATGATTCTCTTTCAGCCCTTGGTTTCGCATTTTAATCCAAATTTCATAGTTCCCAGATTTGCAGAGATGTACCAGTTTACAGAAATAACCAGATTTATCCACAGTTTAAACAATAACAATATAAGTCCATTTTTATGTTTTTTTCCCAATTTTTTCTCGCTATAGTTTGCGTTGCAGTCCTTTTACCTATGCCATTTTTAAGATTTTGCCCAGATTCTTTAAAATTACAAAAAATAGCCTCTTTTAAAAAAACGAGCAAGATTTAAGAAAACAAACATGTTAGATTTTGTGAATGTGAAACTGAGTTTTACTCGTCCTATACAACAGTTCCAAATGCCAATTCCAATCACACTTCCATACATACAGAGCTTAAGAATAAACTACAAAAAGAAAAAAAAAATCTTAAATATGCAATGGCTAGCAATTTTTGTTATTCTTTAGCACAAATTCAAGACTTAGAAAAAACTAACTAGTAGCACATATGAGCAGATTTTAAGACCATTAAACATGTTGATTTCATTTCATTTTTCATGGTCAAATAGCTCAAAATACAAGGTTCATTTGTGTTTATCTTTGAACCAAAAGTTCCCAGCCAACAAGAAATCAAACAACAAAACCCGGACCAAGTGACCAGCAACTTCTACGACCTTAAATGTAAAGGCTTTTGGTTCTAAATCTATCTCTCAAACTTACTTTCTTTCTCTCTATTTTTCTCAAGTGTTTTTTACTCTCATTAATTGTAAATTTCAGCAGGTAGTTGATGCGTTAAATGAGGAGTAAATGCCCCTATTTATGGCCAAAAGTTGAAGCCAAAAGGTGGAGTGTGGACTTGTACAAAAGTACAAGCCCACAACCCTATTACATTGAGTGTTCTAGCCTTACTTTAGGCCTATTTTCAGCTGCTATCAACAGTGTAAAGCCACCTAAAGACTGAACTAGAGGTCTGCCCTGGTTGAGGCCTGATGGGACCTACTTACAACAAGCTAAAACTCACAAATTCTACTTCATAATCTGCACAACTAAACACCAATTTTCAGCCTACAACTTACTAATTGATAACAAACTTACTAAGTAAAAAATCAAATCCCAGTTAGTTTGGCTCAACACAAGAACTTAACTAGAACAAAATATGAGAGTGGGCATTCAACCCTTGTGTACTCAAACCAAAGAAAAAGATAAGAACATATTTCACAATGAAAACTTAGAACTTGCAAATAGACTACGAGAAAACAGTTAATTTCATACTTGATCGAACATTCAGCGAGTTCCTACTCAATTCCAAATTCATCATCCCCTTTTGGATTATTTCACACTTAACTGAAACTAACCAAAACTTAACATAGGTTCAAACATACTAAGCCAGACACAAGTTTATGGGATCTTAGTAACCGGGCAGAACTAAACGGCAATTTTAAACTGAAATTTTACTTGAACCAAACATGAATGTAGTGTTCAAGAATCGCTTCATGCACGAACTATAAACATAGACTGAGGAGACAATTTTTACACTGAAAGAAAACTCAGAACACCAAAGCTATACAAACTTTCTTACAAGAGGAAATGAAACAAACAGCCCACGAGATGACAACAAGTATCATACAATTTACTCTTGAAGCAGGGAACAAATAAAGAGGATACACCATTTTTCAATAACAAGAAAATCGATTTCAACTTGAACAAAACTAGAACAACAATTCTAGATGGCTTCAACTAACAGTCATACCCTAACTATAATACAAATGAACATACTATTTCCTAGCACTAAGCTTCTAGCCAGAAGAGTTTCTAATACTAACAGAAACTACATAAACAGAGAAAGATAGAACAAGGGCTGAAACTCGCCTAACCCGTCGACGAGCAAACATGGCACAACATTGTCAAAGCTGCGCCCACTCCCCCGTTACATCATCAGAGCTATTGGAACATTTCCATCATCGCTGCCCGAGCACATTAATCACCACCACTGCAGCATTTTAGAGTTGTTGACCACTGCCTTTGGGCCATCATATCGCAGCCTCTCCATCGCCATTGTTGCCTCGACGTCGCACAACAACATCACTTCCACGAGCCAATTCCACTGCAAGAACAACACATTCCCACCTTTGTGTCACTGTATCAGACCGTCGTCACCAACACCACATCACGGCCAAGAAATCACCAATCCAGTGGTGAAATCAAAAAGAAAGAAGAAGAAGAAAAAAAATGAAAAAAGAAAAGAAGGAAACAGGCAGTGTAAAGGGAAAAAATGGAGTGGTTGGGAAAATACCTTCATTATCGTGTTGAGAATAGCGAGAGGAGACTGTCGACGTAAGGTTCACCGAAAAAAAGTGGAGGACGCCGGAGTTTCAAAATTTCAGCCACTTTGAGCCTCGATCCACGAAAAATGGCTATGTTTTTGAAGAATCCAAGTTGAGAAACGGAAAGAGGGGCCGAAAGGAGTCGAATGGTGTATTTTTATATTTTTTCGACAACCGGAGGCGGTGGCGGGGCAGTGGTGGAGTCGCGGTGGCTTGAGTTTTCCGGCGGCCAGGCAGAATTTCGCCATGGCTTCGCCAGCTTGGGAAGCTAAAGGGGAGTGTGGGTTCTCTGGAAGGGGAAGGGCTTAAATATTGTAGGTAAATGGGCTGGGTTAGGGTGTCGGACTGGTGGACTGAAGCATTGGGCTACTTATTTTGTACATATGGTCGTTAAAGGTTTACATTTATTTAAAACAAACACAATTAACTACAATCAAAACCACATAAATTTACAATACTATCACAATTAAAAATATACAATGTAAATTAAACACATAACAAGTAATTTTTTGGTAATTTTCATATTTTTTCCCAATTAATGATAATTTTAGTAATATATAAAAAAAACTAATTTTTTTTAGGAAAATTCGGCCAAAATCCTAAGAATCTAACAACGACTATTTTAGCAATTTTTTTTTTGTATTTAGTGCCAAAATTAGGTGATTACAATATCAATATACGAAAATATTAGTAACGAAATAAAGTAAAAGTAAAGAAAACAATAACAATATTTAAAATGACCGTCTTTTCTAATGGCATCCCCTTTAACGAATTTCGCCGAGAAGTACCTCGCAAAAAATATATGAATCAGTAATATAATTAGTGAAGTAAAAGTAAATAATGTGAAGTACATAAAATAATAATAATAATAATAATAATAATAATAATAATAATAATAATAATAATAATAATAATAAGAAAAATAATAAGAAAATACATAAAAAAATAAGTTTTGTAAAAGTTTAGGCTCAGATTGGGTCATAGGGGTTAAGGATATCGTCACGGCTGCAAACACGTCGGCCGGTTGTGTTACCATGTCAAGTGCGGGTCCCGTTGCCTATCCCGTTTGTTTTTGCAACAATGTATGTATATTATCGTTATTGTCTTGTTTTTGTTTTCAGGAATGTATATGCAACGGGATGGAATTTGTGTTGTCCTCCAAAAATGTCATTGACCGAACAGTATAGTATCCGCTCAAATCAGTGCATAGGCCTCAAAATAATATTTTTCATTGGCCAATCTAGCGTAATAGCTACTCAGGTCTTAGCGAAGCCAACAAAGTGATCCCTATCAATTACATGGTTAGCCTACCAAACTAAATCCCTTCAATAAAGAACCAACTAAAGCAAGGATGAACATATCAACAATAATCCAGCACTTCAAATGAAAGTAAACGGGTCAAACAACTGCATAAGCAGGTCCCAATAACATAATAAACTAAATCCAAGACTAGTGAATCAACCCCTCTTTAGTACAAGCAAAACCGAATCAACAACAAATCGGAGATTCACAGTCGAGTTGACCCAGTAGCAAGAATCTAGCAATAATCAGTTGGGGACATGGCTTTCTCAGCGGGACAAACTGCAACATCAGCGAAACAGAGCAACCAATGAACGGCGGAGGAGCAAGACGAGCGACACCAACTGGAAAAAACTGGTGGCGTCGCTGCAAGACTCCTCCACTCCCCCTTTTAATTTCAATAACGGATCAGAGAACATCGACGAAGAAGCAGATACATTTTCAGCGAAGAACAAGCATCGTCATCAGTACCACCATTGTTGCCGGTGGTGGTGGATGTTTTCAACACTACCCTGATCTCTTAACCCCTCATGTCCTGATCCCCTTTTTGATTCCTCCTCTGTCTCTTGATGCTACTGGGTTTTCGATCTACCCCTGTCCCGTTTCTCTCTGTGTGTAATGTGTATGTGTGTGTGGGGTGATAATTTTTTTACCATTGATGGTGTGTATGGTGATGGTGTATCTTAGGTGTGGAGAATAGAGAAGATGACGGATGTGGATGCATATTGATTTCTGATATGTGTATGTATCCCCCTGTGAAAGAAATCCTCTAATGATATATATGGAGATGGGAAAAAATATGGACGTTAGATGATTGATTCTAATTGTTTGGGAGATTCTGGGGATTATGGGGTGATTGGGGAGATTTGAGGGAGATTAGGAGTCTTGTGCATGTTGGGGAATTAAGATCAGATTAGGGAGAGGAGATGTGGAGATTTTTAGAGGAAATTGGAATATTAGCCAAAAATGAATATGTACATTAGGGTAGGGTATCAAGACAATGAAGGAGTGACTTTGGAGATTTGATTTCTTGTCAAAAATGAGGGAGCCATTTTGTGGGGGTGATATAGATATGGATTTTGGGACAAAAATGTATGAATGTACTTGGTCAAGCACGTTGTCCAAGTTCAAGGGAAATTTGAAAACTTGAATTCAAGTAAATACGCCCAACATTGTAAGTTAAAATGAGTTAAATAAAATTTGGATTGAACATTTTTAATTGGACTAATAATTAACTTAAAGGTGCAGGATGAAATTAAAAATATAAATACACATAAATTATATATAAAAGAAGAGAAAAATGCACACATAAAATAATTGGGGTCAACTCAAGTCAAATACGTGTAAATAGTCACAAATAATAATAAAACGTTATTTGTGCAGTACATTGCGTAAATACTCACAATTTAATAAACATCCCAAATGATGCAAATGACATAATATAATCACGATTAAAATATATATTGTATAAATAGGGGGTAACACACGTAAATGCATGTCTTCTAATTAAGCTGCACCTTTTAATTTAAATTATAACCAATTATGTAAAAAGGAGAGATAAAATTGGGTGTCAACAACTTGTTCATGTGATTAATTCAATTCTTTTGTGGCTTCCTTATGCTGGCGACCATCGAATCATATACATATATTTGCTTGTCACGCATGTCCAAAACTGTTGTTTCATTTGTTGTTGGTACGAGCTAGCATGGAAAAAAGACTTTATCACCTTCAGCCCGCGAAATTGAACACCTACGGTTCAAGCCAGAAACATAATTTCACGTAAACGCTCCAATACCATTGCACCAGATCCTATCATCCTGTTTTTTGTCTTTGAATGCCTCATAATGAGAGCAAATGTAACCATAAAAACTAAAACAATCATTGAGACTATATAGGGAAGATCATACAAATGGTAGCATGCCTTCTTTCTAAGATAATATAACACGACATCAACATTCTGTAAAATGTAAAAATACTAGAACTTTTTATGCACAATACACATACGGATAATAAAAAAACAATGAACAAAGAAAAACCAGATGCGTACTAACATTATCAAAAAAAGGATAGATTGTATCTACAAATTCAAAAAACCATTGCTTCTTTGATTTCTCAGATTCCAATTTGTATGGATTTCCATCATAATCATTGTCAGGGATAAAACAAGCACAATTGTTATTGAATAAAACATAAAAGATACAAGACATGTTAGTTTTTCCATATAGACTGAAGTCCAAACCTTATGGACTGAATTTCAAAGAGTTCCATCCCCTATTGACTGAACTTATTAAAAAAATAATATTACGAAAGCTTACTTACCTATCAAGTTCAGTGTCATTTCTTTGAAATTCCAACCAATTCATGAATTGTTGCAACACTGTGACATCAATCTGCAAGTAGTGCAATGGACAACTACGTCTATAATTGGTTTGCCAGTCACTTGTCAACGACATAATCCAATATAACAAAATTTGTCGGGAAGATAAAATGATCTACCCTTACAAACACATTGTCAACTACCCCAATTGGCTTTTTTATAGACCGATCAGCTATTTGAAGGTTTATTGAGGCCAGTCTTGGTTATTCCTCCTAAGGTTTTATAAACGACATAAAATTAATGTTTGCTCCCAAATCGCATAATACCTTTTTCAAAATGTCTCCCCCAAATGGTACATGGTATAGTGAAAGCACCGGGATCCTCCATTTTTATTGGCATGACATGAGACATAATGACACTGCATTGATGCGTGACCTTGACGGTTTCAAACTCCGAAAACCTCTTCTTAGTCACCAAGTCTTTTACAAATTTTGCCACATCCGGCATTTGACCTAGAGCATCAACCAATGGAATGTTAATAGAAGTTAAGGTAATTTTCTCCCACACCTTCTTAGAATAATTGGCTTTTCTCAATTTTTCATTTTTTGGGGGGAAAGATTGAGTAGGCTTTGGGATAGTGGATTTGGTAGGAATGACTGTTTTGGGTGGTGGAGCTTGTTTGGTGGAGTTTTGGGTAATAATGGGTGTTGGGGGTATAATTTCTTGTACATGGACATTTTGGGGTTCTTACTCAACTTGTACCTCCTTCACATCATCTACTATACTAGGCATTACCTCCACCTCTACTTCAACTACTTCAAGAACAATTTTATTTTCATCACCTATCATCTTGAGATCATCCCAAGTCTTTCCACTTCGAGTCATGATAGCTATTACTTGATTTTTTGCATTCCTCATAGGATTCACTACTGTATCACTTGATAATGCCCCTTGAGAAATTTGGTTCACTTGATGAGATAATTGGCTATATTGAGATTCAAGCAACTTGATAGAAGTAGAATGTGATTGCACAGTTTGCCTGTTCTTGGCCACCTTGAATTGTAGTTTGCCCTTCTTGGCTTTAAGGTGCAAAACCCATAAGTACATAGCCCGATAGAGCATAGCTCATAGGATAGGGTTGATAAGAATAATTGGGAACATGATGTACCTCCTTGGGAGGCATGTCAATTGCATTCACTTACTTGCTTCTAGGCTCTTAGTTTTGCTTTAATTGGCTCTTGGCAAGTAACTCAACTGTTGTAACAAGTTGAGCCATTATTTCTTCTTGAGATTCAATTGCCTTTGTCATAACATCAATATTAGGATCATGAACAACTGACCTTCTTACTCTATATTTCCATGCTCTTGATTGCTTTGTGACCTTGTTGATGAGGTCGGTTGATTGTTGAAAAATAGTCTCTTTGAGCAACATGGTTATGGTTGTTTGGTTATTGTCATCAAGGCCTCTATAAAAAGTCTCCAATAGAACTCTATCTAGAAAACCATGTCCGGAACAAGAATGGATAAGCTTTAGGAATCTTTTCCAAATCTTATGTAATGATTCACCCAGGAAAGGGCGGTTGCCCTTAGCATGGGCGGCCACCATTTCAATGTTTATGCAGCTTCTTGAATTTGATCACTTTCATTGGCATTCTTACTGGTTTAGGTCTCTTGCCCTTCCATTTGGCATTAACACCTGAAACCAAGCAAAATACATCAATCTTTTCTGTGGATTGATCATTTTTTTGATTTAAAGGCAAAATTTTAAGCGAGTTAGAGTAAGCAAAATTCTTGAGCATCACCATTACAAGCAACTCAATAAATCAATAACACAACACCAAAAATATAATTGAGACGAAAGTTTTGAATGAAATGGAAGGAAATGACTACAAAGGCTCCATAAAAGAAAATATTGAAATTAAGATACTCGAGAAGGGATGTTAGAAGCTCAAAGAATTATGGATAAGGAGATAGACTTTTTGCCTTGGCAGTTTCACAATTTGCATAATTTAGCGAACAACGTAGTCTACCATTTTATGCATTTGTTATATGCTTTCCTTATCTTAAGTCTATTTCATCTGAATACTCCAATTACATCTTAAATCTATCATTTAGATACAAGTTGATGATGCGATGTAGTGCGTGTATTACACCATTTTTTAGAGTATGAGAGAAAATTTTTCTTTTAAAATTATTTTTTCTTTTTTTCCTACTCTTTCGCACGTAATTCGCGTCATCATAATTATTAAATCCACCGACTGCTTTCGGTAAAATCTCCATGGGACAAGCCCAAACACAAGAGTTCCTAATTAAAAATCTCTACGAGACAGCCCCAAACAAAAGAATTTCTAATTAAATCCCCACGAGACAACATACAACCAACAACACTTTCAAACTATAAGCATACTGACATGTTTAACCCCAAACCATATGATACTTGTTTATGCCTAAAATATGACGCATAGGTTAAACAAATAAATTTAGAAGAGGGTCATACACAATAAAGTAAATACGAAGAATATGATATTAAAGTAGAAAAACAGTAATTGTTTTCCTTGAGAATAGGTGGATTTGTAGCGAATATCTTGTGTCGAATACAATGAAGGAGAGGGGCATATATAGATTTAGGTTTTCCCCAATCCTAATTATGGTAAAATATTATGTCTGTAGGCCTTGGGCCTATTTACATGAGGCGGGATATTATGTTTGTGAGAAATAGAGGAAATATTATTGATAATAATAACAGCGTTTACAATAAGTCATATTTATAATTACTACACAAGTTATACTACAAAGCCTTTCCCAATATGGGACTACTACGCTAAACCTAATTATATACAACCTAGGTTTCTAATACTCCCCCTCAAGCCGGTGCATACAAGTCATATGAACCGAGCTTGCTACAGATATAACTAATACACGGACCAATAAGTGACTTAGTAAAAACATCTGCAAGCTGATCACTTGAATTCACAAATCTCGTAACAATGTCTCCTGATAGTATCTTCTCTCTGACAAAGTGATAGTCAATTTTGACGCAATGTGGAGAGCAGCTTGATTATCACACACAAGTTTCATAAGACTGATTACTTCAAACCTCAATTCCCTCAGTAACTGTTTGATCCAAATTAGTTCGCAAGTAGCTACAATCATTGCTCGATATTCTGTCTCTGCACTAGATCGGGCAACCACATTTTGCTTCTTGCTTTTCCAGGACACCAAATTACCCCTACTAGAACACAATAACCAGATGTAGAATGCCTATCATAAGGACATCATGCCTAATCAGCATCTGTATACCCAACAATTCGTTCATCGCCTCTATTCTCGAAGAGCAATCCTTTGCCTGGGGATGACTTTATATATCAAAGGATGCGAACAACTGCATCCCAGTGACTTTCACACGGAAAATCCATAAATTGACTTACAACACTCACAGGAAAAGAAAATATCAGGCCGAGTCACAGTGAGATAGTTCAACTTACCAACCAACCGTCTGTACCTTGCAAGATCACTAAGAGGCTCCCCCCTGTCCTGTCATAAGCTTAGCATTCGGATCCATAAGAGTCTCAACAGGTCTACAACTTTTCATTCATATCTCTTCAAGAATGTCTAGGGCATACTTCTGCTGGGAAATAACAATGCCTAACTTAGACTGGGTAACCTCGATGCCTAGAAAGTACTTCAACCTGCCTAGATCCTTAGTCTGGAAGTGCCGAAAAAGATTTAATAATACCATCATGGTCATCCCCAGTGATAACAATATCATCAGTATAAACCACCAAATAAATACACAGGTTTGAAGCAGAATACCGATAAAAGACGGAGTAATCAGCTTTACTACGAGTCATGCCAAACTTCTGAACAACTGTGCTAAACTTACCAAACCAGGCACGCGGAGACTGTTTCAAACTATAGAGTGACCGACTCAATCGACATACTATACTACTCGACTCCCCCTGAGCAACAAAACCAGATGGTTGCTCCATAGAAACTTCCTTCTTAGATCACCATGCAGAAAAGCATTCTTAATGTCCAGCTGATATAGAGGCCAACAACGAATAGCTGCCATGGATAGGAAAAGACGAACAGATGCTATCTTAGCAACCAGAGAGAAAGTTTCACTAAAGCCCAAATATCTTAGTATAACCTTTTGCAACCAAGCGAGCCTTTAGTCGAACAATATGGCCATCCGGACCAACTTTGACTGCATAAACCTATCGATAACCAACAACAAATTTACCTGGAGGAAGCGGAACAAGCTCCCAAGCACCACTAGCACGTAGAGCAAACATCTCATCAATCATAGCATGTCGCCATCCTGGATGAGAAAGTGTGTCACTTGTAGACTTAGGTACTGATATAGAAGACAAGGACGGCACAAAGGCCTAATGATGTGATGATAAGCGATGATAGCTCAAGCCAACATATTGAGGATTAGAATTGGCTGAGGATCCCGTACCTTTTCGAAATGCAATCGGTTTAGGGGAAGAATCCGGGCATGGACGTGAATCGTCTAGTTATGATTTTGGACGTGGACGACGATGATAAGTGATGAGTTGTGGCTCTGGGGCTGTAGTAACGATGTGAGGAGCAGGATGTGTAACTGTAGGAGGAGCAGGAGGAGTAACTGTAGGAGGGGCAACTACGGACTCCTCAAAAATCGGCAAAGGTAAGACCTCAAGGATATCAGAGTGGGCAGAAGAAGGCGCAAAGTAAGGTCGACTCTCAAAGAAAGTAACATTTGCTGACATAAGATATCGACAAAGATCGATTGAGTAGCACCGATACCCCTTTTGAACACGAGAGTAACCAAGGAATACACATTTGAGAGCACGAGGAGCTAATTTATCTTTCCCAGGGGAAAATTTATGGACGAAACACGTGCTCCCAAAAACACGTGGGGGAAGATAGTACAAAGGTGACTCATGAAACAATATGGAGTGTGGAACCTGATTCTGGATAGAAGAAGAGGGCATTCGATTAATTAAATAACAAGATGTGAGAACTGCATCGCCCCAAAAACGCAGCAGAATATGAGGTTGAATAAGAAGAGTGCGAGCAGTCTCAATGAGATGCCTATTCTTTCTCTCAGCTACCCCATTTTGCTGAGGAGTATATGAATAAGATGTCTGATGAATAATGCCCTGAGAGGCCATGAACTGCTTAAACTGAGAAGATAGGTATTCTAAAGCATTATCACTGCGAAAAGTGCGAATAGAAACACCAAATTGATTTTGTATTTCAGCACAAAAGTTTTGGAATATATAAAATAACTTGGAACGATCTTTCATTAGAAATATCCAAGTACATCTTGAATAATCATCTATAAAACTAACAAAGTAACGAAAACCTAAGGTTGAACCGACTCTACTAGGACCCCAAATATCATAATGAACTAAAGAAAAAATAGACTCTGCACGACACTCAGTACGACTCATAAAAGCAGAAGTAGACAAACTAGATAGACTAGGCACCATCTTCTGAAGCTTATAAACTTGGATGTCCCAAACTTCTATGAAGTAACTCTGGAGAATCTGTAACTGGACATACTGTAGAAGAATTAGGAGAGGTAAGATAGTAAAGACCATGTAATTCACGCCCTGCGCCAATCATCTGTACCGTACTGCAGTCCTGTATAACAACAGAATCATTAGAAAATACTATGGAACAATTAAGGATACAAGAGAGACGACTGACAAATATGAGATTAAACGGACAACCAGGGACATAAAGTACAAATTTCAAAGTTAAAGAAGATAGAGGACTAGTTTGTCCAACTCCTATTGCTTTTGCTTGGGAACCATTCGCTAAGGTGATAGTGGGAAGGGACTGTGAATAAAAAATGCTAGAGAAAAGAAATTTATTACCAGAAATATGGTCAGAAGCACATGAGTCAATGACATATGGCCCAAGAGTACTAGACTGTTAGACACAAGCAACGTGATTACCAGTTTGAGCAACAAAAGCTACCTGAGATGGTGTCTGCTTATTTGCCTGATATTAAAGAAACTCATTATATTATGCTTCAGATAACTTAACACCCTGGTTACCTGCAGTGTCAGTTTGAGCAACATTATCATTCTATTCATGTAAAATATCATCACGCAGAGTGTAGCATGCTTCACGGGTGTGTCCAAGCCTTGAACAGTAACTAAACTTGGGCCAAACTCTCCCAGAACGACCTCTACCTCGATTCCTAGTAGAACCTCCACCTCGACCTCGATTTTCCGTATTACAAGATGTCTGATTGCCCATAGTCTGAGGTGTTCGATTCTGTCAAGTTTGTGAAGCTAGAACATAGGAGTCAGCATGTGATGAAACCATTGTGTGACCGGGTGGTGCAGCAAGTCAGAGTAATTGAGAGAACAAATCATCTATGGTAGGGACTGCAGGACTGGCCAAAATCTGGTCACCCACTGAATCAAGATCAGTTAGAAGGCCAGCAAGTGTAAGAACTAGAAACATCTTCTGTCGTTGCTCCTGTTGTTTGTCCACACTAGCCATGACTGGTATTAACGTCTCAAATTCTTCCATGATTGCCTGTACCTGTCCCAAATAAGTTGACATATCCAGTTCTTGTTTCTTCAAATTAGTCATCCGAGAGATCATAATATAGAAACGAGACATGTCATTAGTATGTAGGGTGCGAGCCTTTTCCCAAACTGAATAACATGTCTGGAATGGACGGAACATAGTCATTAGGATCAATGAATCGCCACAAAAAGACTGCACAACTGAGCATCAATCTTCTCCCAATTTGCCTTAGCTTTCTCATCAACCTCACTGACCTTCTTAGTCAAGTGATCTTAAAAACCCTGAACCTTGTACCATAGCTCAACCGATGAAGCCCAAGCTAAGTAGTTTGAACTTCCAAGCAAGGGTTCCGAAGTAATCATAAGATTCGAGTTACCAACGCCGGAGTTTTTGGAACCAAAAGCATCAAATCCGAGAGACATGATAGGAATTGAATGGAAGAGACTTCTAACCACCAAATAAAGCTGAGGAACAGTCACCAAATCAGCAAATAAAAGGCAGAAAAATCGCAGCAGTATTATAGTTACCAATAAAGTGACTGGAGTTACCGGAGTTGTCGAAATCTGACAGAAAGTTGATGGGTCGGGTCGGAAATACTAGACGAGCACCAGAGAAGATAGATCTGTGGCAAAAAACTGCGGGAAAGTTGTTCACACGCCGACGCGTGGGACTACACGCGCGCTGGAACCCTAGATCTTGGCGGCGCGTGGAGGCATGTGGGTAGGTTTCTGTCGGAGGTCTTTGCTGGGGTTTTGTCGCTGGAACACGACAGACTTAATGGTAGTGTTGGTTTTTGCACAACACTTCCAGCAAAAGAAGAGACTGGTAACAGCCACCGGAATCTGCACGGTGGTGCCAGATGTCACTGTTAAATTACTCAGTGAATAATTTTCTCACAGACGCTCTGATACCATGCTAAAGTTAAATTAATAAAATGTACCACATCTAAAAGCTTAAGCTGTTAGATTTGGTAAACTTTATTAATTTAATTAGTTTCTAAACACGCCCCCTCACGTACGGGCCTGATTATTTTTTATGGGCCAAGCACGTGGATATTCTTTTTAATTGTGGGTGACGCTGAGATTCGATCCCAGAACCTCTGCCTGCTCTGATACCATGCGAGAAACAGAGGAAATATTATTGATAATAATCACAGCATTTACAATAAGTCCTATTTATAATTACTACACAAGTTATACTACAAAGCCTTTCCCAATATGAGGCTACTACGCTAAACCTAATTATATACAACCTAAGTTTTTAACAATGTTAACTCTAACTAGGAGAGTATTATTTTTTAGGCGGTTGGGTATATTCCCTTCGACCTTGGGCTCCTATCTATTGAATGGTCGTGGCTATGGAGCATGCGTATATCCTCAGCGCTTGATAACTTGTAGAATAAGTTTAGCCTCTGCCAGTTGGACCCATATTCCTGTGATAATATGTAGTGTATTTTTACCTACACGGTAATAATATTAAAGATGTCCTCAGTTTACAAGTCATATTCACTGATTTATCAACATAAAAAGTTCTCATAATTGAAAATTTTGGAAAATTGCAGTGAAAGAAAGATTAAGCAAATTGAGATGGAGTTTGAGGAGGTGATTTCTATTAACTGATTAACACTGGTTTATGGGTCATGGCAGCTTGTTTGCTAGTAGTGTTTTTTTTTTTTTTTTTAATCAAATGTCTTTTTTTTAATTTTCTTTAGTTAAATCCATGTATCGTCGTCTTATTCGTCACTTTGGCGCGTGAATTACACGCACCTTTTATGTTTGACCGACTATTAATTTTTTGCCTAAATACAATTGAGATATAGAGTGTTCAAATGGAATGAACTTAAGATGAAGTGTCTAAGTGAAATATCTGGACAACTTTAAGGGGTTGTCGATGTGTTCTGCCTAATATAAAGCTTTACAACTTTATTTTAAATAAAAGTTTCGTTTCAATAATTCAAACAACTTTATTCTATGTTTTTTCATACTACTTCATTTGGTACATCATATGTTGGCACTGGGGCTTGGAAGCTAACTCAAGAAAAAGATAATAGGAGGAATGTACAAGAAGTGTGTGCACTGGTCATCGAACCTTAAAATAAGTTAAAAGGTGGTCTGGTGCACAAATTATATCGCATTGATACATGATGACTACCAAAAAATAGTGACGGAGACAAACACCCCGACTCCACGATCAAGAAGCATGGTGTCGATGCACGATCACATTCGACAAGATTTCACACATACGAGTCTTATACATGACCGAAGCCCTACATTAATTCGAACTCCAATTTTTAGAAATTGGATCTCAATTATATATGAGCCTTGGAGCAATTGATAAAAGTTATCTCCGTATAACTTATAGGTCATGAATTCGAGTTGTGGAAACTACTATTGATATTTACATCAAAAGTAAGATGCATACATCACACCCCATGGGATGCGGCCCTTCCCTAGACCCTAAATACAGAATATTTTGTGCACCAGGCTGCCATTTGAATCTCAATTATATAAGAGACAACGGTGAATACTTTAATGATATATACTCAATCGAGCCATATATAAAAAAAAATTATAGCACTCGTATTTTGAACGAGAAAGTAAAATAATGAAACATACATAAGATACAAACATAAAATTTTATGACAATTTTTTTTTTATAAAAAATAAATAAATTATATGCATGCATGTGAGATGAATTTACTCTAAGACATATAATAGGGTACTCGCTCGGGTCTTATTTGTATTTTAAATGTGAATAACTAGAAAAAATCATTCAAAATAAATATCTCTTCGAAATCAACTAGTAATTTTCGAACGTACCCTTATTCTAATAATAAACGATTTATACATACAACTTTCTAAAAATACAACTTATAATTAATTATTTAATTCAAGGTCAAATAAAGAGTAATTTAACCAAATAATTCTCATCGCTATTAAAACAACTTTTTCAATGAATATATATATTATATATATATATATCAAAAAAACCTTAAAAGACATTTAATTTTATTTATTTTTGATGTAACGTATATGTAAGGGAAAAGGATTTTAGTTTTGTTACTAGAAAAACAACATTGTTGGTCCTTGTCTTTTCCACCAATATCTAAAAAGTCTCCATTTCCATTTCTCTTCAATTCAACCTCGTTTGGTTGGAGGGATTAATAGGGAGAGAAATGGCATCCGACGATGAATTCATGATGCACGATGACGCCGACGACGATTTCTACAGCGGCGGCGACGATACCGATTCCGGTGATGACGTCATGGATTATGATTTTATCGATAACGACGATTCCGATGATTCCGATACTCTCATCGCTCATCACCGTTCTCAGGTTGCACACTTTTTTTACCCAATAATTTTGTAATTAATTTATTGATTATTTAGAGCTGTTATTATGTTGTTATGATTAGAAAATTTAATGAATTTGAATGTATAAGCTGCTGATTTTATTGTTTACTTAAGATTTGTGAGAATAGGGGAAAAGCTATCTAGTGTAGGAGATTAGAGTTGAGTTGATTTGTATGGAAGGAAGGAAAGTTAAGGAATGATTTCGTCAGATACATCAGGTTTTCTTCGGCATTTTAATAAAAGGGGATAATAAAGTCTTTGGTCTAGTGGTAGGAGCTCAGCTTGTGATGTCTAAGTTAGATGAACCTCGTAGATTAGAACCTTGCCTACGACAATAGCATGGTATTTACACGGAGAAGGGTAGATGGGCAGTCTTATTAACCACCGAGTTTCAAACGGTGTGCCACTGGTTCTTGGAGATTTCTTTATCAAAGTTGTTTCTTTTGATACCAGTAATTGGAGTAGCTTGAAGAATGCATTTTTTTTACTATCGTGGCGTTCGGCCCAACTTGTGCACACCTCGACTAATTTCACGGGCTACCTGCTATCCCCACCAACATAGGTACTGCGTAAATTGGTCCACCGAGGCTTGATAGATGGGAAGAAATTACCTAGTGTTTTGATTTCTTGAAGACATACCAGGCCTTTAACTATTGCCAATGTTGGTACTCATACTGCTTACCCTTTTTTTTTTTTTTGGGGGGGGGGGGGGGGGTTGGGGTTTGGTTTCTGCATTAGGTTGCAGAGTCTAATGTTGACACTGCGCTTTTTTTTTTCTTTCTCCTTTTTAAAAATGAGGGGTTTTATCAAGGTACTTCTTCGAGAAGAAAATCGGGTGCAAATGCCCTCTACAAGGATAGCTCTTGAACCTTTTGATTGAGGAGTTAAGATATCTTATCTCTTGCTTAGAAAAACAAGAGCATGTTTCTTATAGAGATACAACAAGTCTGATATCGCATACTGATGGGCTACTCAATGAATTTATAAGGCTACTAAGTATCATATTTGTGGAAGTTCAAGTAGAATTAGAAGTCCAACATGCAAGGAAGCCCAAAAATATTATGATTGTGGAAGGAAAAAGTATTCTTGGGCAGAATATGGGTGCTCCAAGGAATGCTTGAGTAATGTAGTGGAACTTCTTCTGAGCGAGTCCAGTAAGAAGCACCACTGGCTAAACCGAATTGCAACATTGTCTGAAGTGTAATCCGTGAAGAACAGGTCTTAGTGGAAAGAAGCACCTCTGCGAGCACCTTCTAGTTTGAGGTATTAGAGTTGATTAGGCAGGAAAATGATAGTTTTGCTGCTGTTTCCGGTTCTTGTTGTCATTTTTACCACATCAATTGCTGTATTCTCAGAATCTTGATATATTTTGAAGATTGAAGCATTCTTTCTTGAGAAGAAACCTGAATCACCTCATGTCCTACTTATCCAAAACAAAATCACCTCAGATCCAAAGGGATTATTAGATCCACATAAGAAATAATATCAGGATAGAGCAGAAGAACTTGTATAATAAGTTCAATAAGAGGCGTTTTAAGGATGAATTCTTTCTACAAAGAGAATTTCTTGATGCTGCTCCTCCCCTTTGGTTGACTCAATAGCATGTTACTTGGATAGAAGAGCACAATTCGGACTTGTGTGGTCCTAACACTACTTTGGGGGCCTTCTGCTGTCGAATTTATTTCTTAGAAAAGACTTGGAGTAATTATTTTGGGTCTTGTGAACAGCTATAAGCTATTGCAAGTATTCAAGTGTTAAGAAAGAAAGAAGGGGGCGGGATTTCAAACAAGGAGGGAGGTGCCTGTTTTTCTCTCATTTGATAATTCTAACATAAAGCCCTAATTCCTGGGTCAGTTGTATGCTTACAATTTATAAGCTTTAAACTTTAAAGAATGCCCTATGGATCTCTTTAAGGCAACAGTTTGGTGTTCACAACTACGGATATGTTGTAATGTGATAATAATACCGGAATTCTCGGGCTTATTACTTAGCTACCACTAAATTTTGCTAGTTATCCTAGTGTTTGAGAACTTGAATTAACTATTGAATTCCCACGGAGTAGCTGTGGTTCTCAAGTTGTTGTGACCTGTATCAAACTATCTTCTCTACCAAATGCTCGCTTAGAAAATGTTCTCATGCTTTTGACGTTTTCAGCTAATGCTTTTATTTACCTTTTCTTAGTCAAACTATAGCATCTTGAATGAAGCTGATATTCACAAATGCCAAGAGGAAAGTATTACACAGATATCGACAGTGCTCTCCATTCCAAGGGTAGCTGCTGGCATTCTGCTTCGTCATTATAACTGGTAAATTTTTGCATAAGCATTAGTTTTGCTAATGATTATAGATTTTAGATGTAGAATGGGTACTGAACTGGAAGTTCTTTTAGTCTTCATTGATTTTTGTGGGCATCAACAAAATTTTTGTGTCTATGCAAGTCGTTCTAGTCATTAGTCATATACCTCCTTCGTTTCAATTTATGTATCTTACTTTCCTTTTTAGTTTGTTTCCAAAAGAACGCAACTTTTTATATTTAGTTTGTTTTTTCTAATTTCAACAGTCCCATTTAATACTTAACGAGACTCCCTCTTAATGGCACTCCCTTTAGGAGTGACACGACATGTTTAATAACACGAGATACGAAGGGCATTTTTGGTATGTTATACACACCTCTAGTTGCATTTTTGGTATGTTATACACACCTCTAGTTTAAGACCTCAAGATTCAAAGTCCTCTTTACTATCTTAAACTTCATGCCTAGTCAAACTAAGTCACAAAATGAAACAGAGGGAGTAGTGTAGTTGCTTTTATGGCAGTTGATACTGGCTTCTGGGATCTGGAAACTGATGCACATCGCTCTCACTTACCACATATTTACACGAAATTGAAGGTTTTATGCTTAATATCCTAGCTTTTCTGCTTTGACAGGAGTGTTAGCAAAGTGAATGATGAATGGTTTGCGGATGAAGGGAAGGTCCGCAGGACTGTTGGTTTGTTGGAGTATCCCGTGCCGCTCCCTGATGAGGAAGAGGTAATAAAATTTTATAGAAAGATAACATTCTTTTGGATTGGATGTTAACTAGAGACGTAGGGCTGATCACTACTATTTCCTTGATTTCAAGTGTGCATTTTCTTTCTTACAGCTTACATGTGGGATCTGCTTTGACATTTATCCTCGTAATGAGATTAGTGCCACGGCTTGTGGTCATCCTTTTTGTATCACATGTTGGCAAGGTTAGCTCTTCAGAAAGTTCCCTCTTCTTTAATGAAAGTTTGAGGTATTCATACTAAACTTCGACTTTCCTTCAGAAATATGGCATTCTAGGTTAATGAACTAGCCTTTTTTCGGTAGACAGAATTACTTAATAAAATCTTAAAGTTACTTTTGCCCCAAGGATTTGGTCTAGTGGTAAGAAGCCAGCTCATGATGTGTGGTTAGGAGCACGTCAAGGGTTCGAATTCTACCATGGACAAAAAGCGTGGTATCTAAGTGGAGAAGGGTAGAGGGCCGCCCATTATCCAATGAGTTTTGTACCCCGGGCCATTGGCCTCATGGCGTATCTTAGTTTCTCAAAAAAAAAAAAAAAAAAAATCATAAGTTACTTCTACTTTTTTTTGCATGTTGTGCTAGTTATCTCGATGTGATGGTGAGGCTTTCTTTAGAACTCATCCAGCTTGTTGTCAAATAAAAGATTTCGGGAAATAAGAAGATAATAGTATACTAATGGGAGGATTATACCTTTCCAGTGATGGAGTTAAAGATGTAATCTCTTGAACTTATTGGAAATTATTTTGGGAAGAACTACAAGTGTTAGAATCTTTTTAATTTTATGGAATAGGACTCTCATTACCGTCTTTACGAAAACCTCTTAGAGAAAAAAGTGTCTTCTGCATTCTTTCTGATCGATTGACGTGGCCCCATGGGTGAGGGGAAAGATCTAAGAGCCTTATAATGTTTCTGCTTCCTTTATTTGATGCATTTCTGGTCGGTGACCACCAACTTAGTTTAGTTAGATTCCCCCTTCATCACTATTCTCCTGCTAGATTTGTCGAGGCTCTGTCTTGGAGGGTATATCAACTATCAAGTAGGAAGAATATTCCAATTATATCATTTACAGTTATCTCTCCAGCGATCTTCCAAGTGTGGCATGGCCATCTCTTGATTTAATCAGTATATGGAGTTTCAATTTCTCATTGCCAAGCATGCCAACACTAAGATAATTCAGCAACACTAAGAATGAAGTTATTTTCATTTTCTGGCAATAACATCAAGTTTTGGCCAACATCCTAGCGTAGTAGCCTCTGTTGCAACTCTTCTTGTGTGTTTTATGAAGAAGGGGAGCTGATACGTCCCTCTAAAATTCTCTGCATCTTCCATGCAATGTTGGACCATACAAGATGGTTGATGTTAGGCATTGTAAAAAAAGCACTTTTTAGCTGGGCCTGTAGAAGGGGAAAGAGAAGATGTGGGGCTTGGGATGTTGCTCGATGAGCACCTACATGTAGGAGAGCATTTGATGGGAGTAGAGGAGTAGCCTCTTACCTGTATTTTTTTGGCGCACCCAAGAGGCTCCTGTTATGTAGAAGATGGGGGTTTTTTTTGTTAGAAAATCACATCTTTTTGCAAGGTCTTCTACTTTTTGGTATAGTACTTGTAATCGAGCTTGTTGCCCTTCATTAATTATAATTATATCCTTTGAAAAAAAAAAATGTTTTGAAAGGTATCTCAACCTTTGCATCTTGATGGATAAGTATAGGCAGCTGAACACTGCCCTTCTTATTTATTTATTTATTTATTTATTTATTTTTTTGGGAAATGGTAACATGTGTAATATATATTGCACTAAGGCTGTGCAAGCCTTTCCCTTCTTATATTCTTAAATGCATTCAATCTCTGTGAATACCACTGTTAGATTGAGGGTTTTGCACACATTGTTTTTGGCTGGTTAAGTACCTTGCAATTCATAAGATCCTAGCGGAAGTGTTTCTATTAGTCATGATGGGAAGAATAAGGTCTCAATGTTGTAGCACTTGTCGTAGTATGGTTAGTTATTCCTCCTTTTCTGGTTGGGCATCACACAGCTTCTCCTCTTTTCTCTATTTTGGTGCAGGATATATTAGCACATCCATCTGCGATGGTCCTGGATGCTTGATGTTGCGCTGCCCTGATCCATCTTGTAGTGCTGCTATCGGTCTAGATATGATAAACAAATTGGCAAGTGACGATGATAAAAAGAAGTATAATCGCTACTTTATTAGGTCTTTTGTGGAGGACAACAGAAAGGTAATCATTTGCGTAGAGTTTTTATTTCCTTCAATATCTTCCCCCCTCCCCCTTTTCAATAGTGATACTTCTTGTTATTTCAGTTGTTTCTCTTTTGGAAGAATCTCTATTATTGCTCTGTCTGTCTATCAAGTTTCTAAAGGTTGTTCTGGTCTTCCTTAGACAAAATGGTGTCCTGCTCCAGGATGTGATTATGCAGTTGACTTCATTGTTGGAGGCGGCAGCTATGATGTTACATGTGGCTGCTCATATAGTTTCTGCTGGAATGTAAGTTTCAATGTTTTAACTTAGGTACTTAGGTCGTTCTGTTTCTGCCATTTCTGTAGTCACTACGAATTACATATTTGCAGTGTACCGAGGAAACTCATCGCCCAGTTGATTGTGGAACTGTGTCCAAGTGGATTTTGAAGAACAGCGCCGAGTCTGAAAACATGAACTGGTATGCAATATCAGATTTTATAATCCTGTCTTGTTGTTTTACTTGGTTTAGCTTTGGTAAATTAGTCTCAGAAGAGATAAAATAACTTGAGGAAAAAGCTATAAAAGTCAGTAGGGTCTCTGGTCAAATTGTTGCACCATGGAGGAGTTTTAACCATCTTGAAAACTTAGGTGAATTTGGCTCATAATCTTGGTTGGAACTTACTGTAATTTTGATTGTCTTCCTTTTATCGGGGAAAATAATGAGTGTGGGGCCAAAAGTTACAAAGGTGAACTTCTAAAAAGATTCCTTATGTTCTTTCGCGCAAGATTTAGTTCCAAGTTGTTTTCTCCCTGCTGTTCTCCCTGGTGGTAGTTCTTGTGTTGTAAGCTTGAGTACATTATAGAGGAGTTTTATCTTTTCAAACCCCTGTAGCTGTCTCAACGAGAACATAGAAGTAGAACATTTTTTTTTTGATTGGTAAAAATATTCTATTAAAGTGCAGCATTTAGCATTTACAAAGGAATAGCTACATTCGACAAATATAGTGAACTCAGAAAATCTATCACGGCTTCTGCGTCATTTGCAGTTGCCATGTGACACCAGAAGAACAACAAAGAAATGCATTTGGACTTGATGCTAATTACAGATTCCTTCCTACTTTAAAAAATTCTAGTGTTCCTTTCCTTCCAGATGATCCACCATATAGCCGAAGGCAATGAATACCAAGCAGCCAGCTTTTCCTTCCCCAAACCTTCGACATACCAGCTTTGCAATAGCTCTAGTTGTCCCGGAACAGAACAATCTTGTGTCATAAGAAAAGCTATTATCCAAATCGAATTTTTCTTTATTTCTCTCTTTATGGTGCAAACACATACCCGGTTCAGCCTGGTTCTTCCCACGCCCCTACTATACTAAGAATTAAATGCCAAATTTGTGTAGTGAATTCTTAATGAATGAAGAGGTGATTTACATCCTCAGTTTCCTTCTCACACAAAGGGCATCTACTGCACATATGGATCCCTCTTTTTTGAAGATTCTCATGAGTTAGACAAGCGCCATGTGCCACTAGCCACACAAAGCAGTCGACCTTCAATGGTGCTCTATTCTTCCAAATACATTTCCATGGCCATTTCGTAAAGCTACCAGACGGGCTCAAAATTTGGTAACAAGACTTAACCTGGAATCTCCCTTTTGAATCTCTTTTCCAAATTAAGGAATCAGGCTTAGAAGGTACAGGGGTGTGGTTTTGCAGTATAGGAAGAAGAGCAGAGACACTGTCAACTTCCCAATCATTTAATCCTCGCCTAATGCTAAGGTTCCAGCCGCTCTCTGTCCAATAATCATGAATTGAGGCCTCCTGATCTTGTGCCAAAGTCAAAGAGTACTGGGAATTGTTCCTTTAATGATGATTGATCTGCCCAAATGTCCGTCCAAAACTTTAATTTCCTGCCATTACCCACTTGAAAAGCTGAATTTGAGAGAAAGGAATTCCAGTGGAGTCTAATATATTTCCAAAGTCCATGAGAACTCCGAAAATGAGCTGATTTGGTGGTCCAGGGATTGAGAAGGTCATACTTAGTAGCAATTACAATTCTCCATAGAAGTAGAACATTTTAACCATGGATGTTTGTTGGACAGAACATATGCTTGAGGTTAAAGTGTCCTTTCAATATGAACATGCAAATCTTTAGTGATGGATATCGTTACTAACTGGAAGTCGCTGGTAAAGTTGATCAGATAGCTTAAGTACCCAGGAAATATGATGTATTGCATGATAATTATCTTAGGGTCTCATCCAATGAATGTAGCAGTATAACATTAGTGTTCTTGAGCAATTGCCAAAAAGTGAGTTTTTCTTTGGCTTTTAGGCCCATTCGCTATTCTCTGTTTTTTTGTCTCAATTAGGATTTCATATTTCAGTAGTTACTATTTTTGCTAGACTCCAGTTTTTACGTACCTTAATCAGGAGCATCTTCTGGTTTTTGTTTTTCTTTTGAAAGGTAATGATAATCTTTAATAAATGATGTAACAGCACAAAGACTGTGCATTAGATAATTACAAATTATGCAAAGCCTCGATCAAATCTAGCAAGGAATGAACATCATCTGTCAAGGTCAAATTGCACCAAAAAGCTAACAAAGAAATACATCTATTCTTAAGGCTAAGTGTGTTGCTGTGTTTGCCTTCAAAAATTCTATTGTTCCTTTCCAACCATATTGTCCACCATATAATCATAGGAATAGTGTTCCAAAGCTTACGAGCCTTTTTGTTGAGACCACCTTTTCCCAACTGTGCAAAAATTCCAGAATGGAGTGGGGCACCGTCCAAGACAAGCCCAATATAGCAAAAAACATGCTCCATATCTGATATGACGCTTTGCAATGCAAAAAAAGATGAGGGATGTCTTCAGGGCTCTCCTCACAAAGAGGGCATCTGCTACAAAGTTGCATTCCTCTTCTCTGAAGGTTTGTTTGGTGAGACATGCTTCTTTAGCCACAAGCCAAGAGAAACAAGAAACCTTTAAGGGAGCTTTGTGATACCAAATCTTCCTCCAAGGCCGGGAAGTAGAATTGCAAGCTGTGAATAACTTGTAGCAAGACTTAACAGAGAATGCTCCACTTGAGTTATGTTTCCACTTGATAGAGTCACCTTTGTGAGGATCCAAGACTATGAAACTAAGTGATTGTAACATTAAGCAAGATGTTTCAATCTCCCAATCATTTAGGTTTCTTCTAGGAAATAAATTCCATCCCTGGGCACTAAAAAAATCAGCAATTGGGGCATTATGAAGTGACGAAATGCAGTGAATATTCTGAAAAAGGTCCTTCAAAGGGGTGTGTCCTATCCAAGCATCTTCCCAAAACCTAATCTTTCTACCGCTTCCAACCATTAAGGTAATGTTTGATTCAAATTTGCTCCAAAGTGATTGTATGTGTTTCCAGAGTCCAAAACCAGGCTTGAGAAACCTTGGTGTGTCAAGGACCATCCAGGGAGTACTTTTCAACTAGAAGTCTTCTCCAAAGTGCATTTTCCTCCTTGTTAAACCTCCAATGCCATTTTGACAACAAACTTTCATTCTGACATTTGAGGTTCTTTATGCCAAGTCGTCCACATTTTTTCTCCATAGTGACATTTTTCCAATTGACAAGGCAGAAAGATTTTGACCGTCTATTCCCATTCCAGAGAAACTCTCTCCTAAGTTTATCCATCCGTTTTAGAACTGAAGTAGGAGCAGGAAAAAGGGACATAGTGTAAGTTGGAAGAGCGTCAAGAACACTGTGATTGGTTATGTGCCAATATTTTGCTATTGTAATTGCTCTTTGGTGCCAACATATGAATCTTCTTTTGATATAGCAAGTCATGCTTCGAAGCAGACATTTCGTGTAACTAGAACTTCTATTTAATCATCTTTCTACTATATCTTTGTGTTTTTCTTTATTTCCCCTCATAAATCAAATAATATTATTGATGTACACCAAATAATATTTCACATGCTTCTTCAATATGATGCGCATCGGGCCCCAAATTAAATGCCTTTTCTGGATATGCATGTGATATGGTGTTCAGTGCAAGTGCGACACTAAACATCATCTTCTTGGTGACATTGCAGGATATTAGCTAATTCTAAGCCGTGTCCGAAATGCAAGCGGCCAATTGAGAAAAATCAAGGGTGCATGCATATCACATGCACGCCACCCTGTAAATTTGAGTTTTGCTGGTAAGTATATCTGCTATATCCATGAAAGTTAACTGTTCCTCTTTCTAGCGTATGCTGCTTGCGCATTATTGTCTAGGGTGCAGTGCGTAAGTAGTGAGCAATTTTTTCAGCCAGTTTTCTCCTTCCATTTTTATCATATGCGCTGTTTCTTGTGCACACACCAAGTAGCAGGACTCCCTCTCTCCGACATCATTGGATGTATTTTATCTTGTCTGCATTCTGTATAGCATAATTAGTTGTATCTTTCTAGTGGTTACCCCACCCCACCCCGAACCCCTGTCCCCCATATCTAGTTTCTTTGTGATTCTGTGAATGTTTGTTCCTAAGAAGACATCTCTGCAGGCTCTGCCTTGGCCCTTGGACTGATCACGGTGAGAGGACAGGTGGCTTCTATGCATGCAACCGTTACGAGGCAGCAAAGCAAGAGGGAGTTGTATGATCTTTTCTGTTTTTGTATTTCCTATTTTCATGATTTATCTGGTAATTTTCTTCAATTAATTGTGAATTATCTGATGTTTTGCTTCCAGTTTGATGAATCGGAAAAGAGGAGAGAGATGGCAAAAAATTCTTTAGAAAGATATACGCATTACTACGAAAGATGGGCCACCAACCAGTCGGTAGGTAGAGGTTTATCATACCTTTATTTTTGGTTGTTTTCTCATTTTCTGCTATTTCAACTTTTACAACTGTAGGAGAAATACAAAAGGACGAGAGTGGTATTTGCTCAATGTTTTCAAGATTGTAATGTAATTTTTACGGACCTAAATTTGTATCCGAACCTGAAGTGGTGACTTGTGCGGATGGTTTGATAAAATTACTATGTGACACGACATATGAATTTCTACTCATGATCTATCAGCAGCAGGTTTTCAGCAAGTGTTGTTCTCATTACAATCTTGCTTGGATGTCTTCTATTTTAAAAGTATATGTCCATGGTAATGCTCAAATAGTGGTAGATGCCGCGTACATGTGGACTGTGGAGTCTATTAACCATTCTAGAGAGCTGTTAATGCGATCTGAAAAACATAGATGGATGGTCTATTTGCACTATTAAGCTGTAGCTCAAGCAATTGTTAGCATGAGGCTGACCTGATGTGAATACTCGATAGTTCCAACATTTCAAATGGACCTGTACATTTGAGATTGGTATTTACATAATGCAAAGAAATGAATAGAGTATGTGGTATGGTGAAGATAACTTAGGGAAAATTATTTATGTAACTAGTCTGCCCATTTCTCTTTGGCCTGCATTCTGTTTTAGTTTAATATGACCTCTTTCCTTAATAGCGTAGTCAACCCAATCCAAAGAGAGAGATGCTTATGCCCTTTGTCATGTTCATATATGATAAGTTAGAAACTGGGAGGCTTGTACTTAGATCTTCCTCATAAGAGTCAATATTCTTTTGCTGGAATCATCTCTCCTATTGTCTTCTCAAATCACCTTGTCTGCTGTGAACGAACGCAGTTGAGAATTGCCTTTTCGTGGGTCTAAGAAGTTTCAAAAGTAACGATCCAGAAAAAAATCTCTTTATGTCAATGCCATGAACTCATTTGGGGATGTGTGTCTTGCTATCTTGTTCTTTGTGTGTCTTCAGTGCCCCCCCCCCCCCCCCCACACCACACACACACACAGAGACATGTTTCATGTTGGGATTGCATGAAGACTCCTTCCTGGGGATGGAGACTAAGCAGTGCACAATTATGTTTGTTTGCCTCAACATCGTTGTTTTTTTCCTGATGCTTTATTATTTTCTGGGAAAAGTCTTACTCTGGATGCTGCAGGATTTTTGTTTAACTGCTTATCTGAATGTCAGTAATTTTGTCTTTATGTCTCATTTCAGTCTCGGCAAAAGGCACTTGCAGATCTTCAGCAAATGCAAACAGTACATGTAAGAGAATTTCTTTTACATATCTCTTACTATTTGCTAAATACCTTTTAAATTGTACTAACAAACTGCTTCATTGAAGTGTTTGTTTCTCTTTTCTGGATCATTGTATGTGCATTTTTTTTCCCTTTTGTCTTGTCCCAATATTTATAAAGTGCACTGCTGTATTTAATTAATTGTTAAGTTCTTAGCCTGTAGCTTCTCCAAAAGTGTTCTACCTATCTTTGCTTGTTATCTGTCAACTTGCATATGCACAAGCTGTATGTTCTGTCCTGATCTTGTGTGCGCTTGGTATCTTTCTTTGTGATGAACGATGATATAAAGCCTTCCATTGGAGGTAAAATAAAAGCTTTTTGTATCTGCCTTGTTTACTGCATTGCATATTCATCCATCCATCAACCTACAGAAATGATCACGTAAGAGATTGGGTGTGAAAGAGCACTTGGCCATCTTTCTCTTTCAAGTTGTCATTAGCTGATTATTTTTCTGAATTTCTGGAAATTA
Organism: Petunia axillaris subsp. axillaris; assembly: GCA_029990575.1. NCBI lineage: Eukaryota > Viridiplantae > Streptophyta > Magnoliopsida > Solanales > Solanaceae > Petunia > Petunia axillaris. Next base: position 16,950,166 of record JARKNS010000009.1, read on the forward strand.
TTTAATAGTAAATTGCACTTTGCAGCTTGAGAAGCTGAGCGACAAACAGTGTCAACCCGAATCACAGCTCAAATTTATTATAGAGGCCTGGCTGCAGGTAATGTAAATCTTCTATATCAATATGATATGTTCTTAATCTCTCTTTATTCACGTATATATGCTGATTATGACAGCTAAACCATTGCAGATAGTTGAATGTAGACGTGTGCTGAAATGGACATATGCATATGGTTATTACTTACCCGAGCATGAACATGCCAAAAGGCAGTTCTTTGAGTATTTACAAGGTTTTCCTTTTGCTTCCCTTTGGAAACACATTTTTAGATGCATTCCTTGTTTTAGTGAGGCACTTATCCTTAATCATTTAGGTGAGGCTGAGTCTGGACTTGAACGGCTTCATCAGTGTGCAGAGAAGGAACTCCAGGGGTACCTTGATGCAGAAGAAGGACCATCAAAAGAATTTAATGAGTTCCGAACAAAGCTTGCAGGGCTTACAAGGTAATTAGAGTTTGAATTGAACCTAGAAAGTATCGTCTTTATAAGTTGCTGGTGGATATGATGGTTCAAGGCTACTCCGTAAATTTCTGCTGAAAGTGATTTGAAGATTTCTGCCTATTAAAATTCCGAACAGATGACTACTAGTTGGATAAATATTTATGCCTAAACCCTTTTTCTACCTTGATATGTTTAAAGAAAAAAAAAAACTTTCTTTTCATCTCACTAGGAAGGAGCATTTGAATAGAAAAGACATTACTTTTATCCCTGTTGAAATAAGAGTGCAGGTGAACACAGTAGGATGTTTCATGTATTTAACATTCCTTGAGAAATGGTAAAAGGGGTCTGAAGAAACTACCAACTCTTTTAGCAGACGAGGTGTCTATGGTTGCAAGTTTCTTTCTAACAAGAAGAGGCTTCTATGCTTTTTTGTTTAATAAGTAGGAATAAATTTTGCATTTGCGTGAGGATTTATGACATTTTACTGTTGTGATCAACCTTTTTTAAGGCTTAGACTCAAACTTAAGCTGATTCTGTTGTTCCCAATCAGTTATAGAAAAGACAAGTCAAACGAGCTGCTATTTTGTGACCCATTCAGTAGTGCGTTCCCGAAAAATCTGAGACCTTCAGACCTGCTTTTCAGTGGGACCAGCAAGTCATTGGAGTAAGCATTATTCGAATGCAACAGATGTCATTTTTTTTGGGAAAAGGATAGTTTAATTCTCAATTAGGAAACTCCCGTACAGGTTTATGCAAACATCTGACAAACTGAAATCAGAATAGTGCTAGTGTAGAAACCTACTTTCTTGACCATCTTGCTGTAATCCATGTGGATATTATCTGTTCTAGTTTTACATATAGAGATGAGTGGGGAGAGTACTGTTGTAATCATCTTTTCAAATGATGACAGCGTGACTCGGAATTACTTTGAGAACCTGGTCCGAGCTTTAGAAAATGGTCTCTCGGATGTGGACTCTCATGGTGCTTACAGCAGGGCAGCTAGTTCAAAAAGCCTGGCAGGTGGGAGCAGCAAAGGAAAAGGCGGCAGAGGGAAGGCAACCACATTGAGATCAAGCAGTTCCAGGAACATAGATGATTCAGGACATTGGTCTTGTGAGTTCTGTACATATGCTAATGTTAGGTCTGCTACTGCGTGCCAGATGTGCCAGCAGCGTCGTTGAAGCCATTTTTTTGAGCTACTATTCAGTTTGGGGAAATCCTGAATATCTGCCGATTGCTATGATGGATGTTCAGATCCAGATGAAGCTACGGTCTAAAGTCGCAGACATGCTGGAATAGATCAGAACTTAACAATCGAAAAGTATGAAGGAGAAGGCTGATGAAGATGGCCATGGCTCGGAAAGCCATTCATACCCCAGGAGATATGTACATAATGTTTGTTGTCTGTCCTCGTTGTAACCTGTAACTGAACATGTTCTTTTTTATATTTAACTCTATAATGGAACATGTTCTTTTTTATGTTGAACTCCTTGATATAAAAGCTGTTGTGCTAGTGAAATGTTACTTTAGGGGATTGTTCCCTTGGTTCTTCATAGTAAATAAATCTCCTTTCTGGTGTTACTCTCTCCAGAAGCAGGTTGTTTTACTGAAAATTTATATATACAGTGAATGACTTGGCTAGAGCATTTTACTGACTATGAATAAATAAAATGTAGTCACTGGAAGAAGCTTGCATGTTGGCTCCATAGTTCATGTGGGTCTTGGTCATTGAATTGTTGAAATGGCTCAGCCACTTGCTAATCTTTTGCAAAGCCCAAGCTAAGAAGTTTTTGGAAGACAATTATTCCTTCCGTCCAGATTTATGTTATAGTAGTAGTTTTCAATTTTTCGAGAGCCAAACAAACTTTCCTTTGACTTCCGTGTGCTTCTTAATATTTTGAATTGTTAATTATTGTGACTTATATATATATTGTAAAATATGTAAATTTTATTTGACAAAACAAAGATTCTATATCCGAACCGTTAACATTAAGAAGCGGCTTAGATATATTGGAAAATACATAAATTCTATTTGACAAAACAAAGATATATCTGAACCGTTAATATTGAGAAGTTTGACTCTTGAAATCTAAAAAAATATCATAAATCTAAAAACAAAGATTCAAAGAAGTTTGAAGCATAATGCAGTTCTTGATCCTGCACTATGCTTGTATGTATCTGTTTCAGTTACTAAAACGTAACTCTCAAACAGTTCGCATTATTGTCTCGACTTCTAAGTATTCAAAGTTGATTTTGTATTTTTGGGGAATAGTTCTCACTCTCTTTAGAGGGTGACCTGGCTCGAATTTGGATCAGTCGACTCGTTTCACTCTCTTTAGGGGACTGACATGGCTCGAATTTCGACTAGCGGACTCGTTTGGCTATATCGGATGGTTACACCGAAAAAAGAAACAAAGAAGATAAAAGACAAACGGTTAACTTACAACTCATTCTCAGTGGTCATCTTATTTATATGCCTCGGTCTTTTGCTCTTTAGTGTAAAAGATGCCGGATCCCAAGAATCAGCTAGACACCACATCAATTAGCAGAACCTTTTATCAGATTCCAGATTGTGATTTTAATAAAACCAGCCGCACTTTTTATTACTAATGATTTCAGAGGAAAATTATTAAACTAACCTTCTACTTTTTCGATTGGTGCATCTCAATATGCGCAGTGATTACAATAGAAAGCTTTGGTCAGCAATCTATTCGACAATCGTTAATCTTCTATGAACTTCCTCAATTAGCTCACATGATGTAATACATTTACATGGATCTGAAGTTCTACATTACTGCAACATGCTGCATTTTGAACAAATTGGGAAACTACTACAAAATCTGATTTCTAGTACCAGTGTATTTCATGTCTAAAACAACGCATATCCAGTGCTTCCACTAGTCTAACAATTGGAATGTGAACCCTTCATGTTGCTCATCAGAAGATCTTATAGATACTAAATAGAGCTGCAACCTGCAGCAGTAGGTGAAGTAGCAGCATTGGCGCCTTCTTACTAATAAGCCCGTGTATGTTTTACAGGCTGCTATACTGAACTTTTTGTTTGATCCGTCAGGTGTGCTATTAACTTCCCAGAAATTCTACTCAGCTCTGCTGGTTTTGTAGATAGTATAAGCTAACAAGAGAGGAATTGACATGCTATAGATCGGGAAATGGACTAACGGGTTCATTGCATAAGCTTTGATAAGAGCTCTACAATTCTGCATCATAAAGGAGCAAAATTAGCAAAAAGTGGATTGTTAAACAGTGAACCACAAAAAGCTAGAATAATTCCTGTGCATATGCTGATCTGAGCAGGGTAAGGCAAGGAGGATATGCAGAGAGCGGAACAATCATGGCGTGTATTCCACATAAAAAAAAGGGAGAACAAGCGATGGTGATTGAGTAGTTTTGATGCTAAAGACACTGGCGCAATATAAAACTCCATTAGCTCCGAAAAAATGGATGTTTAAACAATCTTTGTCTTCTTTTGTTGAGAATGCATGCATTCATGTATTTGCTTATAACATAAACTTAATCACTAAATCCTTTGTTTATCTTTGTGAAAGTACTTCACCCGATTGGAAAAGATCTGGCTAGTTTATCTGAATAATGTAGGTGATTTAAAAAATATGGAGCTGTAATCCATGTTGAAACATGTCAACCACTTAATGAGTGGAGGAAGAAGGGCAGGAGTTCGGGGAGGCAACAATCCTCCAATGTTCAAGGAAAAAACAGTTATTTTGTTTAAGAAGAAAGGCACTTAAATCAGAACAAAGATAGACATCAAATTGATTAGTTGAAAACTTACCAAAAAATGCTTCCAACAAATTGCCGAAGAAATTAACAGGAGTACTTTCCTAATCCACCGCCTATGGAGCAGTGTCAGCCTCTTATTCCGTCCATTAGTAGATGCAGGTACCTTACTCTTCACCAAATAATCATCTTCCTTTTTTGCAGAAAGAGCTCGAAGATCATCTCGGAATATTGCCCTCTCAGTCACCAACGCTCCAACAACTATTATTGTAGGCAACACCACAAAGTATAGATGGGGAAAAACGACCACAATTATATCCGGAAATCCATGAAAGTCTAGCTTTTCTTTCTCGCTGAATCCCAGCACCCAACCCTTGTAGGTCATGTATCCCCTTTTTCCTCCTTCGGTGAAGACTTGGCCAGAAAGCCAAGGACATAATATGAGGTAAAACAAGTAAATGATCATTGATAACCATAGTAGTGGAATATTGTATAGCTCCGATAGAATCCACCCCACACAACTTACCGGTCCTTTATTACTAATGAAATTCTTGTAAGTATACCCTTTGTTAGAAAATAAAAAGATAACTTTTGGAATGAGTAGGATGGAGAGAGTTAACAAATAAAAGGACCATAATATTGGGTAATATAAAGCATCCCACTGACAACCCATAACCATAAATTCTTTCCAACTCCATGAAAGCCTAGCACGAAGACCACCAACAGAGAATGGCCTTAGTTCAGTCAAAGTCGATCTGCCTCCAATATCAACTGCTTCTATTTGCAACAAAAATCTATCAGGAGATGGATCTTCGAAGGCTTTAAAGTTCCAGGGGCATGTATAAAGGTCCGCCCTAGATAAAGCATCCTTACTTTTTGTCATAGAAGTCTCCAACACCATAACGAGATTTCCAGAGCTTGAGTCGTAGATCCTAGCCATAACTGAGACAACTGGAGAAGAAGAAAATACAAGAGCTCTGATACTGTTTAAGTATAAGGGATCCACCTTGGACTTGTGAAACGATCTCTCCAAAGTAAAGCGAGAGTCCAGAGGAAATGTTGGCAATACAATGACATTCTTAGCTCCCAACTTGAAGTCAATATCAATAAAGGACATCCACCCTCTATCAATGGCCAATATGCGCATAGCTCTACTTTTCCTCCAGTCACCCATTTCCCACTCCCAGAATTCTTCAAATTCAGTTGCCATATCTGAATGTTTTCTCAAATTCCCTGGAAGTAATCCATGTCCATTCAACTGAAAAAGATGTTGAGAGTGCAAGGGATGTTGATTTGACTCATGACGCCGCTTTAAATTCTTACCGAACTTTGTATGCAGATGCCCACATAAGTAAGCGGACAAGTTATGCGTCAGAAATGTATCTTTCAGGGTTCTTCCAGAATGTGATGCTGCAGAAAATGAAAGTGGGAAATGCCCATAAGCAATCTTGATAAAAGGTTTGGCAGGTTGAGAATCCAGTACAGAGAGCTCAGAGCTTATTTCGTCCAATAGTTGATCAGTGGGATGACCAAATAGATTGGTTGGGCCCCGAAGTCCTAAAGACGTAACGCTATCAAACCCAACGAACAGAATACTGCGGTCACCAGTCTGGATGATGGAGCACATGCTTTAAAGAATGAGCAAATGCTGATGATCTAAAGGATTACATAAATAATATGCTAGCATCAATCAAGAAGGTCAGAATTCAGTTTTGCTAGAGCTCAAGGAAAAAACAAACATGATTATATGTTATTAACGAAACAATTCATTGAATAGAACTGAGAAGGAAGCGAACAACATATAACAGTAAATTTCATCAAAAGAGGTTTGAGGCTGACAGTTAATAATGAGATACTAAGTGGATAAGGTCAAATTATGGCATTCATAAAGTATGTGATGTTTGTGACTGAGGCTTAGCTAATTGGTTTACATGAAAGTTCATTGATAAACACCCTTCATTCTGAAGGCTACACGTGTCCAAATGATGGTGATAACATTACCAATAATTACATTGTCTGATGTTACTTTTTTATTATTTTTTTAAAAGAAATTACATTGATAATGGTTAGAATAAGAAAACCGTGACTAGCTTTTAGAATTCATAAATATTCAATACCCAGATATGTTTATCCTGTTCACGGATTTTAGCTCTTCATCATATCCCATGTTATTTGCACTCTATCTTCTTCTTTGATAAAGAAACTTCCTAGCCTCTTTTGAACACCCTTTGGTTTCCAATTAAAACTTACTTCACTTGAAAGGGGCCATATTGGCTGTTTAAAAGATCAAGAAAGAAAGTGTATATAACAAAAGAAGCTAACAGATTAAGATCTATGACGGACCTGAATAGTGACACTATTGACCAGTCCACTTCTTTTTAGCTGCCCATTGATGCTATATTTTGAGTAAAAATCAAATGAGCCCCCAATGGCTGGAACACCAAAGATATCATGATTTCCTCGGACATCATAAAACACGTCCTTCTTCAGTCCACTCCTTTTAATGACATCTTCCAGGACTCTCTGGTATTCCAGCCACTCCTCTTCATCTTGCTTCATTGTTAGTAAATCCTTGCTCTTTCCATCTGGTGACAGTTCAAATTATCAGTGGTGTTCGAGCACAGAGCATTGAAACTCTTTATATTTTTACAATAACATCATTCAACATGAATAGTAATCAACAAGTGGGAAAGAAGTTATATCTAACAAGTCTGAATAATTTAAAGGTCACTTAGTGGTAAACGACACGAAGTATGAAATCAAGGACATAAGAAGTATACCTTAAATACCAGTTCAGAAACTCTAATGAGTGGTCAATGATCTCAATTATGACTTACAAATCAATCTGTACCGAGAATAATCAGAATATAGCTTTTGCTTGCAGAACTTGTTAAATTCCAGAATTACTTTGAGTGATGGCTGATACAGTCACAAATACAGAGGAGATAACATAAAAACTAAGGTACGTTTGCAACTACACCACAATCTTGTATCAATCATATCTTAAAAACCAACATTTTGCACACATCACTACCTTGTAAAACAGGGTATCATATACACCCTATAGCCTTCACTAATGCATCATAAGTACCAACTTCCATCATAACTATAGCCCCATTTTGATGAAGTCCATCAACAACAAAAGCACCCTGAACTCGCAAAAATCTTTGCTTTTCCATAATTTTCAGTCACTATGTTTATTTTTACTTTCACATTGATAAATAACATATTTTCTCCAGGAAATTGAGCAACTTGTTTTGACGTCCACTCCAACCCCTGTTACCTCTCCCTCACTCCCCCCCCCCCCCCCCCCCAGAAAAAAAAAACAGCCCTTAAACATTTTTTTGGTTTCTCATTTCATTATTTTCTAGAAAAATGTCCATTCCAAAAATAGGCCATAAAAAGTGCTTTTATTTTTCTTTTTCAAACAGAAACCCAGAATTCCCAATATCAAATCCAGCGACCAGGATATGAAGCTTATGGATTCAGGGTTCTAGTTCTCTAAAGTAACGGGGTTCTAAATTTAATGCAGGCATTAGTATTTGTTTCTACAATTCGGGATTTACTAGTTTACTTAACTGGGTGTCTAAATTCTAAAATAACTGGGTAACAATAAAAACTACAATTATGTCTCACTCCCAAGCAAGTTGGTTCAGCTATATAAATCATCAATGATCATTGTCGCTTCATTTAAGCTCATCTGCCACCATTATAACACACAAAAGAGTAAAAATAACAAGTACTAAATCTGTTTCCTACTGGCATAAATCAAAGACAATGTAAGACCAATAAAACATTAAAACCCAAAAAGAGGGAGTAGCATAGTGAAAAGTTGGGGTCGGCTACATGAGTCATCACTAATCATATCAATCCATATAAACTCATCTCGTACTAATGAGTAACATAAGTGAAAAGTTGGGGTCGACAATATGACTCACCGATGATCATATCGCTCCATATAAACTCATCTCATACTAATAAGTCACATAGTGAAAAATCGAGGTCGGTTATATGAATCATCACTGATTATAACGCTACATTTAACTCATCTCGTACTAACATGTAACACAACGAAAAGTTGGGGTCGGCTATATGAATGATCACTTATCACATATGTCCATTTAAACTCATCTCCTAGTAACAAGTAACATAGTGAAAAGATGGGGTCGGCTATATGAATCATCACTAATCGCTCCATGTAACCTCACCTCATACTATATAATACAAAAATATAAATAAAAATGAAAACTTTTTTCAAGAAAGGGAATAATAAAGTACCAGTTAGGTCACCAGTGATGAAGACGAAAGAAGGATTGATCATGGAAAGAGTGGGACCCACAATTTGAGAGAAGTTAAGGGCCCTTTCAGGATGGTGAACACTGAAATGAAGATCAGATAATTGAACTATCCATGTTACATCTTTTGGCCCTCCTTTCAATTCTATTACTTCTCTTTCACCTGAAATGTAATTCAATGTACGCAAAAACAACATAAAAATTAACACATTCTTAATACCCATTTCTTCTTCTTCTTGATCTCAGGTGCCAAGAGATCGGGGCAAGCGCAAAAATACTCACTTTTCGGCTCACTTTATAGTTGAAGTCACTTTTTAAAACATATTTAGTTTTAATCATTTTTTTGTAACTTTAATTTTTGTGGCTGAAGTTGAACTTCATACCTTACCTTCAGAACCTGGTCATAGAGCCGAGCCGGCTCAGCTCGGTTTCATTTTAGCTCGACTCATTTCAAAAAGAGGCTCGGCTCGGTCAAAACTCGTTTCCAGCGATAATGAATCATTCTCTAGCTTAGAAGCTTAAAATATAAAATTGTAATTATTTTATTTCATGTGATGTATCAAAATTTTAAGTCGAGAATAAAAGGCTTTAACTTTAGTATAAATTTTATACAAAGTTTTTTATTCAATTGATTCTGTTTGCCATATTGTATTTTGATTTAATAATTCAACTTTTTTTTTTACAATTAATTATTCTTTTTCCTTGTTTGTAGTAATTAAATATTTTAAATCAAATCAATTTGCAATAAATAACATTTTTAAGATATTAATTATAGGTTAAAACTAATTATCATGTTCTTAACATCATCCCTATATATATTTTTTTTATGATGATGATCAAAAGAAAATTTTAAATATTATTTTATATATAATTAAGTATGGGAACACAAAAAAAAAAAAAAGCCGGCTCAAATTTGGTCAAACTCTAGCAAAGCTCGGCTAATGCTCAGCTCAGCTCGGCTCTGTAGTATAGTAAGCTCGGTTAGGCAGTTCCAAGAAGTGGCTAAAAGTTAAATATATTTTTATAAATGGCTAAAATTAAATGGCAGAGGGAAAACTGACTCTCTGGAGAAGTGCAGAAAAGGCCACTTTTGGCACTGGACTTTGGGCACAGGCCACTAATACCAAAATATTTATTTTGTAGCTACTTTCATTACACCCACCAAATATAGAAAAATGGAAAAAACTAAATTACCCCCTGAACTTCAAACACAATATATAAGTGTCACTCTTCGTCTCTCAATTCTCTGTTCCTCTAATGCAATTTCGCTTTCAATTTCAGCTCAATTCTCTGTTTCTCTTCATCGGCAAGAAAAAATTGTGAGTTCTTCGTTTCAAGTTTGTATTAGGACTGAATTTGTAGTAAGTTCACTACATTAGAACTGAATTTCAAATAACTTCAATGCTCAATGCTTAACTTAAAAAATGCATATATAAATTTGGCGATTCATTATCGCATACTGTTGAATGAAGGATTAGAACACTAGGACTGGAGTTGAACTAAATTCAGTCAAGTAGGACTGAGTTTGAATTAGATTGACTCGATTAGAGTCAGATTGAATGTTACACCCCGTATCTCCAAAGTGACGTATATCATTCTAATGACATGTTAAGAATGATTTAAGTGAGTTTAAAGTCATAATATTACCATATAAGATGTTTATATATTGAATATAAAGTTTGGGAAAAATCGGATTTAAGCTGCGGAAAAACCGACTAAGGAATTGCCTTGTAACGGAGCCTTTTTAGCAATTAATTTTGTGTACTATATGAGGTCTTTTTTGGATATATCATACACCAAATTGAAGCTCTTGGAGTGTAGTTTTCAAAAATTTTGACGGTTTGTTCATACAATATATGGATAAGAAGATATGAGCATCAGAAGTCAGGCCAGGAAAAGGGATATAAACGCAAAATAGGACTAAAACTGAAAATTTTCAAGTATAAAAGGAAAACATGTCTTCCTTTTCGTTATTTCCAGAAAATCAACGATAGAAACAGTGCTTCAATGAAGGGTTAAGCCACTTTTATGATTTAGAAGGAAGGACGCCAATCGTAACTCGAAATTGAAGACAGATTGCGCCAAAACGCTCTACGCGATTAAGGTAACGTTATGCTACCTTCAATCTATAGCTTAAGTTTTAGAATTACTTCATGGCTAAGTAAAGTACCCAAATACTGAATTATAGCTTGTTTAAGCTTTAGAAGGTGTTAAATTCAAGGGAAACAAGGTTTAGAAGCAAGAAGCATCAAAGGTATGTAAGACTAAACCTTTCTTTTGGCAAGGCATGTATCTTTTAGCTTTTGAAGCTTTTCTTAGTTCTAAACTTAGTGTTTCTTGTGAGAAACTTGTATGGTATCAAGGAAACCTTGTATATACTTAATTTGGTACTAAACTCCAAGGTGAAAGACGTCCGAATCAGCAAGACAAAACGTTTCAAAATCTGGAAAATCATTTTGATCTTTGAACAGCTGTTAGTATATTGATCATAATTCCTTGTACAAAATTGATATTAAGATGCTTTAAGAATCTCCAGAATCCTAAGACATATATCTACAACTTTCATGAAGACCATGAAGTTTATATCTTTAATCTACACTCTGAAAATTAGGTCGAAAGGCAGGACAGTGGTGCTGTCCAGACATTCTATCAGCGGATTTGTTATGTCATCCAGTCGTCTCATCTTGTTATCCATTTAACATGTTTATGTTATCAGTTTATCCGGGTATCCATTCCCGTATGTAGTATAGTGCTGGTTCTATTTTTGCGGATCATCCAGTTTCAGGGGAAACTCTGCCGAAAATTTTATGGAAATTCAAACAGTTAGACAAATTCTGAGTTCTAGGTTGTGTCTATAATTCTATCAAGAGTGTTCTTCTCATTCCTTTGAGTCCATATCTACTGTTGCCACATGTGTTATGCCTCATACATGCTTATACTTATATTGTGATCATGTTATGTGTGATTTGGGGTCCCCCGCAGAGGCTGGATATTGGACACACAATCCGGTCGCGTGGGTATCAGGTTCCTAACTGGATTGCCCTAAGATGTAAGGAATGAAGCCTTTAGCCTAAATTGATATATTTTTTTTGCTTATTGAATAGAGTGGGATCATTTGGCAAGGAAACCAAAGGATAAAGCGGTTGTTGATTAGTCGTACTAACTTTTGGAAGAGGTAAGTGTTTATATCCATTTTTTTTGGAGGCACCTGGCCTCGTGGATTTTCTACCACGTGTTCCTTACGTGTGTAGCTACCGATAGGCGTACTCATTACGCCTTATCTTTGGATTTACATTGTATACTATATGTTATGTCCTATTATTGGTATTGCATTGAGGATCTGAGCATGGTACTTTGGATGTGAGTTGACATACACTTCCCGGCTGTCGACGAGAGTCCCGCGCCGGTGAAGGGTTATTATTGCATCATATTGCATTCATATGCATTACATTGATTTTATATTCAGGGTAGGAGGATTCCGCTCCATTGCATCATATTGAGGGTAGGAGGATTCCGCCCTCGGAGCAGGAGGATTCCGCTCCATTACATCATATTGAGGGGGTAGGAGGATTCTGCCCCAGGAGCAGGAGGATTCCGCTCCATTGCATCATATTGAGGGTAGGAGGATTCCGCCCTAGGAGCAGGAGGATCCTGCTCCATTGCATCATATTGAGGGGGTAGGTGGATTCCGCCCCAGGAGCAGGAGGATTCCGCTCCATTGCATCATATTGAGGGTAGGAGGATTCCGCTCCATTGCATCATACTGAAGGCAGGAGGATTCCGCCTTAAGAGCAGAAGGATTCTGCTCCATTCATTTGGCGCATGTGACCATATTTCATTTCATTTCATTTCATTTCATTTCATACCATTGTGTAGACTTGTGGTACGTAACTACTGATCTGCTTATATGTTCATTGCTTATTTGTTGATATGTTTCTGGCTCGTATCCCTAGTTGAGTTTATGGTTTCATACGTGTTTCCGGTTGTTATCTGGCTCTGTTTTTTTATAATTTAAATAAGAGGAATTTGGTTTATCTGTTTCTTCTCCCTGGCTAGCTATCCTATTCTTTGAGGTGGCTAGTCTACCCCACTTATTGAGTCCTTTTGACCCACCCTTGTTTGTTATTTGTTCTTGTCTATCTATTTCGTTTCGGCAGGTTCACTCCAGGATTGAGTTCGCCACGTTGTAAAGGAGTGAAGACGACTTCAGCTGTCAGGGTGAGTCGGCTTTTATTCCGGATGGCCACCAGTTTATTGGTTGTTATTTCAGTTGCATTTTGCTCCCTTCAGGAGGTATTTATCTTCTTTTGTACTCTTAGATGTCTAGTCTGGATAGCCCTAAACCTAGTATGTTGGGTAGTCAGCTGTAATTTCTTTTGTACAGCTTAGAGGTATCAATATGTCTGTGATTTCTTTTAAGTCTTGTCCTTATTTATGAATTGTTATATTTACTTTCCTGATTTAATTGGTAAGGGTTCGCCCGACGGGTCTAGGGGAGGATGTCGGGTGCCCGCACGGCCTAACCGGATTCCGGGTCGTGTCATTGAAGTATATTAAGTTAATTATGGTGGAATTTTTAATACATGCAGTGTATATGAAATTTTCAGTACTTAAAGCCTGAAAAGGACTGAGTTTTGCAGGATGTTTACTTGCAACTAAGTAAATAGGAATAGAAGTTCAATCCTTATGGATAGAACTTAAGTCATATATGGACAGAAATTCAATTCATAGAGAGAGAGAGCTTTCAATATCCTTATGGATAGAAGTTCAGGGCCATATAGATTGAAGTTAGTTCAATCCTTATGGATAGAACTTAAGTCATATATGGACAGAACTTCAATCCATAGGAGGAGAGCTTTCAAACAGCCTTATGGATAGAAGTTCAGGGCCATATAGATAGAACTTCAATCCTAGTGGATAGAAGTTCAAGGCTATATAGATAGAAGTCCATATGGACAGAACTTCAATCCATAAGGGGAGAGGCTTCAACAACTTTATGGATAGAAAGTTCAGGGCCATATAGATAGAACTTCAATCCTAATGGTAGAACTTAATTCCATATGGACAGAACCTCAATCCATATGGGAGAGCTTTCAACGGCCTTATGGGTAGAAGTTCAGGGCCATATAGATAGAAGTTCAGTCCTTATAGATTGAAGTTCAAGGCCATATAGATAGAACTTCAACCCTAATGGATAGAAGTCAATATGGACAGAACTTCAATCCATAAGGGGAGAGGCTTCAACAACTTTATGGATAGAAGTTTAGGGCTATATAGTGTTAAACCCCCAAAAATTACCCTTTCTTTAGAAAAGGATAGGCTTCGGGTATAATGTTCAACAAAATGGGATTCCAAAGGGTTTTCTTTGGAGTCGCCACCTAATTTAAGGATTATTAGGAACCAATTAATTAAATAGTGCGTGCAATCCTCCGTTTCAAGGAAATGGTCTATTTTCAGAGATTCTGCGTAAGAGGTTCATTTATTTTCGAAAGAAGGTTCCAATTTGAAAGCACTTTCGAAAATCCACAAAATGTGGTTAATCCTTCGGTTTTCACAAGACAGCTATAAATGCAAATTTACAAAATTATTTAACTTTCAATTTAAAGCGTCACCAATTGAATTAAAAAAAAAAAACTTATCCATAAAAAGTAGAGAAAATAAATGACTTTAATAAGAAAACGGATTGATTTGAATACTTGTACTAAAGTTGTATTTTAGAAGTAATCTTAAGATTATTACGAATTGGCTTGCACGCACCATTTAATTAGAAGGTTCAAAATTTGTAAATAAGGTGGAAATTCCAAAGAAATGAAATATTCGCAAAATAACTCAATAAATAAATAAACATTCATTTATAATCAATCAAATTATTCTACAATAATTATCTACGGGGAATTCCTAATGATATGCAAATTCTAAAAGGATTGGGAAAGAGAAGAGATTTAGAAGAAGAACCCGAAAATTGGCAAACTCACGGGAGCCTTGTATTTATTTAATTTTATACATTTATGCCCATGAGCCTAAAACATCACATGGCTCAACAAAGCATTTTTTTTTTAATTTTCTAAGATCTTCACTTCTTGAATCTTGAGTGCGAACTTGACCCCCAAGAGACTCCAAGCCAATGAACTTTCCCATTTGTGAGTTTATCCAACTCGCTCCCAAGTTGTTTATGCAAGAAACAAGGGAGATAAGGATTAGTAAATGCCAATCAAAGAAGTAACTATAGAAGAAAATATCACTCACTCGTGCAGACAAAAGCAGAAAAAGATCACACAATAGATAGACAATTTTGAGTAAAATAACTCCAGATCAGCTTGCATAAACTAGAACAAGAACCAAGTGTAGTTGATACACGCAGAGAACCAAGAGACAGACCGAAATTAATGCACGAAAAGAACACAAAAGGGAAGAAGCAATGAACTACTAGCTAAAAAAAAATTAATTACACATATTAGCTCATGTACAGAAACTTAAACTCCAGCAGGCAAAGTATTCTTATTTAAGCAAATGTTCAATTAAACTTTAAAATCCATACATGACATGAAATGAAGTCACTCAAGTTTGGTAGACTGCATCTAACATTTTAATAGAGTTAGAATAGTAAGATCAATATTAATCCTAGTAAAGTAAAAAACTGATCTAAAGAGACGTTACTAAGCACGGCTATTTCTCAAAACCTAAGTTAAGCAATACTCTTCAGAGAAAACCTTCTATGTAAATCAGAAACTCTATGCAGCCAACAACTTCTTAACAAAATATTACCATGCCATTTTATCTCAATCAACTTCAAAAGTAAGCTAAGCTCTAACTGACCTAATAAGTAACCCGTAGCTTGGATTAATCAATACTCCAATAAAGAGAATTTTCAAAAGAAAATCTTGTTAATCATCATAGGAAACCATTGTTATTGTCTTTATTAAACTCCAAGGAAAGAGAAGCTTGAGAATCATTTAAACATTTTCCAGAAACAAACTCAGGTGAACTTATAGGTCTGATTATGCACATCTAAACCAGTATATACCTAGAGTTCATTTCATGACAAAGAAAACTGTTAACTCATCATTAAACTTCTTTGACTAATTGATTCATATAAAATGCCAAGATGGTAAGCTTAGGATACCAAGCAAAAGAACAAGTGTAAAACTTTTAATTTCAAGGACTTATTTTACTAAAATTTGAGCTTAGGAAAAGAGATCTACACAAAATTGGAAAAAACAATTAACAGGACTTCAAAACCAATGGACATATTGAGCAATAAATAAGATCACAGTATTCCATGACCTTGAACACACAAACAGGCAGAGTAACTAATGCTTCCTCTTAAGTAAACCTCATATGACTAGCAAGAACTAACCAAACTACTTCCAGTCATGAAACAAAAACTAACAGCCTATCCCCTTAATCCTTCTTCTATTAAACTAGAAACCCAGACCTCTTTACTCCCTACAAATAAACTGGAAACACAACCTACACCCAGCAGCACATCTGCATATTCTCAAAACCTACAACACCATAAATTAACCCCGAACAAACTTTCGACTTTCCAGAAACCAAACCTGCTACTGCTGCAAGTCACTTTTCATTCCTGATTCGCTGCACAAGACCAGAATACTAGCAAAGAGAGCTTCTCACACACACCCTCACACCTCCACACTCACAAATAAATCTCTGCACCATTATACATGCAGACTAAATAGAGCAGCCTTCACACCTGAACATAGCAGCACACACAGGCTCTCATCCAGGCACAAATACACACCAGACTACTCTCACTTCAGACCTCTACTATCTCCAAACCTGACCCCATCACCTACTGCTACCTGAAACAACTTCTTTAGACTCCCTGACAATACCCTGCACTCCTCTCACCCTCACAGACACCTGGGCTCCTCTAATCAGCCTGCAAACTACTACCACGACTCCATTCAAACTCACAGACCCCCTTTCTATTCCTCCTGAACCAATCCAGACCACCTGCACACCCTAAACTTCATCTATACTTTCATAAAACCTCCATAGACACCCCTGCTAAACTCTTGGGACAGAGAAGGACAACCTCTCCATACATACACCAAACACCCTGCAACATAAACCAATAGAGCAGCCCTTCTATGAGCACAAATAGACCCCTATACTTCTCATTTGAACCAGCCAGAAACCACCCTTAAACATACCACCAACACCTGAACAAGAACCAAAATCCAAGACCAAAAGAGAAATGGCAGACCTAGCAAGATTAAGCTCTAAAGGAATGCAGAGTTTCAAAGAAAGAGAACTAGGGATGGAACAGATCCAAGACTGGAGATTTCATCACAGAGACCAAATAAAATTCTGCCATATCCCGACATACTTCAACTATTTATCCCATAAATTTCACTTACCATGAGTTAGCCAAAACAGTAACAACTGCCAACCGGTTCGGATATCATAAACGCAGATTCATAGTTTATGTCTTAAGCAAAGACCAATCTTCACTCATTCAATCGCAGTCGATGATTAACTTTATCAAAATTTCAAACTTTAACACTATCAATCACAAAGAAAGGTATCAAACTAAGCTTAACAAGATGAAGTATTATAATCACTTAGGGCTTTATGACTGTCGAAAGCTAAAACTAAATGACATAAAGTTAACATCTTTGAAGTCAAATTGCGTTCATAATCACAGAAACAATAAACGTTCACTATATATTTTATGTAAAACAAATCAAAACTTAGAAAGTAGAAAAGTAAGTAAACTATGAGAGGTCGAAATTTTACCTGCTTCGACGCAGCGAGCCGGGGCGAGGGATCCGAAGAATGTGCGACTCGACTAGGCGACGACTAGAGCGAGGTCGATGACTCGACTAATATTGAAGCGACGACACAGACGTGGAAGCAAAATCAAACGGAACAGTAGCACTACCTTTGTATATGAATTTGAAACTGAAATTTATGCATATTTTATGGCATTTCTTTAACCTCCCTTCTATCTTTATTCACAGCGCTCTAGACTAGAAAAACTTGGAACCTAGAACTCTCTGCCCCTCCCAACCAAGACCTGGAAACTCTTCGTTTATATTGACGGCTGTTGGCCTCGTAAACTGAACCCCTAAAAAACTCTATCTCCCCTTACTGCCGCTCTAGAACTCCCTCTCTAATGGCTCTTGCCGCTGCTCTAGCCCCTATATGCTCCGAACCAAGACCTCCTATATAATCAACCAAAACTCCCATTTTATACCTCCATTTAGGGTTTAAAAAGAGTGGGAAAATGCCCAAAAAATGACCTTCTAACGGTCTCAATTGGATAAGGTTTGTACGAATCTGAAGAGAGGAGGGGGCCATTTGGATTTTTGGCGTTTTGCCCGTTTGAATTTTTTGGGAAAACAGGTGGGGAGATTGGGAACGGGTTCTGGGTCAAAATTGGGGAGAAGGTATTTGGGCTGATGGGAAAAACCGGTTGGAGAGGCTAATATGGGGGTGTATATGTATCTTTTGCAGGAATGGGTCAGTAGTATAGGCTAAGAACGATTTTAGCCTATTTTAAATGAATTAAGAAATTGAGATATTGCACAGGTGGGATGAATTTAAAGCTAGGGATTGCAATTTTAACCCTTCTTTTTTTTTTTTTAAAAAAATTTTTTAAATTATTTTACTTTAAAATTTAAAATTAGATTTTATTTAAATAATTAGCACTAATTGAAATTTTCGGGACAAAATTGGATGTCAACATATAGAACGGATAGAACTTAATTCCATATGGACAGAACCTCAATCCACAGGGGGAGAGCTTTCAACAGCCTTATGGATAGAAGTTCAGGGCCATATAGATAGAAGTTCAGTCCTTATCAATGATAAGCTTGTCTCCAATCGACTAATGGAGAAATCTGGCTTTGTGAGGTAAGATGACTTCGGGGCCGTTGGTAGACGCTTTTTCGGCAATAATCCATGATAAAACATAATCATAAGGATTCAATTTGAATGCAATCTTGGATTGTACTCCAACCAAAAGTAAGAATACGTCCGAAGTATCCACATTATTCTGCATGTCTTAACAAACTTATTAGCAATGTAAGGGTATAAAAATATGTATAGAAAATGTATAAACGCCTCAGGAGGCTACAAAATGTGCTCAAGAAAAGTGTGCTAATATTAAACGTCTATCGAGACCATAAAAGGTTACTCCTTAGAGGAATTTAAATAATCAACACCTTCGAGGTGATATAAATACGCCTTTGAGGCAACAAAATTAACGCCTTAGAGGCATTCCAATAACTAACACCTTCGAGGTGATATAAATACGCCTCCGAGGCAATAAAATTTTGCCTTAGAGGCATTCAAATAACTAACACCTTCGAGGTGATATAAATACGCCTCCGGGGCAACAAAATTTTGCCTTCGAGGCATTCATATAAGTAACACCTTCGAGGTGACATAAATACGCCTCCGGGGCAACAAAATTTCGCCTTCGAGGCATTCAAATAACTAACACCTTCGAGGTGACATAAATACGCCTCCGAGGCAACAAAATTTCGCCTTCGAGGCATTCAAATAACTAACACCTTCGAGGTGATATAAATACACCTCTGGGGCAATAAAATTTCGCCTTCGAGGCATTCAGATAACTAACACCTTCGAGGTGACATAAACACGCCTCCGGGGCAACAAGATTACGCCTTAGAGGCATTCAAATAACTAACACATTTGAGGTGATATAAATACGCCTCCGGGGCAACAAGATTACGCCTTAGAGGCATTCAAATAACTAACACCTTCGAGGTGACATAAATACGCCTCCGGGGCAACAAAATTACGCCTTCGAGGCATTCATATAACTAACACCTTCGAGGTGACATAAATACGCCTCCGGGGCAACAAGATTACGCCTTAGAGGCATTCAGATAACTAACACCTTCGAGGTGACATAAATACGCCTCCGGGGCAACAAAATTACGCCTTAGAGGCATTCAAATAACTAACACCTTCGAGGTGATATAAATACGCTTACCGAAAGCGTGAACATAGAGACGCTTTTCGAAAGCCTGAAATATAAAGACGCTTCTCGAAAGCATGAACAAGTGAATACGTTATACTCTCTGAACTCTTCCACGGAGGAATGGTCTTGATTATAAAACAAAGTGAACCCTTAGGATTGGCAATATCTGAAAATAAAAAAAATAGAACTTTAGTAAGCGTTCTCATGAAGTGAAAGAGAAATGAACAAATATGCTTAACAAATGGCAAGAGTTATGGGAAATAGAAATGCCGCCTTTCGGCAAAGTGGAAAAGCGTCGAGTCATGAAGCAAGAGCTTTATCCAAATATTATTGCAATCCAAGCGATGAGAATCTTAGATTGACTTGCTAAGATGTTTATCCTCCTTTGCGGATCTTAATGTCCCTGTTTTCAAAGAAAAATTGTTAGTTTTGGGAGGGAGGGGGGAGCGTTTGATTCATGCTGACTCGAGCCTTCATTCTTCAACTGCTTCCTTCTTCTCCCTTTGTCTAGATTTGTGATCCGTCTTTTGAGACTTGACCAACAAACTCTTTGTCAAGCAATACGATTTTTTTTGCAAAATCTGCCCCAGTTATGATCTTTCAAATCTTCAACTTGCCTTGCAAAATTTGCCCCAGTTATGATCTCCTGAATCTTCAACTTATTTTGCAAAATTTGCCCCAGTTGCTATCTTTCAAATCTTCAAATTATCTTGCAAAATTGCCCCAGTTGCTTGCCTTAGGGGAGACTAGAAATTTTAATATTATAGAGTCGAGCCCATTAAGAGCGCCTACGTATCCCTCCACGGGAATCAGACCGTGCGTAGTTCTGCTTACATTAATTTTTTTTTTTGGGGGAAAATATGGCAATCTAAGTACGAAGCCGTATCCGAATTGGAAAATCCACACATCTGCCCAGATGCATAGTTCGGCATTACATCATAAAAGATAAACAAGCCTAAAGTGTTACAATATTCTGACCGAATCCGAAGGGGATTGCCTACTTATCCTGTTGCCATTCCAGGACTCAGGTCAGAAGTAGTTCAAAATTACATAAAAGAGGAAATAGGGGATTCCTATGCTAGTGTAACCGAGCTCTATGTGAGTTGCTTACGTATCCCTCCACGGGAATCAGGTTACACGTAGTTCGCATTACAATTAAAATTACATAAAATGAGAAAAACACTTGCTTGCGCCGCTTGTGAGCTATCTTGATTGTACTTGGATTGAAAAATTTTGGCCAGAATTTAAGAGTGAGAGCCTTCTTGCAAATGAGACAATTTCAACAACAGTCATGCTAATAAATCTCCGGGCATTGGTTCTCCCATCTGGATTGATCCATCTTCGATTAAATCTTGGATCTTGTGTTTAAGAGCAACACATTCGTTAGTGTCGTGCTTGAAAAATTCTGCATGGTAAGCACAATATTTGGTTCCATCAACCCATTGTGGGGGAGGGTCAAATGTACCATTTCCTGATAATGGTTCTAGCATTCCCACATCTTTTAATCTTTCATACAATTGAGCTTGTGGTTCACCTAAAGATGTGAATTTTCGACGTTGCTTCTTCTCATATTTGGGATGCAATCTTACTGGCATAGACTGACGAGCCACAGGTGGCAGATGTTGTTGAGAGTAATTGTATGCTTGCGGTTGTGAATAAGGGTGATAAGCGGTTGCTGCAAATTGATGGTAATTGGGTTGGGCATTATAGACTGGACATGGAGCGGGTGGACTTTGATGCTGACTTGGGTAAGTTGGATATAGTGTGCTTCTGTAAATAGATTGGTTTGATGAGTTTCTGAAGGTTGGCTCCTTGTTTGGCCTTTGGTCGATATCAGCCATATCAATTCCAAATTCATCTTCCCTCTTTCTCTTCTCAAAATTGCCCATACCAGTCTGGATGGCTTGCGTAGTTGCCTTCATTGCGGCAAAACTTACAATTCGCCCTGTCTTAACCCCTTCTTCAACCATCTCTCCCATCACAAGAAGTTCAGAATAAGGTTTACCCATCATAGGGAGCAAGTGCATGTAATAAGAATCATCTTGAGCTCGGATGAAGTACTTTACCATGTCTTCCTCAGTCATTGGTGGTTGCACCCTTGCCGCCTGTTCACGCCATCTCAATGCGTATTCCCTAAAGGTTTCTGTTGGTTTCTTCTTCAGATCGGACAAGGTTATAAGGTCGGGAGCCATCTCGACATTGTACTCAAACTGCTTTGTAAAATCACTGACTATGTCATCAAACTCACGCTACTTGCTTATATCCTGTCTTGCAAACCATTCAGCGGCAATACCTTCCAGACTATGACTGAAGAAGGCCATCAGAAGTTCATCTTTACCTCCCACAACCCTCATTCGATTGAGATATTTGGTCAAATGAACAAATGGGTCACTATGACCATCATACATATCAAATTTTGGCACCTTAAACCCGGGAGGAAGAGTGACGTCAGGGTATAGATAAAGATTGCGGTAGGAGATGCTTTGACGTCCTCTAGACACTTGCAAATCCTTGATGGATTGCTGCATGATTTTCATCGTTTGGATTATCTCCTCTTGCTCAACTGTCTTTCCCTGCTTTTCTACTGTTATGGGCACTTCAATGGGTGCTTTGGATGTATCTTTGGCAGGTAAATATTGATAGTGAGGCAAGTTGTTGTGGTTAATGAATGCATTTGGGATGTTGTTAACTGGTGCAATGACACTGGAATTTAAAGGCGTGTTGGGATTGGCAGTTTCCACATTGGGATTCAGAGTTGACAGCACGGCTGACGCGTTTTGGTGGCTCGACCCTTTCATTCTGTCTAGTTCAGCTTGCATACACTCAATCTGCTTAGCCATTCTAGCAATTTGTTCATTAGGAACAACAACAGCTTGCTCATTAGAAGATGCAGGGATACCAGTCTGATTATCAGTCAAATCAGTCATTGCTTGCTTCACTTTGGATTAGACGCTTAACCAACTCGAGAGTCAACACGAATCAAACTCTCTCTTTTTTGGGGAATAATCAAAACAAATGAAAAATTCAAAAGGTAAACTATGTTAGTTTGCGTGTCATTAACAACATTGCATACAATCACGTAGCGCGCGTCACGTAGCGCTTTGCATTTTAAACAAGTTTGACATGTGGCAATCACAATTAGTTGAGCGTAAATGAAAATGCGGGCGCGTCCTACCCTGTAAGGTGCCTCTTTGTGCCAGAGGTGGGCCTAAGACGCCAAATAAGTGATAACGAAAAGTAGTCCAAGCCGGTTTTGCAATAATCGAATTTAGAGTAAGTGACAATAACAGTAATAATAATTTCTCTTTCGTTATAACTTGATTTTGAGTACATCATTGTTACATGAAAAATAGAAACTGCCAGACATAATTTAAATACGTCATTTTGAGTACAATGAAAATATAAATAACTGCTATAACTATGCTGCATCAGGCTCGAGGAGGCAATGGAACTGAAGTGCGGGCCTATTTCGATCAATCCTTGCTTGCACAATCGGTGTAATTTCTGACGTCTGGTCCCAAATGTGGTTTGCATCCAAAAACTTACTTGAATCAAACATCGATCAAATGGATCGAACGTTTTATCGTCCTTTCGACGTCTCTTGCCCCAATTTGTTATCTTCTTCCAAGTATCTTCTCAATTTCAACTTGATGACTTATTTGAATACCTCTTGAATTCAAGTATCTTCTAGTCTACAAAATTAATAAAAGTATTCTAAATTTAATTAATTGCAAAACTTGGCTTGGACTGGAAGTTCCGTTATCACATAAACACATAATATGCAAATGTTGTTGGGTTTAAACCCGTCAACGAAAAAGGGCGGTTTTCCTAACTATGGAGGCGGTACCAAGGACCGGGTCCAATCTAAGGTTTATGCATGCATGTTCCTAAAGGAAACTCTAGAGTGGGTTTACTAAACACAAGGCTGTTTTGAGTGGCAAGCGGTCACGCGGTAGTAAAACTATCCGCTCACCCCGCAGGTACGCGCACTCTTTCTTAAAGGGTTTTTTGTGAGTTGCGGGTGTATATGCACACACCTCGCGGGTATAAATAACCATGAAGAAGCTCCCAGGAGTGGGGAAATATGAACGGAATGCCAATTTTATATGTGCACAAATAAAGTGTAGTGACATGCTTTCAGTGACAAACAATTGCAAATAATCAAATTAACTAATCATGCTATTTTTTGCAAATAGTAAACAAATAAAGTTATCTTGTGAAAACCTTGCGGTTAGAACCTTAAGGTATCCCCAGCGGAGTCGCCACACTGTTGAACCCCAAAAAATTATCCTTTCTTTAGAAAAGGATAGGCTTCGGGTATAATGTTCAACAAAATGGGATTCCAAAGGGTTTTCTTTGGAGTCGCCACCTAATTTAAGGATTATTAGGAACCAATTAATTAAATAGTGCGTGCAATCCTCCGTTTCAAGGAAATGGTCTATTTTCAGAGATTCCGCGTAAGAGGTTCATTTTTTTTCGAAAGAAGGTTCCAATTTGAAAGCACTTTCGAAAATCCACAAAATGTGGTTAATCCTTCGGTTTTCACAAGACAGCTATAAATGCAAATTTACAAAATTATTTAACTTTCAATTTAAAGCGTCACCAATTGAATAAAAAAATAAAACTTATCCATAAAAAGTAGAGAAAATAAATGACTTTAATAAGAAAACGGATTGATTTGAATACTTGTACTAAAGTTGTATTTTAGAAGTAATCTTAAGATTATTACGAATTGGCTTGCACGCACCATTTAATTAGAAGGTTCAAAATTTGTAAATAAGGTGGAAATTCCAAAGAAATAAAATATTCACAAAATAACTCAATAAATAAATAAACATTCATTTATAATCAATCAAATTATTCTACAATAATTATCTACGGGGAATTCCTAATGATATGCAAATTCTAAAAGGATTGGGAAAGAGAAGAGATTTAGAAGAAGAACCCGAAAATTGGCAAACTCACGGGAGCCTTGTATTTATTTAATTTATACATTTATGCCCATGAGCCTAAAACATCACATGGCTCAACAAAGCATTTTTTTTTAATTTTCTAAGATCTTCACTTCTTGAATCTTGAGTGCGAACTTGACCCCCAAGAGACTCCAAGCCAATGCACTTTCCCATTTGTGAGTTTATCCAACTCGCTCCCAAGTTGTTTATGCAAGAAACAAGGGAGATAAGGATTAGTAAATGCCAATCAAAGAAGTAACTATAGAAGAAAATATCACTCACTCGTGCAGACAAAAGCAGAAAAAGATCACACAATAGATAGACAATTTTGAGTAAAATAACTCCAGATCAGCTTGCATAAACTAGAACAAGAACCAAGTGTAGTTGATACACGCAGAGAACCAAGAGACAGACCGAAATTAATGCACAAAAAGAACACAAAAGGGAAGAAGCAATGAACTACTAGCTAAAAAAAAAATTAATTACACATATTAGCTCATGTACAGAAACTTAAACTCCAGCAGGCAAAGTATTCTTATTTAAGCAAATGTTCAATTAAACTTTAAAATCCATACATGACATGAAATGAAGTCACTCAAGTTTGGTAGACTGCATCTAACATTTTAATAGAGTTAGAATAGTAAGATCAATATTAATCCTAGTAAAGTAAAAAACTGATCTAAAGAGACGTTACTAAGCACGACTATTTCTCAAAACCTAAGTTAAGCAATACTCTTCAGAGAAAACCTTCTATGTAAATCAGAAACTCTATGCAGCCAACAACTTCTTAACAAAATATTACCATGCCATTTTATCTCAATCAACTTCAAAAGTAAGCTAAGCTCTAACTGACCTAATAAGTAACCCGTAGCTTGGATTAATCAATACTCCAATAAAGAGAATTTTCAAAAGAAAATCTTGTTAATCATCATAGGAAACCATTGTTATTGTCTTTATTAAACTCCAAGGAAAGAGAAGCTTGAGAATCATTTAAACATTTTCCAGAAACAAACTCAGGTGAACTTATAGGTCTGATTATGCACATCTAAACCAGTATATACCTAGAGTTCATTTCATGACAAAGAAAACTGTTAACTCATCATTAAACTTCTTTGACTAATTGATTCATATAAAATGCCAAGATGGTAAGCTTAGGATACCAAGCAAAAGAACAAGTGTAAAACTTTTAATTTCAAGGACTTATTTTACTAAAATTTGAGCTTAGGAAAAGAGATCTACACAAAATTGGAAAAAACAATTAACAGGACTTCAAAACCAATGGACATATTGAGCAATAAATAAGATCACAGTATTCCATGACCTTGAACACACAAACAGGCAGAGTAACTAATGCTTCCTCTTAAGTAAACCTCATATGACTAGCAAGAACTAACCAAACTACTTCCAGTCATGAAACAAAAACTAACAGCCTATCCCCTTAATCCTTCTTCTATTAAACTAGAAACCCAGACCTCTTTACTCCCTACAAATAAACTGGAAACACAACCTACACCCAGCAGCACATCTGCATATTCTCAAAACCTACAACACCATAAATTAACCCCGAACAAACTTTCGACTTTCCAGAAACCAAACCTGCTACTGCTGCAAGTCACTTTTCATTCCTGATTCGCTGCACAAGACCAGAATACTAGCAAAGAGAGCTTCTCACACACACCCTCACACCTCCACACTCACAAATAAATCTCTGCACCATTATACATGCAGACTAAACAGAGCAGCCTTCACACCTGAACATAGCAGCACACACAGGCTCTCATCCAGGCACAAATACACACCAGACTACTCTCACTTCAGACCTCTACTATCTCCAAACCTGACCCCATCACCTACTGCTACCTGAAACAACTTCTTTAGACTCCCTGACAATACCCTGCACTCCTCTCACCCTCACAGACACCTGGGCTCCTCTAATCAGCCTGCAAACTACTACCACGACTCCATTCAAACTCACAGACCCCCTTTCTATTCCTCCTGAACCAATCCAGACCACCTGCACACCCTAAACTTCATCTATACTTTCATAAAACCTCCATAGACACCCCTGCTAAACTCTTGGGACAGAGAAGGACAACCTCTCCATACATACACCAAACACCCTGCAACATAAACCAATAGAGCAGCCCTTCTATGAGCACAAATAGACCCCTATACTTCTCATTTGAACCAGCCAGAAACCACCCTTAAACATACCACCAACACCTGAACAAGAACCAAAATCCAAGACCAAAAGAGAAATGGCAGACCTAGCAAGATTAAGCTCTAAAGGAATGCAGAGTTTCAAAGAAAGAGAACTAGGGATGGAACAGATCCAAGACTGGAGATTTCATCACAGAGACCAAATAAAATTCTGCCATATCCCGACATACTTCAACTATTTATCCCATAAATTTCACTTACCATGAGTTAGCCAAAACAGTAACAACTGCCAACCGGTTCGGATATCATAAACGCAGATTCATAGTTTATGTCTTAAGCAAAGACCAATCTTCACTCATTCAATCGCAGTCGATGATTAACTTTATCAAAATTTCAAACTTTAACACTATCAATCACAAAGAAAGGTATCAAACTAAGCTTAACAAGATGAAGTATTATAATCACTTAGGGCTTTATGACTGTCGAAAGCTAAAACTAAATGACATAAAGTTAACATCTTTGAAGTCAAATTGCGTTCATAATCACAGAAACAATAAACGTTCACTATATATTTTATGTAAAACAAATCAAAACTTAGAAAGTAGAAAAGTAAGTAAACTGTGAGAGGTCGAAATTTTACCTGCTTCGACGCAGCGAGCCGGGGCGAGGGATCCGAAGAATGTGCGACTCGACTAGGCGACGACTAGAGCGAGGTCGATGACTCGACTAATATTGAAGCGACGACACAGACGTGGAAGCAAAATCAAACGGAACAGTAGCACTACCTTTGTATATGAATTTGAAACTGAAATTTATGCATATTTTATGGCATTTCTTTAACCTCCCTTCTATCTTTATTCACAGCGCTCTAGACTAGAAAAACTTGGAACCTAGAACTCTCTGCCCCTCCCAACCAAGACCTGGAAACTCTTCGTTTATATTGACGGCTGTTGGCCTCGTAAACTGAACCCCTAAAAAACTCTATCTCCCCTTACTGCCGCTCTAGAACTCCCTCTCTAATGGCTCTTGCCGCTGCTCTAGCCCCTATATGCTCCGAACCAAGACCTCCTATATAATCAACCAAAACTCCCATTTTATACCTCCATTTAGGGTTTAAAAAGAGTGGGAAAATGCCCAAAAAATGACCTTCTAACGGTCTCAATTGGATAAGGTTTGTACGAATCTGAAGAGAGGAGGGGGCCATTTGGATTTTTGGCGTTTTGCCCGTTTGAATTTTTTGGGAAAACAGGTGGGGAGATTGGGAACGGGTTCTGGGTCAAAATTGGGGAGAAGGTATTTGGGCTGATGGGAAAAACCGGTTGGAGAGGCTAATATGGGGGTGTATATGTATCTTTTGCAGGAATGGGTCAGTAGTATAGGCTAAGAACGATTTTAGCCTATTTTAAATGAATTAAGAAATTGAGATATTGCACAGGTGGGATGAATTTAAAGCTAGGGATTGCAATTTTAACCCTTCTTTTTTTTTTTTTAAAAAAAATTTTTAAATTATTTTACTTTAAAATTTAAAATTAGATTTTATTTAAATAATTAGCACTAATTGAAATTTTCGGGACAAAATTGGATGTCAACATATAGAACGGATAGAACTTAATTCCATATGGACAGAACCTCAATCCACAGGGGGAGAGCTTTCAACAGCCTTATGGATAGAAGTTCAGGGCCATATAGATAGAAGTTCAGTCCTTATCAATGATAAGCTTGTCTCCAATCGACTAATGGAGAAATCTGGCTTTGTGAGGTAAGATGACTTCGGGGCCGTTGGTAGACGCTTTTTCGGCAATAATCCATGATAAAACATAATCATAAGGATTCAATTTGAATGCAATCTTGGATTGTACTCCAACCAAAAGTAAGAATACGTCCGAAGTATCCACATTATTCTGCATGTCTTAACAAACTTATTAGCAATGTAAGGGTATAAAAATATGTATAGAAAATGTATAAACGCCTCAGGAGGCTACAAAATGTGCTCAAGAAAAGTGTGCTAATATTAAACGTCTATCGAGACCATAAAAGGTTACTCCTTAGAGGAATTTAAATAATCAACACCTTCGAGGTGATATAAATACGCCTTTGAGGCAACAAAATTAACGCCTTAGAGGCATTCCAATAACTAACACCTTCGAGGTGATATAAATACGCCTCCGAGGCAATAAAATTTTGCCTTAGAGGCATTCAAATAACTAACACCTTCGAGGTGATATAAATACGCCTCCGGGGCAACAAAATTTTGCCTTCGAGGCATTCATATAAGTAACACCTTCGAGGTGACATAAATACGCCTCCGGGGCAACAAAATTTCGCCTTCGAGGCATTCAAATAACTAACACCTTCGAGGTGACATAAATACGCCTCCGAGGCAACAAAATTTCGCCTTCGAGGCATTCAAATAACTAACACCTTCGAGGTGATATAAATACACCTCTGGGGCAATAAAATTTCGCCTTCGAGGCATTCAGATAACTAACACCTTCGAGGTGACATAAACACGCCTCCGGGGCAACAAGATTACGCCTTAGAGGCATTCAAATAACTAACACATTTGAGGTGATATAAATACGCCTCCGGGGCAACAAGATTACGCCTTAGAGGCATTCAAATAACTAACACCTTCGAGGTGACATAAATACGCCTCCGGGGCAACAAAATTACGCCTTCGAGGCATTCATATAACTAACACCTTCGAGGTGACATAAATACGCCTCCGGGGCAACAAGATTACGCCTTAGAGGCATTCAGATAACTAACACCTTCGAGGTGACATAAATACGCCTCCGGGGCAACAAAATTACGCCTTAGAGGCATTCAAATAACTAACACCTTCGAGGTGATATAAATACGCTTACCGAAAGCGTGAACATAGAGACGCTTTTCGAAAGCCTGAAATATAAAGACGCTTCTCGAAAGCATGAACAAGTGAATACGTTATACTCTCTGAACTCTTCCACGGAGGAATGGTCTTGATTATAAAACAAAGTGAACCCTTAGGATTGGCAATATCTGAAAATAAAAAAAATAGAACTTTAGTAAGCGTTCTCATGAAGTGAAAGAGAAATGAACAAATATGCTTAACAAATGGCAAGAGTTATGGGAAATAGAAATGCCGCCTTTCGGCAAAGTGGAAAAGCGTCGAGTCATGAAGCAAGAGCTTTATCCAAATATTATTGCAATCCAAGCGATGAGAATCTTAGATTGACTTGCTAAGATGTTTATCCTCCTTTGCGGATCTTAATGTCCCTGTTTTCAAAGAAAAATTGTTAGTTTTGGGAGGGAGGGGGGAGCGTTTGATTCATGCTGACTCGAGCCTTCATTCTTCAACTGCTTCCTTCTTCTCCCTTTGTCTAGATTTGTGATCCGTCTTTTGAGACTTGACCAACAAACTCTTTGTCAAGCAATACGATTTTTTTGCAAAATCTGCCCCAGTTATGATCTTTCAAATCTTCAACTTGCCTTGCAAAATTTGCCCCAGTTATGATCTCCTGAATCTTCAACTTATTTTGCAAAATTTGCCCCAGTTGCTATCTTTCAAATCTTCAAATTATCTTGCAAAATTGCCCCAGTTGCTTGCCTTAGGGGAGACTAGAAATTTTAATATTATAGAGTCGAGCCCATTAAGAGCGCCTACGTATCCCTCCACGGGAATCAGACCGTGCGTAGTTCTGCTTACATTAAATTTTTTTTTTTTTGGGGGAAAATATGGCAATCTAAGTACGAAGCCGTATCCGAATTGGAAAATCCACACATCTGCCCAGATGCATAGTTCGGCATTACATCATAAAAGATAAACAAGCCTAAAGTGTTACAATATTCTGACCGAATCCGAAGGGGATTGCCTACTTATCCTGTTGCCATTCCAGGACTCAGGTCAGAAGTAGTTCAAAATTACATAAAAGAGGAAATAGGGGATTCCTATGCTAGTGTAACCGAGCTCTATGTGAGTTGCTTACGTATCCCTCCACGGGAATCAGGTTACACGTAGTTCGCATTACAATTAAAATTACATAAAATGAGAAAAATACTTGCTTGCGCCGCTTGTGAGCTATCTTGATTGTACTTGGATTGAAAAATTTTGGCCAGAATTTAAGAGTGAGAGCCTTCTTGCAAATGAGACAATTTCAACAACAGTCATGCTAATAAATCTCCGGGCATTGGTTCTCCCATCTGGATTGATCCATCTTCGATTAAATCTTGGATCTTGTGTTTAAGAGCAACACATTCGTTAGTGTCGTGCTTGAAAAATTCTGCATGGTAAGCACAATATTTGGTTCCATCAACCCATTGTGGGGGAGGGTCAAATGTACCATTTCCTGATAATGGTTCTAGCATTCCCACATCTTTTAATCTTTCATACAATTAAGCTTGTGGTTCACCTAAAGATGTGAATTTTCGACGTTGCTTCTTCTCATATTTGGGATGCAATCTTACTGGCATAGACTGACGAGCCACAGGTGGCAGATGTTGTTGAGAGTAATTGTATGCTTGCGGTTGTGAATAAGGGTGATAAGCGGTTGCTGCAAATTGATGGTAATTGGGTTGGGCATTATAGACTGGACATGGAGCGGGTGGACTTTGATGCTGACTTGGGTAAGTTGGATATAGTGTGCTTCTGTAAATAGATTGGTTTGATGAGTTTCTGAAGGTTGGCTCCTTGTTTGGCCTTTGGTCGATATCAGCCATATCAATTCCAAATTCATCTTCCCTCTTTCTCTTCTCAAAATTGCCCATACCAGTCTGGATGGCTTGCGTAGTTGCCTTCATTGCGGCAAAACTTACAATTCGCCCTGTCTTAACCCCTTCTTCAACCATCTCTCCCATCACAAGAAGTTCAGAATAAGGTTTACCCATCATAGGGAGCAAGTGCATGTAATAAGAATCATCTTGAGCTCGGATGAAGTACTTTACCATGTCTTCCTCAGTCATTGGTGGTTGCACCCTTGCCGCCTGTTCACGCCATCTCAATGCGTATTCCCTAAAGGTTTCTGTTGGTTTCTTCTTCAGATCGGACAAGGTTATAAGGTCGGGAGCCATCTCGACATTGTACTCAAACTGCTTTGTAAAATCACTGACTATGTCATCAAACTCACGCCACTTGCTTATATCCTGTCTTGCAAACCATTCAGCGGCAATACCTTCCAGACTATGACTGAAGAAGGCCATCAGAAGTTCATCTTTACCTCCCACAACCCTCATTCGATTGAGATATTTGGTCAAATGAACAATGGGTCACTATGACCATCATACATATCAAATTTTGGCACCTTAAACCCGGGAGGAAGAGTGACGTCAGGGTATAGATAAAGATTGCGGTAGGAGATGCTTTGACGTCCTCTAGACACTTGCAAATCCTTGATGGATTGCTGCATGATTTTCATCGTTTGGATTATCTCCTCTTGCTCAACTGTCTTTCCCTGCTTTTCTACTGTTATGGGCACTTCAATGGGTGCTTTGGATGTATCTTTGGCAGGTAAATATTGATAGTGAGGCAAGTTGTTGTGGTTAATGAATGCATTTGGGATGTTGTTAACTGGTGCAATGACACTGGAATTTAAAGGCGTGTTGGGATTGGCAGTTTCCACATTGGGATTCAGAGTTGACAGCACGGCTGACGCGTTTTGGTGGCTCGACCCTTTCATTCTGTCTAGTTCAGCTTGCATACACTCAATCTGCTTAGCCATTCTAGCAATTTGTTCATTAGGAACAACAACAGCTTGCTCATTAGAAGATGCAGGGATACCAGTCTGATTATCAGTCAAATCAGTCATTGCTTGCTTCACTTTGGATTAGACGCTTAACCAACTCGAGAGTCAACACGAATCAAACTCTCTCTTTTTTGGGGAATAATCAAAACAAATGAAAAATTCAAAAGGTAAACTATGTTAGTTTGCGTGTCATTAACAACATTGCATACAATCACGTAGCGCGCGTCACGTAGCGCTTTGCATTTTAAACAAGTTTGACATGTGGCAATCACAATTAGTTGAGCGTAAATGAAAATGCGGGCGCGTCCTACCCTGTAAGGTGCCTCTTTGTGCCAGAGG
Source organism: Petunia axillaris subsp. axillaris (assembly GCA_029990575.1). Lineage (NCBI taxonomy): Eukaryota > Viridiplantae > Streptophyta > Magnoliopsida > Solanales > Solanaceae > Petunia > Petunia axillaris. Next base: position 16,982,858 of record JARKNS010000009.1, read on the forward strand.
TGGGCCTAAGACGCCAAATAAGTGATAACGAAAAGTAGTCCAAGCCGGTTTTGCAATAATCGAATTTAGAGTAAGTGACAATAACAGTAATAATAATTTCTCTTTCGTTATAACTTGATTTTGAGTACATCATTGTTACATGAAAAATAGAAACTGCCAGACATAATTTAAATACGTCATTTTGAGTACAATGAAAATATAAATAACTGCTATAACTATGCTGCATCAGGCTCGAGGAGGCAATGGAACTGAAGTGCGGGCCTATTTCGATCAATCCTTGCTTGCACAATCGGTGTAATTTCTGACGTCTGGTCCCAAATGTGGTTTGCATCCAAAAACTTACTTGAATCAAACATCGATCAAATGGATCGAACGTTTTATCGTCCTTTCGACGTCTCTTGCCCCAATTTGTTATCTTCTTCCAAGTATCTTCTCAATTTCAACTTGATGACTTATTTGAATACCTCTTGAATTCAAGTATCTTCTAGTCTACAAAATTAATAAAAGTATTCTAAATTTAATTAATTGCAAAACTTGGCTTGGACTGGAAGTTCCGTTATCACATAAACACATAATATGCAAATGTTGTTGGGTTTAAACCCGTCAACGAAAAAGGGCGGTTTTCCTAACTATGGAGGCGGTACCAAGGACCGGGTCCAATCTAAGGTTTATGCATGCATGTTCCTAAAGGAAACTCTAGAGTGGGTTTACTAAACACAAGGCTGTTTTGAGTGGCAAGCGGTCACGCGGTAGTAAAACTATCCGCTCACCCTGCAGGTACGCGCACTCTTTCTTAAAGGGTTTTTTGTGAGTTGCGGGTGTATATGCACACACCTCGCGGGTATAAATAACCATGAAGAAGCTCCCAGGAGTGGGGAAATATGAACGGAATGCCAATTTTATATGTGCACAAATAAAGTGTAGTGACATGCTTTCAGTGACAAACAATTGCAAATAATCAAATTAACTAATCATGCTATTTTTTGCAAATAGTAAACAAATAAAGTTATCTTGTGAAAACCTTGCGGTTAGAACCTTAAGGTATCCCAGCGGAGTCGCCACGCTGTTGAACCCCAAAAAATTATCCTTTCTTTAGAAAAGGATAGGCTTCGGGTATAATGTTCAACAAAATGGGATTCCAAAGGGTTTTCTTTGGAGTCGCCACCTAATTTAAGGATTATTAGGAACCAATTAATTAAATAGTGCGTGCAATCCTCCGTTTCAAGGAAATGGTCTATTTTCAGAGATTCTGCGTAAGAGGTTCATTTTTTTTCGAAAGAAGGTTCCAATTTGAAAGCACTTTCGAAAATCCACAAAATGTGGTTAATCCTTCGGTTTTCACAAGACAGCTATAAATGCAAATTTACAAAATTATTTAACTTTCAATTTAAAGCGTCACCAATTGAATAAAAAAATAAAACTTATCCATAAAAAGTAGAGAAAATAAATGACTTTAATAAGAAAACGGATTGATTTGAATACTTGTACTAAAGTTGTATTTTAGAAGTAATCTTAAGATTATTACGAATTGGCTTGCACGCACCATTTAATTAGAAGGTTCAAAATTTGTAAATAAGGTGGAAATTCCAAAGAAATAAAATATTCACAAAATAACTCAATAAATAAATAAACATTCATTTATAATCAATCAAATTATTCTACAATAATTATCTACGGGGAATTCCTAATGATATGCAAATTCTAAAAGGATTGGGAAAGAGAAGAGATTTAGAAGAAGAACCCGAAAATTGGCAAACTCACGGGAGCCTTGTATTTATTTAATTTTATACATTTATGCCCATGAGCCTAAAACATCACATGGCTCAACAAATCATTTTTTTTTAATTTTCTAAGATCTTCACTTCTTGAATCTTGAGTGCGAACTTGACCCCCAAGAGACTCCAAGCCAATGCACTTTCCCATTTGTGAGTTTATCCAACTCGCTCCCAAGTTGTTTATGCAAGAAACAAGGGAGATAAGGATTAGTAAATGCCAATCAAAGAAGTAACTATAGAAGAAAATATCACTCACTCGTGCAGACAAAAGCAGAAAAAGATCACACAATAGATAGACAATTTTGAGTAAAATAACTCCAGATCAGCTTGCATAAACTAGAACAAGAACCAAGTGTAGTTGATACACGCAGAGAACCAAGAGACAGACCGAAATTAATGCACGAAAAGAACACAAAAGGGAAGAAGCAATGAACTACTAGCTAAAAAAAAATTAATTACACATATTAGCTCATGTACAGAAACTTAAACTCCAGCAGGCAAAGTATTCTTATTTAAGCAAATGTTCAATTAAACTTTAAAATCCATACATGACATGAAATGAAGTCACTCAAGTTTGGTAGACTGCATCTAACATTTTAATAGAGTTAGAATAGTAAGATCAATATTAATCCTAGTAAAGTAAAAAACTGATCTAAAGAGACGTTACTAAGCACGGCTATTTCTCAAAACCTAAGTTAAGCAATACTCTTCAGAGAAAACCTTCTATGTAAATCAGAAACTCTATGCAGCCAACAACTTCTTAACAAAATATTACCATGCCATTTTATCTCAATCAACTTCAAAAGTAAGCTAAGCTCTAACTGACCTAATAAGTAACCCGTAGCTTGGATTAATCAATACTCCAATAAAGAGAATTTTCAAAAGAAAATCTTGTTAATCATCATAGGAAACCATTGTTATTGTCTTTATTAAACTCCAAGGAAAGAGAAGCTTGAGAATCATTTAAACATTTTCCAGAAACAAACTCAGGTGAACTTATAGGTCTGATTATGCACATCTAAACCAGTATATACCTAGAGTTCATTTCATGACAAAGAAAACTGTTAACTCATCATTAAACTTCTTTGACTAATTGATTCATATAAAATGCCAAGATGGTAAGCTTAGGATACCAAGCAAAAGAACAAGTGTAAAACTTTTAATTTCAAGGACTTATTTTACTAAAATTTGAGCTTAGGAAAAGAGATCTACACAAAATTGGAAAAAACAATTAACAGGACTTCAAAACCAATGGACATATTGAGCAATAAATAAGATCACAGTATTCCATGACCTTGAACACACAAACAGGCAGAGTAACTAATGCTTCCTCTTAAGTAAACCTCATATGACTAGCAAGAACTAACCAAACTACTTCCAGTCATGAAACAAAAACTAACAGCCTATCCCCTTAATCCTTCTTCTATTAAACTAGAAACCCAGACCTCTTTACTCCCTACAAATAAACTGGAAACACAACCTACACCCAGCAGCACATCTGCATATTCTCAAAACCTACAACACCATAAATTAACCCCGAACAAACTTTCGACTTTCCAGAAACCAAACCTGCTACTGCTGCAAGTCACTTTTCATTCCTGATTCGCTGCACAAGACCAGAATACTAGCAAAGAGAGCTTCTCACACACACCCTCACACCTCCACACTCACAAATAAATCTCTGCACCATTATACATGCAGACTAAACAGAGCAGCCTTCACACCTGAACATAGCAGCACACACAGGCTCTCATCCAGGCACAAATACACACCAGACTACTCTCACTTCAGACCTCTACTATCTCCAAACCTGACCCCATCACCTACTGCTACCTGAAACAACTTCTTTAGACTCCCTGACAATACCCTGCACTCCTCTCACCCTCACAGACACCTGGGCTCCTCTAATCAGCCTGCAAACTACTACCACAACTCCATTCAAACTCACAGACCCCCTTTCTATTCCTCCTGAACCAATCCAGACCACCTGCACACCCTAAACTTCATCTATACTTTCATAAAACCTCCATAGACACCCCTGCTAAACTCTTGGGACAGAGAAGGACAACCTCTCCATACATACACCAAACACCCTGCAACATAAACCAATAGAGCAGCCCTTCTATGAGCACAAATAGACCCCTATACTTCTCATTTGAACCAGCCAGAAACCACCCTTAAACATACCACCAACACCTGAACAAGAACCAAAATCCAAGACCAAAAGAGAAATGGCAGACCTAGCAAGATTAAGCTCTAAAGGAATGCAGAGTTTCAAAGAAAGAGAACTAGGGATGGAACAGATCCAAGACTGGAGATTTCATCACAGAGACCAAATAAAATTCTGCCATATCCCGACATACTTCAACTATTTATCCCATAAATTTCACTTACCATGAGTTAGCCAAAACAGTAACAACTGCCAACCGGTTCGGATATCATAAACGCAGATTCATAGTTTATGTCTTAAGCAAAGACCAATCTTCACTCATTCAATCGCAGTCGATGATTAACTTTATCAAAATTTCAAACTTTAACACTATCAATCACAAAGAAAGGTATCAAACTAAGCTTAACAAGATGAAGTATTATAATCACTTAGGGCTTTATGACTGTCGAAAGCTAAAACTAAATGACATAAAGTTAACATCTTTGAAGTCAAATTGCGTTCATAATCACAGAAACAATAAACGTTCACTATATATTTTATGTAAAACAAATCAAAACTTAGAAAGTAGAAAATTAAGTAAACTGTGAGAGGTCGAAATTTTACCTGCTTCGACGCAGCGAGCCGGGGCGAGGGATCCGAAGAATGTGCGACTCGACTAGGCGACGACTAGAGCGAGGTCGATGACTCGACTAATATTGAAGCGACGACACAGACGTGGAAGCAAAATCAAACGGAACAGTAGCACTACCTTTGTATATGAATTTGAAACTGAAATTTATGCATATTTTATGGCATTTCTTTAACCTCCCTTCTATCTTTATTCACAGCGCTCTAGACTAGAAAAACTTGGAACCTAGAACTCTCTGCCCCTCCCAACCAAGACCTGGAAACTCTTCGTTTATATTGACGGCTGTTGGCCTCTTAAACTGAACCCCTAAAAAACTCTATCTCCCCTTACTGCCGCTCTAGAACTCCCTCTCTAATGGCTCTTGCCGCTGCTCTAGCCCCTATATGCTCCGAACCAAGACCTCCTATATAATCAACCAAAACTCCCATTTTATACCTCCATTTAGGGTTTAAAAAGAGTGGGAAAATGCCCAAAAAATGACATTCTAACGGTCTCAATTGGATAAGGTTTGTACGAATCTGAAGAGAGGAGGGGGCCATTTGGATTTTTGGCGTTTTGCCCGTTTGAATTTTTTGGGAAAACAGGTGGGGAGATTGGGAACGGGTTCTGGGTCAAAATTGGGGAGAAGGTATTTGGGCTGATGGGAAAAACCGGTTGGAGAGGCTAATATGGGGGTGTATATGTATCTTTTGCAGGAATGGGTCAGTAGTATAGGCTAAGAACGATTTTAGCCTATTTTAAATGAATTAAGAAATTGAGATATTGCACAGGTGGGATGAATTTAAAGCTAGGGATTGCAATTTTAACCCTTCTTTTTTTTTTTAAAAAAAAAATTTTAAATTATTTTACTTTAAAATTTAAAATTAGATTTTATTTAAATAATTAGCACTAATTGAAATTTTCGGGACAAAATTGGATGTCAACATATAGAACGGATAGAACTTAATTCCATATGGACAGAACCTCAATCCACAGGGGGAGAGCTTTCAACAGCCTTATGGATAGAAGTTCAGGGCCATATAGATAGAAGTTCAGTCCTTATCAATGATAAGCTTGTCTCCAATCGACTAATGGAGAAATCTGGCTTTGTGAGGTAAGATGACTTCGGGGCCGTTGGTAGACGCTTTTTCGGCAATAATCCATGATAAAACATAATCATAAGGAATCAATTTGAATGCAATCTTGGATTGTACTCCAACCAAAAGTAAGAATACGTCCGAAGTATCCACATTATTCTGCATGTCTTAACAAACTTATTAGCAATGTAAGGGTATAAAAATATGTATAGAAAATGTATAAACGCCTCAGGAGGCTACAAAATGTGCTCAAGAAAAGTGTGCTAATATTAAACGTCTATCGAGACCATAAAAGGTTACTCCTTAGAGGAATTTAAATAATCAACACCTTCGAGGTGATATAAATACGCCTTTGAGGCAACAAAATTAACGCCTTAGAGGCATTCCAATAACTAACACCTTCGAGGTGATATAAATACGCCTCCGAGGCAATAAAATTTTGCCTTAGAGGCATTCAAATAACTAACACCTTCGAGGTGATATAAATACGCCTCCGGGGCAACAAAATTTTGCCTTCGAGGCATTCATATAAGTAACACCTTCGAGGTGACATAAATACGCCTCCGGGGCAACAAAATTTCGCCTTCGAGGCATTCAAATAACTAACACCTTCGAGGTGACATAAATACGCCTCCGAGGCAACAAAATTTCGCCTTCGAGGCATTCAAATAACTAACACCTTCGAGGTGATATAAATACACCTCTGGGGCAATAAAATTTCGCCTTCGAGGCATTCAGATAACTAACACCTTCGAGGTGACATAAACACGCCTCCGGGGCAACAAGATTACGCCTTAGAGGCATTCAAATAACTAACACATTTGAGGTGATATAAATACGCCTCCGGGGCAACAAGATTACGCCTTAGAGGCATTCAAATAACTAACACCTTCGAGGTGACATAAATACGCCTCCGGGGCAACAAAATTACGCCTTCGAGGCATTCATATAACTAACACCTTCGAGGTGACATAAATACGCCTCCGGGGCAACAAGATTACGCCTTAGAGGCATTCAGATAACTAACACCTTCGAGGTGACATAAATACGCCTCCGGGGCAACAAAATTACGCCTTAGAGGCATTCAAATAACTAACACCTTCGAGGTGATATAAATACGCTTACCGAAAGCGTGAACATAGAGACGCTTTTCGAAAGCCTGAAATATAAAGACGCTTCTCGAAAGCATGAACAAGTGAATACGTTATACTCTCTGAACTCTTCCACGGAGGAATGGTCTTGATTATAAAACAAAGTGAACCCTTAGGATTGGCAATATCTGAAAATAAAAAAAATAGAACTTTAGTAAGCGTTCTCATGAAGTGAAAGAGAAATGAACAAATATGCTTAACAAATGGCAAGAGTTATGGGAAATAGAAATGCCGCCTTTCGGCAAAGTGGAAAAGCGTCGAGTCATGAAGCAAGAGCTTTATCCAAATATTATTGCAATCCAAGCGATGAGAATCTTAGATTGACTTGCTAAGATGTTTATCCTCCTTTGCGGATCTTAATGTCCCTGTTTTCAAAGAAAAATTGTTAGTTTTGGGAGGGAGGGGGGAGCGTTTGATTCATGCTGACTCGAGCCTTCATTCTTCAACTGCTTCCTTCTTCTCCCTTTGTCTAGATTTGTGATCCGTCTTTTGAGACTTGACCAACAAACTCTTTGTCAAGCAATACGATTTTTTTGCAAAATCTGCCCCAGTTATGATCTTTCAAATCTTCAACTTGCCTTGCAAAATTTGCCCCAGTTATGATCTCCTGAATCTTCAACTTATTTTGCAAAATTTGCCCCAGTTGCTATCTTTCAAATCTTCAAATTATCTTGCAAAATTGCCCCAGTTGCTTGCCTTAGGGGAGACTAGAAATTTTAATATTATAGAGTCGAGCCCATTAAGAGCGCCTACGTATCCCTCCACGGGAATCAGACCGTGCGTAGTTCTGCTTACATTAAATTTTTTTTTTTTGGGGGAAAATATGGCAATCTAAGTACGAAGCCGTATCCGAATTGGAAAATCCACACATCTGCCCAGATGCATAGTTCGGCATTACATCATAAAAGATAAACAAGCCTAAAGTGTTACAATATTCTGACCGAATCCGAAGGGGATTGCCTACTTATCCTGTTGCCATTCCAGGACTCAGGTCAGAAGTAGTTCAAAATTACATAAAAGAGGAAATAGGGGATTCCTATGCTAGTGTAACCGAGCTCTATGTGAGTTGCTTACGTATCCCTCCACGGGAATCAGGTTACACGTAGTTCGCATTACAATTAAAATTACATAAAATGAGAAAAATACTTGCTTGCGCCGCTTGTGAGCTATCTTGATTGTACTTGGATTGAAAAATTTTGGCCAGAATTTAAGAGTGAGAGCCTTCTTGCAAATGAGACAATTTCAACAACAGTCATGCTAATAAATCTCCGGGCATTGGTTCTCCCATCTGGATTGATCCATCTTCGATTAAATCTTGGATCTTGTGTTTAAGAGCAACACATTCGTTAGTGTCGTGCTTGAAAAATTCTGCATGGTAAGCACAATATTTGGTTCCATCAACCCATTGTGGGGGAGGGTCAAATGTACCATTTCCTGATAATGGTTCTAGCATTCCCACATCTTTTAATCTTTCATACAATTAAGCTTGTGGTTCACCTAAAGATGTGAATTTTCGACGTTGCTTCTTCTCATATTTGGGATGCAATCTTACTGGCATAGACTGACGAGCCACAGGTGGCAGATGTTGTTGAGAGTAATTGTATGCTTGCGGTTGTGAATAAGGGTGATAAGCGGTTGCTGCAAATTGATGGTAATTGGGTTGGGCATTATAGACTGGACATGGAGCGGGTGGACTTTGATGCTGACTTGGGTAAGTTGGATATAGTGTGCTTCTGTAAATAGATTGGTTTGATGAGTTTCTGAAGGTTGGCTCCTTGTTTGGCCTTTGGTCGATATCAGCCATATCAATTCCAAATTCATCTTCCCTCTTTCTCTTCTCAAAATTGCCCATACCAGTCTGGATGGCTTGCGTAGTTGCCTTCATTGCGGCAAAACTTACAATTCGCCCTGTCTTAACCCCTTCTTCAACCATCTCTCCCATCACAAGAAGTTCAGAATAAGGTTTACCCATCATAGGGAGCAAGTGCATGTAATAAGAATCATCTTGAGCTCGGATGAAGTACTTTACCATGTCTTCCTCAGTCATTGGTGGTTGCACCCTTGCCGCCTGTTCACGCCATCTCAATGCGTATTCCCTAAAGGTTTCTGTTGGTTTCTTCTTCAGATCGGACAAGGTTATAAGGTCGGGAGCCATCTCGACATTGTACTCAAACTGCTTTGTAAAATCACTGACTATGTCATCAAACTCACGCCACTTGCTTATATCCTGTCTTGCAAACCATTCAGCGGCAATACCTTCCAGACTATGACTGAAGAAGGCCATCAGAAGTTCATCTTTACCTCCCACAACCCTCATTCGATTGAGATATTTGGTCAAATGAACAAATGGGTCACTATGACCATCATACATATCAAATTTTGGCACCTTAAACCCGGGAGGAAGAGTGACGTCAGGGTATAGATAAAGATTGCGGTAGGAGATGCTTTGACGTCCTCTAGACACTTGCAAATCCTTGATGGATTGCTGCATGATTTTCATCGTTTGGATTATCTCCTCTTGCTCAACTGTCTTTCCCTGCTTTTCTACTGTTATGGGCACTTCAATGGGTGCTTTGGATGTATCTTTGGCAGGTAAATATTGATAGTGAGGCAAGTTGTTGTGGTTAATGAATGCATTTGGGATGTTGTTAACTGGTGCAATGACACTGGAATTTAAAGGCGTGTTGGGATTGGCAGTTTCCACATTGGGATTCAGAGTTGACAGCACGGCTGACGCGTTTTGGTGGCTCGACCCTTTCATTCTGTCTAGTTCAGCTTGCATACACTCAATCTGCTTAGCCATTCTAGCAATTTGTTCATTAGGAACAACAACAGCTTGCTCATTAGAAGATGCAGGGATACCAGTCTGATTATCAGTCAAATCAGTCATTGCTTGCTTCACTTTGGATTAGACGCTTAACCAACTCGAGAGTCAACACGAATCAAACTCTCTCTTTTTTGGGGAATAATCAAAACAAATGAAAAATTCAAAAGGTAAACTATGTTAGTTTGCGTGTCATTAACAACATTGCATACAATCACGTAGCGCGCGTCACGTAGCGCTTTGCATTTTAAACAAGTTTGACATGTGGCAATCACAATTAGTTGAACGTAAATGAAAATGCGGGCGCGTCCTACCCTGTAAGGTGCCTCTTTGTGCCAGAGGTGGGCCTAAGACGCCAAATAAGTGATAACGAAAAGTAGTCCAAGCCGGTTTTGCAATAATCGAATTTAGAGTAAGTGACAATAACAGTAATAATAATTTCTCTTTCGTTATAACTTGATTTTGAGTACATCATTGTTACATGAAAAATAGAAACTGCCAGACATAATTTAAATACGTCATTTTGAGTACAATGAAAATATAAATAACTGCTATAACTATGCTGCATCAGGCTCGAGGAGGCAATGGAACTGAAGTGCGGGCCTATTTCGATCAATCCTTGCTTGCACAATCGGTGTAATTTCTGACGTCTGGTCCCAAATGTGGTTTGCATCCAAAAACTTACTTGAATCAAACATCGATCAAATGGATCGAACGTTTTATCGTCCTTTCGACGTCTCTTGCCCCAATTTGTTATCTTCTTCCAAGTATCTTCTCAATTTCAACTTGATGACTTATTTGAATACCTCTTGAATTCAAGTATCTTCTAGTCTACAAAATTAATAAAAGTATTCTAAATTTAATTAATTGCAAAACTTGGCTTGGACTGGAAGTTCCGTTATCACATAAACACATAATATGCAAATGTTGTTGGGTTTAAACCCGTCAACGAAAAAGGGCGGTTTTCCTAACTATGGAGGCGGTACCAAGGACCGGGTCCAATCTAAGGTTTATGCATGCATGTTCCTAAAGGAAACTCTAGAGTGGGTTTACTAAACACAAGGCTGTTTTGAGTGGCAAGCGGTCACGCGGTAGTAAAACTATCCGCTCACCCCGCAGGTACGCGCACTCTTTCTTAAAAGGTTTTTTGTGAGTTGCGGGTGTATATGCACACACCTCGCGGGTATAAATAACCATGAAGAAGCTCCCAGGAGTGGGGAAATATGAACGGAATGCCAATTTTATATGTGCACAAATAAAGTGTAGTGACATGCTTTCAGTGACAAACAATTGCAAATAATCAAATTAACTAATCATGCTATTTTTTGCAAATAGTAAACAAATAAAGTTATCTTGTGAAAACCTTGCGGTTAGAACCTTAAGGTATCCCCAGCGGAGTCGCCACGCTGTTGAACCCCAAAAAATTATCCTTTCTTTAGAAAAGGATAGGCTTCGGGTATAATGTTCAACAAAATGGGATTCCAAAGGGTTTTCTTTGGAGTCGCCACCTAATTTAAGGATTATTAGGAACCAATTAATTAAATAGTGCGTGCAATCCTCCGTTTCAAGGAAATGGTCTATTTTCAGAGATTCTGCGTAAGAGGTTCATTTTTTTTCGAAAGAAGGTTCCAATTTGAAAGCACTTTCGAAAATCCACAAAATGTGGTTAATCCTTCGGTTTTCACAAGACAGCTATAAATGCAAATTTATAAAATTATTTAACTTTCAATTTAAAGCGTCACCAATTGAATAAAAAAATAAAACTTATCCATAAAAAGTAGAGAAAATAAATGACTTTAATAAGAAAACGGATTGATTTGAATACTTGTACTAAAGTTGTATTTTAGAAGTAATCTTAAGATTATTACGAATTGGCTTGCACGCACCATTTAATTAGAAGGTTCAAAATTTGTAAATAAGGTGGAAATTCCAAAGAAATAAAATATTCACAAAATAACTCAATAAATAAATAAACATTCATTTATAATCAATCAAATTATTCTACAATAATTATCTACGGGGAATTCCTAATGATATGCAAATTCTAAAAGGATTGGGAAAGAGAAGAGATTTAGAAGAAGAACCCGAAAATTGGCAAACTCACGGGAGCCTTGTATTTATTTAATTTTATACATTTATGCCCATGAGCCTAAAACATCACATGGCTCAACAAAGCATTTTTTTTTAATTTTCTAAGATCTTCACTTCTTGAATCTTGAGTGCGAACTTGACCCCCAAGAGACTCCAAGCCAATGCACTTTCCCATTTGTGAGTTTATCCAACTCGCTCCCAAGTTGTTTATGCAAGAAACAAGGGAGATAAGGATTAGTAAATGCCAATCAAAGAAGTAACTATAGAAGAAAATATCACTCACTCGTGCAGACAAAAGCAGAAAAAGATCACACAATAGATAGACAATTTTGAGTAAAATAACTCCAGATCAGCTTGCATAAACTAGAACAAGAACCAAGTGTAGTTGATACACGCAGAGAACCAAGAGACAGACCGAAATTAATGCACGAAAAGAACACAAAAGGGAAGAAGCAATGAACTACTAGCTAAAAAAAAATTAATTACACATATTAGCTCATGTACAGAAACTTAAACTCCAGCAGGCAAAGTATTCTTATTTAAGCAAATGTTCAATTAAACTTTAAAATCCATACATGACATGAAATGAAGTCACTCAAGTTTGGTAGACTGCATCTAACATTTTAATAGAGTTAGAATAGTAAGATCAATATTAATCCTAGTAAAGTAAAAAACTGATCTAAAGAGACGTTACTAAGCACGGCTATTTCTCAAAACCTAAGTTAAGCAATACTCTTCAGAGAAAACCTTCTATGTAAATCAGAAACTCTATGCAGCCAACAACTTCTTAACAAAATATTACCATGCCATTTTATCTCAATCAACTTCAAAAGTAAGCTAAGCTCTAACTGACCTAATAAGTAACCCGTAGCTTGGATTAATCAATACTCCAATAAAGAGAATTTTCAAAAGAAAATCTTGTTAATCATCATAGGAAACCATTGTTATTGTCTTTATTAAACTCCAAGGAAAGAGAAGCTTGAGAATCATTTAAACATTTTCCAGAAACAAACTCAGGTGAACTTATAGGTCTGATTATGCACATCTAAACCAGTATATACCTAGAGTTCATTTCATGACAAAGAAAACTGTTAACTCATCATTAAACTTCTTTGACTAATTGATTCATATAAAATGCCAAGATGGTAAGCTTAGGATACCAAGCAAAAGAACAAGTGTAAAACTTTTAATTTCAAGGACTTATTTTACTAAAATTTGAGCTTAGGAAAAGAGATCTACACAAAATTGGAAAAAACAATTAACAGGACTTCAAAACCAATGGACATATTGAGCAATAAATAAGATCACAGTATTCCATGACCTTGAACACACAAACAGGCAGAGTAACTAATGCTTCCTCTTAAGTAAACCTCATATGACTAGCAAGAACTAACCAAACTACTTCCAGTCATGAAACAAAAACTAACAGCCTATCCCCTTAATCCTTCTTCTATTAAACTAGAAACCCAGACCTCTTTACTCCCTACAAATAAACTGGAAACACAACCTACACCCAGCAGCACATCTGCATATTCTCAAAACCTACAACACCATAAATTAACCCCGAACAAACTTTCGACTTTCCAGAAACCAAACCTGCTACTGCTGCAAGTCACTTTTCATTCCTGATTCGCTGCACAAGACCAGAATACTAGCAAAGAGAGCTTCTCACACACACCCTCACACCTCCACACTCACAAATAAATCTCTGCACCATTATACATGCAGACTAAATAGAGCAGCCTTCACACCTGAACATAGCAGCACACACAGGCTCTCATCCAGGCACAAATACACACCAGACTACTCTCACTTCAGACCTCTACTATCTCCAAACCTGACCCCATCACCTACTGCTACCTGAAACAACTTCTTTAGACTCCCTGACAATACCCTGCACTCCTCTCACCCTCACAGACACCTGGGCTCCTCTAATCAGCCTGCAAACTACTACCACGACTCCATTCAAACTCACAGACCCCCTTTCTATTCCTCCTGAACCAATCCAGACCACCTGCACACCCTAAACTTCATCTATACTTTCATAAAACCTCCATAGACACCCCTGCTAAACTCTTGGGACAGAGAAGGACAACCTCTCCATACATACACCAAACACCCTGCAACATAAACCAATAGAGCAGCCCTTCTATGAGCACAAATAGACCCCTATACTTCTCATTTGAACCAGCCAGAAACCACCCTTAAACATACCACCAACACCTGAACAAGAACCAAAATCCAAGACCAAAAGAGAAATGGCAGACCTAGCAAGATTAAGCTCTAAAGGAATGCAGAGTTTCAAAGAAAGAGAACTAGGGATGGAACAGATCCAAGACTGGAGATTTCATCACAGAGACCAAATAAAATTCTGCCATATCCCGACATACTTCAACTATTTATCCCATAAATTTCACTTACCATGAGTTAGCCAAAACAGTAACAACTGCCAACCGGTTCGGATATCATAAACGCAGATTCATAGTTTATGTCTTAAGCAAAGACCAATCTTCACTCATTCAATCGCAGTCGATGATTAACTTTATCAAAATTTCAAACTTTAACACTATCAATCACAAAGAAAGGTATCAAACTAAGCTTAACAAGATGAAGTATTATAATCACTTAGGGCTTTATGACTGTCGAAAGCTAAAACTAAATGACATAAAGTTAACATCTTTGAAGTCAAATTGCGTTCATAATCACAGAAACAATAAACGTTCACTATATATTTTATGTAAAACAAATCAAAACTTAGAAAGTAGAAAAGTAAGTAAACTGCGAGAGGTCGAAATTTTACCTGCTTCGACGCAGCGAGCCGGGGCGAGGGATCCGAAGAATGTGCGACTCGACTAGGCGACGACTCGAGCGAGGTCGATGACTCGACTAATATTGAAGCGACGACACAGACGTGGAAGCAAAATCAAACGGGACAGTAGCACTACCTTTGTATATGAATTTGAAACTGAAATTTATGCATATTTTATGGCATTTCTTTAACCTCCCTTCTATCTTTATTCACAGCGCTCTAGACTAGAAAAACTTGGAACCTAGAACTCTCTGCCCCTCCCAACCAAGACCTGGAAACTCTTCGTTTATATTGACGGCTGTTGGCCTCTTAAACTGAACCCCTAAAAAACTCTATCTCCCCTTACTGCCGCTCTAGAACTCCCTCTCTAATGGCTCTTGCCGCTGCTCTAGCCCCTATATGCTCCGAACCAAGACCTCCTATATAATCAACCAAAATTCCCATTTTATACCTCCATTTAGGGTTTAAAAAGAGTGGGAAAATGCCCAAAAAATGACCTTCTAACGGTCTCAATTGGATAAGGTTTGTACGAATCTGAAGAGAGGAGGGGGCCATTTGGATTTTTGGCGTTTTGCCCGTTTGAATTTTTTGGGAAAACAGGTGGGGAGATTGGGAACGGGTTCTGGGTCAAAATTGGGGAGAAGGTATTTGGGCTGATGGGAAAAACCGGTTGGAGAGGCTAATATGGGGGTGTATATGTATCTTTTGCAGGAATGGGTCAGTAGTATAGGCTAAGAACGATTTTAGCCTATTTTAAATGAATTAAGAAATTGAGATATTGCACAGGTGGGATGAATTTAAAGCTAGGGATTGCAATTTTAACCCTTCTTTTTTTTTAAAAAAAAAAATTTTAAATTATTTTACTTTAAAATTTAAAATTAGATTTTATTTAAATAATTAGCACTAATTGAAATTTTCGGGACAAAATTGGGTGTCAACATATAGAACGGATAGAACTTAATTCCATATGGACAGAACCTCAATCCACAGGGGGAGAGCTTTCAACAGCCTTATGGATAGAAGTTCAGGGCCATATAGATAGAAGTTCAGTCCTTATAGATTGAGGTTCAGGGCCATATAGATAGAACTTAAGTCCATATGAAAAATTTCTATGCTAACACAATTCTTTCTCTGGTTTACTTATTCAATACAGAATGACTACAGTTTGTCAGTTTGTTGCTTTCAATGGGAATTGGACACAAGATTATAACTACTTGGATCATGAAACAAAACTTCTACTTGTTAATGAAATGATTGAATTCAGAAGTTTTGTGGAGAAGATTTATGAAGCAACACGTTTCACTGGAGATGTGAATATATGGTTTGATATTAGAATGAATTCGAGCAAAGGAATGCTTGTAACAAAAGAAGAAGAACTCAGGACATGTATCCAATTGTTGAAGAGTGATTCATCTTTCAAGAATAGTCGTTTTGTCATCGATAAGTAGAGAATTAGACTGCCTGCACGGAGGTTTCACAAGAAGATGGGGACTTGATAATGCAGATTGACTGCAATCAAGCAATTGAAAAGCCTGAAATTGTTGAGAACCTGCAACCAAATGATAATAAATTTCAGTCTCCAGTGCCAACACTTGAATGCCCTCCTACCACATCGTCTGCCAAGAACGGAAGGAAAAGGTCCAGGGTAAAACAGAAAAAATCTCCAGCGATGATATTAACAGGAGATGTATCATCGAAAGATATAGCAGCCTACTCAATATTTGACAACAAGGAAACATTGATGAAGTGTTTTGCCAAGACAGCAATCAAGGAATATTTTGAATTCAAGGTTATCAGATCAAATAGAACAAGATATGAGCTGAAATGCATAGATTCCAACTGTGATTGGAATATTCGTGCCAGAAGGATAAAAGATTCCTCACTGTTTAAGGTAATTAAGTTTCAGAATATACATAAATGCTCTGTTGACATTAACAAGGCTGATTAGAAACATGCTACGTCAACATTGATAAGTGAATACTTTCTCAAAAACATCTAAGACAATAGAACAGAAGTTAGACCAACATTTATTGTCAATGAAATGAGAAGAATACATGGTATTGAAATAAGATATCACAAGGCATGACGTTCAATTCAACAAGCAAACGTATTGATTAGGAAACGGCCTGATGAGCATTATCATCTCCTCCCTTCATACTTGTATGTGCTGAAAGAGAGAAATCCAGGTGCGCATACTAACATAAAGATAGACAGTCTTAATCGGTAAGTACTTCTCAAAAAAGAATTCAATGCCTATATGAAATTCAAGACTTTCTAAGAATTAACTTTTTCCTATGTTAAAACATTTCAGGTTTATGTATATGTTTGTTTCTTTCAAGCCATCAATTGACGGTTGAAGGTATTGTTAACCAGTGATAGCAGTAAACGCAACATTTCTAAAGGCAAAATATCTAGGTGTTCTCATCATTGCTATAGCAAAAAATGCAAATAATCAATTGTTCCCTCTAGCTTATGGAATTATAGACTCTGAAAATAATGAAGCTTACACTTGGTTCTTCACCGAGCTACGAAAGGCAATAGGTAGTCGTGCTGAACTGATGTTTCTGTCAGACAGAAACAAATCAATTGCGCATGTGATTGCAGAAGTTTATCCTGATAGCCACCATAGTATATGCATCTACCACTTTGAAAAGAACCTAAATCAAAGGAACGTGAGAACCACAGTGATAAGTCTATTTCAAACTGCTGCAAGAGCTTATAAGTGTGAAGACTTTAATAACCTCATGTCGCAAATAGAGGGAACAGATAGAAACACATTCAACTATATAATGGAAGAACCACCTGAAAGATGGGTTAGATCTTACTCACCGATGCGACGATATGATATGCTTACAATAAATATAGTGGAGTCAATGAATTCTGCGTTACTTGAAGCAAGAGAGTTGCCTATTTTAAGCCTTTTTGATTTAATCATACTTAAGAAGCAAAAAATGGTTTTGTGAAAGAATAACTACTGCTCAAGAGACTTTTCATAACTTATCAAGGTGGGCAGAAGATGAAATGAACAAGAAGATTCAGCTGGTCTTCACAATAAATGTAAGTATAGAGCACTTCACTGGCGCCAAATTCACTGAAAAATTGACTGCTGCAAGTAAACTGTACTATGCAATTCTAATAGTGTCTAAAAATACAGACCAGGGAGGCTGAAGATAAGTCCAAGTAGACTGAAATTCAGGACTTGTTCTTCCCTCCCTGCATTACTTATATCCTATTTATGTCTGGAAACACAGAACAAAGAAAACTGAAGTTCAGTCTACTAGGAATGTACTCATGAACTCTTGCTCTGAATTAGTAATAGCCGATTTAAATACCATCTGTACTGACTTATAAAAGTTATTCATTTCATTTCAAATAGGTATTCCCAACAGTTACAACAACATTCAATATGCAACATGAAGGAACAAGCTTCAACGTCGATTTAAAGAATAGGATGTGTGACTGTCTTGAATTCCAGGCTGATGAACTACCATGTGTACATTCAATTGCATGCATTTCTGCTCGAAATGGTATTCACGAGACTATTGGTTAAACACATATCAAGGTGAGGTGAATATGATAGACACTGTAAAAACCAAAGGATTGAAACTCCTAATGTTAAAATACAACTTGGAAGAAGGAAAACAAAGAGATACATCTCGATTGCTGAATCTGTACGAGTCAAATCAACCATATATAGTTGATATAAAAACAGAGGACATAATAGAACATCATGTACATATACTCCAGTACTCCGACCCTACTCAAGGATATATAGGTACTGCTACTTCCTTCATTATCCATAAACTTTTTTTACTAGATATTTCCCTCCTACTAATTTGATTTTTTAAGTTCTTTTTGTTGCATGAAACTACTTGGTGGTGAATGATGGTGCAAAAATACATGAATCTTATCAACATTCAAGATATGAACTCAAAACTTTGATTGTAGTTTATTATAGTTTGTTTGGATGATTTTTCATGGTCTTTAACTATTTTTTAATAAATTTAATACTAGTATTTGACGTAAACTACTTGTTTCTACACTTTCACTCTTCTTCTTGTTGAAACTCAGATTTTTAATATATAATTCAACCCTTAAAGCCTGATGCTGCATTGATTGAACTTTGATAAAACTTCAATCTTTATAGAGAGAAGTTCATGACTTGAATATAAAAACTTCAACACTTGAAGGCTGATGCTGCATTTTTTAAAGATTAAATACTGAAATTAAAACACAATAATCTTGAAAATTAAGATTAGGACTGAAGTTGAAGTAGTTTCAGTCGATTAGGAATTGAGTTTAAAGTAAATCCAGTCGACTTTCTCCCATTGAGATAAGTTTATGATTTGAATAGTATAAAAACTTCAATAAATAATCATTGGAATTAAAAATTAGGATTACAATATAAAAACTTCAATCTTTATGGAGAGAAGTTAATGATTTGAATATAAAAAATTTCAACCCTTAAAAGACTGAAGTTGCATTTGTTGACCGTTTTAATAATACTTCAATCCTTATGGAAAGAAGTTCAATGAGAGAATATGAAAACTTCCCCTGTGTATGGACTGAAGTTCAATCCATAGGGGAATGACCTTGATAAACTCATTGGTTATGAAGTTCAGTCCATAGGAATTGAACTTCATAGCTTATGAGTTTTAAGGTTCAATCCCCATTGGACTAAACTTCAAACACTATTTTCCTATATATGGACTAAAGTTCAATCCATAGGGGAATGAACTTAAGAAACCCAGAACCAATGAAGTTCAGTTCATAGGAATTGAACTTTATAGCTTATATAGATTGAAGTTCAGTGCATAGGAAATGAACTTAAGAAACTCATACGCTATGAAGTTCAGTTCATATAAATTGAACTTTATAGCTTATAAGTTTTAAAGTTCAATGCACGTTGGACTGAACTTCAGACACTATATTATATTTTCTACATGGACTGAAGTTCATTCGTTTAATGAACTTGAGAAACTCAGAGCCAATGAAGTTCAGTCCATAGGAATTGAACTATATGAGAATATGAAAACTTCAACCCTTAAAGGCTGATGTTACATTTTTTGACATTTTTATAAAAACTTCAATCCTTATAGAGAAAAGTTCATGCCATACACATTCCAATCCTTAAAAACACATAATTTAAAATGCTTACTTAAACAACATAAACATACATTCAATTACATACATTCAATTACTTAAACATAATATCCAAAATACAGACATTTAATTACACAAATATTCAAGTTGTACAACTGCAAAATACAAACATTTAATTACACAAAATATTCAAGCAGTACTACTGCAAAATACAGACAAACAATGCTGAAATTAAAGGTCCTAATACTGATATTTAAACTCCTACAACTAATATTTCAACTGCTCCATTAATCAATCATGACTGGATCACTAGCAGTTCCTGCACCATTTATCGAATCATCATCAGATTCGCTATCGCTGGAACTTCCTTAAATGTAACGACAAACTTCACAGAGGGAGCCATAATCATCTTCATGGGCGGGGGGGGGGGGGGGAGGGGTTCAAAAATAGTAACAATAAACTTCACATATTCAACAGTACTTTCAACAAGTTGAAAGTTAACATAACTGCCCGTCTTTAGATTGTTTGCTGTTACAAATGTTGCCCACCCTTTGTTTAACCTTCGTCGACCATTTTTTCTACTCATAAGCTTCATAGACCATGGCTTCCCATCACGCTCTAGAATGACAGTTTTTGCCTCAGGAGGAAGATATCCACGGATATCCGCTGGAAGAATATGCGAAAAAATAAATGTATACATTAAATGATAATTATTTAAAAATTTACTTTAAAGAAAATGTAAAATTTCAAAGGCCAAAGTTAACTACAAAATCGTCGGTGAGAGTGTATGAATCTGTGAGAGTAGTTTCAAAAGTTGGGATCCCGTTTGAAATATAGAAAAGGATCATATTTTTGTGGTTTTTCGTGGGGAAAAGAAGGGTGGAAGAATAACAGAGAAACTAAAGAAGGAAGAAGAATAGACAAAAGCTAGGGATGCGACTTTAATAAAATGATATATAAGGGTAATCTTTAGGTTAAGAAGAGGAGGACATCGTGGGACCCAGTCTACTTTAATAAAATTGGATGACTCAGATTAAAAGAGAAGTTATTACATTAACTTCTGTCCTCAAGGATTGAAGTTAAAGTTAACCTATAAAAACTTCAATCCTCAGTCTGCTTTAATAAAATTGGATGGTTCAAATTAAAAGAGAAGTTATTACATTAACTTCTGTCATCAAAGATTGAAGTTAAAGTTAACCTATAAAAACTTCAATCCTTGAGGATAGAAGTTAATATTGCCCTATAAAAATTCAATACTTGAGCACAAAAGTTAATATTGGCCTATACAAACTTCAATCCTTAAGCACAGAAATTAATGTAGGCCTATAAAAACTTCAATCCTTGGAGGCTGATATCTAGTTTTTGAACATTAACACAAGTTAGGACTGAATTTGTCGACGTCTATTAGAACTATTAAGCGATTGTCAATTTATCTCTAAGCAAACTAAAACTTATACTGTTAAGTGATTTCAGTCCATTAGAATTTTAGTCGATTTGCGCAGAAACTTCAATCCATAGTGACAGAGGTTCACATATCCTAATAGATAGAACTTCAGGCACAGAAACTTCAATCCATAGGGACAGAGGTTCACATATCCTAATGGATAGAACTTCAGGCCATATAGACAGAAACTTCAATCCATAAGAACAGAAGTTCAATACTTATTGACAGAACTCAATCCTTAGAGACAGAAATTCAATCTTTTATGGACTAAGAATATATAACTTCACTCACTTTCTTAAAAAAAAAACACCTATAAGATATGGCAACAAATAAAAATACATTCATGCTAAAAAAATCACTGCAACAACATGGTATTTACATAAATTTATGCATACTATCTGTTCAACATATATTACGTAAAACTTTACATAATACTACTAGGAAGTCTGAAGGTAAAAACAAAAATATTTATAACTGACACATGTCTTCGTCATGTTCTCCATAAGCATGGTTAACAAATTCTGGTGGAGTTTCAAATTCATTCGTAGCCTTTGCACGGCCATGAGCCCAAAGCTGACAAGCAAATCGGCTCATGTACCTATCAACTAGATCTGGTTGAATATTTTGAACATCTCTACTCCTGATCAGTTGATCAACATACCATATTGAAAAAGCGCCACAACTAGTCCTAAGAAAATAAAACAAATAAAAAGTAACACATAAATAGTCAAGAGCTTCTAAATTCATTCCATTATATCTAATTTGCACTAAAATTTACACGAAAATGACAAGACTTACCCATCTAGTTGATGTGGTGATAGTATCCACTAAGTTCTAGAGGCCCTATTGAACTTATCTCCTTTAAATGAAGCATGTAGGTCGCCAAACTTGAGATACTTCAACATATATGGGAGCACAACAACATAACACTTCATGTGGTCTAATTTTTTCTTTCCTGGTTGCTTTGGATTGGTGATCATCGAATCATATACACATATATTCTTCTGGTGCAAATCCAAAACTACCAAAAAGTAATGCGTCACCATTTCACCATGTTTTAGTTCGAGTCGGCATGAAAATAGACTTTATCAACTCCAGCCATGGAATTGAACAGCTCCGTTCCATGCCAAAAACATAATTACACATGTACATTCCGACACCATCGACCCACATCAAATCATCGCATTTTTCTTTTTATCAAATTTTAACTTATAAATAGAGCAAATATAACTATCAAAATCTATATCAGCAATGGAAAGTGTATGATGAAGAAATGGTAACATGACCTCTTTATGAGATAATACATAGCGACATCAACATGCTGCATAAATGTAAAAAAAAAAAAAAGAACCTGTTTACTAAACACACAGACAAGTAATAAAGAACAGAACAAAGTAGAAACACAATGTGCACAAACATTATCAGTCAGAGGGTAGACAATATTTACGAATTCCAAAAACCACTGCTTGTCTGGCTTGGTAGTGTCCAACTCGTATGAATTTCCATCATAATCATTATCGGGTATAAAAGCAGCACGGTTGTCCTTAATTAAAAGATACAAAATACAAAACATGTTACTTTTTCCATATAGATTGAAGTTCAATACATAGGAAATGAACTTAAGAAACTCATACGCTATGAAGTTCAGTCCATAGGAATTGAACTTTATAGCTTATAAGTTTTAAAGTTTATCCCAATGGAGTGAACTTCAGACACTATATTACATTTCTTATGTGGACTGAAGTTCATTCCATGGGGAATGAACTTGAGAAACCCATTGGGTATGAAGTTAAGTCACTAGGAATTGAACTTCAAAACTTATGGACTTTTAAAGTTCATCCCCATTGGACTGAACTTCAAAAACTATTTCCCCTGTGTATGGACTGAAGTTCAATCCATAGGGGAATGAACTTGAGAAACTCATTGGATATGAAGTTCAGTCACTAGGAATTGAACTTAATAGCTTATGGACCTTTAAAGTTCATCCCCATTGGACTGAACTTCAGACACTATTTCCCCTATGTATGGACTGAGTTCAATCCATAAAGGGATGAACTTGATAAACTCATTGGGTATGAAGTTCAGTCCATAGGAATTGAACTTCATAGCTTATGTACCATTAAAGTTCATCCCCATTGGACTGAACTTCAATACTATGTCCCCTTTATATGGACTGAAGTTCAATCCATCGGGGAATGAACTTAAGAAACTCTGAACTATAAGTTTTGAAATTCATCCCTTGTGGATTGAACTTAAAAAACTACAGACAAGAAATCATAAAACTACATATAGACTTACGATCTAAATACAGTGCCATTTTTTTGAAATTCCAACCAATTTGTGAATTCTTCCAACACTGCCGGATCAATCTTCAAGTAGTGGAATGGACAACTACGTATATAATTGTCCTTCCAGTCAGTGATCTTCTATTTAGTCTTTGAAACAAAATATGGAGATAGCAACCATTAACTGGGCTTTAGTTCCCTTTTCCTTAGAAGATGATGCTGCTCTAGCTGCTTCTCGACTTGGATCAACTATTCTCTGTCTGCTGGATGACTTGCCTAAGGATTATCCTTATTACTTTCAAGAGCTTGTTGTTGTTCGTTCAGGTGCTCTTTTCTTCCTGCTTGAGGCCTTGCGTCAACATTCTCCATAACAATCTGAAGAGGACTCTCCTGTTTGTGTGTCATCACTTCTTTGCCCGCTTGGTTGCTTGACTGCCCTTTGTCCATAACAGTTCAACAGCCTGTTGTTGTTCAGTCAGGTGCTCTTGTCTTCCTGCTTGATCACTTGCCTCACTATTCTCCATAACAACATCAAGAGGCCTCTATTATTCCCGGTCATCACTTATTCTTTGCCCGCTTGGTTGCTTGACTGCCCTTTGTCCATAACACTTTCAAAAGGCTGTTGTTTTTCTGTCGAGACTTCTTCTCTTCCTGCTTGATTACTTTCCTCAACATTATATATAACAACATCAAGAGGCCTCTCGTGTTCCTGCGCCATCACTTCTTCTTTTCCCGCTTGATCGCTTGACTGCCCTTTGTCCATAACACGTTCAAAAGCATGTTGTTTTTCTGTCAGGACCTCTTCTCTTCCTGCTTGATTACTTGCCTCAACATTCTTCATAACAACATCAAGAGGACTCTCATGTTCCTGCGTTATCACTTCTTTTTTGCCTCGTTTGGTCGCTTGACTGCCCTTTGTCTATAACACTTTCAAAAGCCTATTGTTTTTCTGTCAGGACATCTTCTCTTCCTGCTTAATTACATTCCTCAACATTTTTCATAACAACATAAAGAGGCCTCTCGTGTTCCTGCATCATCACTTCTTCTTTGCCTGGTTGGTCGCTTGACTGCCCTTTGTCCATAACACTTTCAAAAGCCCGTTGTTTTTCAGTCAGGTCCTCTTCTCTTCCTGCTTGATTACTTGCCTCAACATTCTACATTACAATATCAAGAGGCCTCTCCTGTTCCTGAGTTATGCCTTCTTCTTTCCCTAGTTGATCAATTGAATGACCTTTGTCCATGACATTCTCAATACCCTGCTGCTGATGTTCTGACATATCCTGCCGATTTACTTCGACCCTTGGTGTATCTTCAGCATCACATGAACTTTTACTACCACTTTCTTGACTCGGTGGCAGGAGATTAAAATTAGGCATATCAAGAAAACATTATTTCTTCAATTTCTTCTTTTTCTTTTGATATGTTTTTGTTTGGACAAGTGTAGAAACTGCATTTGATGACAACTCGTCAACAATAGACATATAAGTTTCACCTTCTTCCCCACACTCATATCCTGAGGAGTGATATGCGGTGTAGACAGAACAATGTCTCTACTAGCAACTTGCAAGGCAATTTCAAGCGCTTCCTTCTCTGCCACACTCAAATCACCAAACATGTCTAATTCACTTCCTGATTGTGCATGCAATTTAGTAGGTAATTTGCTCACTGACTCTCCTTGCAATTCTCTATGCAATTGTCTAGCTGATTTATTGACTAACTCGCATTGCGATACTCTTACATCTTGAAGAGACTTTCTTTTCCCCAATAGACTATTACCAACTCCAATATCCCCACGCTATAAGCACAGATGTCCCTCCTTCCAATGTTGGTATTACCTCCATGTGAATACAAGTTTAAGGAATCACCATAGCTGCCAGCTTGTTCCTTGCCCCTTCTTACACTTTCATTTTTCCGCCAATTTTCCTCCTCTTCCTCAAATTTTTTGCCCCATTTGTTCACAAAATCAAGAACGCAGTCAACCTTCTTCTCTAAACTACCAATATACCCCCTAATGCAGCGTCAGTGACTACGTAACCTCTTCCAAACTTTCACATTCACCTTCTACAAAAATACACCACTAAAACTCACTTTATCAATTAAAATACAAACACATAATTATAAAAGATGAATGTACATAACACTTAAAACTCACTTTAACAATTACATCAACTAAATCTTGATCAAACTGTACACCATCAGAAGTATCCTCACTATCTTCAACAGCATCAGAAACTTCTTTTCCTTTTCTTTCTTTGAATGCAACAGTATCAGCCACTTCTGTTACCACATTCAATTCCACCAACCTTTTTTCTTCCTCAGAAAGAACAATTGGAACCATTTCAAATTTGTCAAACATCTATTAAAAAAGAAACCATGAAAAATATATTAGATTTTCAGTAAAATAAGAATAAAAACTTCTATGTGCAAAGATAGTAGTTCAGTAAATAGGAATAGAAGTTCAATCCATAAAGGCAGATCTTTCAAAAGGCTTATGGATAGAAGTTCAAGGCCATATAGATAGAAGTTCAACACTTATGAATAGAACTTAAATACTATATGGACAGAACTTCAATCCATAGGTGTAGAACTTTAACAACCTTATGGATAGAGCTTCTGGGCCATAGAGCTTAAGAAACTCATAGGATAGGCTATGAAGTTCAGTCAATAGGAATTGAACGTTATAGCTTATGGGTTTTAAAGTTCAATTCCCATTGGACTGAACTTCAAACACTATTTTCCCTGAATAAGGACTGAAGTTCAATCCGTAAGGGAATGAACTTAACAAACTCAGAGGATACGCTATGCAGTTCAATCCATATAGATTGAACTTCAATTCTTATTGACTGAGCTTCAAGCAAACAAAGAAATAATCAGGTATAGAAACTTACATTAACATTTTGAAAATACTCTTCAACAAAACTGTTATACTGAGGATTATTGAACTTAATAAACCTCAAGATCCTCGGAAAGCCATCATTCTTAAAGTTAGCAAAACTATAAGACTTTTGGAAATAACTCAATAAACCAAGCGCACAACACAAAAGGGAATCCCCCAATGACATAGTACGGATCTTTCACTGAACTTTCAACACTTTTAGAGGTGCCTTCACAGACTCAACAAGTGCTTCAAAATTCAGGCTACCCTAAGGATAAGTTGCACAAAGATCGTTGTTGTCAATTATGTCCAGATAATGAACAGACACTACCTTATTCTTTTTCTTATAACCCAATATAATTGACATAAGAACATAAAACTCTGCAATATTCGCTGCATCATCTTCGTCATGCACAACTGATTCTCTACTTGAAATGGATGCTATAAACTCACGAATGTCAGACAACTGAACATTCTCTTTACCAGAAAAAGTAAAGATTGAGAAGCCTTCTATCCATATTCTCAGCTGATCTATCAAATAGATCATCGTGACTTGGAGAAAAGCTCAAACCAGTGAAAATATGGTATTTTTCAGGACCAAAATGAATTACACGACCAAAAATATTGAAGCTTAATACGTTTGGATCACTGGTCGCAATGCGAGACAACAGTAAACAGTGCCACTGTAACTTCACAAAGCTACCAAACACACCATTTGAAAGCTTATTATACTGTGCTACAGTTAAGAAGTCTGACATTAATTCATCAAACTTGTGCTCCCCGTGCCAATATGAATTCAAATTGAACCATTCTTCAAACGGATACACCAGATTCCTGCCATTCCAGCATCCGCAATGCAAAAAACTAGCAAAAAAAAAAAAACAAACTATCAGTTGCACATACAAAACTAAAATAAAAAATGCAGCAAACTTCAACCAAAAATCTCAAATTCAGTACACAAAATACAGTATAAGGCCACACACAAATTGAATAAAATAATGCGCATAAGTATCAAACTGAACTTCAGTAGAAATGAATAGAATTTCAGTACATAGGGGTGGGGGAATTCAATCCTTGTAGATAGAACTTCAGATCATAAGGGTAAGGAAGTTCAATCCTTGTGGATAGAACTTCAGTACAGGGGAGTTCAACCCTTGTAGATAGAACATCAATAACATAGGGAAGAGGGTTCAACCCTGGGGATAGAACTTCAGTACATAGGGGAGCGGGGGAGTTCAATTCTTGTGGATAGAGATTCAGTCCATCAGGGTAAGGAAGTTCAAGTAGGGGAGTTCAATTGCACTAAAATATAGTACATAATCCAATCCTTCTGAATTGAACTTCAGTAACATAAGGGGGGGGGGGGGGAGTTGGGGGGGGGGAGTTCAACCCTTGGGGATAGAACTTCAGTACAAAGGGGAAGCGGGAAAGTTCAATCCTTGTGGATAGAATTGCAGTCCATAAGGGTAATAAAGTTCAATCCTTGTGGATGGAACTTCAGTCCATATGATTTGAACTTCAATCAGTAGCATTTCAAACTTCAATCAAGTAATGGGACTGCACTTCAATACACCCCAGTTTACACATACATTCACTAGTACACATGCACTTCAATACACCCCAGTTTACACATACATTCACTAGTACACACACACACACACACACGTAAGTGAGTTGCGTGGCACAGAATAATCATGAAAAACCTTGGCCGATGTATATGGCGACTGGCATCAAACAAACGGTCTACATTTTACCCCAATCGCAAATATACAAAATATCAAAAGTAACTACTAACTATCAAACATACAAATCTCTAAAACTTTAACAAAAACATACAAATTAAACTTAAATAACGTAATACATACAAATTTAAACTTAAATAACTTAATACATACAAACATAACACATATGTTTTAAAAAATACGAAAAAAGTCATACCTGATAGAAATTTGATATTGCACCTAATACTCCAAGTTTCACAGTGGAAAAAATCACAGTATGTTCATCGATTTACGCAGTACAGTTAACAAGTGCACAAAAATACTGATTATACAAAGAAAATGAGACAAAAATTGAAGAGAAAGCTGAGAAATTGAAGCAAAAATGACAGTTTATGCATGGCATCAAAGTAAAATATGTGTAGGATAAACTGGCCCCTAAGTGAAATTTTTACGAAATTTTTACAAAGAGATCGGCAAGAATATATTTGCATGTATAGGATGCTTTTTAAAAGCTGTTTAAGGAATATGTGCAAAAATAGTCTTAATTTTCAAGTTTGAACAGACACGTCAAAAGTTCACTTCACAGTTCACACTTATTATATCAAAATAGTTTTCTGACGTGGTGTTGTCGAGTTTTATAATATATAATGAAATAAAATAATATTAGTATTATTTAAATAAAACTTTGAAAAAATTAAGTACAAGTTTTGTAAAACGAAAAAGACCTTTGAAATTATTCTATCACGTAGTTATCAAAAGCATTGGCTTCTTTAACATCCACTTCATCTTCTTCATTCATAACATTTTTTTATATTTGTAAAGTTGAATCAAACAAAATTTTAATAAATACTTTTCACCATTATATGATATTTTGATTCAGAATCAAAGATCTATAAGCCAAATTCTCACTAATTAATCAAAAGTACAAATTAGTCAAAGGAAAGGAAGATAACCAAAAAAAAAAAAAAAAAAAGATAACACACTGTTACACAGTACTGCATTTATCTAATTGCATGAGACTCCAATTACACAAAAAAAAAAAACATGCATGTCGAGATGGAACTTTTCTCATTCCAAAAAGAACTTTAATAAGAACCAAGAATATTAGATATTAAAATAGCAAGATTTAGAAAATATCAGCTGACCCAATGCAACCTTTTATTTGTAAAGAGCACAAAAGCTACCGCTGCAGAAAATGACATACTTGAAAATATTTTTTTTCTCATTCACGATTTGGCTAGATCAAACACCGTCTTTGAATATGTATAGATATATTCATGCTCTGCAAAACACATTGAATAAATAAATCTCCGTAACCAATTATATTTCTTATATATGTCAATTAATAAGTTGGGAAGATAGTAATATGTGTTGCGAAATAATAGTATACCCCAGGAACAATTTCCATAATAATCTTTTAACAAAAAGTAAAATAACCACGTATTGAGAGGAGCAAATTAACTTCACTATAGTGAGAAATATTACACACTGTAGTCGTAGTCTACTACACACTCAAAAGAAATTACTATCTTTCTTTTAAAGACACCTCACTATAATATTGTTCACACTCTCTATTTTTCTACACAGACTATTTTCTTTCAGTCTGTGGAATACATTAAGCAACTACTGCATTGCTTTGTTTTTGGTGTACTTAAACTGAAGAACCAACGACCCTTTATATAGGAAATGCTGCCGCCCTAAAGGACCAATCAGAATTCAGTTGGCAAAACTGTTTTGTCAAAACCGTTTGCATATAACATGTTTGTTATGGTTTTCTCAAAACAGTTACCAACTAATATTAATTTATTCAGTAGGTCCCACAAATCTCCCCCTTAATTTTGATTTTTCTTCTTCATTCCAAGCATTGCTCTCATTCTCTGAAAGTCTTCAAATTTGAGTGGCTTTGTAAAGATATCTGCAACTTGATCGTGAGACTTCACATACTTGAGTTCTACCTCCTTCTTGACAATGCATTCTCTGATGAAGTGATACCTTGTGTCTATGTGCTTGCTCCGATCATGATACACTGGATTCTTTGCAAGTGCTTGTGCGGACTTGTTATCAATGCAAATTGTCGTGGCTTCAATTTGAGGAAAATTGAGCTCCTTCAACAATCTTCACAGCCAAATAGCATGACATGTACAAGACGTCGCTGCTACATATTCAGATTCACATGTCGAGAGAGTAACAATGCATTGTTACTTTGAGCTCCAGGTAATAACACAATTACCCAAGAAAAAAACAAAGCCAGTTGTGCTTTTTCTATCATCAATATCTCCCGCAAAATCACTATCACAAAATCCCACAAGATTGAAATCATTAGTAGGAGAATAAAATAGCCCATAGTCAATTGTACCTTTGAGGTAACGGAGAATTCTTTTAGTAACTTTCAAATGAGTTGAGGTAGGAGCTTCCATGAAGCGACTCACTACGCCAACCGCAAAGAGTATATCCGGCCTCGTACAGGTCAGGTATCTTAAGCTTCCCACAAGACTTTTGAAAAAGGTTGGATTCACCTTTTCTCCATCATCAAACTTTGACAGCTTTGTCCCACTCTCCATTGGTGTGTTTACTGGGTTGCAATCAAACATCTTGAATTTCTTCAATATCTCTTTTGTATAGCTTTCTTGAGATATGAAAATGCCTTCCTCCATCTGCTTCACTTCTAGACCCAGGTAATATGACATGAGCCCTATGTCCGTCATATCAAACTCACGGGACATAGCTTTCTTGAAATCTTCTAACAAAGTAGGGTTATTACCCGTAAAGATAAGATCATCAACATAAAGACAAAGAAGTAAAATATCTCCATTAGTATGAACTTTAGTATAAAGAGCATATTCATGGAGACAACGAGTAAACCCATTGTCTTGAAAATACTTGTCGATGCGACTGTTCCACGCCCTTGGAGCTTGCTTCAATCCATATAAGGCTTTGTTCAATCTAAGCACTTTATCTTCATGGTTTTTGACCTCAAAGCCCAATGGTTGCTCAACATATATTTCTTCTTCAAGATAGCCATTCAAGAAGGCTGACTTGACATCTAGTTGATGGATCTTCCACTTCATTTGTGCTGCCAAAGAGATAAGCAATCGGATCGTCTCCATGCGGGCAACAGGTGCATAGACTTCATCATAGTCAATGCCATGTCTTTGTTTGTAGCCTTTAGCCACAAGTCTTGCCTTGTATCTCTCTATATCTCCATCAGCATTCTTCTTTGCCTTGTATACCCATTTCATTCCAATTGCTCGATGACCTTTGGGAAGAGTTGTTAATTTCCAAGTGTTGTTCTTCTCTATTGACTTGATCTCCTCCTCCATGGCTTGTCTCCACCTTTTGTCTGTAACAGCTTCATCAAAGTTCATTGGTTCACTATCAGCAAAGAGACAATACAAAAAATCAAAATTAGCAATTTGATCTGTATTATCATAGAGATCTGCAATTGTCCTCGTTCTTTGAGGCGCTTCACTTGAACTTCCTGGAAAGGAAGGAGATGCAACATTGGTTGGGGATGGTGGCGGAGTTGTGTCCTGTAAGGGTTCCTCGGCCTCTTGTGCTTCTTCTTCATCATCTTCAAAGTACGGAAGAAAATCGTATGTATTTTCTTCCTGAGATTCCCAATTCCATGTCGCTTCTTCATCAAATTCAACATCACGACTCACCACCACTTTGCCATTGCCAGGGTTGTATAACTTGTAACCTTTTGAACTCGTGTCATAGCCAACAAACACATGCTTGACACTTCGATCATCAAGTTTAGCTCTTCCTTGATGTGGCACATGAGCATAGGCTATGCTCCCAAAGATTCTCAAGTGTTTGACACTTGGCTTCCTTCCGCTCCATGCTTCTTGAGGAGTTTGATCTCTAACATTTCTTGTTGGAGATCTATTGCTCAAATAAACTGCACAAGAAACAGCTTCGGCCCAAAATTCCTTGGGCATGCTTTTAGCTTTCAACATACACCTAGCCATATTAAGAATTGTTCTATTCTTTCTTTCAGCAACTCCATTTTGCTGTGGTGAGTAAGGTACCGTTAGAGGGCGACGAATTCCATGAGATTGACAAAAGTCATTAAATTCTTTTGAAGTGAATTCGCCTCCTCTATCGGACCTTAAAGCTTTTATTTCATGACCACTTTCCTTTTCCACAAGTGCTTTAAAGTTCTTAAAAGCAACAAATGTTTCAGATTTTTGCTTCAAGAAATAAACCCAAGTCTTTCTACTAAAATCATCAATGAATAGCAGAAAGTATTTACTTTTACCAAAAGAGGGAGGATTGATTGGTCCACACACATCGGTATGAACAAGCTGGAGTGGCTTGGTTGCTCTTGACGTGGCCTCCTTCGGAAAACTCTTCCTTGCATGTTTGCCAAGAAGACAAGCATCACACAATTGATTGGGATGGTTTATTGAAGGCATTCCATTCACCATCATTTTTTCTCCCATTGATTTGAGCGCTTCAAAATTCAAATGCCCAAATCGCATATGCCAGCACCATGACTCATCTTGAACATTAGCCTTCAAACACTTTGCATCAATTGTCTTAAGATTCAAAGTAAACAATCTGTTCTTTGCCATTTCAACTTTAGAAATTAATTTTCCATTTGAATCTCTAAGCCAAAAATGCATATCTTTCATATGAATATCATATCCTCTTTCAAGAAGTTGGCCCAAACTCAAAATATTACTTTTTAATTTTGGCACATAATAAACATCTTTAATCATTTTATGGCCACCATCTTTAGAGGAGATTAGAATCGTACCTATCCCTTCAATTTGGATCTTTGAGGAATCTCCAAAGGACACATTGCCTTTCACTCTTTTAATGAGTTCCACAAACTTGTCTTTGCATCCACACATATGATTGCTTGCTCCATTGTCCAAGTACCACGAGCTGCAATCATCCTTGTCACCTTCTTTGAGTGCTAGCAACAATGTTGACTCATTTTGTTCTTTGTCGTCAACAAGGTTAGCTTTCTCTTCAACATTACTACGACATTCCCAAGAGCAATGGCCAAATTTATGACAATTGTAGCACTCAATTTTAGATTTG
This sequence comes from Petunia axillaris subsp. axillaris, assembly GCA_029990575.1. Classification (NCBI taxonomy): domain Eukaryota; kingdom Viridiplantae; phylum Streptophyta; class Magnoliopsida; order Solanales; family Solanaceae; genus Petunia; species Petunia axillaris. The sequence continues at coordinate 17,015,862 of JARKNS010000009.1, forward strand.
TCATACATTTTACCATTTGTCTCTTGATAGTAACCACGTCCTCTTCCTCCTCTTTGTCCTCGACCACGACCTCTGAATGCTTGAAAGCTTTTTTCTTCATTGTTGAAGCTGTTACCATTGTTTCTTCCTCTTCCTCGGCCGCCACGGCCTCTTCCTCGTCCATTTCCTCTATAGCTCTTTTCACCTCCATCCTTGAATGATGCATTGGTTTTAAGAAGTTGCTCCAATGGCTTTTCTTGTCTCCTCCTGATCTTTTCGTCGTGGGCTTGTAAAGAACCCTCCAGTTGCTCCGTCAACATAAAGTCTAAATCTTTAGACTCCTCAATAGCATAAACCACATAATAAAATTTAGGTGTTAAAGACCGAAGGATCTTTTCTACCACACAAATTTCTTGCATTTCGTCTCTGTACCTTTTTAATTGATTCACAACAGCTTTCACTCTTGAACAATAATCCGAAATAGATTCGGATTCCTTCATTTTTAAAACTTCAAAATCAGCCCTTAGAGTTTGAAGTTTTATCTTCCTCACTTTATCACTCCTTGCAGAGAATTTTGTAAAATCTCTCAAGCTTCTTTGAGGTGGTAGCATCAGCTACCTTCTCAAACATGGCATCATCCAGACATTGGTGGATGAAAGTGAGATCTTGTTGATCCTTCTTTCTTATTTTTATGAATACATCTTTTTCATTTTGAGGCAGAGCTTCCTCATTATCGGGTATTGTATATCCACTACGTAGAACCTCCCACACGTCTTGAGAGCCAAGAATGGCTTTCAATTGTAGGCACCATTTTTCATAATTTTCTTTTGTGAGACGAGGGTATTGAAAAGCGAGTATACTATTATTTGTCATGGCTCTGATACCGCGATGTTGGGAAATAATAGTATACCCCAGGAACAATTCCCATAATAATCTTTTAACAAAAAGTAAAATAACCACGTATTGAGAGGAGCAAATTAACTTCACTATAGTGAGAAATATTACACACTGTAGTCGTAGTCTACTACACACTCAAAAGAAATTACTATCTTTCTTTTAAAGACACCTCACTATAATATTGTTCACACTCTCTATTTTTCTACACAGACTATTTTCTTTCAGTCTGTGGAATACATTAAGCAACTACTGCATTGCTTTGTTTTTGGTGTACTTAAACTGAAGAACCAACGACCCTTTATATAGGAAATGCTGCCGCCCTAAAGGACCAATCAGAATTCAGTTGGCAAAACTGTTTTGTCAAAACCGTTTGCATATAACATGTTTGTTATGGTTTTCTCAAAACAGTTACCAACTAATATTAATTTATTCAGTAGGTCCCACAATATGTATCATAATAAATTGGTTGGGAAGAAAACAAGTCCCAAGATGTTAAAAGTATCAGGCAGCCATTGTAATTTGCATATGGTAGTTTAGTTTTTCCACTTTTTGTTTAAAATAATATATTTATAAAGGGTATATTGGTCATTTGACTTTTAATCTTTTGACTTTTACACCTCTCAAATTTGCTCTAAAAATCAAGTTCCCCCTCAACTATGAATAATGATCATTCTCATCCCTTCATCGTGTACAATATCTATTTTCCCCTTAAAATTTTTATTCATCATTTATGTGCTATATTTTTATATTATGATATTCTCCCTCCACTTTATGTGTCATAGTTTGATTCGGCACGGAGTTTAAGAAATAAAGAAAGACTTTTGAAATTTGTGGTCTAAAATGAGACATACATGTAGGGGTGGGCGTTCGGTACTTCGGTTCGGTTTTTTGAAACTTCGGTTCGGTATTTCGATTTTCGGTTCGGTTTGAAGTGTAGAAAAATCCGTAATTTTTATATTTCGGTTCGGTTCGATTTTTTAGTTCGGTACTTCGGTTCGGTACATCGGTGTTTCGGTTTAAACCAAAGTTTATGGCAAAAAAAAATGCCCGAACAAGAAAATTTATAGCCTATAACTAACTAGGATAATTTGGTCCCCTCGACCGCACCATAATTTGGTCCTCTTACTTTCTCATTTCTTTCAATTTCTTTTAGCTTAAACGAAATTAGTACTAAAAGTGACTAATTATAGGAAATGAAACTATTCACCCTCTTCATACAGTCTGGTATTATCATGGCGGAGCTACAATCAATGAAAGTTGATACTGAAAAACTATAATTATATTAATAAGTCAAATAGGTGTATTACTTGATATTTATTAAATTTTGAAAATTCTTAAACACTCTTAACAAAATTATTGGTTTCGTCACTTGGCACTGATGTAATTTTGTAACGTCTCAATTTAGATAATTGTGCTATGAATGATTATTACACTGGGACATTTCATATACCAGTCTAAGTATATTATAGCAGAAACGAAACTTGAGAATATAAATTATTTTAGGCGAATTCAATTTGTTTGACAACTAAGACCTTAACGTTGATCAATAACAGACATTTTGAAGGAAAAATAAGAAACTCTATTAATTCCTCTTTCTCAAATCAAGCATATCGTGCACTTTTGGTCTCGCACCTTTTGCAAACTATAATTTCGTTTGCAATGGTATAAATTGAGCACATTTAACTTTCAGACGTAGAGATTGTGCAACTCTAATAAATCCATTAACAGAATTTATGTAACCTGGCTATAGTTTACTATAATACAAAAAGTAACGAATATTTAGACACTTTCTCTATTCTGCTAAATAAAAAATAGCAAAACCTTTAGTTAAATCAATCAATATGTAGAATTATGTTACTTACTGATAATGGGCAACTTAGGGACTTAGGAAATATATGGCATATGTATAAAAAAAAAAAAAAAAACTTCAGTTTTTTCGGGTCCCGAAATTCCGGGTTGCCCGAAACCGAAAACCGAACCGAAAAACCGATGTTTCAAAATTTCTTAGACCGAACCGAACCGAAATACCGAATTAGTTCGGTTCGGTATTTCGATTTTTTCGGTTTAGTGCCCACCCCTACATACATGTTTATGTGGTTGTAAATCATTTCACTAATGGCAAAACTGTAATTTTGAAGTTAGATTGTTACCAAATTTAGAATGCTGCCATTCTTGTTGGAATAGACTAAAAAGAAAATGCTGCCACATAAATTGGAACGGAGGGAGTAACTGTTTAACCATAATTTTCTACCTATAATTTAAAAATAATATATTTATTATAGTAATTTAATTTCATTAATATTTTAAAGAGTATATTTTTTTCATGAATTAGTTGTAAAATATAATGCTATTTTTAATTAATATTTTAGTACTAAGTAGACTATATGTGTACCAATGATTCTATATACATAATGAATCTCTCGCTGCCTTTTTTTTGTCTATTTATGTGTATGTATATTTGTTTAAACTTTATGTTTTATCTTATTCTCTATTTTGTATATAGATTTTTGAGTTTTAATTATCATAATTGAAATTATAATTTAAAATTTATTTAAGTATAAATATATGAAATTTTCAATTTGTTGTAAAATCTACCGCTATTTTACTATTTGTTTATGTATTGCATGCATTAAGTATACGATTATCAGTTCACTTCATTTTATTTTCAATTGTGTGATAACCTAAATTTGAGTTTGATTTTTAATAAAAATTTCAATATAAATTAATTTCGTTTAATTTAAATTTTTATATGTTTAATTTATTATTTCATTACTGGCATGATTTACATATTTGTGCGATTATTATTTCTTGCTCTCTTTTATTTTGAAAGTAATATTTATTCATTTTATAGGTTAGTTTATAATAAACAATAAAAAATTATTATATTACAGAAAGAAAAAGAAAAATTTGATACTCATGAGGGTAAAGTAGGTATTTTATAAGATTATTTGAGAAAAATGGGGAAGAATGATCATATTTTATAATTGAGGGTTAACTTGATTTTTAGAACAAAGTTCAGGGGTGTAAATGATTTTCACCCAGTAGTGATAGATAGATTCATCAAAAGATCTTTTGACAAGAATATATTTGCGCGAATAGGATGCTTTTAGAAGTTGTTTAAGGAATATGTGTAAAAAGAATCTTAATTTTTAAATTCGGACTACACGTTAAAATTTTACACGAATTGTAACGAATTCATCAAAAGTTGTTTGTTCACTATATTTTTTTGGAACGGCAAAATGGGATGGTAAGGTTTAATTTTGATGATCAAACTAAACTTGTAATAAATGAATGTTTGAGTTTTGGCAATTCACGAGAAACTTGCGATAAAAGTGTTCGATAATGCGCCATCATTAAAACTTGAAAATTATGATTATTTATACACAAATTCCTCGATCATGACCAAAACTTAAACAACATCCATAATTAAGGATATTTTAGTAAATATTTTTTTGGTCACACCGGTAAAATTTTGACATCGACCACTTTTCCCATGCTATTTAATTTTTAATCAGTTTTAAAAACTATTTAGTTTTTATCCATTATGTTTAACTTCAAATCTCCCATACCTAAAGGTCTGAAGGTCAGACCTTTAGATTGGAAGTCAGGCATAGAAGGTCGAAGATCAACCTGAAAGTCTGAAGTTGAACGTCAAACCTGAAGGGTTGAAGATCAGACCCCAAGGTGGGTTTGAAGTTCAAAAATCGGCTAAACACTAAATTATTTTGAAATAGTAGCTTAAATTATAATGAGGGGCCAAAAAGTGGTTAGGCTCATATAAAATAGGGGTTTTTACAAAAATATACAAATTTAAACACTTAATTACGATAAAATAGCAATATTTTTCTAATTACAAGTCATAACAATATTTTCCTAGCAAAATGGCAACATTTAATATACACACTTACACCCACTCTCCTAAAAATCCTAAAACATTTACTCCACTTCCCCTAAACCAAATCAGCCCCACCCTCCATTCCATTCTCTCTTCCTCCACAATGAAACCGTCCAAATACACCCCATTTTCGTCTCCACCATTATCTACACCATCTCCACTGCCGGATTCACACAACCACCACCATCAGTGACGGATTCACTCGATCCGTCACTGATTCCGATCCAAACGAACTCACAAAAATCGGCCCATTACCGTCATCATCTTCACCGGATCTTCACCGGAAAGCAGCTACAGCACGACGGAGAGTCGATTACCCTTTCCCCTTTACGATCTGTCTCCTCCATTTCTGTTACGATCTGGCTCCTCCGTTTCTGTTATATATTGTACTGATGGCGGTTGCATATGTCTAAATTGACAGGGAAATTGCTTTTGTTAGTGAAGATTTACAGAGATAGGACACTTGTGATGGAGCTTGATTTAAAGTTTTGATTTTTTGAAACAGTATCATTTTCTGTTATTTAGATTTGTTTCATTTTGGTTCCATTTCTGTTTCTTCAAAATTGTTCATATTTCATTTCTGTTTCTTTTCCTGTTTGTACGGATTTGTCAGATTAATAAATTTAACTGTTGTTTTCTGTTGCTCACGACTGATGGCATTGAAACAATATGATACTGTTTGAAACATTGTTGAAATGTTGAAATATTTAAACAGTTGTTGCAACAATTTGATACATCTGAAACAGTGTTGAAACAATATGATACTGTCTGAAACGACATTGAAACAATAGTGATACAGTTTGAAAACAGAGTTGAAATAGTCTGAAACGGTGATGAAACGATATGATACAGTCTGAAACCGCTTCTGAAAAATTCCGAAATAAAATATAAAAAATAATATGAAATAATGTTAAAAAGGTAAAAATAACTTAGAAACAGTGAGAAACAATGCACAAACGGGATGAAACAATGCTGAAACAGTCAAGAAACAGCTTGATACAGTCAAGAAATAGTTAGATACGGTATTGAAATAATCTGAAATAGCGCTGAAACAGTATAGATACAGTGAGATACAGTCAGATACGGTGCAAAAACTGTTAGATACGGTGCTGCAGAAACAGTAGAAACGGTGCAGAACAGTTAGATACGGTGCTGCAGAAACAGTTGAAACGATGCAGAAACATTTAGATACGGTGCTGCAGAAACAGTTGAAACGGTGCAGAAACAGTTGAGATACGGTGCAGAAATAGTTGATATGGTGCAGAAATAATGAGATTCAACGAGATACATTGAGGATGAATGAGGAAAAATGAATTAGGGAAAATGAGAGGAGAAAAAGTGAAATTGAGGGAAAATGGTGGGAGGAAAAGTGAAATAGGGTGGAGGAGCAAAAGTGATAGTGGGGGAAATATAAGGAAGAATGTAAGGGTTTGGTATATTATGAAAAAATATTGCTATATTTTTGCTATGTTTGTAATTATCTTGTGTTTTCCTCTATATAGGGTAATTTTACTAAAATGTTGCTATGTTTGGTAATTAAGCTCTAAAACTTGTACTTTTATGTAAAAAATCCTATAAAATACTACATTTTAGGGCCCACCATGGACGAAGTTCTTGATCAACTCCATGTTCTGAATTTGGACAAAAATTTGGGCGTAAATCTTATCTTATAGGATTTTTTACATAAAAGTACAAGTTTTAGAGCTTAATTACCAAACATAGCAACATTTTAGCAAAATAACCCTATATAGAGGAAAACACAAGTTAATTACAAATATAGCAAAAACATAGCAATATTTTCGCATAACATACCAAACCCTTACATTCTTCCTCCTATTTCCCCCACTATCACTTTTGCCCCTCTCATTTCTTCCTATTTCAATTTTCCTCCCACCATTACCCCCAATTTCACTTTTCCTCCCACCATTTCCCCCAATTTCACTTTTATTCCTATCATTTCCCCCAATTTCACTTTTCCTCATCCATCCTTGATGTATCTCACCGTATCTCAACTGTTTCTGCACCATTTCAACTGTTTCTGCAGCACCGTATCTCAACTGTTTCTGCATTGTTTCGACTGTTTCTGCAGCACCGTATCTAACTGTTTCTACACCGTTTCAACTGTTTCTGCAGCACCGTATCTAACTGTTTCTGCACCGTTTCTACTGTTTCTGCAGCACCGAATCTAACAGTTTCTACACCGTTTCCACTGTTTCTGCAGCATTGTATCTAACAGTTTATACACCGTATCTCACTGTATCTACGTCAGATTATTTCAACACCGTATCTAACTATTTCTCGACTGTATCAAGCTGTTTCTTGACCGTTTCAACATTGTTTCATCTCATTTGTGCATTGTTTCTCACTGTTTCTAAGCTATTTTTACTTTTTAGCATTATTTCATATTATTTTTTATATTTTATTTCGGAATTTTTCACAAACGGTTTCAGATTGTATCATATCGTTTCATCACCGTTTCAGACTATTTCAACTCTGTATGAGACTGTATCATAGTGTTTCAATGCCATTTTGAGACTGTATCATATTGTTTCAATGCCGTTTTGTTTCAATACCGTTTCAGACTGTATCATAGTGTTTCAATACCGTTTCAAACTGTTTCAACTACTATTTCAGATTGTTTCAACATCGTTTCAGACTGTATCATACAGTTTCAACGTCGTTTCAGACTATATCAGACTGTATCTCGTTGTATCGGTGCTATTTCAAGTCTAAGTAAACTCAGCTTAGTTGAGCAGTACTTTCTTCCCCCTCAGTTTTCCTTACAATTACACAAATCAGTCCACATCTTCTTCCAATTTAAAATTGCACAAATCAGTCCACATTTACAATTACACAAATCAGTCCACAAATTAGTCCACATTTACAATTACACAAATCACTCCACATTCCTCCTCTGACATCCTCCTCCGTCAAAATTACTAGTCATTTTATAGGTAATCATCGACGTTGAAGGCGTACCTAATATTCCGACGCCGTTGTTCCGCCGGAGTTCTAGTTCAACTTTCGCAGATTCCGGCGACTCTACAGTGGCGGCGTTGTGTCTAGTGTGAGATCTGCCTTGGATGGATGCCTTTTCATCTTCGTGAAAGCGATATGGCCCATTCACGATCTGGCTTTGAATCTTGGTATTATTCCCATTTTCCCAATTCCCCAGTTATTTTTCTACTGTGCCAATTCGCCACTGGTGGTTTCACTACTGTTTGATGGCGCTGAGTGGTTGGGGTGGGAGTGGGAGTTGGAGTGGTGGGGTTACTGATTTTGTCTATGCTACAGTTTCACGGTGCCGTGGTTATGGGGGTTTTGGGGTGGGAGTTCAGTGTGTGGGGTTGCAGGAGACGTGGGAATTGATTTTAAAAGTGGGTGGATTAGAGTTTATATTTGTGTTAGGAAAATAATGCTATAGCTTGTAATTAGAAAAATATTGCTAATTTTTTGTAATTTAGGGTGTAATTTTGTATATATATGTGTAAAAATCCCCATCTTATATAGCACAGCTTAATCCCTTAAAGGTTGTTAGGATTGTAGTATAAGGCGAAATAGGTTTGGTTTTAAGTTGTACGCAATATTTATGTACAACGTTTGCTTTGTAGTATAAATTTTGGATAATACTATTTTTTTGGTTTGTATTATAATTCTTGTGTTACTACTGTAACTATGCAGCTTTCGACACACAATTTTGCTCATACTTTCGATTTCAAGCTTAAACATGTAAGGATGATTTTTATAGATTTATAACTGACATAGAACTAGTTAATTTAAGGTGTATCATTGCTAGTAATAATTATGATAATTAAATAATTTGATTTTTGTTATAAAACTAGCTAGCACATAACTAATCACTTGGTTTAGTATAAAGCTGTTCACGTGCTAATACTAACACTCCTACACTGTATAAATGAAGCACCCTAAAGTGACATTAAAGAGGACGGAGATGAATAGTGACACTATTTGATTTTTACTTTCTTAAAGTGAACCTGGTTCTAAACATACAATTATATAAAATAACACAAACAATTTTACGAGGAAAAATCTCCTTGCTCAAGTGAGCAAAAAATCATGATCCAAGAATGAGATTTAAAACCTCCACTCCACTAATACATGAGCAAATTCAGACTACACCTTATAACCTTGGACTAAACTCTAGCCCCAAGTTCACACAAACTACCCTCTAGTTGATAAAAACTCGCACTACAAAATTTCACCAAAACAACCTAACAAAATGCTTCACAAAGCTAATACAGTTACAAATATAACTATTTAACACAACAACTAATCGAAAATTAACTAGCTACTGTGTCTTCACTCTCAATTGAAAAGTAATCTCGATCTCAGATCTGTAAGATGAAATCCACCTTTAATTTGTTCCAGTTCAGTGAATAATCAGAGCGGAACTCATTCTTTTGCTTTTATACCCCGACTTGCTAGGGTTTGCTCCCCTCTCACAAACGTGTGTAAAAAAAAAAATCCTCCAATGATACACTTCCTTATTTGTGCCAATCACTGAATAATGACAACCCTTTTCATAAATGGAACTCTGCTCCACTGCAGCAACAATATGTGCACCAACTGCATGTTGTTTTCCTTAAATATGCTGCTTGTGTCACTTATCAGTGCTGACTTGTCAATCATCAAAACCACGCCTCAACATACACAATACACATAATTATACTATTCTCTTCCATGGGGTAGAATACATCTAGTTATATTAATACTGCATTAATACGAGTTCATTAATAAGAGTCGATCGTTTACCAAAGTGTACAAGAAAGTATAGTCTTAGATAGAGCTTTGTATTATTAATATCACGTTTAGTTTCGGTATTTTCTGCAACTTTTTCTTTACAAACATCTTTCAGTGACAAAAAAAAGCATGTCTTCGGACAAAGCATCCCTAAAATAGTGCAAGAAATTGGAAATAAACATCCATGTAATGTTTATGCAACTATGGGTCTCGATCAATCAAGAACGCTTCGACTGGATTATGCATACACATACACCTAAAATATATACAAACACACCAATTGGAAAATTCCCATTATCTGCATTGTACTATGTTATCCAAAAATTACAAAGCATGGTTGATAAAGTAACTTTCCGAGGATCTGTAAGAATGAAGTTCCCAAAATTATAGCCAATTTGAGAGAGACCAACTGAGCAGCTCTCTCGTCATGCTATTCATGAACTTCAGTCTCCAGGTCCTATTTAACAAATTTAGCATCTGGAATAAAGCAAAAGCCAAACAAAAAGGAAAAAGAAAAAACAAATAGAGGCCTCTATCTTTCTTGAGATGATTATCAGCAAAAGGAAAATGAGAAAAAAGAAAAAAGAAAGAAAGATTAGAGATTAGTTATGTATATATCCCTTGCTACCTAGCTAGATTTGCCCATAGTAGTCCATGACCATTCACTATGTGTCATTCCACACTGTGAAAGTGGAGGCTGCACCATGGCAAATAGCCATGGTACTATTCCTTGACGCGAGAGTAGGAACAGCTGTAGACATCCAATTGTTACAAGCAGACTCCTGATGATCATACAGACCGGCCTTCACCGAGCCATTAGATGATGACTGTTGCGAATGATAGTACAAGTTCCCAAACATGTTGTCACTACCAAGTTGTTGCTTTACTTCATGATTCTCTCCATAGCAATTAGCTTGGCAATTGCTTTCTTGATGAGCTATAACTGAACTCATTTGTGGCAACACAAATCCAGCGTGCTGAGTACTAGTTCCATATGATCCAACCCCTTGATGATATGTAACATTATTGTGTTCCATTGAAGATGAATTGTCCAAGCCCATGAGATTATGCAAAGCAGAAGTAGGCTGCAGGAAATTGTGACCATTCCCAAGTTGAAAATCTTGAAAATTTTGAGGAGTCATGTGATCAGAATCTTGTACTTCTTGTTTGCACCATAACCTTTGTTGACTATAGGGATAATGCATACTCAATGGTTGAGCCTGTTGAAATCCAATGTTAGGCCAACAATGGTTCACGCCATAGCTACCAATTGTTGTTCCATTTGTGAGATGAGCTGATCCTATGCTAATTTCTTGGCTCGTTCGTTGATAATCTAGAGCAAGGATTTCAGCTTGTTCAGCGTCTTTGAGACGCTTAGCTGCACCTCCAATTGGTAATGTGCTACTCTCTAGTATGCTTTTTACATCGTATCGATTTATCTCAAAGTTAGTCACTGCATTTAGTCCACGAAACTTGATTGCTGCAATGTCATATGCCTCAGCCGCTTCTTCTTGTGTGCCTAAATTAAGACCAAGAGGAATAAACTTGAAAGAAATGATCATGATTTTTTTTTTTTAGGAGAATGGTTTATTGGAATAGTTTATGTAACTTCTATACACAAAAAAAATGCAAATGAACTTTACACTCTTAGGTAACCTAAAAATTAAATATAGCTATAAGTAATTGTCCATGAAAAGTGTGAAAGTCTAAATATTCTTTAAATTGTCAGTATATAAGTTAAATCCTTGTGGGGGGGAGAGATCACTTACTGAAAGTGCCCAGATAAAGATCTTTGTTTCCAGCAACTCTTCCAATCCTTGCTTGCCATCTTCCGTGCTGATGGTGTCTGTTATCACCCAAAATTTCAAAAATAAACGAAAGGATTTTTTTTCATGTCTGTTCTAGGATTTTTTTTTTTTTTTTTTTTTTGTATTTTCTTTCTTAAATGGCCCTTCTACTGAAGTGTTTTGTAGACAAACTTTTCAAAGACCATTTTTTAGATAAATTTCATCTTTGTGCACTATAACTTCTATAATAAAGTATGTTAGAAATTTCCTACAAGATCAATAAATTCAAATTCTTATTTCATTTTCATCTTGTACTGGGAATGATACGATAACTATGTCTATAATTATCATATGAAAAACAACATATTCTTGTCTGACAAAAGTAGTTCCGATTTTTTTTTTCTGTAAACATGAAAGAATAATACCTCGTAACACCTCGATAAATGGATGCCCCACGAGAGAACCCACTGCTCTTCCTATATTAAGGCCAGAAAAAAATAAAACATGTTACTTGAATACTGAGCATATATTCTATAAAACATTTTCTTGAAAGGTAATTATCAAAATTTCTATCTTAAACAAATGTAAATCTTTTAAAATTGTACCTTCGTAGAGATGCCACATATTCCTGTCTGGTCATATGTTTCATATCCTCCAGCTCTTTTTCGTAGTTGCTAATCTGAAATTTTTCAAAAAATTAAAATTTGTTCACCACCAACTGGACAATTTTCCTAGGATATTGAGAAGTCCACTATATATAGAATTCTAAGTAGTACTGCTTACTGGGAAATTGGTGGTGGTTGTCGGACCCCAGTACTTAAGTGCAGCTAAATCATAAGCACGAGCTGCCTTGTCTTCTTTATCATACCCTCCTATAAAGCATACACATGAAAAATATATCTAAGTTAGAAAAAATTAGAAATCAATCAACAAAAAGTGTATAAAATCAGACTTCTCTATAATAACCATCATCTATAATAGCACTTCATTGAGAAACCAATTTTTTTAATCGATTTTTCAAGTTATGTAATATAATACATTATATGTTCAATAATACCACCTGGCTGCATGAGCTTAAAAATGTTAAGACAAAAAGCATTATTATAAAAATCTGAGTGTATACAAAGTATTTAAATTGTACCCATATATTTAAATTTATTATAGGAGATAAGTCTTATTATACATTACTAATTCCGATTTAATGGATGATCACGTGTAATTATCATAATGCGTCATATTTACATTGTAACTATAAAGGTAAACTCATTGATAAGAATGAGTTGCAGTATCATGTTAACATTCATAAATGTGTGTAGAAGACAAGATTTGAAAGGAATTCTCTATAACTTACCCAAATACACTGTAGGAAGTGTAGAAGTGTTGAATCCATCACCATAGGATAGATGAGGGAAAATTAAAAAGACATCCAAATTAGTATTTTGAAGTAGTAAGAAAGCAGTTATAATAGTAAAATGAAAAAAAGAAAAGAAGTAGTGGGAGACAAAGAAGGGAAACATACCTTGCCTTCCTTTGCGAGTTTGTCCCTCTCTCCTGCAACTATTATCCCACAAATGTGCTTCGTATCTCCCAGTCCACCTATGCCTACACCAACATGTATATGACCAAAAAAAATTAGAAACGTTCGTCACAAACAAAATATTTAAGCAAGAGATACTACTTTCCGGAAAAGAAAAAATGTTAACAGGAAAGAGATTCGGAAAAAAGATTGTTTAAAATCGAAGACAATAACATAGAACATTTGGTCATCATGTGTTCTTGAATGTCGATAATCCATTAGTAAAACGAAGGGTTTATTATACGAGCTTTTTTGTACTAAACATAAAAGAAAATAAAGAATAGGAGGAGTCGAACTTTGGAAATAGATTCCTCTTCCTCTATAAATGATTGCTAAAAATCTCATATAGTTAGTTTTCTACAGGCAAAACAAGAAAAAGAAATGGAGAAAAGAGCAAATAAGGAAAAGGAAAAATAACCTTGTTACACCACGGTAAATAGAAGTTCTTTGTCCAAAAGTATCAATAGATTTCCGAGGCACTGCTTCTATTGCACCACTTTGTCCATCAACATTACTCACACTCTCTTGTTGTTTGTTATTTTCCGACGAGCAACTATTCTCTCCACCACCACCAACGCCGCCACCACCGCCGGTGCTCATAGAAAGTGACAAGGATTGTGCATTAGCATTACCACCCACCACCCCTACACCCCCATCCTCTTTCTTATCATCTTGTGATAGTGTAGTAGTAGGGTTATTTCTTAACCAATTCTTGATCATTGAAAGCCCTATAGTATTATTTGTGTTACTTCCACTAATATTATTAGTGGTGCTACCATAAATGTTGTAGTCGTCGTTGTTATTGTTGTTACTACAAACTTGTTGAAGCTTTTGTTCACCAATACCAAGGAAGTTCTCAAGCTTTGGTGTTTCTTGATTTTCAAGGTGTTGGCTAGTATTACATGAACTAGCCATTAACATAGACATCTCTGAAGTGGTTTTGTAGTTAGGATCATTGTTCCAATCTGCACACAAAACAACAAAATCTCAAATATAGGCAAGAGTTTCAAGTTTTGTTCCCTGATAGCGTATGATATTTTCACATCATCGGGTTAAGTCGCCTATAGTAACATCGGTATATAACAAACATGATCTAATAATCAAGAAATTAAATAGATTAATGATTTGCTACAACGGGTTAAGTTTCATTGACGGTGCAAAAAATAACTTAAACTCTCTCGGCAAATTGTTTTCTTTTTCCAGGATAGCCGAAAAGAGTTTATTCAAGCCAAAGTTTTACCATTAATCTTTTATCTTATTTCTCCTTTTTTTTTCACTTTGAAAAAGTTAGGGTTTTTAGTAGTTATCTTAAGGGATGGCCCTAAAAAAAGACTAACAAAGAGGAAATATTGACTAACCTTGTGATTGATGATTTCTGTTGAAAGCTTCAAAAATACCAAAAGGGGTATGAGGAACAACATTAAGAGAAGGAAGAGTGCAGGAGTCATCATGAGAAGTAAGATCAAAACATTCTCCTGCAGAAACAACTGAACTTGACATTTGATCTTGAGAAGTTTGCGATGCAAGTTCCTCATGAGGTGAAAGAGAAAATCCAAGCCAGTTGTTCATTGAAGAGGCCATAAGAAATATTTGTAAATAAAATAAAAAGTACTCACTAGCTATATATAACTATTGAAACACTAGTAAGTATTAATTTTCTCACTAAAAGTTCATGCATGAAATGCTACTAGAAATAAAAGGAGAACGAAATAGTTCAGCCCATGAGATTGTCTTGTAGACTAAGTTCTTTGAAGAAGGGGAAAAAAGAAGAAGAAGAAGAGGAACGGTCCAAAATAAAAATGAAGAGGAATCATTTCTATTCTCCCAAAGCAAGAGGTGAAGATTTATATGAAACTCAAACTCAAGTTTTTCACCCTACCCCCTACCCTTTGCACCCCTTCCCCCTCTAATCTCTCTCTACCTCCCGTTGGGTCATAAATGGGGTGCCCTCTAAATGAGGGGCAGGGTTTTCTCTGATCCCAAAAACATCTATAGGTTCAAAATGAGAAGCAAATATAGGGTTGATGAGGGGTTTGACTGTAAAATGAATATGAACCAAAGGGTTGCAGTATAAGAATGATATTCTTTTCATTCTACTAACCTAGTCTCTTCGTGTTACCCTTGAAATATACTATTTTATGTTATTATATACTACTATATTATTTACGAAAAACTAGTATTATAAGATTGTAGGGAGAGTTTTGACACATACCAGTAGTAGCGGAGCGACCTTTGCTTAAGGGGTATCAATTGATATATTTTCGTCAAAATATTACGCTTATTTAAGTAGGTAAAATAACTTTTTAGGTACATACGCTATATGTTGAATTCCTTATTTCACCGGATATTAATTCTTTTAATTTGAATCTCTTAGTGAAGATTTTGACTCCACCATTGCATACCAGACTAGAAGTATGTTTTGAAGCTGCAGTGACGTCATTTTTATAGGTATAACTGAACATATTATTATGAAACAAAATGAAAGCTCAACCTTAAAGAATTTTTAAACTCTATATATAAATATATCATTCACTTTTCTAAATATGACTAAAAGAGTTGTCATACAAAATGGAATATAGCAGTATCTCTTTCCCTTTAGTCTACAAATATGGCTTGAAATTCACGGCCACTACAAATTTCAAGACATAATCGAAAGTATAAAAAAAACAAATAACAATTAAAAGTACACGAGGACTAAATAAAAAATGGTCTGAATTGTAGTAGTCTGCTGTACGTACTAGTAATAGTTTATTTTGGCAAGATCCTATATTTTAATTGTTACTATATCTAATCCTTTTCTTGTGTAATCTAAAGATAGGGCAAAGTGGTATATCGCATGTTGAGAGAGTTGATCTTATCTTTTCTCATTCTTGCATACTTTTTACTCCATTGATATATATTTTGAGGGAGTAATATTCTATAAATAGTCATTGGCCTAACACATGGAGTCATGTATATTCTCTCTCGGGCATGTGGTTTCGTAATCTTGAAACAAACTGTAGTAATAATATTATTGTTCTTTGAACGTTCAAAGAGTATCCAAGTTGCACTCTTATTTAACAATTTTTATTGCCCATATTATTGGTTAAACTCTTATGCTAGACTTTAAGAAAGTCATTCCTTGTTTCTGTACAAAATCTCGTAGTTTATTGTACAAATAATTGCGTAACTCTATTTTAATTTTTGTCTCACTCTCTGTCCATCTCTCACTAAGTCATGGCTCACGATTGGCAAGTTCATTAATTGTACGATATTACTGATAAGTGAAAAAGAAAACCTGATTGAAAATCTTGTTTGAACCAAAACCTGTTTAAACTAAAACCAAGATAAAAGAAAAAGGTTAAACCGCATAAAATGTGTGTCTATGACTTAAATATTAGTCCAGAATTTTGATACTCAGACTTGATATATATAATATAGATTTTACATTAAACACACACAACACATACATATATTGAGAAAATCTCAATATGTCTACTCTAATAGCATCATGAGTAAACACAAGCGGAGATACTAGATATTTTAAACACCCAGAATTCTTCTATAGCTTGTCGCTTGTTTTACTAATAGGTTTGCAACCTTGTATTGTTCCTTGAAGATATGCCTGAGAACTAAATTACCTAGTTAGTAAAACTTAACTCTACATTGGTGTAAAGAAAGCTTTTCTTTGTTTAACTATTTTAGTATTTGAAATATATTGTCCTAATTAAATCCATAAACATATTCACAACGTTAGCTCTAATCAAGGATTCAGAAAATTTATCAACTCGACATTCTTTGGTGGTGATATATAAAAGAAACTTTGATGGTGCAAGAACACCTGTTGATAGCGAAAATGATACATCTGACAAAGAGTGGTGATGACAAAATACCCACACGCAGAGACCTCTATTTCTCCACTCTCTCTTTATTCATTGAATTTTCCAGTTGGACATAAGTCATTTCAGTGTCAGAATTTCCTTTTCTCTTCCTCTATATATCTGTCCACTGCCACACCCCTTAACCTAACCAACCACTACTTTTGATTTATTTTTTTCTCTTTCAAAAACCCATAACTTTCTCACATTCTTTTGCCATCTCTCCAAAAATTCAATATTCTATGCATGCTGCTGCGTTATCCTCTTTTGTCATAATAATCATCAAACTGCTCCCCCGATAGAAACGGGCGACTTTTCTTTCTTTTCCTTCTTTTAACAATAAATTCATTTGCATGACTGACACTTCTTCCCCCTTTTACTATATATATTCTCCTTTTTTAAGCAGATCATTTCAGTGAAACTGAGATACTCTCCCTGTAAATTCTTCTTCAATTTCTTTTTTCTTTTTTTCTTTGCCCTCCTTTTATCTTATACTCCTAGCATTTGTAACTTCCTCGTCCCAATTTATAATACCGTTTGAATAGACATAAATAAAAGATTTTTAAAATTTGTGATGTAACGAGCTACAGTGGCTACAAATCATCTTATTTAAAGTAAAATGGTAAGATTAAATTTCAAATTCTTTTGTAACAGAGGCAAGCGAAATTGTACTATCACATAACTTGAGACGAATAGAGTAACATGCGGCGCTAACTTTACAACGTCATATACTGTAAAATGAGAGAATGACTTCACTTGTTTGCACTTCTTCAACACATATTTATACATGTTTACATAAAATCATATCTAATCCTATAATTAATACAAAAATATTTTACAAATTATATCTGATCCTATAATCATAAGAGAATATTTTACAAATCATATCTTATCTAACGGTATCCTTGTTATTCCTGCAACCAAATAAATCAGAAAAGACAACAAACAGAAGTATATTATCAGTTGTTATGGGACAATCCCGAGCCCACAATTTACTTGTGTCTCCTTAAGAAATCTAACCCCCTCACAGTTGCCCAAGGTTCACGGGTTAATTTCTCCCAGGATGGAACGGGATAACAGTTCTACTGTAGCGGCACTTCAAACAGTAGAACACTGCGAACTCAAAGAAAACGGAGCAAATCACACGACTTACTAAGACTTACTTAGTATGCAGAAAAGAGAGGAATGCAGTAAGAAGTTTTTTGTATTTCTGTGTTTCAGTGTATTGAAATGATGAAGACTGACCAGTTTATATAGCCATAGGAAATGGAAGGAAGAGTCACCACTAATGGCCACTAACGCCACTAACTCTGCCACTAATGGCACCTGAATTCATTGCCACTAATGGCTGAATTCACTAAATGTTAGTAATGATGAAAAACGTGGGAGAGTGGGTGAAAACGTGGGAGAGTTACTCTGGATTAATCTGATTAATCCATTCAGATTTCTGTTACACAAACAGATTAAATATTAAATATTAATAATAAATTATTAATTAAATAATATTTTTAGTTTTGTTGGTCCAAAAAATTAAGTCAATCAATCGACCGAAATCCGAAATCCGAAATCCGAAATCCGAAACCGAAGCCGAGACGAGCGAGCGACGACGACGGCGCGAGGCTTCCCTTCTTCTCAACCCTTTTAAGAGCTAAGAGAAGTGATTTTGTATTTAAACCCAACAAAAATCTTTTCCTCTACCAATATGGGAGAATGTGCATTTCCTTACAAAAAGGAACCTTTTCACCTTCCCACCCATTTCCCATTCACACTCTATTTATTCCAAAATCCCAACAATCCTAAGAATCAAACTCAATCAGAAAAATATTCTATCATCTTCCCTCAATTTCAGCATGAGGTATGATGTGAAGATTGGAGTGAAATATATGAAATCGAGAAATCGGTAATCGTTTGGTGAATATATCTGTTGTCTGATTCTATGTAGGAATATGCTTGACAATAAGGTCACCACTTCCAACTTTATCAAAATTAAGATAAATCTATATATGTGTGGTGTGTCCATGATGAGCAGGGTTAGCAGGCGTATAGGTCGTGTTAATGTTATCAAAATGGATGCATGTTTATAGGACGAGGCAGTGATATACCAAGATCCTTAAATAGAGACTTGAACCATAGAACTTCTGCGCAAATGAAGCAAGAGCTCAATATTCAGCTTTAGAACTGGAACAAGAAACTATGGGTTTTTCTTAAAAGACCATGAGATTAACTAGAACCAGGAAAGCAACAATATCATGTGACTGAACGACGTGTATCCAGATAACCAGCCCAATCAGCATTAGAGTATATTATAAGAGTAAGTGAGGAGTATTTCTGAAGAAAAAGACCATGAGAGGAAGTGTCCATGAGGTATCGTAGAATGCATTTCGCAATAAGAAGGAGGGAGTGTCCTTGAGCAACTAGGCGTGCTTTATAATGGGATGTTTGACCATTTGCATCACATTAAGACTGTATATCCATTTGCACCGAATAAGATTCTGAGTAGAGGAAGCTGGACCTAAAACTCAAGTTTTATTTTGGATGAGAGCATTATATTCATCACTTATTGCATCATGCCAGTGAGAACACTTGTTTGCCTCAGTAAAAAAGGTGGGTTCATGATAAGAAGATGAGGAAGCTACTAAAGAGACTATGTTTAGGCTTAGAAATCCCATTTTTAGCTCTTGTAATCATAGGATTAAGGTTGATAACATGAGTATTATAAATTGGCATGGAAAGAACCAGAGGGTAAAGGACATGAAGATACAGTAGGGGATCATCGTGACAAAGATGGAGTGACTTGTACCAATTTTGAAAGTAAGATAGAGGGATTGAGAAGAGACAATATTGATTCATGTGAAAAATGAGGTGGTAACTAATATCGAGACCGATAGTCCTTCAAAAGGAAGACATCCTCATGAAAAGTAACATGTCGAGATATATAAACATGCCCAGTGCAGGGATCATAACATCAAACCCCCTTGTAACCTTCAGAGTAACCAAAATTACACAAGCAACTAAAGAAGGAGAAAGTTTATGTGTGATGGTGGTTGTAAGATTGGGATAATACAAACATCAAAATGTACATAAAGAAGAAAAATCATGTGGCTTGCTAAAAAGGTGCTCAAAAGGTGAATGTCTAGAAAAATCATGGTTTTACCCATATCCACTTTGGTGCCATAAGAGTTGCCCTGACGTATCATGGAAGAAAGGGCCAACCTGTTGTTGCTCGTCTTTCTCTTCCTGATACTAGAAGATTATCCGCCAGAGCTATTCAATCTTACAAATCCCTTGATAACAAAAACAGAAAAATTTAGAGCTTCAAGCCAAAATGAGGTAGATAAGCCAACTTGGAAAAATAAGGAGCGTGTTGTATCTATGAGATGACGATATTTTCTTTCAGCGACACAATTTTGTTCCGATGTATTAGGACAACTGATACGAGGAAGAATATCATGCTTATCAAAAAATGATTGAAACTGATAGTTGACATACTTACCACCACCGTCAGATTGAAAATATTTAAAATGCGCACCAAATACATTTGAAACCATGAAACATAATTTTATAATGCTGGAAAACATCAGATTTTATTTTAAGAGGATAGAGCCAAAAATATTTGAATAAATAATCTAAGCAAATCACATAATAACGAAAACCGGATATAGAAGAGATGGGGGAGGACCATACATGGTATGAATTAACTCAAAAAGAGAATGTGAAATTCATTGTGATAATTGAAATGGAAGCTTATGGTGTTTGCTCATGGCACAAGTATTACATGGACCAAAACTAAACTTCTGTTGAGAACATGAAAGGAAATTATTACGAAATAAAAATGATAAAATAGAATGATTAGCATGAGAAGGACGTTGGTGCCAACATTAAGGACTAAATCGACTTGTGATGCATGAAAGCGGAGGAGACAATAGCTTCTTTAGAAGTGATGCGATAGAGTGGACTGGTACTACTGGACTGAAATTTTTTCGCGTCGTCATTTCCTTCACACAAAAACCAGAGTGAGATAATTCAAAAGCACATTTATTATCCTCATAAACTTTACGAACAAAAAGAAGATTGACATGAAGTGAAGGAACATAAAGAACATTATTTAATTTAAAGTGCGGGATGGGGGTGGTAAGGATGTAGTTACCAATAGCTTTAATAGGTAGTAAGGAACCATAAGTACTGAAAATTTTATAAAAACTAAGATATGGAGAAGAGGAGAAGAGTATACCGGAGTCTGACGACATTTGAGTAGACGCACCAGTGCCTAGAAACCAAATAATGCCATGAACCTTCATTGCAGCAAGACCTGGAGTCACTACTAGAAATTAAGTATTTTCCGACTGTTTATTTGGTCGGACATCGGTCGGCTAGTCGACTGATATCCGACCAAATCAAGCGGTCGGAAAATGGCTGGCCGCAGAAAGGTATCCGACCGACTCGGTCGGACATATCGACCGAAGAACGGTCGGACAACGGTCGCCCAAGTGAATTTCTGAAAAAATATTTCTTGAACTGTCCGACCGACTCGGTCGGACGCTTGAATTTCTGGAATAATTTTTGTTCTTCTGTCCGACCGATTCGGTTGGACAATTGAATTTCTGAATTTTTTTGATGATGTGTCCGACCGATTTCCGACCGAATCGGTCGGATAGTTGAATTTTTGGAAAAAAATTTATGACATATCCGACCGATTCGGTCGGACAGTTGAATTTTTGTAATTTTTTTAATGACATGTTCGACCGATTCGTCGGTCGGACAACTGGGTAAAACCTGCAAAATAAATTGTTAAAAACTGATGCATGCCCTGCCAAAAAGCAATATATAGCAATAAAACAGTCTTTCAAACAATTCATTATACTATAATACACAAACATTTTAATAATAAGTCTATTAAATCTTTCATATACTTACTTTAAATCCTAAACATAAAGGCACATAATACTAGTGCATCCAAATCTAAAGTGTCACAACTAACACTTAAAGGCATATACAACATAAAGTCACACAATACATCTGCCAAAACCACGTCTAGCACAAACAAAGTCTTTCTTTTCATAATAACATCTTAATAGAGGTAGGGAAGAAAAATAGGTAACATTATGTCCAAAATTTCTTATATTAATTTCTTCATTTTTTTGACTTCTTCATCCAAGTCCGATTCCGACAGCATAACTTCATCACCCAAGTCCAATTCTGACAATTCAATTTCTTCATCCAAGTCCGATTCCAGTAATATATCAATTGATTCTTCAATCGTATCCGGTACCATATCAATTGGGTCTTCAATCGTATCCGGTACCATATCAATTGAGTCTTTGATGTTGTTATCCATGGTATATTTGATTTTCATGGAAGAGAGATAAAATCACTTAGAAACGATTCCAACATAACAAATCTAAGTTCATAGATCATACGAATTCTAACTCCACAATTCTAAGTTCATCAACTATACTAATTCCAAGTTCATCGACCATCATAAATCTAAGTTCATCAATTCATCAATTAATATTAAGGCGAGTTAACTAATTCATATAGTCAAATATAATAATAGAATAATAAATGCAACACACATCTAGATAATCTTCCTTTTAGGTTAAAAATGATTGAATATACGATAGAATACACATTTTCTTCTTCACTAATTGTTCTAGATTTAGTTAATTTATTTATGTGTAATTAGTTGAAGTAATTTAAAATCCAATATTTTAAAAATCAAAAGAAATAGAATCAAAGATTATAAAATGAATATTTATAAATACTTTATTTCATTCAAATCAATTTACAAAATAAGATATTTTAAGTTGTTTAGCTACTATATTATTTATAGCTAATGTCTCTTAAAATATAATATAAATAATTCATACATTACTAGTCACTGCATAAAATATTCATATTACTTATTACCCATAAAGAAAATAATCTTAAAATAGTCATAATTAATGATTTTCAATTTTTGAATTCTAGTTGTACGCCTAATATTTATTTTTTATTCACTAGACTAGAGCATGTCTAACTATTATGTCTAGTTCCTACTATGTCTTTATTGTTCACCACTTGTTTGATGAAATGTCTCAAAGAATCTAACTACCAAACTACACTATACACGCCAACAATTCTTTCTCAAAGCAAAAAACAACAAAAATACTACTACACATCATTAACAACATTCAACAACAACAACACTACTAAAGGAGCCCATTAACAACATTCAATAACAACAACAACAAGCCATTCAAAGTCACACTTCTCCATACACCAACTTGTTCACTAGAAGATTTCAATTTATTACTTTCCAATTTATACTCTTCTAAATTTGCATTCAATAACCCATTCTTGCAAGATTTCATCTTTTTGAACAACGTAACACCCATTTCTTAAATCACCCCACAAATATCACTCCAATTTTTACAATACCAACTAAATTTCAAATTTTAAATGAACAAGAAACAAATATTTAAAATGCCAAACTAGTTCAAACATTTTCCAAATCAAAAAATAACACTATATGTATAATCATATACCAACTTGTTCACCATCAAATAGCAATTAGTATAATTAAAAGAAAAAAAACCTGAAAAATATGCTCCGCCGGAGCTCCGCAAGGCAACTAATACTGGTGGCTAGATCTGCAAGAAAAAAGCACAATGAAAATTTTAGGGGTTAGGGTTTATGTGGAAGAAATAATAAAAATTAAAAAACTTACCAATTTAAAGATGAAAATTAGAAATGGAGTGGATGGGACTTTGGAGAAGAAAGAATTTGGAGATGGAAAATGGGGTGGATCGAATTTGGGGAAGAAAGAATTTAGGGGTCGGGTTGGTTTTGGAATGAAATAAAATGAGGAAAGAGGAAAGAAATAGGGAATTGCCCCCATTTTTATTTATCACTGTCCGACCGATTCGGTCGGATAGAATAAAAAAATTATTTAATTTTTATCCGACCGCTACGGTCGGATGGCGGTCGGATGTATTAACAAAAAATTATTTAATATAAATTAATTAAATTGTTCGACCACAGCGGTGGGACAGAGGGGTCCGACCGAATTTCAGTCCGAAATTTTTGGTTGGAAAACTCCTGATTTATAGTAGTGAGAGCGTGGTATCATATGCACTAGCTGATGAATTTGGGAAGCATTTGCAAGCAGTGTGACCAAGCTCTTCACACAACTGACATTGGACAATAGTAGGCGCAGCACCTAAAATTCATGTAATATGGGTTATTGGTGGACGATATGGTGTAGAAGAATGGAGAGGCTTTTTTTTGAGTAGCTGAAACATGAGTAGCGGCTTGATGTTGCGCTTGGAGAGGGGAAAAACTATGAGCAAACGGTTGTTGCGAGCCATGAGCATGAGAGGCGTTGCATCCTCGACCATGTTCTTTGAAAGAACTGCGACCACTATGAGAAATTAGAGCAGTAGATACGAGAAGGGACACAATCTTTATCGGCTAGAAGAAGAGCTCTAGTCCGCTCAAAGGAAGGAAATGGTGACTGGGAATGAACATCAGCCACCAAAGGATCGTACTTGGCTGGAAGATTGCTCAATAATTGTTGCACGAATTCATCATTGGTTTGAGAAACACCAAGAGCTAGTAGGGAATCTCTCAAGTGTTTGAATTTTTAAACATAGTCGTACATGGACAAAGACTCATTTTTCAAATTCTGTATTTCAGTTTTTACTCGAAGTTGGCGGGCTAATTTATAAATAGGAATAACTGATGGATGGAATCCCAAGTTTGTTTGGCGGTGGGTCTAGAAGTAAGATCAAAGATTTATTGGAGAACTTCAACAAAAACTGTGACATTTATCCAAGAGAGGGCAATGGCATCTTGATGAAACCACTGATCAAGGGCAGTGGGATCGGAAGCTTCTGAAATAGTGAGAGAGGAGGGAGAGGAGCCATCAACATGCGTAACGAGGTTGTATAGTCGTATGGCATTAAGAAACACATGATGCAACTATAAGTAGTTATTCGGGTCAAGTACAACTTTTGTCAAGCTTTTGATGTTGGGAATAGTTGCAACATTGTTGGATGTAACAAGTTGAGAGGGAGAGGAAGAAGCAACATGGAGAGGCCATAATAAGACTATCATTGGTGCAATATGGCAAAAGTAAGAAACTAAAGGATCGCTGAAGAGATAAGAGAAATATTGACAGGATGTTTAAGACTAGATGGATATGAAAGAAATTAAGAGTTTGGAAGAAATGGATCGTATGGCTCACTGATACCATATAGAAAGATAGAACCAGAAAAATATGATGAGAATGGCTTGAATTGTTTTCATTTCTTGAAAATATATTTATACATGTTTATATGAAATCATATCAAATCCTATAAAAAATATTTTGCAAATCATATTTTATCTAACAGTATCCTAAAAGTCAAACTCTATCACATGCTTGGACTAGTTTATATATTATCTCAAACTTTTAGAAAGTACTATTTATTTCAAAAATACTTTTCCATTTTTCTCTTAAAATTGGCCAAACATGAATTTGAATAATGATATAGATTTTAATTATAAATAGTAGTAGGAAATGACGCTTTAAGTACTATCATTATTTGGTATTCACATATTGGCTAACAAATGTCTTACAATAGTAGTTGAAAAGATTTGGAAGCTACATATAAAATGTGGGGAGTGAGACCTTTTAAGGAAAAACATACGAAGTTGTCTCAAAGCGAACACTGAAACACCATGCTAAGAATACTTCTAAGTGGATTTAGCCCACCAACTGATATCAGAGCTAATGTTTCGGCAGGACGAAAGTGGAGATAGCAGAGAGATTCTTAGAGACCCATGGCCGAGGTAGCATGGCCAAGGTAGCTTGGAGACATATGCGCACAAGTAAAAGTTTGTTTTGGGCTACGATGGCCATATAATGCTTGGTCATGTGGATGACACATAATGAGGGCAAAAGGGCAATCTGGTGAATAAAGCATTCTGCGTTCACGCAGGGTCCGAGGAAAGGCCACACCTCGATGGGTGTGGTGTACACATCCCAATCTAATGCAATAATTAGTGATTATTTCTACGGTTTGAACCCGTGACCTATAGGTTACATGAAGAAAACTTTACCAGTTGCTCCAAGATTCCCCTTTCGGATGACACATAATGAATTTGAAACATATAAAATGTAAAAATATTCTTAATAAAGTGAAGTCTCATATTAGTAACTAAATTGATTTGAAACATATAAAGTATAAAAATATTCTTAATGAAGTGAGGTATTTTGAAAAAAAAAAAACATACTGAGTTTGATCTAAATCAAACAGAATCGCACCAATACAGGTTGACTAGCCTAACCCATGCAACAACTTTTTGGTATATGTATTTCCAAAAATATAATTTCAGGTATCATAATTAAATTTATATTTAGTTGAGTCACAGGCGGTCATTTATATCAAAATCTAGTTGGTTAATTTCTGAATTTATGTTATGGACTAAAATAACTAAGTGATCAGATTTAGAACGGGAGATTAATGAGTTACTTATTTGTCCGGATGAAATTTGGACAGGTAAACGAAATTAGATATCAATGTGATAAATATCAGAATAATGAGGAACACGAGAGATGAATAACAACAACATACCCAGTGTATCCCACAAGTGGGATCTAGAAAGGGTGAGATGTACGCAGACCTTACCCCCACCAAGGTGAAGAGACTGTTTCAGATAGACCCTCGGCTAGAAAAAGAAACATATTAGAAAATACCTTTGAAAATTAAGCCAGTAATATCATGCTAAAGAGAATGTTAAAACTAAAGCATATCCAACAAACAGATAATAACAGTAGATATAAAGGCGAAGATTAAAATAGAAATCATCTATATAAGCATAATACTATATCTAATAAAGGAAAAGATACTCGACTAAAACCTGACCTTCTACCCTAATCTAAGACCTCCATGCTCCCCTATCTAGGGTCATGTCCTCGGTGATCTGGATCCGGACTATGTCCTGTCTAATCACCTCGACCCAGTTCTTCTTTGATCTACTTCTACCTCTCCGTAAACCCAACACTGCTAATCTCTCACACCTCCTAAATGGAGCATCTACACTCATCCTTCTCACGTGTCCGAACCACCGCAGCCTCGGTTCTCGCATCTTCTCAGCCACTAGGGCTACACCAACCTTGTCACGAGTGACTTCATTGTTAATCTTATCTATCTTAGTGTGGCCACATATCCATTTAAGCATTTTCATTCCGCTACGTTCATCTTCTGGATATGAGAGTTCTTGACTGGCCAATATTCTGCACCATATAACATAACTAGTCTAACGACCACTTTATAGAATTTTCCTTTAATCCTAAGTGGCACTCTCTTAACATATAGTACATCGGAAGCGAGCCTTCACTTCATCCAACATATACCTATACGGTGAGTGACATCATTATCAATCTCACCATTACCTTGGAGGATTGAACCAAGATATTTGAAGCTTCCTTTCTTTGGAATGACTTGAAAATCAAGCTTCACTTCCACATTTGACTCATCAGGAGCTTCACTAAACTTGCATTACACATATTCTGTTTTTTGTCCTGCTTAGTCTAAAGCCATTAGATTTTAGAGTCTGCCTCCACACCTCCAACTTCACATTGACACCTCTGCGTGTCTCATCCACAACCACTATATCATTTGTAAATAACATACACCACGACACCTCTCCTTGGATACTCCGATTCAATACGTCCATCACCAGCGCAAATAAAAATAGACTAGGCGTCGACCCCTGATGAAAGCCCATCTCGACTGGGAAATGGTCTGGGTCTCCTCTCACTTTTCTCATAGGATATGAATATGATGTTCAATCAAAGTAACGATGAGACCATTTTAATATTATCGACTATGTGACCAAACGACTGAGTTTTATGATTAGCGATGGTGGATCTACGTGAGATAATTAATATAATGATTAATAGTCTAGACTGAATCAATGGAAGACAAATGACAATCAATGATAGGCAGGCAAAATGGCAACAACAATTAAGAGAGATAAACAAATAAAAGAAAGCAATAAAGTAAAGCTTATTCGATCGGTCGATCACTCGGGATCTGATGTGAAGTATGAACTTCGTCTCCTCCTTAGTGAAGCAAAGTAAAATAAGATTAAACTTTAAATAATAGCACAACAAAATGGAGAGACAATTGCAATCTGCAGTAATAAATGAGAGTATATTGATGAAAGCTTAATGAGAGGTTTTGTTCAGTAGAACGTAAAGTATAAGGGGAGGGGTAGGATATATGTATAATTGTAGAATTTTAACCCTAATAGAACTTTGCCCTTTGCACGTTTCTCATTATCATATAATGCCTATCTTCACGTTTAACGTCCTCCCGAAAATAGCAAGATCAGTTGGGGATAAGGATTATCTCCCGCTAGCAACTATCCGACTGCCTCCGTAATGATTGCATATGAATCATTGGTCGGTCGATTCCCCAATCTCACAACAGTAATACTAAGTTGACTCCAATATTCTCACTTTGTCCGCTATGTCACCAATCACGTGAGGTAAGCGTGCATCCGAATTCCGACCAATACAGATAGTCCCCCTACTTTCTAGATGAGCATCCATGTGATTTTGCCGAGTGGTCTGAAATATTGGCGGGAAAACACGTGGCGTGTTCCTGATTAAGCATTTAAAAACGGCGGTTGTCATTTCAACTTCTATCAAGATCACGTGCACTAGTTTGTGCGGCGGTTACTCTTTGCCCGTTATTGAGGTAATGATTACCTCCCCACCTATATAAGGCCATCATTTTCCCTTCTTTGAACTTTACAGCCTTCTCAAGTTTCCTTTCTTTTATTTGATTTAACCCATTTACTTCCGTTGTTGTTCCACCTGAAAACCACCATTCTCTTTACAAAAATCTTTTGAAAAGAACCCTTATTTTGAAATGGCTTCCCAAGAAATGACTTTATCACATTATTCCAAAGCTGGGGATACCGATCCTAACACAGTTGGGGATGGTGTTACCTGTGCACCGCCGCGTCAAGCCGATCTGCCATAAGTTGGCGGTAATAAAAGGAAACTTAAAATAAAAAAGCCCACTCCTCAGGCGCAACCTCTTAACATTATTCCTAAGGAGATAAACACGGATAACGACTGCAGTGTGTCAGTCTAGACAGTTCATCAAGTCTTTATTAAATTCAACGTTCCAGTCACCGGAGTGACATGCGCCTCAAACCCGAAAACATGGACAAAATTCGGGCTTACTTTGGGTGGGAATATATAGAAGTTCTCTGTCAGGAGGTCAGAGCCAAACTTCCCGACTTCAAGGCTGGTTATTCAGTCGTATTGACTCACCCTTTTATGGTAGGGTTCTCTCTACCCATTCACCCGGTCATCAAATCGTTGTGCCTGTTGCATAATACTTATTTGGGGCAATTGGCACCGTCCGTTTGGAGGGTGGTGTCAATGGTAGATTACTTCTGCACGGAAACCAACTAGGGTTTCAATGTCGATCATATTCTCAACCTAAACATCCCGATGATATACAAAGGTGGGATTATGTACTTCAACAAGAGGGGCGCTCGTGCTTTAATTTCAAAGAATAATGACAACATTTGCCATTGGGATCACTTTATTTACATCCCAACGCGTTTGTTGGTTGCGGCCGGAAGTCTGTTGCTACCAGAGCGATGGAAATCCTACGTAAATTAGTATCCGTTTTTGTCTCGGGTGCTTAATTCTGTTTCACTTGCTAACTTCTTTTTCGCTTCGCTGAATCAACGGAGAAAACTAATACCGAACGGGTCACCGACCTCGTGGCTTGGGTAATAAGGATTACCCAAAATTTTACTAATGAGAAAAGGATGTGGAAGTACGTCGCCGCTAAAAAGAAGTACGTAGTTTCCACTCATTGTAAGTGCTCGGCTTTTGTAAAAAGTAATTTCCTCAGTTCTTTACGCTTCTACCCTGAAAATAACTATCTTTTGTAGTGATCAAAGGGGATGAAGATAAATTGGCGACTGAAGAGGGAGCTGATGATCCTGCGACTGCTCTAGGAGAAGGAGGTGAAGGGGTGAGTAAGCCAGTTGCTCGCCCTTCGAAGTAGAGAAAATTAGCGGATCCTTACAAGGATGCTAAGAAAACCGCTCAGTCTTTGAAAGCTATCATATGAGGACATAAGTAAGCTCTTGGTGCCAAGGTTGTTGAGGGTGTGGCTGTCAAGATTGTTGCCGCTTTGAATGTTCCATAGGCGGCTGAAGAAGAGGGGTCATAAGTGGCTTATCACACCCCGAAGAGAGAGAATTCTAAAGGGTTAGCCTCTGAGCAGCCGCTGGAGCGCATTAAATGACCGAGGAATGAGACGGCTTTGGAGGAGGTTGAACAATTGAGGAGGATTGATGGCGATCCAGTGGCTCCCATTATGGATTTTATTTAAGATGCCCTTTTCCAACCTCCTGTGATTGAATTGACTTCTGATGCGGAGGGAAACACTGAGAAGGATGCGGCTACTGTCAGATCTCCCTATTCTTTATCCGCGGGGCAGAAGAAAAGAAGCAAAACAAGCTTCCCTTGGATAGGGAGATCGAGCCGGCTAAGTCCAAGTATACGGAGAGTTCAGGCTCTTTGTATTTTATATAAGAACACGATCGAACCTTGGTTTCCCTGCCACAGGGAAAAGATGTGGCCGTTTATACTGCTTACAAAAGATATAACGCGGTTGGCAAGGTAGTGGAGCTGACGGTGACCATAACCATCCCTGGTAATACTGACTTACTTCGATCTCCAAGGTGCTTCCTAAATCATTTTCATGAGTTGATTGGCCCTATGGTGCGCGCTCGGTTTAACTGATACAACGATGTTTGTTTGGCTTCTCATGCTGCTCTTGATGCTCTTAGGTTTGCTTCCTGTTTTACTTAAACATTTTCCCTTAACTCTGGCTTTTATTCCCTTCTAAATATAATGCTTCTTATTTCAGACGTCCTTGGCTGCGTCCGAGGTGGTTGACCGAATTCATCAGCTTAACGCTACCATCCAAATATGGAGGGACAGATTCAATGTGGCGGTAACGGAGTCGTGCCCTCTACTCCAACCTCTGAAAACTTCAAGTTAAGCACAATCTGCTGCTAGAATAATTTGATAAGGTTAACGAGATGAGGGGTTTACGCGAGCAACTCGAAGTTAATGACGAGGCACAAATAGAAGTAGATGAAGCCGAAAGGAATGTCAAAGAGGCTACGATTCGATCTCTGGAGAAGGATCTTAAGTTTGCAAAGGGGGACCTCAAAGCAGCTAAGAACGACATAGATGATTCCAATTCCAACTGCAACGAACAGCTTACAAAGAATCGGACCCTCTCTTTGAAAATCCATGACTTGGACAAAAAACTATCTGACCAAGAAGCTGAATTTGAAAGACGTTGCACTCTCATGGTTGCTGAGGTGAGGCAGAACGTTCTTGTTGAGTTGTCCTCGAGCGGGTACGAGTTTGAAATAGAGCTGTTAGAAGTTGAAGACACAGTGAGAACTCTTCGTGAGAGTTTACGTCTTTCCTCTGAACAAGTTGAATATGAAACCAAGAAGGATGAAGGAGTTGAAAGGGAAAAGAAGGGAGATAAGTAGGTTGTTGTCATCGCCTGTTATCTTTTGTTTTGGTTTTTTTTTTTTTTTTTGCGGCTAAGTGTTTTAGACGATATGTAAATATTGTGAGGACTCCGACCATTTTTAAGGAATTCCTTTCCTTTCGTTTATCATTTTAAGTATTGGTTTTCGAAGATAGATTTATGTCTTATCATTTTAACTTTCCAACAGCTTTATTCGAGCATTGGTTTCTGAAAAGATATTTTATGTTTGTCATCCGAAGTGTCAACGAATTCCTTTCTTTTTCAGAAAGGATTGAAGCAATTAGGCCCAATGTGATAGTGCGTAATGAAGAACGACATCTCTTTTCACGTAATCGTATCCTACACTTAGCCAATTTGATTAGCATAAAGAATGATGCCGAATAAAATTTAGACATGAAGTGCATCTTTTTGATAATAAAATCGACCGCTATCGGGTGCTTAATACAAGATGTCTTCGACCTCAGATATCGATGGAGTTCTAAATCTAGCCGTTTGAGGCGTCTTAAGTGATAAAACTTATATTTGGTCGCTAACAGACCGTTTATATAGTAGCTAATTCTAGACGCGAACAGTCCCTAGTGTGAGCGCTTAACTTTGAACGCTGCAATTTTCCAACTTTAAAACAGCCTCTTAACAAATTGTGGGCAGTCCCCTGTCTTCGGGCGATTGGCTATCTAGGCAGTCCCCAGTCTTCGGTCGATCGACTAATTTTCTATCTTTCTCATCCCACCCCAGTGTTCGGGCGTGAAGTATGAGGGGATGGATACTGGACTATTAGCTCCATTTTGTGCTTCTTCGAGTTACTTTCCTAAAACAAGGATGCAAAGAAGAGAAACTCGGTTGACTTAAAGATGAAGACCGCATTAGAGTGTTCGTCAGACTTATCGACCCAGAGTTCGGAGCGTCTAAGGCTCATATTCGTGGGTGATGTGTGTGATCATTTGATTCCAGCTATGCCTATCATCTAAAAGTATTAGTACCAAGAGCAATAATAAAGTCGTCCGAATGGGAGTAAGAAAAAGTAAAGTTGGAGTTATACGATACCGAGAATGTTTAGAACTAATACTTCTTCAATTGGGTGATGTTCCAATTAAATTTGACCGACTTCCAGTTTAATGTTTCCAACTGATAGGATCCTTTACCGACTGCTCTCTTGACTCGCTAAGTTCCTTCCCAGTTGGCTCCCAAATTGCCCTCATTGGGCTTGTCCGGTTTTGGCTGTTTCTTCTTCACGACATAATCAACTGCATTAAAACTTCGATACCTGACTCTTTGGTTAAGGTAGTTTTCTACCCTTTATTTTTGTGCTTGCATCCGGATCAAGGCCATCTCTCTTTTGCCTTCGAGCAAATCCAAATCTATCAGCATAGCTTCCTTGTTTGACTCATCGGTAGAGTGAGCGAACCGAAGACTTGGTTCACCAACCTCCACCGAAATCAATGATTCAGATCCATAGATAAGTGTAAATGGAGTCTCCGCGGTACTGTTCTTCATCGTTGTTTGGTGAACCCATAGTGTGGCCGGGAGCTCATCTGGCCAATTGCCCTTTGATTTGGCCATCTTTTTCTTCAAGTATTCAATTATTGTCTTGTTGGAAGACCCAACATGTCCGTTCGCACTTAGGTGTTAAGGAGTTGATGTAATCCGTTTGATCCCCCATTTTGCAAAGAAAGATGTTATCTACCTCCCAATGAACTGCTTATCGTTATCACAAGTATTCTCCCTTGGAACTCCAAAACAGCAAATGATGTTTTTCCAAATGAATTTGATGATCTCCTTCTATTATATCTTTGCTAGAGCAATTGCTTCCACTCACTTAGAATAAGAGTCAGTTAAAATCAAAATAAATTTACCTTACCGAGCGTTGTAGAAAAGCGGCCCACTAGATCCATCCCTTCTTCATGAACGGCTATAGTGATGTGACCGAATGAAAGGGCTCCACTTGCTGATAGAAGAGATTGCCATACCGTTGACATTTGTCTCACTTTTGAACAAAGGTTTTGGCATCTCTCCCATTATCGGCCAATGGTAGCTGACTCTGATCAACCTTCGTACTAAAGATTTGCTTCCGGAGTGATTTCCAAACTCGTTTTCATGAACTTCTCTCATCACGTAGTCTGTCTACCCCGGGCCCATGCACTTTGCTAAAGGACCACTATACATTCACCTTTAGAGCGTATATTCCACGAGGCAATCACGGGCCGCTTTAGCTTTGAGCACTCGGGCAGCTGTCTTGTCTTCGGGAAGGGTACCTTCCTACAAGTAAGAAATAAATTTTCTTCTCCAATCCCAAGTTGTATTTACAGTGTTTACCTCGTTCCAAGTTCGGTTGAGAAGTGACTCGAACAGATGTATGATCGATCTATTGAGGTTATTTTCAGATTCAGCTGTCGAACCAAAATTAGCTAGGGCATCAGCCTCAATATTTTCTTCCCTTGGGATTTGTATTATCTTCCATTCCTAAAAAGAGATTAGAATATTGTGCATCTTTGCTAGCAATTGCTGCATTCTTGTGTCCCGGGCATTGAAGTCCCCTTGGACTTGGTTTACCACTACTTGAGAATCACTCTTGATTTCAAGTCGTTCGATTTTTAACTCCTTGGTTATTTTAAGACCTGCACCGAGGACCTCATAATCGGCCTCATTGTTAGTTGAAGCATGTAACATAATCGAATACCCTAACTTTTTGCCCGTTTGCGCCACGAGTAAAATGCAGATGCCGGCTCCTTATATGTTTGAAGCATCATCCATGTAAATGGCCTAGACTCTGGGCTCGGGTTCTTTCATCATCATCTCTTCTTTCTCCGCCTCCGGAAGAATACTTGCGCTAAAATCTGCAACAAAATCAGCCTACACTTATTATTTTATGGCAGTGCGAGGCTGGTAAGTGATGTCGTGTTCACTCAGCTCGACCACCCATTGTATTAATCTTCTCGATAAATCCAGTCGATGTAAAATACTTTGTAAAGGGGAAGTAGTAACAATAGAAATAGCATGGCATTGAAAGTATGGTCTCAATTTTCGTGCAGCAATAACAAAGTGCTAGTTTCTCTAAGCGTGGGTATCTTGTTTCTGCATCGAGTAGAGTTTTACTAACATAGTAGATAGAAAATTGTTTTAACTCTGTCCTCCCGACGAGGGCTGCACTTACAACTGCTTCTGAAATGGTGAGGTAGACAAACAATACTTCCCCATCCACCGGTTTTGAAAGCAGCAGAGAGTTTGCTAAGTATTGCTTTAACTCTTTTAAGGCCTGTTTGCATTCGGCGTCCAATCAAAGCTTGTGTTTTTCTTCAAAACAGAAAAGAACTTATGGCACCATTCAGATGACCTCGAGATGAACCTGCTGAGATAGGCTACTTGACTGGTCAATCATTGGACTTCCTTCACCGTTTTGAGCACGTCAGGAATGTCGTCAATTGCCTTGATCTTGTCCAGATTTGCTTTAATTCCTCTTTGTCACACGATGAATCCCAAGAACTTACAGGATCCGACTCCGAATGCACACTTCTCCAGGTTCAGCCTCATGTTTAATTTCCTAAGTACTGCAAAAATTTCTTTCAAATGATCCATATGATCTCTCGCCTTCAACGATTTCACCAACATATCATTAATATATACTTTCATTGTCTTCCCAATCATGTCTTTGAACATTCTTGTGACCAACCGTTGATAGGTAGCCCCATCTTTTGAGATCTAAAGGCATGATCGCGTAACAGTAAGTCCCCTTGTCCATTATGAATGAGGTCTTTTCTTGATCCTTTGGTTCCATTAAAATATAATTATATCCCGAATAGGCATAAAAAAACTCAACATTTCATATCCTACCACCGAATCGATCAACCGATCGATGTGAGGAAGTGGGAACGAATCTTTCGGGCAGGCTTTATTTAAGTCGGTGTAGTCCACACACACCCTCCCTTTTCTATTTTTCTTCAGGACTTCAACCGTGTTAGCTAGCCATTCCGGATACTTCACTTTCCTAATGAATCCATTCTTGAATAACTTATTAACTTTGTCATTGATCACTTTCTTTCTAAATCCCCCGTTCGGCCATTTTTTCTACTTCATCGATCGGTGCGTTGGATTGATATTTAGCTTATGTGTAGCGACTTTTGGGTCTATTCTCACCATGTCCGCGTGGGAACAAGCAAAACAATCGGAGTTGTCTCTAAGAAATGAAATGATCATTGTTTTCATTTCGGGTGCTAACTCGACCCCTACATACACTTTGCGATCAGGTAGATCTTTAAACAAAACCACTTCCTCCAAATCTTCTATGGTCATATCATTAGCCTTTTACTTATTGGGTTCTCTAACGCAAGCTGTAATCTATGTCTTTTTCCGTAGGAGTGTGTTCTTTTTTTGCTCCGATCAGCCAAGGATTTTGGTTGCTGTAATTGTTATTGTTGGGCGTCTGACACTGCTCTTTACTGCTGCGGAGTAACACTCACGAGCAATCTCCTGCTCTCCTCTAACTTCGCAAACTCCCTACGGAGTTGGAAACTTAACAACTTGATGCAAATTAGATGGCACTGCTCCCATCACATGGATCCATGGCCGACCCAAAATAACATTGTAGGCCATTTGTCCACCCATCACTATAAAAAGGGTCTCATTCTCAACACCTTCTGCATATGTTTTTATCATAATTTCTCCCAGAGTCGTCTCACGTGAATTATTGAATCCCGATAGCACAGTAGACTTTGGTATGATCTTATTGGTCAGTTGCAACTGTTCTACCACCCTAGACTGGATGATATTAACCAAGCTACCAGAATTTATCAAAACTCTCTTCACGTTTGCATCATCAATCCTCATTGTAACTACCACTGCATCGTAATGGGGATGTATCCTTTAATCGAAATCAAAATCTCTGAACACGATGTCATCATTCATACTTTCTCGTGTCTGTTTATCCCGTGTGAATGAAACTTTAGCATACTTCTTTGTCGTATACGTTACTCCGTGGACCTCAGCCCCTCAAGAAATGACATTCATCGTTTCCTTGAAGCCCGGGGGCTTTAGTGGCTGGGGTTTGCCTCTATATCTATTTTTAGCTAAATTTTCCTTTCCTATTTCAGTTAGATATTCCGTCAACTCACCCTTTTTGAGCAAATGCCTCACCTCGTAACGCAATGCTTTACAATCCTTGATGGTGTTTTCATGATCGTGATGGAACGCACACCACAAATTTTCATCTCTGCTGCCCAAACTAGTTTTCATTCGTCTGGGGAACTTTACCACCTTCTCGCCCTTTTCTCTTAATGCATTCACCAACCCGGCTGCTGAAATGCAAAAGTTGTACTCTGAAATTAGGAGGCAGTGGGTCCATCAAAACTAAGGATGGACCGGGCTGCCCTTTTCGCTGACTCCTAAAACTACTAGCTTCGTGTTCATTTCCGCTTTAACGAGGAAACTGTAGGGCTCAAATTTCTCCAATCATTTTCCACCCTCCATGGAGGAGCCGGCCGATCATAGCGTCTATTATAGAAAGCTAACTGCAATTCTTCTTCTTCTGATTGATCTTTGGATCGCACTCGCGATGGAGATCATCAAAAGTAGTTGGGGTGATATCTCTCAATCTTTCTCTAAACTTCTTGCATGTCTCCGATGCATGCATACTCAAATTTTTT
This sequence comes from Petunia axillaris subsp. axillaris, assembly GCA_029990575.1. Taxonomy (NCBI): domain Eukaryota; kingdom Viridiplantae; phylum Streptophyta; class Magnoliopsida; order Solanales; family Solanaceae; genus Petunia; species Petunia axillaris. The sequence continues at coordinate 17,052,829 of JARKNS010000009.1, forward strand.
ATAAAATCCAGACAATACTATCTCTCCTCGACCTGAGGGATGGACATCTTCTCTTAGTTAAACCGCTCCATAAATTTTTTGATTGTTTCATTCGGTCACTGTTTGATATTCAATATGTCCTCCACTCTCCTTTCCACTTTCTTAGCTCATGTATGCGCCAGATGAATTTCGCAGCCATTTCATTGAAACTTGTAATCTCATTTTCGGGCAACTAAATATACCACTTCAAGGCTCCACCCCTAGGTGTCTCACAATATTTCTTAAGACTCACGGTGTTGATCTCTTAAGCTGTTAAATCATTCGCTTGCACTGCTACTGTAAACAAGTCCACATGATCCCTCGGATCACTGGTTCCATCATAGCGAGTTCTCTGGTAACTTAAAACTTTTTCTGAATTTTCAACGGAGCGATGCTCGGCAATAACGGCCGCTTTGAAATTGACTTCGTGGCAGTATCTTCAGACAACTTTGGAACCCCTGGCGGCTTTCCATAAACTATTTCATCTCTCTAAACCTCTTATCCACTGAATCATCAACATTGTCTATAATGTAGCCATCATCCTTGCTTCTATCCCTATGGAGGCCGGAGCTCTTGCAGGCACAACGGCAGTTCCTGACCCTCCGGATTCAACTCCCGCTTCAGGTCCCCCTATTATTGCACCCTGAGGAACAGAGGTCGGAGTGCCTGCAGGGGGTGTCACTGGGAAGACGAGCGCTCTGTGACTTGTAGAGCTAGACAAAAGTACCAACTGCTCACTTATCTTCTCCCAATGCTTGTCTTGTTTCTTGAGGAATTCCACCAATAATACATTCGTATCAAATGATGTAGCTTTGACCGCAGTCTCCTTACCAGGCCTTTATCCAAGGGCAAGTTCAACTGTGAACTGGCCGCATTGCGGTCCAAAGGCGGATCCTGTTCATGGTGGGATGATTCACCGCTCACCTCCTTAGCGCCTAGAACCTGAGCCCCATCAACGGGGTTAGGTTGTAGCACGCTGTCACGGCCAGTGGTGTTGCACTGTTCGTCTGCCATTGCACATAAAAAGAAGAAATGTAAGTAAAACTAACAACGAATCTCGGAATAAAATGATTGTCTGGGCCCCACGGTGGGCGCCAAATAATATTTTCTATAATATAATTTCAGGTATCACAATTAAATTTATATTTAGTTGAGCCATAGACGACCGTTTATATCGAAATCTGGTCGGTTAATTTCTGAATTTATGTTACAGACTAAATTAACAAAGTGATCGGATTCAGAACGGGCGATTAATGAATTACTCATTTTTCCGGATGAAGTTAGGACACGTAAATGGAATAAGTTATCAGTGCGATAAATAACAGAATAATGTGGAACACATGAGATGAATACGATGTTAAATCAAAGTAACAATGAGACCGTTTTGATATTATCGACTATCTGAATAAGCGACCGAGTTTTATAATTAGCGACAGTAGATCTACTTGAGATAATTAATATAACAATTAATAGTCAAGACTGAATCAATTGAAGACAATGACAATCAATGATAGGCGAGCAAAACGGCAACAACGATTAAGAGAGATAATCAAGTAAGAGAAAGTAATATAATAAAGCTCATTCAATCGGTCGATCGCTTGTGCTCCGATGTTAAGGATGAACTTCGTCTCCTCCTCAGTAAAGCAAAGTAAAATAAGATTGAACCTTAAATAATAGCACAGCAAAATGGAGAGACAATTGCAATCTACAGTAATAAATGAAAGTGTATTGATGAAAGCTTAATGAGAGGTTTTGTTCAGTAGAAGGTAAAGTACAAGGAAGAGGGGTAGGCTATATTTATAATTGTAGACTGTCAACCCTAATGGAACTTCACCCTTTGCACGTTTCTCATTATCAGATAATGCCTATCTCCATGTTTAACGTCCTCCCGAAAATAGCGGGATCAGTTGGGGATGAGCTAAGGATTATCTCCCGCTAGCAATTGGTCGACTACCTCCATAATAATTGCATCTGAATCTTTGGTCTGTCAATTTCCCAACCTCCCGTTATTACTCGACTCTGGGCAACGCCACTAATACGAAGTTGACTCCAATATTCTTGCTTTGTCTGCCACGTCACCAATCATATGAGGTGAGCGTACATCCGAATTCTGACCAATACAGTATCATAAGCATCAAGATAATGCTGCAAAACTAATGAAGATATAAAGGCAGTTAGAAATAAAAATTAAGGGATTTAAAAATAAGTGTGATACATATATAAGGAGAGAGGGTTCATTAGGTGTGTCCCTAGAACGAGGACGCTAACCCTTATCTTACGGGTCGTGGGGTAATTTCATTCTTAACATTTCAGGGACATATTGGAAGAAAATCTTGATTGATTCCTAAGGAATTTTTACTTTCTCTCTCTCTCTACCTTTATGTGTATCTAATAATTTCTTATTTAACTTTCTCTTTCTTTCAAATGCATGAACAACGGATTTGACTGAATTAACTATTGTTTCAAGTGAAAGTGAGAACCTTTATTTTTTCCATCCTTCTATCCCTATTAAGTAGTAAGTAGTAGTATTATTTTTCGTTTAGTCTTAGAAGAGAAGTGGAAAAAATAGATCATTGTTTCATTTGTCTAAGAATCTTAGTTTCGTTACTAATACTTATTTATGTATATTCCAAGCTGGACAAAATTATAAGCACTTTTTGATTTATCTACGTGTTTTGTAAGTATCAAAAGTCAGGTTTCTATAAATTAAAATCAGTCATAAACCATAAGTTGGTCATTCCTAATTTATTATTTTTCAGCTTATAAGCACTTTTAGTTTGACCAAGTATTTTACCATTTTAATCTCTAAAAAATTTTGTAACCAATGAAATATCATTTCTAAAATAAAATTTTCAACCTCTTACTCGTTCTATATTTGCCTTTGTTATTTTTAATGTTAAAAAAAAATAATTTTATATTTTTTGTATATAACTTAAAGGATAGTTTAGTCATTTTAATAAAAATGTACTAATCAGCATTTTTTTACCAAACACACCAACTGCTTATTACTAGTTTCAGCACTTCTATTCAAATACGTAACTGTTTATTTATAAAACCAGTTGCAGCACTTGATGCTTATCAGCTACTTTAAATCAGCTAATCCAAAACGGGCCCATACTCCTCTACTACAAGAGGGTCTTTACTTGTTTTCATTATTGAATTTGCAAAATTGTATGAGAAAAAGTGTTTATTTCTAATTAAATTTTTCTCAAATTTATCTTCTTTTTATCTTTTATTATGAAATTTTCGGAATACATTGATTACCTTTAAAGGTTCGAAACAAAATTAAATTCTCTATCAGGAAATAAAAACCAATTTAATACCTTATTATATTTTCTCATGATACTTGTTAAATATGAGATGGTGACCAGCTTTCTTTATTTTCTGTTCAATTCAATGCAGTAGATTTTTACTGATTCCCATTTTAATCAACTTGACATTGAACCTCACTTTGGTTCTAAGGCTATTTTATTGATGCCTCTTCCACAAAGGCAATGTCGATTTTTTTCCACTATATGTGCATGAGAATTATAATGGTTTCAATTGTGAAATCCATTCATTACAAATTAGCTGAATTAGGTCATGATTGTATAATTAGTTAATTTCTTTATTCACACTACACCAACTAGCTAGACGTGGATGTAGACACACATATTGTGGTCCAATGAATGTCACTATGCACCCATTTGGCGTCAAATAAGGGGTCACTTTTTTTATGTTTATTAACCTCCTTCCTTTCACTCTATAGCAAGGTTTAGAGTATATATATATTTTAATCATCCTCCGGACATAAATTCTTCAAATATTTAGTAATAAGATTTGCTAAAAATTACATAAAGATATATATATTTTAAATTGTTAAACAATATAATATTTTATACTACCACTTTGATATTGCTATATAAATTAAAACTAAGATAGTATTCCTCCAGTTCACTTTAAGTGTCATCTTTTTGGCCATTAAAAATAGTCTAAAATAAGTGTTACTTAAATTAAAAAAACATTAGTTACCTTTTTCCAACTTACCCTTGCTCATTCAAATAGTACTTACTTCAGTTTAAAAATAAATTAAAAAGAGATAAATAACAATATAGTCAAATGGCTTAATTTTATTATATTTTTTAAGGAGTGTGCACAAGCTAAAAATGACACCTAAAGTGGACCGAATTGAGTAGTATTTAGTTATTTGCTTTAAGTTTTTTTTTAAAGAAATGAGTTCAAACTTCTCCACATTGAACGTGTAATCAACCAAATTAAAGTCGCTAGCAACAATACAAAATTGTATATAGGTAAACTAATTTGATAATCATAAAAAAGGTGACTTTACAATTTATACATTTTCACACTAGCTAGTAATGTCTTTATAAGAGAATTTACTTACGCGGTGGTGAAAAATAGTTTTGGGGGGGGGGGGGGGGGGGTGGTGCCCCTTGGTTATGTGGCAGGGAGTAGGGTGAAGAGATGGGTTTGGGTGGAGGGGGGGCAGGTTATCATCGAAGGATGTAAAAACTCAACAGCAAAGTTTGACCGTCAAGAAAGGGAATCAAAAGACGGTAAAAAACACATGCCATTGCCAACCCTATAAATTGTTGTTTCTAACTTCTTGTTTATAAACACTTTAATTTTCTGTTTGTATTGGATTGATTATTAAAAGCCTGCTTCTTGTTGTATCTCCACTGTCAAAATTTTAAATAAATGCATCTCGGTAACATCATCATAATCATGCCTCAACTTTGCCTTTCCCTTTGCCACCATGTGTAAATAGGTGAGAGAGGAGTAAATTATGACTTTTGACCCTATTATCATTGACTAACCCTAGTTTTGTTTGAATAATGAGTTTTTTAAATCATCTTATATTTGTAAATATAATTTATTGATTTGTTCATGGAAAGATATAATTGTACGGGCTTAAATCAGTTTAGGATCACAAATCGAAATTGGGTTGGAACACAAGTAAATCTTCGTATCAAAATCAAGAAAATGCTGAGAATTAGCGTAAATACGAGAAAATAACGTGATTTCAATATATTGCAATGAGTACAAATTTTGCCAGAGTTTCTGTATATATTTCTGAACGAATACAATGTAAAATGAAGTACTATTTATAGATGCAAGAGCCTGCTCCACGCTCTCTATGACTTGTCGTGACCAAACCCACGTCTGAACATTTATTGATGGAATTAATGGGATAAAGTAGTGGGCTGAAGTAGTGGTTTGCTGAGCCGTTACAACCGAGGTATCCTACCGAGGTGTAAATATGTTACTTCTGAGGTGCGACTCTGTCGTTCGGTTGGAGCGAGGATCACCGAAGCGCAGTTTAAGGCTCGCCTTCGGTGATAGCCTCGGTGCCTGGCTTCAGCAACTCACCCGCTTGCCTCAGTTTACAGCTTGTCATCATATGCTCGGTCGCCATCAGATCATGTTACCGAGATGACTCATAATAAGCCGATTTTTAGCCAATACAATAATATCGGCAGAACTCTGTAAAAGTTATTTAAAAGTTCATATTGATAGTTCTCATCTTCTTATTTATGCGAGCACTAAAAAAGACGATTTCCAATGTAATCGAACTATAATGGGTTATCTAGAAACCACCAAGTGTAGAGGTAATTTTTCTCTCGTTTCCACGCTCTATTAAAGGTCGGTTAACTAGATTAAATTAAACTAAGGAATGCTAGTCTACCTGTATATATTTATTTATATTAGGGGCGTGTACACGTACAAATGTTACAAATAATTTACTGTCACTGCAGAATATATTGAAACTGGATTCTATTTATTCAAAAAACATCTCTGACTGAGTGTATCCAAGTTTCTTTTCCTTCTTAATTTCCTTTTCTTGCTTAGTAAATTAATCCACGTGTACCTAATTGCAACATGTTGAGCATTAAATAATTAAAGGATAATTGCCACGCTGATATTAGTTTTTTTTATAACCTTTTTTCCTCTTACGACTTATATGCTACCAGCATGTGCATTTGCTGTTAGAAAGGGCATGAAGTCAAGAAATTAAAGACCAAAAAGAAAAAAAAAATTGAAAGAAGAATTTTCTTGTGCGATTGAAAATAATTGTATGGGCCTAAATCAGTTTAGGATCACAAATCGAATTTGCGTTGGAACACAAGCAAATCTTCGTATCAAAGTCAAGAAAATGCTGAGAATGAGCGTAAATGCGAGAAAATAGCGTGATTTCAATATATTGCAATGAGTAGAAATTTTGTCAGAGTTTCTGTATATATTTCTGAACGAATACAAGAATGAAGTGCTATTTATAGATGCAAGAGCCTGTTCCACGCTCTCCATGACTTGTCGTGGCCAAATCCACGTCTGAGCATTTATTGATGGAATTAATGGGATAAAGTAGTGGGCTGCTGAGCCGTTACAACCGAGGTATCCTACCGAGGTGTAAATATGTTACTTCGGTGGTGCGACTCTGCCGTTTGGTTGGAGCGAGGATCACCAAAGCGCAGTTTAAGGCTCGCCTTCGGTGATGGCCTCGGTGCCTGGCTTCAGCGAATCACTCGCTTGCCTCGGTTTACAGCTTGTCATCACATGCTCGGTCGCTATCAGATCATGTTACCGAGGCGACTCATAGTAAGCCCATTTTTACCCAATACAGATAGTCCCCACACGCCTCGGTCAATTACCGAAGTCACGGAGGAGTGGAATGAAATTCCGCAGCAAAGCAACGTGGCTCAATCTTATCCAAGTGTTTCAAATTTTGTCAACGGTTCGCGTCCCTTCAAATTACTATTCATTGACACGCGTCAATCGTTCGTTGGCTGTACGAACAGTCACGCCGTTTACTTTGCTTTCCCCAACGTTACAATGATGAAGGCTATGATACGTGTCTTCTCCACACCTATAAATACTTCCTCACCAAGCCATTCTCATTACTTCCAATATCTGCAAGCAATAGTGATAAGAAAAAAAGCAAGAACTTCCACTGCTCACTCCGATCAATTCTCCTCTGTTAAAAATCTCAAGCTTTTAACTCCATAATCATGTCTGCAACACACTCTAGACAGGATTCAAGTGACTCTGGTGAGAGAGAATGGATTTCACAATATGCCATCGCTGTAGCTAGCGGCGACGTTATCGCCACTGCACCGGCGATTCAAGCTATCACGGCAGAAGGCGGTGGGGAGGTAACATCCATCGTCGGTGGCTCTAGGCGGTGTAAGGAGAGAGCCAGGTACGATATAGCCGCTCTGAATGAAGATGTCAGTATAGGGGAGGAGGATGAAGTCATCGGTGATGACGCCATGGCGGTAGTTGGCTCTGACGTTGAAGGGGTCAGTCACAGGGATGACGATGGCGAAGGCGATGACGCCGAGAGCGAGGATGATGCCGAGGCCGAAATTGAAATCGAGGGTGAACTGCCCGCTGCCGAAAGTGGGCACGATGCCGAGGTTGGACCTTCGAGCCCTGAGAAAAATTTACCAAAGATTCCTCTCGAGCAGGAGCTCGAGCCCCATCAGATCATTCCATCGCACTTCGACAATGGAAATGATTTGAAGCTTCAAAAGCAGTCAGCCGATCAAGAGGGGCTGAACAGGAACGTACAAGTGAACACGACTCCGACTCGAATTACTCAAGCTCACATTCATCCGGTTCGGAAGAACTGTGCATTCGAGCTCGAGATGAAGATAATTATCCCCGGCCCCACTAGCAGAGTTTGCCACCATGTGGAGGGGTTATCTTTTGCGTATACCTACCCGTTCACCATTGGTTTCACCCTACCTGTTCACAAGATTATTGACGATTTCTGCCGAGCATACAACCTATGCTTGGCTAAGTTATGCCCTGGCATCTAGAGGGTCGTACAATGTCTGGATTGGCTGAGTACGAAAGCTGGGGTGGATTTCACTTTGCAGCATCTCATTTCTCTCTATTACCCTTACTTCCATAAAGCCGGGGTTGTGGCTCTAAACAATTGAGGCAAGTATGCGCTTCTCCATAAAAGCGAGGATCACGGGGACCGAGACTGGAGTGATCGTTACGTTCTTTTGGAGACCGGCGTCTTATCTGCCGAACCTAATTTCTCAGAGAGGTGGAATAATACACGTAAGTGTTCCTTCTTTCTTGATTTCTTCTTCTGCTTCCACTCTTGTTTGCTAACTTCAACCTATTTTTGTTCCTTAGCTAACAAGGTTGCTATCGTCTCCCCCCCCCTCTCCGATGGTTTGACCGAATGGGGCAGAGCTGTGATCGGGGCCCGTAAACGTCCCATTCGGTCATGGATGGAGATGGCTGCTGACTTCGGTTGGCAATGAAAAAGGCACGGTAAATTGTCAATAATTTTCTACCTAAGCTGTCATTCAAACTCTTTTGATTTTATCATTGACTTCTTTCTCCTCGGTACTAGGTTTTCCAAACCGTGCCATCAACAAAAAGAAAGACAAGAAGAAGAAGAAGAAGAAGAAGAAGAAGAAGAAGAAGAAGAAGAAGAAGAAGAAAGACGATGAAGATACCGAGTCGGATGATGATCTGGCTTCGGTGACAAGTCTAGCTGGTGACCTGAAGGAGTTGAAGGCTTCACAGCCTTCGAAGATTTCAAAAGGGTCCTCGGGTCAAGGATCCTCAAAAGGTAAACCTCACCCTTGGTTAACTCACTGGATTTTACTCCTCTTCATTTCTTTGCTCAAGATTCTTTTATGTTGTCCTTTGTAGGTGTGAAAAGGAAGAGGGCGGTTTTCAAGAAACCCTCTCGCTCTGTAAATCCTCGCACCGAGGTGGCTACTTCCCCTCGGCCTGAAGTGGCGGGGGAATCGCGCCGAAGGTTGATTGATGAGCTCGATGACGATGCTGCCGAGGGCTTAGTAGCTCGAAGAGAAGTCGAGGTCGTGGACCTTGAAGATCAAGAGCAAGACTCCGAGCCGGCAGTTGCCAAGGCCAAAGGCAAGGTCAAAGTTGGGGAAGCTGGGACTGCTGTCATTGAAAAGGGGGCTGACGTCGGCGCGGTTAAGGCGCAATCCAAGCCCGCGAGGGTTTCATCCTCTGTGGGATCTTCACGAAAGCTCGAGGTGCCAACTTCTATGAACCTATTGGCGAGCTCCCGAAGGGACATCCTGAGCCTTATGCCTTTGCTCGGCCCAGAAGAAGATAAAGTTGTGTAGTCATTTTTTCCAACTAAGCTAGCCAACACCCTCGCCGCCAATGCTCTTAGAGTAAGTTCTGTTTTGTCGTCTTTGATTTTACCTCTGTCTTCGGTCAATTGCTTACAATGTTTCTTTGATCATCCCCATTTAGAGCTTCATTTTGTCACTGAGGGCTATCGAGGTTGAGACCTTGAGGAATGAAGAAGTTCAGCGTGTTGCCCATGCATGGGATAGGCAAAGGGACAACTTCAACGCACAAATAGCAGAGTTGAAGGCCAAGTTGTCCAAGTCTCACTTCGATTTGCGCAAAGCTGAGGCTGCCTTCGAGGCAAAGATTCAAGCCCTCGGTAATGGCTTCAAAATTGAGCGCACGAGGCTAGAAGCTGAAGTTGCAAGACTTAATGCCGAGCTAACTCAAGCCAGGGGCAAATTTGAAGAAATGGCCAAGAAGCACCATGAGCAGCTAAGGGACCACGTGCTTCATATTTGGATATTGGAGGGTGAAAGCTCCAAGTTTCCAACTCTTGAAGCCGAGGCTAAGTCACTTCAGGAAGAGGTTGCTGACTGCAAAGCTAGGGCCAAGATCAAGGCCAAAAGAGCAGAATTGGACAAACGTTGGTCGGTTATCAAATCTAGATTGAGGCTACTTAAGCAATGTCGTGCTGGTGAGCTCAATTTGGAAGAAGAAATTGCCAAGGCTAAAGGCAAGGCAGCTCAAGCTCAAGCTATTATCGATGACCTTCCATCAAGTGAAGCTTCGAGCGAGGATGAAGAAGAAGATGAAGATGATGAGGATGCCGAGGGGTCTTCCGAAGAGGGAGATGATGATCCCGAGGCGTAGATTCCTGCTTTCAGCTTCTGTTCTTTATTTTTGTACAAGCCTTCGGGCTTTTATGATGTATATAATCTTGACCTTCGGGTCAACCTATTTTTGATGAAAACAATTAGCCTTCGGGCTTTTTAATGATATGATTTTGTGTTTCATCTTAAATGTTAGCTCTTGTATGAACCGAACACTTGAAATAATTTGCTTGCAAGACTTAAGAAAATAAAAACGATGTGAACTTAGAACGACGTCTCATCCTCGAGTCAATGCATTCGGGACATAACTTCGATTAGTAAAATCGTAGAAACAAAGAGATGCTAAATCAAGTTTATTTCACTGATAATATCAACGAGCCATAATCGAATTTTTACGTAAGACCAAGTCGAGGTGGACCTTGGGCGTAAAAACAAATTGCCAACATGCCACTATCGGGCGTAATTACAATGTACTAATCTATTCCCTGGGTGCCAGTCCCCGATTGTCGAACGATAGACTTCGGTTGGGAGGCTTAGTATCAACCTCGGTTGCAACCCGCCTCTTACTCCCCCCCCCCCCTAAATTGTTCGGGTGTGAATCTTGATGAATATCCGAGCACTGAAAATCATTATCCGCTTCCTGAAAAGGTCAAGAAAAATGAAACGAGGAGCAAGTTAGTACATTTCGACCGAGGCCGTAGGAGCATTTTTCGGCTCGAGGCTGTGGGTAATTTAAAATGATCAAGGAATGTTTACCTCGATTAAAAGTAGTACAGCTTCAAATTAGAGATGTTCCAGTTCAAGGGTTCGGGTACGCCTTGCAGATCTTCAATTTGATTAGATCATTTCCCAACAATTGCTCTGACTTTGTAAGGTCCTTCCCGGTTTGCGACGAGTTTTCCCCCGTTCTGCTCCTTCGTTGATTGGTTCGTAGCCTTCAGCACATAATCGCCAACTTTAAAATTTCTAAGTTTGGCCTTCCTATTGAGATATGCTTCGATCTGTCTCTTTTATGCAACTAGCCGAACCAAAGCCAACTCTCTTTTCTCCTCGAGCAAATCCAACTCTATGCGCATGGCTTGTTGATTCGCATCCCCGGTGGTGTGAGCATACCGAAGACTTGATTCGCCCATTTCCACAGGGATAAGGGAATCCATACCATAAGCAAGTGAAAAAGGGGTCTCACCGGTGCTATTCTTTTTCGTTGTTCGCATGGCCCACAACACACCTGGCAACTCTTCGGGCCTAGGACTTTTCTTCTCACCGAGCCTTTTCTTGAGATTTTCAATTATCATCCTATTTGAAGATTCGGCTTGGCCATTGGCACTTGGATGATAGGGGGTCAAAGCGATTCTTTTGATTCCCCATTGTTTAAAGAAATCAGTGATGGCTGCTCCCATGAATTGTTTACCATTGTCGCAAGCGATTTCCCTTGGGACACCGAACCTGTAGATGATATTCTTTCTAATAAAGTCGATTACTTCTTTCTGTTTGACCTCGGTGAGAGCTCCTGCTTCCACCCATTTTGTAAAGTAATCAGTTAAAACGAGGATGAACCGAACACCATCTTTTCCCTTCGGCAAGGGACCAACAATATCCATCCCCCATTTCATAAAAAGCCATGGCGACACGACCGAATGCAAGGGTTCGGCTTGTTGATGAATCATTCGTGCATGGCGTTGACACTTGTCACATTTTTGCACGAAGGCCTTTGCATCTGCGTTGATGGTGGGCCAATAGTACCCAGCTTAAGTACTTTGTGCACCAAAGACTTTCCCCGCGAGTGATTGCCACACTCGCCTTCGTGTATTTCGGCCATCGCATATCTAGCTTCTTCTAGACCCAAACATTTGGCCATCGAGCCGCAATACAACCTTCTATACAAATTACCCTCGATCATAGAGTATGAAGCCGCTTGGGTCCTTAACTTTTTAGCTTCTTTCTTATATTGGGGGACAGTCCCCGAGTCGAAGTAAGAGATAAACTTACTCCGCCAATCCCATTTGTGGTCCACCGAGTTGACTTGCAATTTCATCTCTCTCATTTGCACAGAAAGCAACCGAACCACTGAATCAGTCCCCGGGTGAACTTCATCGACTGCCAAACCCAAGTTTTCCAAAGCATAGGCTTCGGTGTTTTCCTCTCGAGGCACTTGTTTGATTTGCCATTCTTGGAATTGGGCCAAAATCTTTTGTGCTCGGTCCAAGAATAGCTGCATTCTGGGCTCCCGAGTCGTGTATTCACCGAGCACTTGATTTACCACCAACTGTGAGTCGCATCTCAACTCAATTCTTTCTACCCCCATTTATTTAGCTAACTTCAAGCCTACTAAAGCTGCTTCGTATTGGGGCTTCATTATTAGTTACCCTTTTTAACCGAACGGAGTGCCTGACTTTCTCCTCGGTGGGCACTTTCAACACTATGCCTAGTCCCGAACCCTTGGAATTAGGTGCCCCATTGGTGTGAAGTATCCATAGTCCCGAAGTTGTTCCCTTCGACATTGAATTCTCCTTTTCGGCTTCGGCAGGATCCCAACACTAAAATCAGCTACGAAGTCAGCCAAGACTTTGGATTTGATGGTTGTTCGGGGTTGATAAGTGATGTCATACTCGCTCAATTCTACTGCCCATTTTGATAACCTTCCCGATAACTCAAGTTTATGCAATATAATTCTCAAGGGGAAGGTTGAAACTACTACTATTGGGTGACATTGGAAATAAGGTCGTAGTTTTCGAGCAGTAACAATTAAAGCGAGTGCTAGTTTTTTCAAGTTAAGATACCTGGTCTCAGCATCGAGGAGTGTTCCGAACCAGCACTGCACTGACTGGCACCTCGGATACCTCCAAGTAGACCAGCAATGTTTCACCATCTGTTGGCTTGGCGAGCAACGACGCGTTAGCCAGATAGCGTTTCAATTCTCTTAGCTCTTCTTTGCACTCCGGTGTCCATTCGAAGTGATTATTCTTCCTCAAGAGAGAGAAGAATTTGTGGCATCGCTCCGAGGACCTTGAGATGAAGCGACTCAAGACAGTGATTCGATCAGTTAAGTGTTGAACCTCCTTCAGCCCGGTCAACTCTTCAGAGATCTCTTCGATTGCCTTGATCTTATCTGGGTTAGCTTCGATTCCTCGTTTAGAGACAATGAATCCCAAGAATTTGCCTGACACTACGCCGAAGGCACACTTCTCAGGGTTCAATTTCATGCCATATTGCCTCAGAATAGCAAAAGCTTCCCTCAAATGATTCAGATGATCCTCCATTCAAATTGACTTGATAAGCATATCATCTATGTAGACTTCCATAGATTTTTCAATATACTTCTTGAACATGCGACATACTAGTCTTTGGAATGTCGCCCCAGCATTTTTCAAACCGAAGGGCATCACTTTATAGCAAAAAGTACCTCAGTCAGTGATGAACGAGGTCTTCTCTTCATCCTTCGGATCCATGAGGATTTGGTTGTAACCCGAATAAGCATCCAAGAAGGTTAATAGTTTGTGTCCAGCCGTAGAGTCTATTAACCTGTCTATTTGTGGCAATGGGTAGGAGTCTTTGGGGCAAGCCTTGTGTAGATCAGTGTAATCTACGCATATCCTCCACTTGCCATTTTTCTTGGGCACGACGACCACATAAGTCAGCCATTCAGGATACTTCACCTCCCTTATGAAGCCATTCTCTTGCAGCTTCGTGGTTTCGTCTTCGATTACTTTCTTTTTAACCCCGGCGTGAGGTCTTTTCTTCTGCTTCACCGGGGTGAATTTTGGTCTACATTCAGCTTGTGGGTTATGATCTCCGGATTGATACCAATCATGTCCGAATGGGACCAAGCGAAGCAATTGTTGTGGGACTTTAAGACTTCGATGATTGCTTTCTTCGACTATGGGTCCAACTCTGAGCCGACAAATACCTTTCTTTCAAGAAAATCTTTTAATAAGGTGAAAGATTCCAACTCCTCAATAGTTGAGTCCTTGGCCTTTTGTTTCTGAGGCTCTTGAATGCACACCGGAATCTTTTCAGTTTCTCCTCGGAGGTCCTCCTCGCTTGACCCCGGTTGCATTAGTTGCTATTGTTTTGGCCCGGTCGGGGCGACTCCACTTTTCAATGCAACCGAATAGCATTCTCTTGCTACTCGTTGCTCTCCCTTTATTGATCGAACCCCCCAAGGTGTAGGGAACTTGATCACTTGATGAAGTATGGATGGGACAGCCTCCATGGAATGGATCCACGGTCTGCCAAGGATCACATTGTATGCTATGTCCTCGGGCAACACTTGAAATATTTTTTCCTTGCTAACTCCTTCAGCAAACGTCTTGAGTGTGATTTCACCCAAAGTCGTCTCCGTGGAGTTGTTGAAGCCAATCAACACTGTTGACTTGGGGATGACTTCCCCTTTAAGCCACATCTTCTTAATGGCCCCGTAGCTAATTATATTGACCGAGCTACCGGGGTCAATTAGGACTCGTTTGATATCCGAGTTATTGATTCTCAACATGATGACCAAGGCATCGTGATGAGGGAACATCATCCCATCGCAATTGTCGTCATCAAACACAATTTCTTTACCCGAGCCTCCCACTCGAGTTCTCTTTACCATTGTGATCGACAGCTTGACGAATTTCTTTGCAGCTGTGAAATTCACCCCGTTCACCACTGACCCCCCCGTGATAACATTTACAACTCTCTCGGGGGTGGAGCCCGAGGTGGCTGTCCATCACCTCAAATTTTGGTGTAGTTGTCTTTTCCCTTGTTGGTAAGGAATTCAGCCAACACACCCTTCTTCAACAAATGTGCCACCTCGAGGCGCAATACTTTGCAGTCCTTGGTTCGATGGCCATAATCTACATGGAACTCGTATTGCAAATTCTGATCTCTTTTGTCTGCTGGAGTTCTCATGTTTTTGGGTATTCTTACCCCAGCGGTTCCCTTGACTACATTGACCAGCTCCGAGGTCGATATATTAAAGTTGTAGTCAGGGATCCAAGGTAATTCCTTATTCTTTGAGACCGAAGCTGGGCCTGAGGAATTTCTTTGGTTCGAGTTAGGGTGAAACTTTCCTCCGAGCCATTGGCTTACATGTGAGCTCACAAACGAGTTTCCATAGGAATTTCCCAGCCTTTGGCTGACAGGCTGCCTGGGTGAGGTGTATGGTTCGTACCTCCCCTTCGAGTTTCCTCGCGACGCTTCGGCACGATAGGAGGATTTACCTCGGTTCCTGTAGTTGCGGCCTCGGCCATTATTTTTAAATTCAGCCTCCTCCAGCCTTATTTTGGTGTAGGCTCGTTTGTGTAAATCGTCCCACTTCAGTGTTTGGTAATGTTGGAGCTCTTTTCGCAGCTCCGCAGCGGCGTCAGAGTTTCGAACATTGATACCCTTTTCAAATGCTATGATGGCTAGAGTATCATCCATCGGAGGCAGTTCCATACGCTCAGCATGAAAGTGCTCGAGGTAATCTTTGATCCGTTCACCGAGCCGCTGCTTGACCTCGCATATATCCTCCTTCCTTTGGAGAATTTTCTGAGCTCCGGTGTGAGCCTTAACGAAGGCGTTAACCATTTCTTTGAAGGTGGAAATTGACCCTGCTGGTAAGCGCATCTACCAGCGTAACACCCCTTTTTCCAAGGACTCGCCAAATATTTTCAAGAACATTGACTCGAGCTCTATCGCCGTTAAGTCATTGCTCTTTACCATTGACATGAACCCAGTCACGTATTCTTAAGGGTCGGTGGTCCAATCGTATTTTTTCAAAAAGAGGAGCTTGAAATTTTTGGGAGTTGGAGCTGGTGCTGCTTCGGGCTTGAATGGTAACTCCCTATATTGGTCGATTTCAAGCTCATCTTCGGTCTTAGCCACCCCGGGGACGCTCTCGAGGCGCTTTTCTACAAGCGCTTCGACGCGAGCCTCTACTCGGGCTTCAATTTCTCTGGTCAACCTCTCAACGTCAACCGAAGATGTAGTTTCTACCACGGTGGGAAGTGTCCCAAAGTGTGGCGTTGTGCTCGGTATATTTCCCGAACCCCCAGATGTGGCCCCATTTTGAGGTCCCCCTGTTATCGCGCTCGTAGCAACGAAGAGCGGGATGCCTCCGTTTGGAGCCACAGGCTAAGCGTCATTCGGTGTTGAGTTGTTCCTCGCCTCTAACGAGGCGCGGAATTTGGCATTGATGTTAACTTGCTCATCATGTCGCTCTTGAAGAGCTCTTAGCGAAGCAACAACAAAAGCTTGAAAGGTTTCGGCTGTCATTGGAGATGAAGAAGTGGGATCTAATTGAATACCGGTCTGACCATCGGGAGTTAACTGGTGTTCAACAGGATTTCTGCTGTTATCGGCCATATCGTCGTCGAAAGACTATGTGCTTCAACGAAAAAGGACGTTTAACTTTGGACACAAAGCGTTTTGCGACGGCGCCAATTTGTCTGGGCCTAAATCAGTTTAGGATCACAAATCGAATTTGGGTTGGAACACGAGCAAATCTTCGTAAAGTCAAGAAAATGCTGAGAATGAGCGTAAATACGAGAAAATAGCGTGATTTCAATATATTGCAATGAGTACAAATTTTGCCAGAGTTTCTGTATATATTTCTGAATGAATACAATGTAAAATGAAGTGTTATTTCACTACAAGAAAAGGGACTTTTAGCTGCAGTACTCCGTGGCGACTTGATTAGTTGCCACAGATAGTAATGGATTTGGTGGCGACGTTAAGAAGTTGCCACAAAAAGTAATAGCTTTTGTGGCGACCATAATAATTGCCACAAAAACAACACATTTAGTGGCAGCTTAAACTAGGTTGCAACAAATAGGTGTAAGTATTAGACGAAATTTCTCTTTCCCGGGCAAAAAAATTTTGGCGAATTTTTTTTTCGTGGCAATCAATTCTTTGTCGCAGGTATAGAGATATAGTGGCCACTACGTCGCCACTATATGTTAAATTTAATATTGTTTTGATTAAATTCAAACCAAAAGTCTCCTACAAAGAAAAGTAAACTAAGCAAATACTCTGAACTTATTTCTATCTAAAATAAAAAAAAAAACTACGCGCGCAAATTTTTTCCTATCAAAAAAGCCTACCCTAGGCTAGAAAACAAAATCAAAGAAACCAAGCGTCAATCGGCTGCTGCTGAAGAACTCAAATAGAGGCGTATAACTCTGCTCAGAATTTCGATCGTAAGTTTGATTTTTCTTCACTTGCCTCTGCCAAAGCTTATATCAGTGGTTGTGATATTGAGTTAGTTCGTCTCTCAATTTCTTAATTTGATGTGTTTCTCTGTGGGTTTATTTTGTTTCTCGATTTACTAGAACGAATGTAATTCCCTCTCACCTCAATTCTAAAATTATTTGAATGTTAATATTATAATGCTTCAAAGGCGAAACCTACGAATTGCATTAGTGGATGAACAGAATTGAACCTTAATTGTGATAGATTAGAAGAATCTTGTATTTTTTTGGATATTTGGTTTGATTTATCATAGCTTCTGCGATTTTGATTACTCTGATTTTACTAAAGGTCAAATTTTTAAACACTACGGAACAGTTACATCAAGTCATATGAATATATTTACAGTGAAAAAAATAAGGAACCCAAGCAACAATGTCGCTTGCTGCTCGTATGCAGGTTCATGAGCGTAGGTTTTAATACAATAACTTTGTTTTTAAAAATTGTAGTCTTACTTTTTTCCACTGGGACGATAAGAAATCTCTATCTTTCTTGTACTATCGGTTCTCTTTCATATACGACCTTGACATACCAATGAAGAAGTACTTAATATACAATCTAATCGTATAAGAATTATAGTGTTTGCTAATTAGTTTTTGAATAATACTAATATTTAATACA
The DNA here is from genome assembly GCA_029990575.1 of Petunia axillaris subsp. axillaris. Lineage (NCBI taxonomy): Eukaryota > Viridiplantae > Streptophyta > Magnoliopsida > Solanales > Solanaceae > Petunia > Petunia axillaris. The sequence goes on from JARKNS010000009.1 coordinate 17,070,582, forward strand.
TAATGGATAATGCATAGAAAGTTTTTCCTGAGCAAAGTTATTTGAGTGTGCTGTTAGTGGAACTTAATACAAGATAATATGCAGGGGGGATGTCACCTAAGCTATAACATGGAAGCAATTATTGAATATGTCTGAAGCAGGAGATCAGTCTTATTGTAGATTTAATTAGTTAGTAACTAATTTCTGTTTGGATATATTTGGTTCTTGAGTTCAATAGTATGAAATATAGGACGATAAGAAATAACTCTCATTATCAAGAAGGGAAGGTGACAGTAATTCCTAGAAACTTACAATGATGATTTTTTCAAGCTTTTACCCTTAGAAACTAAATAAATAAAGTGATTTATAATACTTAGAATCAGTGTGTACTTCTCTTGTATATATATGCAAAAAAATTAGTTATTTTGTAGTGTTTATTTTCTCATCACTGGTTTAGAAATATTTAAACCAGTTTGCACTTCTTTTTGGTGCGTGCTATAGTTGGTTATTACTCAAGTGTACTTAGAGTAGTTCAATTCTTTAATATTCAGTTTTTGAATAGCATGTATAAGCTATAATTGTTCTTCCAACTGATTTCATGGATGCTACAGTGCTATTATGCACTCTGTCATTTAGATTAACTATAGGCAAAAATATGTTAGCTTGTCTTAATATCAAAGGACATCACAGTTGTGAATAGGATTGATGGGGATTCAAAATTTATTATCTTTATGGGACTTGGTTTTTGTGAGAATATATATTAATTTATCAAGCTTTTGTGATTTATTTAATGCACTCTTTAAAGAGATTGATGTCCTAGTAAATTTGTTTAATATGACTTGTCTTATGTTGTTAATGATTTCCTTACACTGTTTATTTATTTATTTATTAATTGGTTGCTTCTTTTGTAGAGGCTAGATATGGATAAAAGTTGGTTGAATATTAAGAATAAATGTGATAAAAGGTATATTACAGGAATGGATAACTTTCTTAATTGGGCATATGATCAACCAAATGTGAGTACTGTGATTCGATGTCCTTGTAAAGGATGCAGAAATACCGCGTTAAAGTCGAAAATTCAAGTAAGAAGAGACTTGTTGAGCAATGGTTTTTGGGATAGTTATAAAGTATGGGACTTGCATGGAGAGGTGTCAGTTAGAGTTGAAAATTCTAGTGCGACAAATAATGATGAAGTAGAGAATGATGGTGTTGAAGAGGATGACATTACCGCAATGATCCACGATGCTTGTGGATATACAAATATGGAAGATGCGAATAATCTTCCTAAGGACAATGAAGAGCCAAATGTGCATGCGAGAAAGTTCTACAAATTGTTGGAAGATGCTGAGACAGAACTTTATCCTGGTTGTAAAAATGTATCGAAATTGTCTTTTGTAGTTAGACTACTTCACTTGAAGTGCCTCAATCATTGGAGCAATAAATCGATGGACGAATTGTTGCGCTTTTTTAAAAAAGTTCTTCCGGAGGGGTCATTTGTTCCAAGTTCTTTCTATGAAGCAAAGAAAGTGCTTCGAGACTTGGGCTTGGGGTACACCAAAATAGATGCATGTGAGAACGATTGCATCTTATATTGGCGCGAGCATGCCAATGCGCAATCATGTCCTAGGTGTGGTAAGTCAAGATGGAAGAAAAAAGAGAGTGGAGGCAAGAAAGTAGCTCATAAAGTCTTGCGACATTTTCCAATTAAACCAAGACTTCAGAGATTATACATGGCAAGAGAGACAGCAAAAAAAATGAGGTGGCACAAGGAGGAACGTGTTGATGATGGTGTTTTGCGACATCCATCCGACTCCATGGCATGGAAATCCTTTGATGAGAAACATCCTACTTTTTCAGCTGAACTAAGAAATGTTCGATTAGGTTTAGCAAGTGATGGGTTCCAGCCTTATGGAAACATGAGTTCCAGTCATAGTATTTGGCTAGTGGTACTAGTTCCATATAATTTGCCACCATGGGATTGCATGAAGAGTCCGTATTTCATGATGACACTTCTCATTCCAGGTCCTAAGTGTCCAGGAAATGATATAGATGTATACTTACAACCGATGATTGAAGAGTTAAAGGAATTATGGGATGGAGCGGAGACTTATGATGCATATTTACAATCTAATTTTTTGATGCGTGCGGCTGTCATGTGGACGATTAATGACTTTCCTGCATATGGAAACCTCTCGGGTTGGTCAACTAAAGGCAAGCGTGCATGCCCTTGTTGCCATAAAGATACTCAATCAGTTTCCTTACGTAGTAAATTGTGTTATATGGGTCACCGCAGCTTTCTTCCCTTGAACCATCCATGGCGCAAAAATAAGAAGTTATTTGATGGGAAAGTTGAAAAGGGAGTTGCACCTAATCCTTTAACAGGTGATGAAGTACTTATGCAATTACAAGGTTTGGGTAATGTGTCTTATGGTAAAGGGCAAAAGAGAAAGCGTGACGTTACCAACAATGCTTACAATTGGAGGGAAAAAATACTTTTTTTCCAATTGCCTTATTGGAAGACTCTTATGTTACGACATAACCTTGATGTGATGCACATAGAAAAAAATATTTTTGAAAGTATTTTATCAACTGTCATGAATATGGTTGGGAAGACAAAGGACACGCTAAAAAGTAGATATGATTTGGTGGACCTTGGCATCAGGCAAGGGTTGCATCCAATTGAGGATGGGAACAAGGTTTTGTTACCAGCAGCATGCTATGCATTGTCCCCAGAAGAGAAGTTGAAGGTATGTAATTTCTTAGCTCATTTGAAGGTTCCGGATGCCTTTTCATCAAACATTTCAAGGTGTGTCAAGGTACAAGAGAAAACGATACATGGATTAAAAAGTCATGATCACCATGTATTATTGGAAGACATTTTTCCATTAGCAATACGTGGTTTATTGCCTAAGAAAGTGTGTGAACCAATTATAGAGATAGGCAAATTTTTCAAAAACTTATGCTCTAAGTGCTTGACAATTGAAGACCTTGATATTTTGGAGGCTGCAATTCCTATCATATTGTGCAAATTTCAAATTGTTTTTCCTCCAGCATTCTTTGATATCATGGTTCATTTGCCAATTCATTTGGCAAGAGAGGCAAAGCTCGGTGGACCAGTTCAATATAGATGGATGTACCCTTTTGAGAGGTAATATGTTATCCTATAAATTTCATTGCTATATATCTTTAGAAAGACACATTCTATTTACGAGTAATTTGCATACAGGTCTAGGCGGACACTTAAGTTATATGTCCGCAATAATGCTTGTCCCGAAGGTTCAATAGCAGAAGGTTATTTGGCCGACGAAAGTCTCACATTTTGCTCACGATACTTGAAGAATATCTCAACCAAGTTCAATAGACAACCTAGGAATGACGATGAATCTTTGTCTAATGGTGAGATGTCTATCTTTAAAAATAGTGGGCGAACAAAAGGTGGTTCAGATCCCGACACACTACCTCATGATGAGTTCAAACAAGCACGCATGTATGTACTTCAAAATTGTGAAGAGGTCTGGCCATTCATAGAGTAAGTTCTCTTGTTAATTCCAGTAGATTCACATTTTTTTTTCAGTTTCATGATCTTAACTTCAGAGATTATTAAACTGTAGGAAACACACACAAGAGATGGAAATACAAAGTCCAATGAGGAATGAAAGACATAACAATGAGTTTTTTGATTGGTTTCGTGCACATGTAGGTGAACCAAATTACATATTGTATACTGGTATAATTATTCCATGATGTTATTAGTTACAAGGCTGTTTTTTGTCTTTGTAGATCTTACAACTATCTTCACAAGGACAAGTAAATGATGATCTTATAAGCTTAGCACTCGGGCCTGAACCATTGGTCCATCGATATTCCACATTAATGGTGAATGGATTTAGATTCCAGACAAAAGATCTTGAGTCGAGAAGAAAAACACAGAACAATGGAGTTCTTGTGAGAGGAGATGATTCAGACCCTAACAAGGAGTATTATGGCGTAATGGAGGACATTTATGAGTTGTCTTATGTGGGAAATAGAAAAATTTATCTCTTCAGGTGTCATTGGTGGGATGTGGCTCACTTAGGAAAAGGATATAAAATTGACAAATATGGTTTCACAAGTGTGAATACTCGTTGTGCCTTGAATACAAATGAGTCATTTGTGTTGGCATCTCAGTGTGAACAAGTCTTCTACGTGGACGACATGGCTGACAAAGATTGGCTTGTCGTTTTAAAGACAAATCCTCGCGACCTTTTTAATATGCCTGAAAAGAATGATAGTTGCATAGAGATTGAAGAAGAAGCATTACCGCGTGAAGAAGCTTATCAACAAGAGGAAGTTGAATTTAATATCTTACACTCTCATGATCAAGAAAATGATTCTGTGGTGTCTTTACATAGAGATGATGTTAACCCACAAAGTATTGATTTAGACTATGCAACTGAACAAGTTCAGATAAGTGGTTATAATGAAGAAGATGATTTCATTAATGACAATCACATTTATTTGTCTGGGAGTGAAAAAAGTGAGGACGACTATGAAGAAGAGGACACTGATATAGACGACGATGCTATGGAGTGACCAAAGAAATCACTAAGCATGCTTTTTTTATTTGCTGCCCTGTTGCACTTTTCCCCATTCTTTTTCTATTCATTGGATATTAACATTAATAAGTACCTTTTATTAGTAGCCGCTTGTTGTTTTCCTTTTTCCATCAAAAGCAAATGTTTGTCCTGCCTTCATTGAAGGTGAAATTATCTTTTAGAAAGTCTCTTAGTAGTTTTGCAGGAACTAGTCTATTGCCGAAAAAATGAGAAGACTTATGTTATATTTTATTTCTACATATATATATATATGCTTATTTCCTGATCTTGTTTTGGCTTTTTCACTTTCTTTAGATCTGTATAATTCTTGTTTGAAGATGAGCACACAAAGAGTTTGATGCTGGTCCGTTGGATATGAGAACTACCTTTCTGAACATTGGATTAAGTTATTTTTTTCTCAATGCATAGGTAAGTTCAGAGTGTGAAATTTTATTCATACTTTCTATGTGATGTCGTAGGAGATGACAGGATTTGGACGAGGTCAAGGTGGGAGAGGTGGAAGAGGTCGCGGACGTGGCAATGTTGAAAATTCTAGAGCGACATCATACTCTAAGTCTAATCAATCACTGACGCATAGGCTTGAGCAAGCATCACAGATACGGATACAGCCACAGCCACAAACACAAGTACCCGTACAGACAGGACAATCAAGCAACCCTCGCAATGGACCCTCTATTGAAACCCAATCATCAAGAAATTTTGTAGAAAGTGTGCATCCTTCTCCAGGGACTGAAGATAGCAGTGCAGGTTAGTTCTTTATTAAAAGTTAAAAAGACATAGACAATGGAATAGTTAGTATCGGTAAGAGAAAGTCCGAAGATGATATGATATGCTGAAAATAATTCATTTTGCTAGTTCAACACTTCCAGATTCAGCCTTTTCTACTGTTGCTTCTGTGAAAATTCTATCGTGATTTCCTACACCATCTTCATTAATTTCCATTTAGTGCATTCACCTGCTGCCGATAATATGAGGCAATATCCAACAATAAGCTCAAAACTAGAATTAAATAGTGATAATGCTAATCCTCTTTTGTCTTTTTCTTCTAATATAATACTGAGAAGAAAACTAGAACATCATCTTTTTTTTTCTCTTTGTACTGTAGTTTAAGTTTGAAGTTTTCAATGAAGTCTTTGTCTTTCCTACCAAAAAAGATGTACAGTTAGTATCATCTAAACAATACTTGTACTAACCCTTTAGTTGCTTCTACTTGAACTATGTAATTAATTAATGGTCATGGACATTAGCTAAATGTAATTAATTAAACAATTTTTGTATAGTGTAAAAATTACTGAAAACAGAGCATCAATGTAACAGAACATTACCAGATCGTTTTTTTCCATTTCTTATATTTTTTTATGTAAGTCTGATTACTTTTTGCTTACAGTTTCTAACAACAAATCTAAGAAAGGCAGAGGTAGATACAAATCTATACATGTGGACATGCAAACTAAGCATGGTAGTAAAATTCCCATTATTATTCCGGATGATATTGAGAGAGCTGTAGGTCCCGGAGCTAGGATATTGTTAATTATTGTGGTTTCATTATGCGGAGCACTATCTCATTCCGAGATGGTGATTGGCAAGATATAATTATAAAACATGGAGATGCAATGTGGTTGAAGGTTAAGGTAATGATTTTATTTTCAATGTTATATTTACTTTTGTATCAAATGTTTATTACTTTCAATAGCTTTACATATTTATTCTAGGATAAATTTGAAGCTACTGGAATGCGAGAACATGTGTTGCAAGGTCTTGTTGTGAACACTATGAGAAGGCTTTTAGAGCGTGGAAGACTCGACTGCATGTTGAATACTCTCGCTATACTACTGATGAAGAGAGACTGTCTCATAGACCAGATGATGTTACTCCTGAGGATAGGGTATTTTTGGTAGGACTTTTTGGAAGTCCAGAATTCAAGGTAAGTTGATTATAAGAATGGATGACAAATTACAATTTACTTATTAGTTCTGAATTTATTGATTTAATTCTAGGCTATGAGTGAGAGAAATAAAATAAACAGGGGAAAACAGATCACTAAGCACTCATGTGGCTCAAAGTCATTTGCAGAAGTAGAGGAATCAATGGTACAAATGCATATAGCACAACTCTTTTCTAATATTTTTGATTCTCTTATGTCATATGTGCTTATAGATATTGTTCCTCTATTGCAATATATCATAGCGAAATCCTAATACTGGAGAAAAGGTAGCACCTGATCGAGTATGGGAGCTTCAACATACTCATAAGAACGACAAAGGAGAATTAGTGTGGTCAGATCCACAGTCCGAACAAATTCATGTAATTTTTTGGAATCATTGTTTTATTATTTTATTTTATTTTTCTATTTTATGTTATAAATTATTATTCATAATTACAGGGCAAGCTCCAAGAAATTGTGGATCAGCAACAATCTGCTGAAAATGAGAATCCTATGAGTGCAGATGAGATTTTAGCCACTGTTCTTGGCGAACGAACTGGCTATGTTCGTGGAAAAGGGTATGGAAAGAGACCTGCAAAAAAGAGCCGTGCGCAACAAGTAGACATAGAGGCAAGTATGTCTTGTGCAATGGAAAATATGCGTCAAGAGATGCAAGCCGAAATGGACAGAAAAATGCAAGAAGAACGTGAACACATGACTATTGAGTTGCAAAGGAAGTTAGAAGAACAAATGGCTGCCGAGTTAGAAAGAAAGCTAGAAGATGATCGTATTGAGTATGAAAGAAAGCTAGAGGATGAGCGTGCTGAGTTTCAGAGGAAGCTAGAAGAGGAGCGCGCAAACATGGATCTACATCTTGACAAAAGGATTCAACAACAGATGAATGCAATGATGATTAAAATGCAACGGGTAATTAATACTAATGTTTTGGCACTATTTTTTTTTGGAACATAATGTTTCTATAATTTTTTCTACACTCCTGCCATTTTTTTTCTACACTCCAAAGTAAGATATGTACATGCTAAATAACGTGCAGGATTTTGGACATAAGGCTCCAAAATCTTTGTACCAAAACTGTAAATAAAATAAGAAAGTGCATTAATTTCCCTACACTAAGAATAGAAGTGAAGTTCCACCAACTTTTTCTTTAGCCTAGTCAATAGTCTCTTTACGCTGCTACAAGATGATGAAAATATTTGTTGTTGTGGAACTGATATTCAATAATATAATTGAATTGCAGTGAACTTGTTAACCATTTATCAGGTGAGACTGAGTGGTTTGTTAAGATGGTTGTAAAATCCATAAAGAATTCATGTCAAAAGTTAAATGACTTTTAGATAACCTTTGATTTATTGTGAAATGTAAACCTGTATGATTAGAATACAAGTTGCGGTTCATTTTCGAATATGCTTTCTAGTACTCAATGATATGGTGCACGTTCTTGATTTTATAGGTTTTTTTCAAGTCTACATATTGATAAATCAAGTTTAGAATGCTTTCAGTCATAACCATGGTTGCTGGTTTCTCAATAATGTTTGACTAATCAAGCTTCTAGTAATGATTTCTAGTTTCTCAATAATGTGTATATATCTGCTAGTTGGTTTAATAGTGAGAAATCACTATGTTATCTTTAGTGCTTGATTTAGGATCTCATTATTTTGGAGTGCGAGTGAAAATGTAGATCACTTATATTTCAGATGTCAATTCTCCAGTCAGTGCATCCAAAATGTGTTAAGGTGGCTGAATATCAACATAAAACAACCTAGAGCCGAATGTATAAGTATTTTAATTTCCTTGTTTATTTTATTTTTGTTTTACCATGTTGTTTGGCTTTTACTATGTAAATGTTGTTGGTTGTGATGAATAAAACTTTTTCTTTCACCAAAAATATTATTGTATGAATGTATTAATGAATCTCTTATTTTATTTTTTTGTAATAGCAAGGAGAAAGAGCTTCAATGAAGAAATGAAGATGCATTGGAGTCGTTTGAAGACATTGGAACAATTTGAACACATTGGATATAGTTTGAAAACATTGGAGTATTTTTAGAGAATTGAAATTTTAGTCATGTTTTTTGTTTGTGTATTTGCTATGACAATGGGTTGAATACTTACTATTGCATTGAAATTCTACTTCAAGAAATGCTTTCTTACTGAATATTTGATGAGATCTTTTATTATTGTTAGACAACTAATATAAATAGGTATAATTTTTTTTTAAAAAAAGGTAAAATTACTTTAGGGGCGACCTTTGGGTACCACAAATGTGGAGTATTAGTGGCGATTCCTAGTTGCCACAAAACAAATTATAATCAGTAGCGACACCATTTGACACAAATATTGGGATTTTTGTGGCGAGATATGTTGCCACCATAGGCTGAATCATTCACCCAGATCTCTATCGTGGCGAATAAGGTCGCCACCAAAGGGTGACAATTAGTGGCGACCATTATTGGAAGACTATTTTGGTGGCAATCTTTAATAAGCTTTGGTGGCAGTCATTGTCGCCACGAAAGATAGATCTTTTGTGGCGACTTATCTTATCGCGACGGATGAGAATCAGCCACTTAGTATAGCCAACGACTGCATGGTCGCCACCAAAGGCCTATAGTGGCGACAGTTGAACTTTTGGTGGCGATTTTCGTCGCCACGAAAAACCCAATTTCTTGTAGTGTTTATAGATGCAAGAGCCTGCTCCACGCTCTCCATGACTTGTCGTGGCCAAACCCATGTCTGAGCATTTATTGATGGATTTAATGGGATAAAGTAGTGGGCTGCTGAGCCGTTACAACCTATGTATCCTACCGAGGTGTAACTATGTTACTTCGGTGGTGCGACTCTGCCGTTCGGTTGGAGCGAGGATCATCGAAGCGCAGTTTAAGGCTCGCCTTCGGTGATGGCCTCGGTGCCTGACTTCAGTGACTCACTCGCTTGCCTCGGTTACAGCTTGTCATCACATGCTCGGTCGCCATCAGATCATATTATCGAGGCGACTCATAGTAAGCCTATTTTTACCCAATACAATAATGTTTACTATATAAGCTTACCAAGTTGGCATTACTAACCAAGACTTAAAATCTGGTATCGGTTAGAGTCTCCGAATAACAAAATGGTAAGGAAATTAAGAAATGTGCTTAGAGATCAATATATATTCCAAAAGACTTTTTGTACACATATCCTTTTCTTTCTTTTGCAAGGAACTCTTCGTACATTTGATGTTGCTTCAATTTCATATACATTCAAACAGTCTTATATCCGTCATCTTAATTTTATAACGATATTTTATTGTAAATTATAATTAATAACTATGCTTTTTGGTTTCACATTTTGTCATATTATGTATTCTCTATAATATATTTCACCAAATAAAAAATATGAGCAAACAACGTTATTGAAAAATAGATTTAATTTGGCTGTAGTAGATTTTTTAAAATTAACAACATTTCATTAGAGGATATAAATCTACTGGCCAATCATACATGATGATCATGTTGATGACACTGATGAGATTTAGATGGCATTGTCAATCATTCATGTCTGATAGTTGAGACGACCCAAACGCAACTCTAAAGTTTATCTTGTGCTAATAGACACAACATCAATAAAAACTGTTGCACCTATATTTACAATGTAATATCTAATTATGGGATCCAATTCACCATCCTTGAGCGTACGTGGTGCGATCCTCCATAGAGTTGTACATAATGAGTATCGTTCTCATCAATTAGAAAATTTGTATACTTGGTTCAAATTTCAGAATCCAAATTCATTAGAAATCGTTCTTCCATATGGTTTGTAGTTAATATGGTACTTTTTGGATTTTAATATACGAGGTAGCCATTAATGCCTCATCTTTCGTTACCACAAGGCCGCTTTAATAAAAATGGATACCTAAAAAGTTATAAATTTTTTTTGTTAATTTCCTCTCTTTAGAAGTAGGACCATTTGATAGTGAGTTATAGAGAGAGACATAGGATTGGTACCTATAGCCTATGGGGAAGAAAACAAGGTAAATGAGTCAGTTATTGAAGACTGCTGCTGTGGTACATTAGCCGGTGTTCAGATAGGCCATATCAACCCCATAAGGAATAAAAACTGATTGAAGAAAGAAAATCTGAATAAATGAAGGTGTAAATCAGTTAGCGGCTGAGTGAGAAATTTAAATATGAGAATTAAAAAAATACAAGAATGTCACACTGCAAACCAAACTTGCAGAAGCAATTTTCAAATTGTTTTTGCCACTATAGTAGAAGTTTCACTTACCTCTCACTACTAATAACACACCAATAACCTATGGAAAAAATTCGACCATAATCATTAAAATGAATCAACGAAGAACTGGCTGGAAGCACTTCATCAAAAAGAAAAAGAAAAAAAACCTTATCAGAATGTTGACCTAGTCACATTTTTCTGGTAAGTCTGTACGAAAAAGGTAAAATAACCAACGAACAAAGTTGGTATAACTAAATTAAAAATATATTTAAATGAAATAATCGACGGAGCCCATTGTTGAATTATAAAATTTAAAAAAGATTTAATGAAATAACCAACTCAACATAATTTTGAACCGTTTTTGCCACTGAACTAGAAGTTCCCTTTATGTCTAAATTATAATTTTGTTAACACAAAGAGAGATATTAGTACTCTAGTAGCTCGGTGGTTGTGGACAGTGAATTAAGTCCGAGCTGTGATGAGTCTTTTTCTCTACATTCCGAGGCTCCACTTCTCCAGCCTTGCAGCAGGGCATGAAAGATGAGATCATCTTCTGCAAAGTACTATACTGTGATCAATATGTACACTGTCAATGACCCATGTGAAAACATTTCTTCCCAACTTGTTTGGTAACCTTAGTTCAGAAAATGGCCCCCTCTTCATATGACCATTCAATATGCTGCCATGCAAATGCAGCATATTCAGATACTATTAACGGATAATAAAATATCAACAGCATGCCCTCCACGGACATTCAGCTGATGTGGGACCGGCACTCCTCCACGGTACTACTCAATAAGTCTCTGATCAAAAGCGAATTTAGGGCGAGTTGTAACCTATTAATTTCAACTCAACTGAATGACATTGTTAATCCACCAATTCTAGAACTCGGATTTGCCTATAATTGTAAACATAGAGTTATTTACTGCAACGAACATTTATTATTGGTATCCAAAATTTGCATCATTTTTTAACACATAATTGACCTGTAATTTATATATAATCATCACTAATTCGTGAACCAACAATATCTTACTAAATATATGCAGGAGAGAAGATTATGTAGAGTCAGACCTCTCTTACTCTATAACAATGGCTCCGTATAGACTTTATTATTATTATTATAGTGATGTATTATTATAGGGAATATATGATATAATAATATAATATAATATAATTGTATTGCGTAAAAATCGGCTCACTATGAGTCGCTTCGATAACATGATCTGATAAGCAACCGAGCATGTGATGACAAGCTAGAAATCGAAGCAAGTGAGTGGATGGCCGAAGTCAGACACCGAGTCGTCACCGAAGGCGAGCCGTAAGCTGAGCTTCGGTGACATTCGCCTCGGCTGAGCAGCAAGGCCCTACCACCGAGGTCATATACATGAACCTCGGTGAAGCACCTCGAGTCAAGCGGCTTTGTAGCCCACTACTTCAGCCCACTACTTTGCCCATTAACTTCATCCATAAATCCTTCAGACGTGGGTTTAACCATGAACAAGTCGTGGAGAACGTGGGGCAAACTCTTGTGTCTATAAATAGTACTTCATTTTACACCGTACGCATTCACAAGAGATACAGAAATTCTGGCAAAATTTGTACTCATTGCAATATATTGAAATCATGTTATTTTCTCGCATTTACGATTATTCTTGCCATTTTTTTTATTTTGATACGAAGATTTGCTTGTTTCCAACCCAAATTCGATTTGTGATCCTAAAACTGATTTAGACCCATACAAATTGGGGTCTGTGGGGATTCAAGCAGAACGCTTTGTTCCAAAGTTAGACATTCCTTTTCGTTGAAATTCATAACCTTCTGACGACGATATGGCTGACAGCAGTAGAAATCCTGATGAACAGACTGACGTTCCGTCGAACCAAAAGTCTTCATCTCCAATGACAACTGAAGCCTTTCAAGCTTTTGTTGTTGCTTCGCTAAGAGCTCTTCAAGAGCAACAGGATGAGCTAGCTCACATCAACGCTGAATTCCGTGCTTAGTTAGAGGCGAGGAATAGCTCGACACCGAATGGCGCTCAGCCTGTGGCTCCAAGTGGAGGCATCCCGCTCTTCGTTCCTACGGGCGCGATAACAGGGGGACCTCAAAATGGTGCCACATCTGGGGGTTCGGATAACATACCGAGCACAAAGCCACACTTCGGGACGATTCCCACAGATTGACTAGAGAAAATGAAGCCCGCGTCGAGGCGCGCGTAGAAAAGCGCCTCGAGAGCGTCCTCGGGGTGGCAAAGACCGAAGACGAGCTTGGACATAGACCAATACAGGGAGTTGCCATTCAAGCCCGAAGCAGCACCAGCTCAACTCCCAAAAATTTCAAGCTCCTCTTCTTAAAGAAGTATGATGGGACCACCGATCCCAAAGTACATGTAACAGAGTTCATGGTGATGGTAAAGAGCAATGACTTAACGGAAATAGAGCTCAAGTCAATGTTCTTGAAAAAGTTTCGCGAATCCTTGGAGAAAGGAGCGCTGCGTTGGTACATGCGCTTACCAGCGGGGTCAATTTCCACCATCAAGGAAATGGTTAATGCCTTTGTTAAGGCCCACATCGGAGCACAAAAGATTCTTCAAAGAAAGGAGGATATCTGCGAGGTCAAGCAGCGGCCCAGTTAGCTACTTAAGGAGTTCCTTGAGCGCTTTCATGCTGAGCGCATGGAGCTACCTGATATTTGGCTATTTAACCTATATTTTGAGGGTAGTTTTACCATGTTATGATAGTACATCTAAGAGTTTATATGAAAAATTCTCAAGATTTGATACTAATTGAGTTGTTTGGTATTGTAGGATTTAAACATAGTGATTTGAGCAAGAAAGTGCTAGTCTTGGAGCTAAAAGTGAAGATGTTGAAGATTTCAAGTGATCCGTGTGCCACGCGAGTGACACGGGAAGAAATAGAGTCTTTGCTTAGGAATGGAGAAAAAATTTCAGCGCATTTAGGCCAAATACGCGAGCACCACGCGAGCTGAATTGCATGAAGAAATTTAGTCCGCGTGCCACGCGAAGTACAAAGCTGTGGGGCAAAATTTTAAGGGTTTTTTGGTACTTTTGCTTAGTTTCCTTCAGGGTATAAAAGCTTCTTTTGCCTCCATTATGAACTATACACTGGAAAAGGAGCAAAAAGGAGGCTAGAGCTTTGGAGACTTCAAGAACACGAGTTTTTTCTAAATTCTTCCTTACTTTTTGTGATTTATTCATTCATGAATTATTTTGATATGACTATCATGAACATGAGTGGCTAATTCACCCATTCTAGGGTTGATTGAACCACTCCAATACTTATGTGCTATGAATATTTGTTTTGATGGATGAAACTTGTGAATTCTTCCTATCTAAGTGTTTATGTTTTGATTGCTATTGATTGGAAGGGCCGCCAATTGATTGTTCCCATTATTCGTGTGTCTAGGGATAGATTCATAGGTTTGGGTTAAACACTTAGCAATATTTCAATCTAAAACCAAGGTATTACTTAGATTTTCAATAAGGTGATATGTGACCATTGACCCTGATTGTGAACAATACTTGTAGTCTTATCTATCTTCATTAGTTAATTGGAAAATTAGTTAGTGAAAGTTACAGTTATTACACGGAAGTGAATAGTTGTGAATTTGAAGCAAGTGTTCAATAGGAAAAACCAAGTTGAATTCGTTAAATCATTATTCTAATACATAGGTAGGAGTTGAGTAGATCAATCCTAGGCTTTACATCCTTGAATCAATTTTATTCTCTATTAATTGTTGTTTACTATATTATTAATTTTTATTACTTAGTTGTTACTATACAATCAACCTTAAATCAAACACCCTTAGAAGTTAGTTGATAGGTAAATTAGTTAGAAAAACAACTAGATTTCGAGTGTTCCGTGTGGGATTCGACCTCGGGACTTTAAGTACCGAGCTATATTTGCTGCGACCGCTTAGTCCTTTTATAGGGCGTAGTTGGGCGTGATCAAATTTTAGCGCCGTTGCCGAGGAACACAATGTTATTTAGTTGTTATGATATCTAATTTATTTTTCTATTAACTTTACTTTTGTCATCTTGATCTCGTTTCTTTGGTGTTTACAATTGAAAGTTCAGATCCCGAAGAATTCAGGATGGCTCAAGATTTGGCTCTTAATGCATTCGCGCAACCTGTGGCTGGGAATCTGGCGTCTGCTATTCAGCTTCCAACATTCGAGGCAGAAAATTTTTACATCACCCAAACGATGGTGGCTTTGCTTGCTAATGCTGGTTTATTTGCAGGTAGAACTACTGATGATCCTCAAAAGCACTTGAAAAAGTTTGTAAGGATTTGTGAAACTCAAAAATAGGCTCTAGTGTCAGCAGAGGTTGTGAAATTGATGTTGTTCCCGTTCTCGCTAACGGAAGATGCCAGTGATTGGTTGGACTCGTGGCCAGTTAATTCTATTACGTGATGGGATGATTTGGTGATAATGTTCATGAAGAAGTTCTTTCCACCCAATAAGACTGCCAGGCTTGTTGATGAGATACTTATGTTCAGGCAGACCCCGCTAGAGACTTTGCCAGAAGCTTGGGAGAGATTTAAAATTTATTTGAGAAAGTGTCCTTATCATGGTATTCCTGATCAAATGTTGGGGCAAAGGATCTACATGGGCATGGGAGATCAAATTAAGGGCACTTTGGATGCAGCAGCTGGTGGAGCATTTTTGAGTAAAATATTTGCTGAAGCGAAGGCCCTGCTTGATGTGATGGCCCAAAACTCTGGCTGTCTTAGAAGAGATGCATCTTCTAGCCTAGGTACGGAGGCTTTAGCTATTGGTACTACTTCTGGAATGGAAGAACAGATGTCAAAGTTGCAGACTACACTTGATTTTGTGTCAAAATAACTAAATGAGAAGATGCTGAAACCTGTTAACCAAGTGGACTCACGGGCTCATACTCAAGTCCTCGATCCTAGTAATTTTTCTGATGCTGATTTGCTTACTGGTACTGAAGATGTGAACTTTGTGAATTATGGGCAGCGCCAGCAACACAATCAACAGAGTCAATTTATGCCAGTGCAACAGCAAGCAACTTTACCCCTGCAGCAGGAGAATGATATAGCTGAGATTAAGACTATGGTGCAGGCTATGATGGGAATTAATAAGATTCTTCAAGACCAAGTTGCAGCACATGACACTGCTATAAAGGGTATAAAGACCAAGTTGGGACAATTGTCCCAAGCTTTACATAATAGACCTCAAGGTGCTTTGCCGGGCGACACTTTGGTGAATCCTAAGGATCCAAATCCTTATCAATTGATGGCAGTCACTTTGAGGAATGGCAGAAACTTGGACAAGGAGCAAGAATTAGCTAAAGGAGCACTACCTACTATGCCAAACATTGATCCTGCTGATGACTCTGTCAAACTGGCTGGCAATGATCATGCTGAGAAAGAGATCACTTCAAAACCTGTCCCTGGTACTGAGAAGGTAATTGCTAAAGAACCTAATATAGAATATGATAGGGTGGTTAAACAAGCTAAAGTTTCAAGGGAGCAGAACTCCAAGGCAAAAACACCACCACCTCCTTTTCCTCAAAAGTTGGCAAAGAAACAAAAAAGTTTGAAATTTAATAAGCTTTTTGATTTGTTGAAACAATTGAAGCTTACTATGCCTTTTATGGAAGTTATGCGAGAGGTCCCTGGATATGCTAAATTGTTAAAAAGACCTTTTATCTAAGAAGGTTGACTTTAATGAGGTAGAGATGGTCGAGTTGAATAAGGTGTGTAGTGTTGTCATCACAAAGCATGTTGCTAAAAAAAAGCAAGATCCTGGTAGTTTTACAGTCCAGTGCTCGATTGGTGATCTCACAATTGGTAAGGCCTTGTGTGATTCTGGTGCAAGCATTAATCTGATGCCGCTGGAAGTATACAATAAGTTGGGTTTGACTGGCATGAGAGAGACTTCAATGCGAATCCAGCTGGCAGATAGAAGACAAAAGCACCCCATTGGAATGGTTGAGGATGTACTTGTGCATGTGGGTAGTTTCATGTTTCCAGTAGATTTTGTGGTTCTTGACTGCCCCATTGATAAAGATGTTCCAATTATTTTAGGCCGTCCATTCTTGGCTACTGGTAGAGCAGTGATTGATGTTGATAAGGAAAAGATGACCTTGAAGCTGTATGATGAAGAAATAGCTGTTGACATTGGCAAAATGCTGAAGGGGCATTGTGATGATGTGAATTGTTCGTGTGTGCATACATGCGAGCCTGGATGAACCATGGGTTGAGTTGATTGAAGTCGTGCCACGACTATAACTAAGGCGTTTCTCGGGAGGCAACCCGTAATTGTAACTAAAAATACAAAAAAAATACAAAAAAAATGTTATCTTTTGAAGGATATTACTTGGTGAGTTTCTTTGTTTTGCAGGTTTTGACTGGTTTGAAGTCCTAGTGTGGGGTGCTTGCAACCTCGTACAATTGGTTGAGGATGTCTTGCTTGAGGGAATTCTGAGTACCTCGTGCCCTAAGGAAGCTCACAATGATGTTCTTCGGGCTTAGAGCCCCAGGGAGTTTCTCTATCACCCTTAGTTTTATTTTTAATGCATTGAGGGTAATGCATGATTTTAAGTGTGGGGTGGGAGTCTTCTTATTTGTATTAATAATTCCCTTTGGTTTTTCTTTGTGCATCGGTTCTTTTCCAAAGAAAGTAGTTTGAACCGGGTATAGGTAGATTTTTCTTTAGGATTAGAGTGTAGTAACTGGATGAGATAGTCTTGGCTCCACTTTGACTAGTTTTATATAGATACTTAATTTTGGGGTATGTGAACTTCATGCATATATTCAATCATAATCCACTTGCCTTGAGAAACATTGAGTGTATTATTTGAAGGCTATAATCATGATGCTGACTCTAGATTTGCTTGAGAGTTTGCTTGTGTTTGCTTTGTTTAAAAGCGAAAATTGAGCCATTTTGAGTAGGTTATGTGCCATGTGTGAGTGAGGATTTTGTTTTTTCCATGATTTATACTTGATGTCTAGAACTTGCCCGGTATGTGTGCAAAGCGAAATGAGAAGTTTGCTCAGTTAGGAAGTGATATAGGCATTCATTTCATAGACAATTTGTTTGAAGCCTCAGAATTAGATATTTACTAGTGAAATTTGACCGTAGCCGACCCTTTTGAGCATGTAGCCTTTTCTTTGATAGTCATTAGGGATTCCTAGTTCTTGTACTAAATATCTATGAGTTGCTTGCAGTGTTATGAGCCGAAAAGGCTAGTGAACAAAGTGGAAAAGTGTGGTTGTTGGAGGAATACAAAAGGTGCTTAGGAGGATGCTATTTGGAGGGATTTACTAGAAAAAAAAGAAAAGAAAGAAAAAGCTTGAGATATTATGCAATAATTGAAAATAAAAAAAAAATGAGTTTGAAAAAAAAAAAGAAAAGTAGTCCCTATCATTAGCTCCTACCTTTGCTTAATTAAAAATGTTGGTAAAAGTTGTCTCTATGCTGGTAAAAGAAAGATTGGTTGGGAGAAAAAATATTTGAATTAATTGTGGTGTGTTAAATTGCTTGGGGTGGTTAGTCACTATTACCTCTATTTATCCTACCCGTCCCATTGCCTACATTACAACCTTAAAAAGTCCTAATTGATCTTAGCCGAGTAGATGAACATTAGTTGAGTCCTACACTAAGGACAAGTTTATGGTACGTCTTGTATTGCATGTGAGTTCTTTTCTGAGAGCGAGTGTTTCATCTATATGTGAACTTTTTGTTCATGATCATTCTATTGAGTGAATTCCTTCATTAAACTTGAAAATAATTGTGAGGGCACATGATTTACGAGAAGCGAGCTCTTTTATTAGTCTCTTGAATAGAGTGAGTACTTGCTTAACTTATTGAGTAAGTCTGGAGTTGATGTGGGACCGGGAGGTTGATTTGGTGCACTTGATTGTTTTTAAATATTCCTGGCATGGATTTCGTGCGAATAAAGCATAATGAGTGCATATGCAACTTGTTAAGCGCCTATATAAACCCAAGTCATTGTGTGAGTTTTTTTTTTTTTTTTTTTGGTGTATCTTGAGTTCAAGGTATAAGTTGCTCGAGCACGAGCAAAAGTTTAAGTGTGGGGTTGTGATATTTGACTATTTTACCTATATTTTGAGGGTAGTTTTACCATGTTATGATAGTACATCTAAGAGTTTATATGCAAAATTCTCAAGATTTGATACTAATTGAGTTGTTTGGTATTGTAGGATTTAAACATGGTGATTTGAGCAAGAAAGTGCTAGCCTTGGAGATAAAAGTGAAGATGTTGAAGAGTTCAAGTGATCCGTGTGCCACGCGAGTGACACGGGAAGAAATAGAGTCTTTGCTTAGGAATGGAGAAAAAATTTCAGCGCATTTAGGCCAAATACGCGAGCACCACGCGAGCTGAATTGCCTGAAGAAATTTAGTCCGCGTGCCAAGCGAAGTACAAAGCTGTGGGGCGAAATTTTAAGGGCTTTTTGGTACTTTTGCTTAGTTTCCTACAGGGTATAAAAGCTTCTTTTGCCTCCATTATGAACTATACACTGGAAAAGGAGCAAAAAGGAGTCTAGAGCTTTGGAGACTTCAAGAACACGAGTTTTTTCTAAATTCTTCCTTACTTTTTGTTATTTATTCATTCATGAATTATTTTGATATGACTATCATGAACATGAGTGGCTAATTCACCCATTCTAGGGTTGATTGAAGCACTCCAATACTTATGTGCTATGAATATTTGTTTTGATGAATGAAACTTGTGAATTCTTCCTATCTAAGTGTTTATGTTTTGATTGCTATTGATTGGAAGGGCCGCCAATTGATTGTTCCCATTATTCGTGTGTGTCTAGGGATAGATTCATAGGTTTGGGTTAAACACTTAGCAATATTTCAATCTAAAACCAAGGTATTACTTAGATTGTCAATAAGGTGATATGTGACCATTGACCCTGATTGTGAACAATACTTGTAGTCTTATCTATCTTCATTAGCTAATTGGAAAATTAGTTAGTGAAAGTTACAGTTATTACACGGAAGTGAATAGTTGTGAATTTGGAGCAAGTGTTCAATAGGAAAAACCAAGTTGAATTCGTTAAATCATTATTCTAATACATAGGTAGGAGTTGGGTAGATCAATCCTAGGCTTTACATCCTTGAATCAATTTTATTCTCTATTAATTGTTGTTTACTATATTATTAATTTTTATTACTTAGTTGTTACTACACAATCAACCTTAAATCAAACACCCTTAGAAGTTAGTTGATAGGTAAATTAGTTAGAAAAACAACTAGATTTCGAGTGTTCCCTGTGGGATTCGACCTCGGGACTTTAAGTACCGAGCTAAATTTGCTGCGACCGCTTAGTCCCTTTTATAGGGCGTAGTTGGGCATGATCACTACCTCGAATGGATGATACTCTAGCCATACCAAGTTCTGAAGTGGGAAGATTTACACAAACGAGCCTACTCTAAGATAAGGTTGGAGGAAGCTGAGTTTAAAAGCCGAGGTTATAATTACAAGAACCGAGGCGAGACCTCATATCGCGCCGAGGCGTCGCGAGGAAATCCGGAAGGGAGGTACGAACCATATACCTCCACGAGGCAGCCTGTCAGCCAAAGGTTGGGAAATTCGTTTGGAAATTCATTTGTAAGCCCGCATATAAGCCAACGGCTCGGAGGAAAAGTTCACTCTAACACGAATCAAAGGAATTCCTCAGGCCCAGCTTCGGCTTCAAAGAATAAAAAATTACCTCGGATCCCTAACTACAATTTTAATATATCGACCTCGAAGCTGGTCAACGTAGTCAAGGGAACTGTCGAGGTAAGAGTACCCAAAGGCATGAGAATTCCAGCGGACAAAAGAGATCAGAATTTGCACTGCGAGTTCCGTGCGGATTATGGCCATCGAACCGAGGATTGCAAAGCACTATGCCTCGAGGTGGCACATTTGCTGAAGAAGGGTGTGTTGGCCGAATTCCTTACCGACAAGGGAAAAGAAAACTACACTAAGAATCGAGGTGATGGAGAGCCACCTCGGGCTCCACCCCTGAGAGTGTTGTAAACGTTATCATCGGGGGGTCAGAAGTGAACGGGGTGAATTTTGCAGCTACTATGAAATTCGCCAAGCTGTTGATCATGATGGAAAAGAGAACTCGAGTGGGAGGCTCGGGTAAAGAAATTGTATTTGATGATGACGATTGTGATGGGATGATGTTCCCTCATCACAATGCCTTGGTTATCATTTTGAGAATCAATGACTCGGATATCAAGCGAGTCTTGATTGACCCCGGTAGCTCGGTTAACATAATCAGCTACGGGGCCATTAAGAAGATGTGGCTTAAAGGAGAAGTCATCCCCAAGGCAACAGTGCTGACTGGCTTTAACAACTCCACAGAGAAAACTTCTGGTGAAATCACACTCAAAATGTTTGCTGAAGGAGTTAGCAAGGAAACATTATTTCACCACAAGGTTGTATTGGATAAAAACCGACGTCCCTCAAAAAGGTGTCACGTGTCTGCCACATGGCACAGGCAGAGGTTTCCCCGGACTGACATCTAATGGACAGGTTACTGGCCAGACGGTCACCACAAGCAAACCCAGCAGTAGCGTAACGCTTCCCAAATTAGCGCGATTTGAACGAGTGGTTACCTAATCGTACGCGATTGCTTAATGAATGGTTATGAAGGCAACGGTTACACACCCAGCGGTTACGTATCCAATGGATACATACCAACGGTTATAAACCCAACGGATTCCTATCAAATCTATAAATAGCACTCGTTCTCGAATCATTGTAACAAACATTCTCTGATCTATCTGCAATATCAATAAAATACTCTCTTTACTCTTGCTCAATACTGTTCTTCATTTATATTGGTCGGATACTTTACTCTCAAGCCTTCAAGTATAATCAGTAACAAGGAGTCCTCAGCGGGATCAAGTGACCTGATACGGTTCCTTCTATCCATTTTATTAACGCTTTAGTCTTATTTGTCTTGGATTATATCGTATTGCTCTCGTACTATCATTAATTGTCAACGTACACCCATTGGAAATCGTGCATATATATTCATAATCTCACAATTAGTGCAATCCATAATTAAAGTAGGATAAACTCTTAATCTAAACTATTGATCGTGACTCCGCAAATACAAATTTAATTGTTAAGCCTAAAATGGGATCTAGGTTAAACAATTTGGCGACCACAGTAGGAGCCGGTCAATAGCCTCTATATGTTAATAGTTTGTCTTTTTCCTGCATTGTATTTTTTCTGTCGATCCTTTGTTTGTAACTAACATGGCAGAAAGCGATTCACAACGGATTGTGGCGGACAACGGTCAAGAACGTGCCCCTCAGGCCAGCCCTAATTACTCTCCGGACTACTCATCCGACGGGTAAGAGCGTTCTTCCCAAGGGTCCAGAAACCAACGACACAGGCGTGGACAATCCCAGAGCATGACCCCGCCTAGAAGATGACGCCACAAGAGTCTCTCCCCTGACCAAAGGAATCTCCAAGAAGCGATCTTTGAGTTTATGCGGCAACAGATGGAGGTCAACAGAGGAATAAATGAGGCGATCAACTCTCTTCGAGGGCAAATCCCTCCATTTACAAGAACTTATCCTGCAGCCCAAGGTCGAGATGTTCCTTCTTCACACATTTTAAGGCAAGATGGAGAACGGAATGCGGCCAACAACGGAGGAACCATGGATCCCACGACCCAAGAAAACCAAAATAACAACGGAGGATCTGCGGTGTCCACTGAAATGAGCGTCGTCATGGAGGCACTCGCCAATCAATTCAAAGAGAGTCAAGAAGCGCTTCAAAAATCTCTCCACGAGAGAATTGATCAGATACCAGGCGCTCCACCCACTTTGAAGAAAATTGACGTTCAACGCTACTCGCAAAGGCCTTGGAAGAAGGAAGAATCACCAAAGGCGATACCAAAAACGTTTAAAATGCCAAACATTCCAAGATATCGTGGGACATCTGACCCCAATGATCATCTCATGATGTTTAGCAATTTTATGAAAGCAAGTGATCTCACCGATGAGGAGATCGAATCGGTCCAGTTGAAGAAGTTCGTGGAGACACTGGCGGATGGAGCTCTACGGTGGTACTCTATGTTGCCACCAGACTCCATTGGGTCCTTCGCGGAAATGGCTGAATTGTTCGTGAAAGCCCACACAGGCGCACAGAAAACGGAAACTCGTGTGGAGGATATCTTCGAGATCAAGCAAAAGCCCGGCGAGTCTCTCCGAAGATATGTGGACCGTTTTCAGCGGGAACGCATGTTGTTACCCAAGGTACCGGACAGATGGGCGGCCATTGCATTCACAAACAGTTTGGATGTCAAAAGCTCAGAGGCTACGCGCAGGCTATACGAATCTCTGCACGAATTCCCAGCAACTGATAGGTCAGATGTCTACAATCGCTACAATTCTAAGGTACGCATTGATGAAGACAAGCTGATATGGACCAGTGCCCGAGGAAGGAACCAATTACAAAGCGGTGGCTTTGGTGGAACGATGGAGTCGAAAAGGTCAGATGTATGTTATTAACCGTATCCTGACCAATCACGCAACAACTCCAAAAGGCGCGGTCGCAACAACAAAGGGCTATCACGGGGAGATGATTCAGAATCAAGCACTCGTGGAGCCCCGAGTCTACCAAACTTCAACGTAGAAATGACCGAAGGGATTGCAGCCCTCAAAGGTATGGGCGAAAAGGTCAAATGTCCAAAGGACATGAAAATCGATCCTGGTAAGAGGAATCAAGACCTTTGATGGGAATTTCATCGCGACCACGGTCACACCAATGAAGATTGCAAGGCCTTAAGATATAAGGTCGCACATTTGCTAAAGCAGGGATTCTTGAAAGAACTCCTAACTGAGAAGGGAAAGCAAACTCATGCGAAGGCTCAGCAAAATAAATCTGGCCCTCTACGAGCATCTTCCCCGAAGATGATAGTCAACGTCATTTCAGGTGGGATCGAAGTTGACTCCGTTGTTTTCACAGCAAAGAAGTATGCGAAGGTCTCTATTACCAAGACCAAGCGTCCACGGCCAGAAGAAACAATAACATTTGAAGATTCGGACATAGATGGCTTGCAGTTCCTGCATGTTGACGCACTGGTCATAACATTACGCGTGGCCGAGTACGATATCAAAAGAGTGCTCTTTGATACGGGCAGCTCTGAGAACATCATTCAGTCTCGCGTCGGCAAGGAGATGCAGCTAATGGAGAAGATCGTGCCAGTATCGCGAGTTCTTTTCGGCTTCAACAACTCAAGCGAGAAGACCCTTGGCGAGATCACTCTCACAACTCTTGTCGAGGGGGTGGCAAAGGAAACGGTGTTCCATATTGTCAATGGAGACATGGCCTACAACATTATCCTTGGAAGACCATGGATCCATGATATGCAGGTTGTTCCCTCCACCTATCATCAGGTATTGAAATTCCCATCGGAGTGGGGAGTACGCGAGGTACAAGGACAGCAACTCTCTGCTCGAGATTGCTATTCGGTGGCCCTCAAACTGCCCGAAGAAAACAAATAGCAATTACAGCAACCGGGACCCAACACAGCAAATGAAGAAGCAAAGTATGAGGTCCCAGAATTTATCACGAAGTTAGAGGCACGGGAGAGTTATACACCGATCGTGGAAGCTTTGGAACCAGAGGAACTATTCGCGGACATGCCGGAGCGGAAGGTCTACTTGGGGACGGAATTGAATGAACGCCTACGATGAGACATCCTCCAATTCCTCAAGGAGCGGCACACGATGTTCACTTGGTCTCATGCAGACATCACATGTATTTCTCCAGAAATTATCTCTCACAAGCTGAATGTCGACCCGTACCACCGTCCGGTGAAACAGAAGAAGCGCCAACAGGGAGCTTTTCAGAACCAAATCATAAATAATGAGGTTGATCGACTGCTGAAGATTGAATCTGTACGCGAAGTGAAGTATCCAGACTGGCTAGCCAACGTGGTCGTTGTGGCAAAGAAAAATGGGAAATGGCGAGTTTGCATTGACTTCACTGACTTAAACAAAGCTAGTCCGAAGGATTCGTATCCTCTTCCCCGGATAGATCAGTTGATTGATTCAACCGCCGGACACGAGGTGCTTACCTTCCGTGATGCATATTCAGGATACAATCAAATATTGATGGATACCAACGACCAGGAGAAAACGTCATTCATAACGTGCAGAGGTACGTATTGCTATAAAGTCATGCCATTTGGATTAAAAAATGCAGGTGCAACGTATCAGTGATTGGTCAATCATATGTTCCACGATCAAATCGGGAAGACCATGGAAGTGTACATCGATGACATGCTGATCAAGTCAAAACGGGCAGAAGATCGTTTGGCACACTTGAAGGAAGCTTTCCGAATGCTCGACAATACAACATGAAGCTTAATCCAGAGAAGTGCGCGTTCGGAGTAGGTTCAGGAAAATTCCTAGGCTTCATCGTCTCTCAACGAGGAATTGAAGTCAATTCCGCTCAAATCAAGGCGATTGAGTCAATTCCATACGTACTCCACAGCCGGAAGGACGTCATGAAACTAACCGGAAGGGTGGCAGCCGTGCGTAGGTTTATATCCCGCTCATCAGACAGGTGCAAAAGTTTCTTCGATGTCCTGAAGCAGAACAAAGAATTTGATTGGACTCTCGAATGTCAGCAAGTGCTGAGGGATCTGAAGAAATATTTGTCCAATCCACTACTGCTCTCTACACCTCAACATGGGGAGCAGTTGCTGATTTATCTGGCAGTTTCAGAATCTTCAGTAAGTGTCGGTTTAGTTCGAGAAGAAAAAGGTAAGCAACTTCCCATTTATTACATTAGCAAAGCTCTAATTGATGCAGAAACACGTTACCAACCCTTAGAAAAATTGGCTTTAGCACTAGTAACTGCTGCCCGTAAATTACGCCCTTATTTTCAAGGTCATTCAATAGCTGTAGTGACCACCTTTCCTTTACGCAATGTTTTGCATAAACCCGAATTTTTGGGATGGTTAGTTAAATGGGCTATAGAATTAAGTGAATTCGATATTTCCTACCAGCCTAGGGTAGCAATAAAATCACAAGCCCTAGCAGACTTCGTAGCAGATTTTAGCGCTAATATATATCCTGAGGCAGAAAACGATGCAATTCTCTATGCTGGGCAGGCCCCTGGTGCATGGACCCTATTCACTGATGGCTCCTCGAGCGTCAAAGGGTCCGATCTTGGACTGGTTCTTATCACCCCATCCGGAGAGACCGTCAGGCAGGCCATCAAGTGCCCGTTTATTACTAACAATGAGGCCGAATATTAAGCCATGATTGCAGGATTGGAGTTAGCCCGAAGCCATGGAGCAAACGTTATCAAACTCAAGAGTGACTCTCAATTAGTAGTCAACCAAATGACCGGAGGTTTCATTGCACGAGAATCTAGAATGCAAGTGTACCTTGCCCGTGTAAGAGAACTCCTGACCCAGTTCGACAAATGGGAGGCGCTCCAAATCCCACGAGAAGAGATCCATGAAGCAGATGCCCTGGCAAATTAGGGGCCAGTAGTAGAAATTGGGGCGGCCAGCTCCTCGGCTGTCGTTCAACTCCTTTGCACGACCATAAATTGAGAAAAGTTCGAAGTTAATGCTATAAACGCAACTTGGGACTGGCGAAACGAAATCACGAACTATATTCTTCATGGAACTCTGCCCGATGACACGAAAGCCGCTCGCAAACTCAGAATAAAGGCTGCTCGGTATACAATCATCAACGGCGATCTTTACTGCAAGATGTTTGCAGGGCCCCTTTCAAAATGCCTAGGACCAAGCCAGATCAACTATGTGATGCGAGAGGTCCATGAAGGCTGTTGTGGTAATCATTCTGGGGCAAAGCATTAGCGCGCAAGTTAATTCGCGCAAGGTATTATTGGCATAAGATGGAGAAGGACACAAATGATTTCGTCAAGAAATGTGATAAATGTCAAAGGTTTGCGCATCTTCTCCATCAACCAGCAGAACCGCTCCACTCAATAATCTCCCCGTGGCCATTCTTGAAATGGGGAATGGACATAGTTGGTCCTCTTCCCGCTACGCCAAGAGGGGTACGTTTCTTGTTAATCATCACCGATTACTTCACTAAATGGGTCGAAGCGGCAGCATATGCAAAGGTACGACAAACAGAGGTAATTGACTTCCTTTGGCGATATGTTGTGTGTCGCTTTGGAGCACCTAAAGAAATAGTCATGGATAACGGCCCGCAATTCATCGGCCAGAAAGTGACTAGGTTTCTCAACGACTTGCATATCAAGAGGATTACTTCTTCTCCATACCACCCAGATGCCAATGGACAAGCAGAATCAACAAACAAAATAATCGTTGAATCTCTCAAGAAGCGCCTTGAGCAGGCCAAGGGGTGTTGGGTTGAGGAGCTGCCCGGTGTACTATGGGCTTATCGCACGACAATAAAAATGAGTCAGAGGAGACACCTTACTCATTGGTGTACGGTGCAGATACCTAATCCCAATCGAAATCGGAGAGCCCAGCCTACTGTATGCACATGCCACCGAAGAATCCAACTCAATCAATCTCTCTGAAGAATTAGATTTCCTCGAAGAACGAAGAGAACTAGCACTCGTACGAGTAGTCGCCTAGAAGGAATGAATCGAACAATACTACAATTGGGGACTGCGCGTACGAAGTTTCAAGGTTGGATATTTTGTATTGAAGAAACTATCTCAAAAAATGCAAGAAGCAAACTCGGGGAAATTAGACCCTAATTGGGAAGGCCCCTACAAGGTAGTCGCATCAGTTGGCAAGGGATCTTACCGTTTGGCACGACCAAATGGCTCAATCATCCCAAATAATTGGAACGTGGTTCACCTCAAAAGGTACCACTTCTGAATGGTGAAACGGTCAGTTATTCTACCTTTTACTTTTATCGCATTCTTACTTTTATTATATCTTTCCTAAATGGTACTAACGGCCTAAACAAGGCCAGATCCGTTTAGCTCAACTGGTAGAGCTCGAAGTTCTTCAACTTCGCGGCTGTGGGTTAGAATCCCTCAACGGACACACTCCTCGTTTGGTTATATGTGTTCTTTCATCTCCGACCAGCCTTAATTCTTTTTACGTTAAATCTTTCCGTATTTCAACATAAAAAAAAGGAGGGTGGTAAGAGGCCCCTGTAGGCCAGATAAGACCTTCATAAGGGCGCAAGACCTTGTAAAAAGGCGAGTTTTTCAAAACTTTTTATGTGACAAGCTTCCACGAAAATAAGAGAAGCCGTTCACAAGGCCAGCGACTCGGCCAAAGTTAAACTACAAACTTTCTGCGATGACTTTCAACTATCAAAACGATATGCAAAGTTGTTCGCAAGGCCAACGATTCGGCTAGAACCTATTGACCACGACTTAGTCAGAATAAAACATCTGCGCAGATTATTTACAACTTATGACCTCTTCCTTGGGAAAGGCTAAGTTAAAACATTCAGACAGACTTTTGAAGACCAGAACTTAGTAAAGTTCAAACTTCTAAAAAGCTCTTAGACAAAAGGCACGAAGGCCACAACACATCCAAACGAAAGACCAAAGATTCAGGCTATATACAGTTATTGAATTAAAAAGGTCTGAAAATATATACATTATCCTGACAAAATAATAAAATGCCGAAAACGGCTGACAGAAGCTTTGTAGAGTGATCAAGGCCAATAGAACCGGCCAAACAATGATCAGAGCGTCACTAAGAGACCTCTATCCATAACCAACCATCCGGCTCTTGCCAGATACACAAACTTACAACCTAACCAAATTGAGGGGGGGTTAATTTTGGGGACTACGACCAGATCCCGATGCACTAGCTCCATCGGCTCTGTCATCGTCACCCGAGCTCTCATCATCATCTTCATCCTCATCTGCTTCAGACTCTTCGGGAGAAAGGTTTAGCACTTGCCTCACCCCGCGAACGGCGCACTTTGTTTTCAGCATCACTTCCTCAACATTGATCTGACCAGCGTGGAACTGCTCGAGCAATGTTCGCTTGGCCTCGAGTGCAGTAAGCTTCGCCTTGATCTCAAGATGATCACGCAAGTTGGCTAAGTCCTTGGATAACGCGTCCTGAACGCTCTTCGACTGGGAACCTTGGTCTCTGGCGGTTTGCAGCTCAGCTCGGGCTTTAGCAGATTCTTCCTTAGCCCTTAGTAAGTCCATCTCTAAGGATCCACGCTCATCGAGTGCCTTGTTCAGCGAAGATTTGCATTCTTCAAGCAGAGCCTCCAGGCCCCCGAGCAGATTGTGCGAACCCTTCTTTCTATTCAGAAAGAAGGTTCTTTTCCTTGGTGAGTTCGTTAATCTTTTCAACTCATTTTTTGTTGGTCTCAGCCAACCGATTAACTTCACCCCCAAGGAAAACACACTTCTCTGCCAGAGCCTTATTCTCCTTCAGAGTCTCCAGCAGCTCTTTCTTCAAGTCAAGTACCTAATCAGGGTTGTTGATCCTAGAGCGGAACATCAACTCAGTGGCTATCAAGCTTGACTGAAACAGCAAAGGAAATAAGGTTAGAAGTGTATGAATTCAAAGTTACTCCCAACTCAAAAAAAAAAAAAAGTTAAAGGGGCACTTACCCGAGCAGAATCGGCAGCAATAGCAAAGGCTAGATTTTCGTCGCTCATCTCCCTCATTGTCCATTCTTCGCGAGGATCGATGAACGATGAGACTGCTTTAGCCAGACTGCCTAGCCTGGTCAAAAAGTTGACATTGGGTCCAGCTTCATACTGCATTCTCTCTCGCAGTACTTGGGCTCCCTAGCCTGCTCAGAGGGAATGTTCGGGCCAAATTTGTAGCGCACGCCCCGAATGTCCTTCGCTTCAGTCATACCATTGATGGTAGTCCGCCGAGTGAGCCTTGTCTTTGACATGTTAGAATCATTCTCCACTCCAGGATCCCTTGTGTCGCATTCATGAAGACAGACATGCACCTCCTCCTTAGCGGCCACATTTTCCAAGTCCTCGAAGTAAACAACACGAGGACCCTGGCCACCCTCTTTGGGGATCCCTTCCTTTTCTTCTTCTTCATCATCATCTTCTTCTTCTTCTTCTTCTTCTTCTTCTTCTTCTTCTTCTTCTTCGCCAACCTTTCTTTTCCCCTTATCTGCACGAGAAGGAGCTGCCTTTACCTCATCATCAACTAGGGGACTCCCCTCCGGAGTACGGGCAGCCTTCTCCTAGTCCTTCTTCTTATCACTTCGGAGGTAAGGCTTTCTCATAAGGTCTGCGACAGTTTCAAAATTTGAAATGTCGATCACCTCCTTGTCAAAACCCTCTCCCGCGCACACTCGGGGACTTCAGCAGGAGTCTTGACGCTTTCCTTCTCAGGCTCAGGCACACTGGCGTCAGGTGGGGTCTTACCTCCAACGGCTGAGGTCTGCCGGCAGCAACGGAAGCCTTACGAGCAGACTTCTTTCGTGCTCCGCCCTTACCTTGGCCCTTCTTCTTCCTCTTCAAGGAGCTAATGCCACTAGACAGAAGCTCATCGCCGCCTTCCCTCCCGCACAGTGCCTCCGATGAAGCTCTTATAGCTGCAACCTCAGCCTCAGGATCAACTGCGGGCCCAGACGGCACAGCCTGAGGGGAAGGGGAAAGGAAAATTTCTCCCTGTGTGCCTAGACCTGCAAAAGGCGGAACGGTCAGATACAGAAAAACCACGAAGAGAAGAAATAGTTGCAAAACAGCGAAGAGTTCTCACCGTGAGCCTTTGCGGTCAGACCCTTCTTCGTGGCAAAGTATGTCCATTCCCTCTGCTCAGCAAGGAACTTCTTCAGAATAGCCTCAACCCACGCTGTCAGCTCATTAACCGATATGAGCTCACCGTATGGAAGCTTGGCAGCTGTAAGGAAGAATCAAAGGAATGAGTAAAACAAAAAGGATGAAAAATCCAAAGGAAAACTCGGGGACTTATGCCTCTTATTCCAGATCTCGGAGAGAGGAGCCTTGGAGTTGAAGGACAATGCCTGGGTGCGCACGAATATGTACCGGTGCAACCAACCCCGGTCATTTGTGTCCTCAGAACTGCGTACCAAGCCCTTGCTCCCACGCATTCTGGCGTTGACAAACCTATCCTTAAAAATTTGTATGCTGTCCAAAGAAATAAAATGCTTATATTCAAAAATTTGACCGGTTTCTTCCACAAACCAGTCCATAACTGTTACTATCCTATGCATACTGGGGCTCAGTTTCCCTGGGCAGAGAAAATACTCCCTACAGGGCCTCTCGAGTACGGGATGTAGGGGTAACGTGCAGCCAACTGTAAATGGGTAGGTGGGCATGGCTGTCCACCCAGCCCTATGCAAAGTAATGTTCTCCATTTCAGATACCGGCAAAAGGGGAACACTCGCGTCCCAATTGCAGTCCGCCCTAACTCGTGGGATCATCTCAGATGTGATCCTAGACTTGAATCTGTATGCCGGCCATGCGCGTACATCTCTAAAACTGTTGAAGGCCTTGACACTACAGTCTTTTTCCAGTTCCCCCCAGTTCTTGGGGATAATCTCTGCAGCGGTGGCCTGAGCAGCCCTAGTTCTGGGGGTGGCCGTAGAAGAGCTACCAGCGGCAGCATCCATATTCATATTTTTCTTAGCCTTTGGAGACATGGTTAAAGAAGAATTGAAAATTTGAAGAAAATTCAAGGGTTTTTCAAAATTTGGAAGTTGTAGAATGAAAGCAAGTAAAAGGGTTAAAATTCAGCAAACCCCTATTTATAGGAGTGAAAATTCGGCCCATCAAGTTCCCACAAGACACGTGGAGGTCATCAAAAGAGCCACGATTAGATCCAACCGTCAAAAGGGGAAGTAGGTTTCACCGAGTTTCGAAGCAACATCATTGCCCTGAAGTGCAGCGGTTACCTCGCAACTGACAACAGATGTGTGCACGTGTTTGAGATGGTTAAAATCATTACTTTTACCTTGGGACGCGCAGTAGTCACTTCGAAGCTGACGGCGGACGTGCAGGCGTGCCAGTTGCAGTCACGTTTTTACATCGCGCATTTAATGCGCACATCACTGAAGCTTGTCATGATGCTGATAAAGTGCGCACGTCACCAAAGTTCGTCATGTTGCAGATAAAGGTTGGACTTTGCAAATAAAATTTCCCGCCAAAATTCACATCCACTCCTCGAGCAGAAACTCTGCTCAAGAAGTGCGGGGACTATCTGTATTGGATCAAAACTGACGTCACTCAAAAAGGTGTCACGTGTCTGCCACGTGGCACGGGCAGAGGTTTCCCCGAACAGACATCTAATGGACAGGTGACTGGCCAGACGGTTACCATAAGCAGACCCAGAGCAGTAACGTAACGCCTCCCAAATTAGCGCGATTTGAATGAGCGGTTATCTAATCGTACGCGATTGCTTTATGAATGGTCATGAAGATGACGGTTACACACCCAGCGGTTACTTATCCAACGAATACATACCCAGCGGTTACAAACCCAATGGATGCCTATCAAATCTATAAATAGCACTCGTTCTCGAATCAATGTAACGAACATTCTCTGATCTATCTGCAATATCAATAAAATACTCTCTTTACTCTTGCTCAATACTGTTCTTCATTTACATTGGTCAGATACTTTACTCTCAAGCCTTCAAGTATAATCAGTAACAAGGAGTCCTCACTGGGATCAAGCGACCTGATACGGTTCCTTCTATCCATTTTATTTACGCTTTAGTCTTATTTGTCTTGGATTATTTTGTATTGCTCTCGTATTATCGTTAATTGTCAACGTACACCTATTGGAAATCGTGCATATATTCATAATCTCACAATTAGTGCAATACCATATTTAAAAGTAGGCTAAACTCTTAATCTAAACTATTAATCGTGACTCCACAAATATAAATTTAATTGTTAATTGGCCTAAAATCGGATCTAGGTTAAACACAAGTGTTGCCCGAGGAGATAGCATACAATGTGATCCTCGACAGGCCATGGATCTATTCTATGGAGGTTGTTCCCTCCATACTTCATCAAGTGATCAAGTTCCCCACACCTTGGGGGGGTTCATTGAATAAAGGGAGAGCAACGAGTAGCAAGATAATGCTATTCGGTTGCGTTGAGAAGTGGAGTCGCCCCGACTAGGCCAAAACAATATCAACTAACGCAACCGGGGTCAAGCGAGGAGGACCTTCGAGGAGAAGTTAAAAAGATCCCGGTGTGAATTCAAGAGCCTCGGAAACAAAAGGCCAAGGACTCAACTATTAAGGAGTTGGAACCTTTCACCTTATTGAAAGATTTTTTTGAAAGAAAGGTATTTGTCGGCTCGGAGTTGGACCCAGAGTCAAAGAAAATAATCATTGAAGTTTTAAAGTCCAA
Organism: Petunia axillaris subsp. axillaris; assembly: GCA_029990575.1. Lineage (NCBI taxonomy): Eukaryota > Viridiplantae > Streptophyta > Magnoliopsida > Solanales > Solanaceae > Petunia > Petunia axillaris. The sequence goes on from JARKNS010000009.1 coordinate 17,103,647, forward strand.
CAACGATTGTTTCGCTTGGTCCCATTCGGACATGACTGGTATCGATCCGGAGATCATGACCCACAAGCTGAACGTAGACCCAAAATTCACCCCGGTGAAGCAGAAGAAAAGACCTCACGCCGGGGTTAAAAAGAAAGCAATCGAAGATAAAACCACGAAGCTGCAAGAAAATGGTTTCATAAGGGAGGTGAAGTATCCCGAATGGCTGGCTAATGTGGTCTTCGTGCCTAAGAAAAACGACAAGTGGAGAATGTGCGTAGATTATACTGATCTAAACAAGGCTTGCCCCAAAGAATCCTACCCATTGCCACAAATAGACATGTTAATAGACTCTAGGCTGGACACAAACTATTAACCTTCTTGGATGCTTATTCGGGCTACAACCAAATCCTCATGGATCCGAAGGATGAAGAGAAAACCTCGTTCATCACTAACCGAGGTACTTTTTGCTATAAAGTGATGCCATTCGGTTTGAAAAACGTTGGGGCGACATACCAGAGACAAGTGTGTTGCATGTTCAAGGAGTATATCGGAAAATATATGGAAGTCTATATAGATGATATGCTTATCATGTCAATTGGAATGGAGGATCATCTGAATCATTTAAGGGAAGCTTTTGCTGTTCTGAGGTAATATGGCATGAAGTTAAACCCTGAGAAGTGTGCCTTCGGCGTGGGGTCAGACAAATTCTTGGGATTCATTGTCTCAGATTGAGGAATCGAAGCCAACCCAGATAAGATCAAGGCTATTGAAGAGATCCCCGAAGAGTTGACCGGGGTAAAGGAAGTTCAGCGCTTAACTGGCCGAATCGCTGCCTTGAGTCGCTTCATCTCAACCTCCTCGGAGCGATGCCACAAATTCTTCTCTGTCTTGGGGAAGAACAACCACTTCGAGTGGACACCGGAGTGTAAAGAAGCATTGAGAGAATTGAAACGCTATCTGGCTAACGCGTCATTGCTCGCCAAGCCAAAAGATGGTGAAACTTTGCTGGTGTACTTGGCGGTATCCGAGGTGTCAATCAGTGCTGTGCTGGTTCGAGAAGAAGATGGAAAGCAACAACCCATCTATTAAGTGAGCAAGACACTCCTCGATGTTGAAACCAGGTACCCTCACTTGAAAAAACTAGCACTCGCTTTAATTGTTACCGCACGGAAACTACGACCTTATTTCCAATGTCACCCAATAGCGGTAGTTTCAACTTTTCCCTTAAGAAGTATATTGCACAAACCTGAGTTATCAGGGAGGTTATCAAAATGGGCAGTAGAATTGAGCAAGTATGACATCACCTATCAACCCCGAACAGCCATCAAATCCCAAGTCTTGGCTGACTTCTTAGTGGATTTTAGTGTTGGGATCCTTCCCGAAGCCGAAAGGGAGAACTCAATATCTAAAGGAACGGCTTCGTGACTATGGATACTTCACACCGATGGGAAAACTAATTCAAAAGGTTCGGGATTAGGCATAGTGTTAAAAGCACCCACCGGGGAGAAAATCAGGCACTCCGTTCAGTTCAAGAAGGTAACCAATAATGAGGCCGAATACGAAGCGGCTTTAGCAGGCTTGGAATTAGCTAAGGAAATGGGGGTGGAAAGAATTGAGTTGAGATACGACTCACAGCCAGTAGTAAACCAAGTGCTCGGTGTATACACGGCTCGGGAGCCTAGAATGCAGCTATTCTTGGACCGAGCACAGAGGATTTTGGCCCAATTCCAAGAATGGTGAATTAAACAAGTGCCTCGAGATGAGAATACCGAGGCCGATGCCCTAGCAAACTTGGGTTCGGCGGTAGATGAAACACACTCGGGGACTGACTCAGTGGTTTGGTTGCTCTCTGCGCAAATGAGAGAGATGAAATTGCAAGTCAATTCGGTGGACCACAAATGGATTGGTGGAGTAAGTTTATCTCTTACTTCGACTTGGGGACTATTCCCTAAGATAAAAAAGAAGCCAAAAAGTTAAGGACCCAAGCGGCTTCATATCATATGATCGAGGGAAATTTGTATAAGAGATTGTATTGCGGCCCGATGGCCAAACGTTTGGATCCAAACAAAGCCAAGTATGTGATGGCTGAAGTACACGAGGGCGAGTATGGCAACCACTCGGGGGGAAAATCTTTGGTGCACAAAATACTTAGAGCTGGGTAATACTGGCCCACCATCAGCGCAGATGCGAAGGCCTTCATGCAAAAATATGATAAATGCCAACGCCACGAATGAATGATTCATCAACAAGCCAAGCCTTTACATTCGGTCGTGTCACCATGGTCTTTTATGAAATGGGGGATGGATGTTGTTGGTCCCTTGCCGAAGGAAAAAGGTGGTGCTCGGTTCATCCTCGTTTTAATTGATTACTTTACAAAATGGGTGGGAGCAGGAGCTCTCACCGAGGTTAAACAGAAAGAAGTAATCGATTCATTAGGAAGAACATCATCTACATGTTCGGTGTCCCAAGGGAAATCGCTTGCGACAATGGTAAACAGTTCATGGGAGCAGCCATCACTGATTTCTTCAAATAATGGGGGATAAAAAGAATTGCTTCGATTCCCTATCACCCAAGTGTCAATGGCCAAGCTGAGTCTTCAAACAGGGTAATAATTGAAAATCTCAAGAAAAGGCTCGATGAGAAGAAAGGCCCTTGGCCCGAGGAGCTGCCAGGTGTGTTGTGGGCCATGCGGATGACAGAAAAAAATAGCACTAGTGAGACCCCTTTTTCACTCGCTTACGATATGGATTCCCTTATCCCCGTGGAAGTGTGCGAACCAAGCCTTCGGTATGCTCACACCACCAAGGATGCGAATCAGCAAGCCGTGCGCATAGAGTTGGACTTGCTCAAGGAGAAAAGAGAGTTGGCTTTGGTCCGGCTAGTTGCACAAAAAAGGCAGATCGAGGCATATCTCAATAGGAAGGCCAAACTTAAAGATTTGAAAGTTGGCGACTATGTGCTGAAGGCTACGAACCAATCAACAGAGGAGAAAAATGGGGGAAAGCTCGTCGCAAACTGGGAAGGACCTTACAGAGTCAGAGCAATTATTGGGAAAGGATCTTATCAAATTGAAGATCTGCAGGGCACAATCGAACCCTTAAATTGGAATATCTCTATTGAAAGCGGTACTACTTCTGATATCGAGGTAAACATTCCTCGATGACTTAAAACTTACATTCAGCCTCGAGTCGAAAAATGCTCCTAGGGCCTCTATTGAAATGTACTAACTTGCTCCTCGTTTCATTTTGCTTGACCTTTTCAGGAAGCGGATAAAACGATTTCTACTGCTCGGATCTTCATCAAGATTCATACCCGAAAACTGGGGGGAGTAAGAGGCCGGTTGCAACCGAGATCGATACTGAGCCTACTGAGCCTCTCAACCGAAGCCTGGCTATTCGATGACCGGGGACTGACACCTCGAAGAATAGATTAGTGCACTGTAATTACGGCCGATAGTGGCATACTGTCAATTTATTTTATGCCCAAGGTCAACCTCGACTTGCCTTTATGTAAAAGCCAATTTTAGCTCATTGATATTATCAATGAAATAAACTTGATTCTATATCTCTTTATTTCTATAATCTTGCACTCTGAAGCTGCACTTTAAATGCATCGACTCGAGAACGAGACGTCGTTCTAAGTTTGAATCGGTTTGATCCAATTAAGTCTTGCAAGCAAGTTATCTATTTTAAGTGTTCGGTTCATGCAAAAACTAACACTTAAGAAGAAAAGTACAAGATCATTTCACTGATAAGCCCGAAGGCTGCAAGTTTATACATCAAATGGACCCGAAGGCCCAAAGTATGAACAAAGGAAAAGCCCGAAGGCTTACAAAACAAAAAATGAAAACAGGAGTCTAAGCCTCGGGGTCGTCGCCTCCCCCTTTGGAGTCCCCCTCGGCATCTTCTTCATCATCATCCTCTCCTTCATCCTCGCTCGAAGCTTCACTTGATGGGAGATCATCGATGATAGCTTGAGCTTGGGCTGCTTTCTCCTCGACTTTGGAAATTTCTTCTTCCAAATTGAGCTCACCAGCACGGCTCTGCTTAAGCAGCTTCAGTCGAGACTTGATAACAGCCCATCGCTTATCCAGCTCTGCTCTCTTGGTTTTGATCTTGGCTCTGGCTTTGCGATCAGAGATTTCCTCTCGAAGGGCTTCGACCTCGGCCTCACGAGCTGAAAGTTTGGAGTTCTCACCCTCCAACCTCTGAATATGGAGTACATGCTTTCTCAACTGCTCGTAGTATTTCTTGGCCATCTCTTCGAATTTCCTTTCGCTTGAGTCAGCTCGGCATTAAGTTTGGCAACTTCAGCTTCTAGCCTCGAGCACTCAACCGAGGAAACCATCACCAAGGGCTTGAATTTTTGCTTCGAAAGCGGCTTCGGCTTCGTACAAATCAGACTGGGACTTGGACAACTTAGCCTTCAATTCTACTATTTGTGCATTGAAGTTGTCCCTTTGCCTATCCCATGCACGAGCAATGTGCTGAACCTCTTCATTCCTTGAGGTCTCAACCTCGATAGCCCTTAGCGACAGAACAAAGCTCTAAATGGAGATCAATCAAAAAATCATTGTCAGCGATTGACCAAAAACGAAGGTAAAGTTGAAAGATGACGAAACTTACTCTGATAGCATTGGCAGCGATGGTGTTGTATAGCTGACCTCGAGAGAAAACCTGCACAACTTTATCTTCCTCTGGGCCAAGCAAAGGCGTAAGGCTCAAGATATCACCTCGGCTACATGCCAACAAGTTCGAAGAAGTTGGCACTTCAAGCTTCCGAAAAGACCCCACCGAATATGAAATCCTCACGGGCTCGGATTGCGCCCTAACCGCGCTGATGCCAGCCCCCTCTTCGATGGCAGAAGTCCCAGCTTCTCCAGCTTAGGCCTTGCCTTTGGTCTTGGCAACAGCCGCCTCGGAGTGATGCTCCTGATCCTCAAGGTCAACAACCTCGACCTCTCTTCGAACTTCTAAGCCCTCGGCCGCTTCATCATTGGGCTTATCAATCAGCCTCTGGCGCTGTACCACCACAGTTTCGGGCTGAGGAGAAGTTGCTATCTCGGTGCGAGGAGTCACAGAATGAGAGGGTTTCTTGGAAACCGCCCCCTTCCTCTTCACACCTACAAAGGGCAACATAAAACAATTTTGAGCAAAAGAGTAAAGGAAATGAAAACCAGCAGAGTTAACCAAGGAGGACGTCTACCTTTCAAGGATCCTTGACCCGAGGACCCTTTTGAAACTTTCAAAGGCTTTGAAGCCTTCAAATCCTTCAGGTCTCCAGCTAGACCTGCCACCGAAGCCAGATCCTCATCCGACTCGATATCCTCATCATCCTTTTTCTTTCTTTTTCCTTTCTTCTTCTTGTCTTTCTCCGTGTTGATAGCACGATTTGGTAAACCTAACATCGAGGGGAAGAGAGTTAGTAACCAAAGCAAAAACTTCAAAACAACACACCAAGCGAAACACCAAAGAAAACTTATTGTGCCTCTTACACTACCAACTAAATTCAGTAGCCATCTTCATCCACGTTCGAACTGGGCGCTCACGAGCTCCAATCACAGCCCTAAACCATTCGGTCAACCCCCTAACGATAGCAACCTTGTTGGCTAAAAAATAAAAATGAAATGGGGTTAGCAAGCATGAATGGTCACAGAGGAAGAAATGAGAACGAAGGGATACTTGCGTGTGTTGTTCCACTTCTCTGGGAAGTTGGGTTCGGCGTATAAAACGTTGGTCTCCAAAAGGACGTAACGATCACTCCAGCCTCGGTCCCCAAGATCCTCGCTCTTATGGAGAAGCGCATATTTACCTCAGTTGTTTAGAGCCACAACCCCGGCTTCGTGAAAATAAGGGTATTAGAGAGAGATGAGATGCTGCAAGCTAAAATCTACCCCGGCTTTAGTGCTCAGCCAATCCATGCACTGAACAACCCTCAAGACGCCGGGGCCTAGTTGAGCCAAGCACAAGTTGTATGCTCGGCAGAAATCGTCAATAACCCTATGGACGGGTAGGGTGAAACCAATGGTAAAAGGGTGAGTATAGGCAAAGGAAAGCCCCTCCACGTGCTGGAAAACCCTGCTAGCTGGGTCGGGGATGACTACTTTCACCTCGAGCCCAAACCCACAATCCTTCCGAACTTGCTCCATGTGGGCTTGTGTTATGCGAGTCGGCGTCGTGTTCACTGGTATATTTCTATTCTTCTCCTCCTGATCAGCAGATTGTTGTTGTAGTTTGAGATCTTTGCTGTTTTCGAAATGGGAGGGGATAATCTGATGGGGTTCAAGCTCTTGCTCGAGGGGGATCTTTGGTAAATCCCTTTCAGGGCCTGAAGGTCCAACTTCGACATCATCCCACCTTCGGTTGAGGGAAGCTCACCCCCGTTTTCAGTTTCGGCCTCGGCGCCATCCTCACCCTCGCCCTTAGCAACGTCGCCCTCACCATCGTCATCTCTGTGGATGACGGCATCAGCGCTAACTACCTCCATGGCGTCATCAAACATGACATCACCCTCCTCCTCTATATCGACGTCATCACCCACTACAGCTAAGTCATGCCTGGCTCTCTCCTTACGACGCATAGGGCCACTAACACCAGACGTCACTTCACCGCCACCCTCCGCCGCAGCCATTTGAGTCGCCGGCACAGCGGCGATGATATCACCACTAGTAGTAGCGACAATTGAGCGTGACGCTCTCACCCTTTCACCAGAGTCGCTTGAATCTTGCTTAGAGTGTGTGGTAGACATGGTTGCAGTTCTAAATGTTTAAAGAGTTCTTGAAAGCAAGGATTAATCAAGATGGAAATGGAAGTATTTTTCTCTTTTTTGGTTACTGTTGTTTGCAGATATTGGAAGTAGTAAGAATGAGTTCTGGAAGAAGTATTTATAGGTGTGGGAAAAAGCAAGTGGTGAAATTTTATCATTGTAACGTTGGGGGAAACAAAAAAAACAGCGTGACCATTCGATCAGCAACAGACGGGTGACACGTGTCGATGAATAGTGATCTGAAGAGACGCGAACCATTGACAAAATTTGAAACGCTTGGATAAGATCAAGCCACGTCACTTTCCCGCGGAACTTCACTCCACTCCTCAGTAACTCCGGTAATTGACCGAGGAGTGGAGGGACTATCTGTATTGGGTAAAAATCGGCTCACTATGAGTCGCCTCGATAACATGATCTGATAAGCAATCGAGCATGTGATGAAAAGCTAGAAACTGAAGCAAGTGAATGGATCGCCGAAGTCAGACACCGAGGTCGTCACTGAAGGCGAGTCGTAAGCTGAGCTTCGGTGACATTCACCTCGGTTAAGTAGCAAGGCCCTACCACCGAGGTCATATACATGAACCTCGGTGAAGCACCTCGAGTCAAGCGGCTTTGCAGCCCATTACTTCAGCCCACTACTTTGCCCATTAACTTCATCCATAAATGCTCCAGATGTGGGTTTAACCATGAACAAGTCGTGGAGAACGTGGGGTAAACTCTTGTGTCTATAAATAGTGTTTCATTTTACACCGTACGCATTCATAAGAGATATAGAAACTCTGGCAAAATTTGTACTCATTGCAATATATTGAAATCACGTTATTTTCTCACATTTATGATTATTCTTGGCATTTTCTTGACTTTGATACGACGATTTGCTTGTATTCCAACCCAAATTCGATTTGTGGGCCTAAATCGGTTTTAGGATCACATATCGAATTTGGGTTGGAATACAAGCAAAACTTCGTATCAAAGTCAATAAAATGCCAAGAATAAGCGTAAAATGCGAGAAAGTAACTTGATTTCAATATATCGTGGTGAGTACAAATTTCGCCAGAGTTTCTCTATGTATTTCTCAATGAATACAATGTAAAATGAAGTGCTATTTATAGGCTAAAAGGACCTTGCCCACATTCTCCATGACTAATCATGCCTTTAACCACGTTCTAGACATTTATTATGGGAGTTAGTGGGCTGGAGTAGTGAGCTTCAAAGCCGCTAGAATCGAGGCGTTTTACCGAGGTTCAAATGCATAACCTCGGTGATGGGGCCTTGCTATTCGACCGGAGCGAATGTCGCCGAAGCTCAGCTTACGGCTCGCCTTCGGTGGCACATCGATGCTCGACTTCGGTGGTTCAGTTGTTAGCTTCGACCTTCATCCTTCGGAACATCAGTTCGATTTCTCTTCGGTTTGTCATGCCGAGGTGCTAACCGAGCACGTCAATATTTGCCCAATACAGTGATCCTAAAACTAATTTAGGCCCATACAATAATATAAAAAATCAATTCCAAAAATATTTTTTATTATAATGAAATATTGTTATAGGGGATAGTTGTTAATATTAAAAATATTAATATTAGATGTCCAATTACACACACAAATTTTCATCATAGAATATAACGATGAAAGCATACAATAGGATTAGCACTAATAAAGATCATATATTGCAGCACAAGAACTAAGGTGGGAATTGACCAATTATAAGTATAACCATAATAGTAATAGTCATGCATGCACACATACACATACAATTCAAATCTCAGAAAGCGACAGTAGAAGTAGAAGTAAAATACTAAGAAGAGGGGCAACAAAATAAATAAGCAGCAAAAAGTAGTGGGGAAATGGGAAGTGGGATTTCGCAAACACCTTGGAGAAATAGGCGGAGCATTCCTAGCAGCATCACCCGTGCCTTCTCGGTATCAACCATTTCCTCTGCAACTATGTATCCATATATTTTGCACGGTCTTTTATGCAATTCAACCATGACACAAAAGCAAGGCCTTTTCCCAAATGGGATTAACTCATAGTAGCATTCACAAAAAGTGTAAAGAAATTTATTATTAGCACTCTTTCCTTCTCATTTTATCAGTCATGGTTACAAAAACTATTTGACTTTCGTACTTTTCATTTCGATAAATATAATTGGTCACACTGATTGTCGCCCAAACGTTCTAAATGAAGTTATTATGGTAATTTCACACTTATTTTTAATTAATTCGTTAATTTTATTTCATTTCTACACCTCAATAGATTTTAGCTTAATTTTAATAGTTTGTTTAACTCTCTCTCATAATATTAATTCCATGTCAATTCTCAAAGCAATTTTACATCTACATATGTACTTGATTATATCTCATAAAAGTAATTAATGATTATAGGTATACCATAAAAATACCCACGAAATATATACGAAATACATACTACTTGTAAACTTTACTACAATTATCGTGTATATACTATAACATACTATACTAAACTTATCATTTATATACCAACTATTATTTTTTATTGGTCATTTTATAACCCTAATACTTTGATATATATATATATCTATATATATATATATATATATATATATATATATAGACACACACACCTTTAAATGTTGACTTCCGCACCTAATAATTTCTTCCACTTTAATTTTTCCTCCACGAATTTTATTAGACATTTTAGTTTAAAAATTTGTGCCTACATTTTCCCTCCTTGAATTCCCCCTATATATAATAAGCTACAACATTAAATAAAAAAATAAAAAGTTAGTCGTATGCCTGATCATGCTATTCCAGCAAAGTGGTTATGGACGTATTAACATGAGGTGGTGGTTTAAGGTTCGAGTTTGGTTAGGCTCTATTTTTTTTATTGTGTGCTTTTTAATACCGTAATCGCTAACCATAAACTCCAAACTCTAAATCCTTAACTATTAACCCTTAGGGGTCATTTGGTTGGTTTAATAAGGATAATAGTTATCCCATGTTTGATTAGTAGTATTAATTAGTTCGACATAGATTTTATTGTTAAATTATTTTTATAACTTATACCATGGAGGTGGTGGGATTATTGAAATGACCTTAGATAGTCGTTTTGAAAGTTAAGACTCCGATTGACGTGCCGATAATTTTAAAATCTTTGTAAGGTCCAATAGGACATGTCTGTAAAATTTGAACTAAATCGGACTACGTTTGGTAGGTATCGGGAGAAGGTTTCGGTTTCCGTTGTCGGTAAGTATTAAAAAGAGATTTTCGAGCTCGATTTTGGCGAATGAGCTCCGATTCGAAATCCGAAAGCGCTGTTAGGTTCGTATGATTATTTTTTACCTTTATGAACATTCGATAGTAAATTTCGAGGTCATTCGAATAGTTTCCGCTAAAATACCGAAAGTTTATAATTTGATCTCTTTCCGTTTAATTTGCATCTTCAATTTCGGCTATCCGATTTGAGATCCGTTTAGCTGATACGTGACATAAATTTAGTATAACTTGCTTAGCATTTTAATTTCCATTATGATAGTAATTTAAAAGAAAAGAAAATAAAAGAAAAGGAAAAGATAAAAGAAAAGGAAAAGAAACTTAAAAGGGAGGCGGTTGAAACGACTTTAGGTAGTCGTTTCGGTAGTTAGGGCTCAGATTGGCGTTCCGATAATTTTAAAATCTTCGTAAGGCCTATTGGGACTTATCTGTAAAATTTGAGCTAAATCAGACCTCGTTTGGTAGGCATCGGAAGAAGGTTTCAGTTTTTATTGTCGATAAATATTAAAAAGAGGTTTTCGAGCTCAATTTTGGTAAATGAGCTCCGATTCAAAATTCAAAAGTGCCATTAGGTTCGTATGAATATTTGTGACTTTTGTGATTTTTCGAAAGTGAATTTCGAGGTTGTTCGGCTAGTTTCCACTAAAATACCGAATTAAAGAATTTGATCTTTTTCGTTTTAGTTCGCATCTTAAGTTTCGGGAGTCCAATTTGAGATCTACCTTATCGAGTATGTTACATAAATTTTTTATAACTTGTATGCAAAATTTTGAATTATTTCGAGTATCATAGGATACCGTTTTAATTTTCGATTAAGAAAAGAAAATATAAAATGAAAAGAAAAGATAAAAGAAACGAAAAAAAGTCAACGACATAAAGATAGGCGATGGTGGGCAAGGATTTAATCCCTTAAAAGCTTCACTTCGAAGCAAAGTAAGAAAGCAAAACAGAAACATGAGACGAGAAACAGAAACAGGGAAAATAAGAAAAAATACCAGAAAATAAGAAAAGAGCCGGAGAAAAGTAGAATTTTCAACCCGAAACATTCAGGTAATAATCTTAATATATTATATGAGTTTATTACATGTGTTTGAATATATTTTGACGGTAAAAATTGGGATATTAGACATCGTTTTTAATAAGTTCAACTGATAGTTTAAAGGGTCAATTGGACCCCGGTAATGGAATTGATTATGTATTAGTACTCAGTAAGTTATGGGCAACATAAAAATATAATTTATTTGGGGTTTGGTTATGTGACTTTGAACGCTGTATATAGGCCTGGCCTTAGCTTTGGATTTACATTGTATATTATATGTTATGTCCTGTTATTGGTATTGCATTGAGGATCTGAGCATTGTACTCCGGCTGTGAGTTGCCATCTACTTCTCGGCTATCGATGTGAGTCCCGCGCTGGTGATGGGTTATTATTGCATTATGTTGCATTCATATGCATTATGTTGTGTTTTAAAGCTACTAAGGGTAATAGAGGCGTCATTTGACCCCTTGAGATGATCTATCATGCGGTGGTGCTTATGACAAAGGTAGGGAGTTGTGAACTCAAGAGTTGCAGCTATTTGGCAACTCGAGAGAGTAATTTGGTAGCTCAAGTCTGAGTCGCGTTCTCTTTTTAGCTAAATCTTCTTTAGTCCAGCTGACTGTGCGGGGATGGTTATTCCTATTCAAATAGCTGCATGGGTTTGTGCTTTAAGTGGAGGAGTCTTCCTCCAAATACAGAATGGTAATACTAAATCTCTAAGGCGTTGATACCACTTTTGTCACGACCCAACCAAGGGCCACGACAGAAACCTACAATGAGTGTCGATCATTGCTAAACCCACTAATAATCTATTAATGCTAGAGATAAGCTGGCAACCTAATCATATATACGTACCTATCTGCTGAAAGTATAAAGTCTGGAAAGATGACACGACTTTAACTTGCTGACAATTAGAACACTGAGCCACAAATTCTGCTATGTCACATTTCATTCCGTCCCACCAGTAAATCTGCTTAAGATCATGGTACATCTTAGTCGAACCTGGATGAACAATGTATTTGGAATAATGTGCCTCTATCATAATCTTTCCACGTAAATCTGCAACATCATGAACACAGAGTCTATCTTTATTCATGAGAGCACCGTCAGTCGTAACCCTGTATGGTGACTCCGGTTTTCTTCTGGCTATCTGTCTGTACTCAACTAGAACTAGATCCTCATACTGACGCTGTTTTACTTCATGAAAATTTAGAGTTAAAGGTCTAGTGCAGCTTATCGTCCATCTAGCATTGGCATATCCTCCTTCACGCCTCAACTCTTTGAGAAGTTACTTTAGCGTTATAAGTGCACATGTAATCAACTTTGTTGCTGGTATTCTGCCTCAGCTCATGGTCAACCTACATGTCTCTTTTATTTTCACTTTTTTAAGTCATAATATTTCCAATTCAAAAACAATACCCTGAAGTAGATGTTTAGTCTGAAGATCATTGCTAGTCTGCATCATACTATCCAGTAGTATTTGCATGATCCTTATCCTTATATGATAGACCCTGTTCAGATGAACCTTTGACATACATCAGGATATGAGTAACTACATTCCCACAAGGAGCTTGCGGAACAACACTAACATCAACTGAGATGTTGCATAGTACGTTCGTAAAAATAATATAGCTTGCATCAAATCTTCTATAGTGTGTAGTGACAAGGTACTACAAAAGCTTCTCCTATTGCATCAAGCGTGAGCTAATTCTTAGTTCCATCGACCTGTTCTATATCGAAGAGGTGATTATCGGTTGAATCATGTTAATTCATCCAAAGTTCCATATATCTTTGTTTCGAAAAAGTCAAACTCTTCTCTCGTGATCGAAGAAGGGTCAGTTTAGTCAAAATAAGCTGGGCAATGGTGTTATCATATTATTCAGATATATTTTATTCCAAGAGTTCGGTGTTCGTGTTATAATTTTGATTCTGAAATCATGAGATAATGTCCGTGGAGTAGTTTATGAAGGTCATATAATTTCTCTCGTTATCTGTGTGATTTTTTTTAGACTTAGGCTCGTTCGAGGATGAACGAGAGTTTAAGTGGAGGAGAATGAAACGACCTTAGGTAGTCGTTTCGGAAGTTAAGGCTCCGATTGGCGTGTTGATAATTTTAAAATCTTCATAAGATCCGTTGGGACTTATCTGTAAAATTTGAGCTAAATCAGACCTCGTTTGGTAGGCATCGGAAAAAGATTTCAGTTTTTATTGTCGATAAGTATTAAAAAGAGGTTTTCGAGCTCAATTTTAGCGAATGAGCTCCGATTCGAAATTTAAAAGCGCTGTTAGGTTCGTATGAACATTTGTGACTTTTGTGATTTTTTGAAAGTGAATTTCGAGGTTGTTCAGCTAGTTTCCACTAAAATACCGAAAGTTAAAGAATTTGATCTTTTTCGTTTTAATTCGTATCTTAAGTTTCGAGAGTCCGATTTGAGATCTGCCTTAGCGAGTATGTTACATAAATATTTTATAACCTGTATGCAAAAGTTGAAATTATTTCGAGTATCATAGGATATCGTTTTAATTTTCGATTAAGAAAAGAAAATATAAAATGAAAAGAAAATAAAATGAAAAGAAAAGATAAAAGAAATGAAAGAAAGTCAAAGGCATAAAGATAGGCGGTGGTGGGCAGGGATTTAATCCCTTAAAAGCTTCACTTCGAAGCTAAGTAAGAAAGCAAAACAGAAACATGAGACGAGAAACAGAAACAGGGAAAATAAGAGAAAAATGCCAGAAAATGAGAAAAGAGCCGGAGAAAAGTAGAATTTTCACTCTGAAACATTCAGGTAATGATCTTAATATATTATTTGAGTTTATTACATGTGTTTGAATATATTTTGACGGTAAAAATTGAGATATTAGACATCGTTTTAATAAGTTCAACTGATACTTTAAAGGGTCAATTGGAGCCGGTAATGGAATTGATTATATGTTACTCCCTCTGTCCCACTTTGTTTGTCATACATTCCTTATTAGTCTGTCCCAAAAAGATTGTCATATTTCTAAATTTGGCAACAATTCAACTCTAAAATTACTTTTTGACTCATTTATAGCCATATAAATATCTATGATTTATTTTAGACCACAAGTTTCAAAAGTCTTTCTTTCTTTATTAAACTTTGTGACAAGTCAAACTACGACAAATAAATTGGGATAGAGGGTAGTACTCAGTAAGTTATGGGCAACATATAAATGTAATTTATTCTTGGGTTTGGTTATGTGACTATGAACCCTATATATAGGTCTGGCCTGCGTATTGAGTATACGAATAGGGTATCAGGTTCCTAACAGGATTGCCCTAAGACGTAAGGAATGAAGTCTTTAGCCTAATTTGATATATTTTTATGCTTATTGAATAGAGTGGGATCGTTTGGTAGCGAATCCAAAGGACAAAGCGGTTTTCGACTAGAAATGCTAACTTTGTAATAAGGTAAGTGTTTATATCCATTTCTTTGGAGGCACATGGCCTTGTGGATTTTCTACCACGTGTTCCTTACGTGTGTAGCTGCCGATAGGCGTACTCATTACGCCTTAGCTTTGGATTTACATTGTATATTATATATTATTTCCTTATGTTGGTACTGCATTGAGGATCTGAGCATTGTACTCTGGCTGTGAGTTGGCATCTACTTCCCGGCTGTCGATGAGAGTCCCGCGCTGGTGATGGGTTACTATTGTATCATGTTGCATTCATATGCATTACATTGCATTATATTGAGGGTAGGAGGATTCCGCCCTAGGAGCATGAGGATTCCGCTCCATTTCATTATATTGAGGGTAGGAGGATTCCGCCCTAGGAGCAGGAGGATTCCGCTCCATTGCATTATATTGAGGGTAGGAGGATTCCGCCCTAGGTGCAGGAGGATTCCGCTCCATTGCATCATATTGAGGGTAGGAGGATTCCGCCCTAGGAGCAGGAGGATTCTGCTCCATTGCATCATATTGAGGGTAGGAGGATTCCACCCTAGGAGCAGGAGGATTCCGCTCCATTGCATCATACTGAGGGGAGGAGGATTCCGCCCTAGGAGCAGGAGGATTCCGCTCCATTGCATCATACTGAGGGGAGGAGGATTCCGCCCTAGGAGCAGGAGGATTCCGCTCCATTCATTTGGCACATGTGACCCTTTGCATCATATTTCATTTTATTTCATTTCATCTCATTTCATTTCATTTCATACCATTGTGTAGACTTGTGGTACATAACTACTGTTATGCTTATACGTGCATTGCTTATTTGTTGATATGTTTCTGGCTCGTATTCCTGGTTGAGTTTATGGTTTCATACGTGTTTCTTGTTATTATCTGGCTCTGCCTTTTTATAATTTAAATTAAAGAAATTTGGTTTATCTATTTCTTCTCCCTGGCTAGCTATCCTATTCTTTAAGGTGGCTAGTCTGCCCTACTTATTGATTCCTTTTGACTCACCCTTGTTTGTTCTTTGTTTCTTGTCTATCTATTTCATTTCGGCCGGTTCGCTCCAGGATTGAGTTCGCCACGTTGTTCAGGAGCGAAGACGACTTCAGCTGTCAGGGTGAGCCAGCTTTTATTCAGGATGGCCACCAGTTTTATGTTTATTATTTCAATTGTATTTTGCTCCCTTTAGGAGGTATCTGTCTTCTTTCCTGCTCTTAGATGTCTAGTCTGGATAGCCCTAAACCTAGTATATTGGGAAGTCAGCTGTAATTTCTTTTGTACAGCTTAGAGGTATCAGTATGTCTGTGCTTTTTTTTTTCTAAGTCATGTTCTTATTTATGAATTGAATTATATCTATTTTCCTAATTTAATTGGTAAGGGTTCGTCCGATGGGTCTAGGAGAGGATGTCGGGTGCCCGCACGGCCTAGTCGGATTCCCGGTCGTGTCAGCGGTGGAGGGAGCCTTAAGTGGCAAGCAAAAAAATGAAACAGGAAGAGAAACAGAAAGGAGAAAGAAAGAAATAGCGTTGAGGAAAAAATATCAAAAAATAGAGAAAGGAAAAGAATAGGAGCAGAAAAAAATAGAAGTTTCACCCCGAAACATCCAGGTAACGATGTTAATTCATTATTTTAGTTTATTACATGTATTTGAATATATTTTGACGTAGAAATTGGGATAGTAGATATCGTTCTAATAAGTTAAATTGATAGTTTAAAGGGTTAATCAGACCCTGATGATGGAATTGATTATATATTCGTACTCATGGAGTTTTGGGCAACCCGTAAATATAATTTATTTAGGGTTTGATTATGTGACTTTGAACCCTATATAAAGGTCTGGCATGCGTATCGCGTACGCAAATAGGGTATCAGGTTTCTAACCGGATTGTCCTAAGACAAACAATGAAGTCTTTAGCCTTATTTAGTTTTTTTCAGTTTATTGAATAGAGCGGGATCATTTGGCAGTGAACTCAAAAGATAAAGCAGTTGTTGAGTAGCGCTTTGGAATGAGGTAAGTGATTATATCCATTTCTTTGGAGGCATTAGGTCTTGTGGATATTCTACCACGTGTTCCTTACGTGTGTAGCTGCCAATAAGCGTACTCATTACGCCTTAACTTTAGATTTATATTTTATATTATATGTTATGTCCTGTTATTAGTATTGCATTGAGTATCTGAGCATTGTACTCTAGCTGTCATTATTGCATACACTTCCCGGTAATCGATGAGAGTCCCGAGCCGGTAAAAGGTCATCATTGCATATACTTCCTGGTAATCGATGAGAGTCCCGAGCCGGTGAAGGGCCATCATTGCATATGTTTCCTGGTAATAGATGAGAGTCCCGAGCCGGTGAAGGGTCATCATTGCATATACTTTCCGGTAATCTATGAGAGTCCTGCGCCGGTGAAGGGTTATTATTCCATATATCTCCTGGTAGACGACGAGAGTCCCGTGCCGGAGATAGGTATCAGGCATATGTGACTTCATTGCATCATACTGCATTCACTCCATTTCATTGCACCGCATGCTGACTATTGTGTATATCGTGCTGTGTTTTATGTATGCGGTATATATACCATGTTGTGGATATATTTCAGTTTGCCTATATGTTTCTGGCTCGTATCCCTGGTTGCCTGCCGCAACAGTATAAATATATGGATCGAATTGCATGCCGCAATAGTATAAATATATGGATCGGGTTACACGCCGCAACAGTATAAATATATGGATCGGGTTGCACGCCGCAATAGTATAAATATATGCATCTAATTGCACGTCGCAATAGTATAAATATATAGATCGGGTTGCACGCCACAGCAGTATGTATTTCTGATTGTTTATATGTTCAGGATACCTAAAAACCTATATGTTCTGTCTATCTTATGACCCTGGTTGTTTATGAGTTTAGGATTCCATATGTGTTTCTGGTTATTATCTGGCTCTGCCTTTTTATAGTTTAAATAAGATGAATTTGGTTTATCTGCTTTTCTTCTCCCTGGCTAGCTATCATATTCTTTGAGGTGGCTAGGCTGCCCCCACTTATTGAGTCCTTTTGACTCACCCTTGTTTGTTGTTTGTTTCTTGTCTATTTATTTCGTTTCAGTAGGTTCGCTCCAGGATTGAGTTCGCCACGTTGTTAAGGAGCGAAGACGACTTCAACTATCAGGGTGAGCCAGCTTTTGTTCAGGACGGCCACCAGTTTTATGTTTATTATTTCAGTTGAGTTTTGCTCCCTTCAAGAGGCGTAAGTATTCTTTTGTACTCTTAGATATCTAGTCTGGATAGCCCTAAACCTAGTATGTTGGGTAGTCAGTTGTAACTTCTTTTGTACAGCTTATGCATAGCTATGTTTGTGTCGATTTAGGTCTTATTTCTTATCTGAAAGTTTATTTCAGGTTAATTTTTGTGAATTCAATTCAGAAGGGTTCGCCCGATGGGTCTAGAGGAAGATGTCGAGTGCCCGCACGGCCTAGTCGAAATTTGGGTCGTGTAAATTATTTAAGAGATATAAATAATTGTTACCGATATAAATGTCTACAAATGATCACATATAATTGTGTTCTTTTGCCTACATGATGCAATTTAAGTGAGTGATCATAGGTAATGACACCATTAGATATCACACATTGGTCCATGTGGTGAGTTAAGGTCACCGGTATAATATCGTACTTGTACATCATGATATTGTATATAAGTGAGCACTTATAATTCTGTTCTTGTGCCTACATGATGCAATTGAAGTGAGTGACCATAGCTAATGACACCCTTAGATCTCCCACATATAATTTTGTTCTTGATTAAATAATAGAACATTAAAATATTTAAAAATATTTTATTAAACGTAATTTGTATAGAGTCATTAATTAAATGACACAATAATATCAGTCCAAAATATAGAATTAGCGTCATTATTTAAACTAACAGTCTCATTAATGGTTATGTTTATAATTTCACGCTGTTAAGTGTGC
The DNA here is from genome assembly GCA_029990575.1 of Petunia axillaris subsp. axillaris. NCBI lineage: Eukaryota > Viridiplantae > Streptophyta > Magnoliopsida > Solanales > Solanaceae > Petunia > Petunia axillaris. The sequence continues at coordinate 17,122,062 of JARKNS010000009.1, forward strand.
CAATATTAAATTACGCACCTATTGACGACCAACTACAACATTAAATAAAGAAACGAAAGTTAGTTGTTTTGGTAGAAGATTCTATTCTAGCAAAGTGGTGTTAAGCGTAATAACTTGAGGTGGGGGGTTTAGGGGCGTAATAACTTGAGGTGGGGGTTTAGGGTTTGAGTTTGGTTAGGCTCTTTTAAGTTTTTTTTAATGTGGTTTTTAACCCACATTCATAAAACTCTAAACCCTAAACCCTAACCCTTAAGGTCACTAGTCTAATTTCGTATTGTACATCACGATATTGTATACAAATGATCACATATAATTGTGTTTTTTTGCCTACATGATGCAATTGAAGTGAGTGACCATAGGTAGTAACACCCTTAGATATCCCATATTGGTCTGTGTAGTAAGTTAAGGACACCGGTATGATGTTGTAGTGCACAGCATGCTATTGTATACATGTGATTACATATAATTATGTTCTTGTGACTACATGATGTAATTGAAGTGATTGATCATAGCTAATGACACCCTTAGATCTCCCACATTAGTCCTTGTGGTGAGTAAAGGTCACCGGTATAATGTCGTAGTATACATCATGCTATTGTAAAAGTGTGATCACATAAATTTGTATTCTTGTGACTACATGATGCAATTAAATTGAGTGATCATATTTAATTACACAATTAGATCTCCCGCATTAGTCCTTGTGGTGAGTTAAGGTTACCAGTATAATATCATAGCGTACACCATGCTATTGTATAAATGCGATCACATAAATTTGTATTCTTGTGACTGCATGATGCAATTAAAGTGAGTGATCGTGGTCAATTACACCCTTAGACCTCCCGCAAATAATGTTGCTCATGTCTAATTAATTATGTCATAAAATATTTTATTAAATGTAATTTATATTGAGTCATTAATTTAGTTACACTATAATATCAGTCCAAAATATACAATTGGGGGTCATTATTTTAAACAAACAGTCTTATTATTGTTTATGTTTATTGTTAGTAACCTAGGTTGTATATAACTAGGTTAGCGTAGTAGTCTGTTCCATATTGGGAAAGGCTTTGTAGTGTAACATGTATAGTATTTACAAATAGGACTTGTTGTATAGCTCTTTTCAATATATCAATAATATTTTCTTAGTATTGCTTACATGGTTTCAGAGAAAGAGTGAAAAAAAAGGCGTCACTGTGCAATTTCCGGTGATAGTTAGGGCTGCCAACGTCCGAATCACTTTCCAGTGGTGTTGTGCGAAATCCAACATCACCACAAGGTCCGGCACTCTCTTCTAACCAAACCCCAGTCAATCCCTCCGGCAGAAAGTCCCACATGCACCCACAGGCGCCGGTAGAACCTCTATTTCCGGCGGCGCGTCAGACTCACGCGCCGGCGCGTGAGCCACTTTCCGGCAGTTTTTTTACCCAAATTTTTTTTCTCTGTTGCTCATCTCCAACTTCCGACCTGACCCGTATAATTTTCATCAGATTCTGACATCTGGCGTCAACAGTTACTTAATCGACGGCTCAATGTTCTGATTAGTTTTTTGTTATTTTTTTGGCTAATCTTTTGACTGTTCCGGCGACTCCTTAGTTCTATTTGGTGGTATTTTGTAATTTTTTTGTTACAGGTCTTTAATTACAACCATGTCTCTTGGATTTGATACTTTTGGCTCCAAAAATTCTGGTGTTGGACACTCGAATCTTATGGTTACTTCGGAACCCTTGCTTGGAAGTTCGAATTAGTTAGCATGGGCTTCATCAGTTGAGCTATGGTGCAAGGGTCAGGGTGTCCAAGATCACTTGACTAAGAAGGTTAATGAGGTTAATGAGAAAGCTAAGACAAATTGGGAGAAGACTGATGCTCAGTTGTGCAATCTTTTGTGGCGATCCATTGATCCTAAATTAATGCCTCTGTTCCGTCCATTCCAGACATGTTATTAAGTTTGGGAAAAGGCTCTCGCCCTATATACTAATGACATATCTCGTTTCTATGATATTATTTCTCGGCTGACTAATTTGAAAAAACAAGAACTGGATATGTCAACTTATTTGGGACAGGTACAGGCAGTCATGGAAGAATTTGAAACGCTGATGCCAGTCACAGCTAGTGTGGACAAACAACAAGAGCAACGACAGAAGATATTTCTAGTTCTAGAAGATATTTCTAGTTCTTACACTTGTTGGCCTTCCAATTGACCTTGATTCAGTGCGTGATCATATTTTGGCCAGTCCTGCGGTCCCTACTATAGATGATCTATTCCCTCGATTACTTCGACTTGCTGCGCCACCCAGTCATACAGTGGTTTCATCTATTGCCGACCCCTCTGTTTTAGCTTCACAAACTCGAAAGAATCGAACACCTCAGACAATGGGCAATCAGACATCTTATAATATGGGGAATCGAGGTCGAGGTGGACGTTCAACTGGAAATCAAGATGGAGGTCGTTCTAGGAGAGTTTGACCCAAGTGTAGTTACTGTTCCAGGCTCGGACACACCCGTGAAACATGCTACACTCTGCGTGATGATATTTTACGTGAACAGGATGCTAATGTTGCTCAAACTGACACTGCAGAAAACCAGGGTGTTAAGTTATCTGAAGCAGAATATAATGAGTTCCTTCAGTATCATGCAAATAAGTAGACACCATCTCAAGTAGCTTCTGTCGCTCATACTGGTAATCAGGTTGCTTGTGTCTCACATTCTAGTACTCTTGGACCATGGGTCATTGACTCAGGTGATTCTGATCTTATTTCTGGTAATAAATTTCTTTTCTCTAGCATTGTTTATTCACCGTCCCTTCCCACTATCACCTTATCGAATGGTTCCCAAGCAAAAGCAATAGGAGTTGGCCAAACTAGTCCTCTATCCTCTTTGCCTTTGAAATCTGTACTTTATGTCCCTGGTTGTCCCTTTAATCTCATAACTGTCAGTCGTCTCTCTTGTACCCTTAATTGTTCTATAACTTTTTCTAATGATTCTGTTGTTATACAGGACCGCAGTACGGGACAGATGATTGGTGCAGGGCGTGAATCACATGGTTTTTACTATCTTACCTCTCCTAACTCCTATACTGCATGTCCAGTCACAGATTCTCCAGAATTACTTCACAGACATTTGGGACATTCTAGTATGTTCAAGCTTCATAAGATGGTCCCTAGACTATCTAGATTGTCCATATTAGATTATGAGTCGTGTCAACTTGGGAAACATACTCGGTCTATTTTTACGCATTGCAGTGAGGGTCGTGCAGAGTCCATTTTTTCTTTATTTCATTCTGATATTTGGGGTCCTTGTAGAGTCACTTCAACCTTGGGTTTTCGTTATTTTGTTAGTTTCATAGATGATTATTCAAGATGTACTTGGATATTTTTAATGAAAGATCGTATCCGAGTTGTTTTCTATATTCCAAAACTTTTGTGCTGAAATATAAAATCAATTTGGTGTTTCTATTCGTACTTTTCACAGTAATAATGCTTTAGAATACTTATTTTCTCAGTTTAAACAGTTTATAGCTTCTCGGGGCATTATTCATCAGACATCTTGTTCATATACTCCTCAGCAAAATGGGGTAGCTGAGAGGAAGAATATGCATCTCATTGAGACTGCTCGCACTCTTCTTATTCAATCTCATGTTCCGCTGCGTTTTTTGGGCGATGCAGTTCTCACACCTTGTAATTTAATTAATCGAAAGCCCTCTTCTTCCATCCAGAATCAGGTTCCCCACTCCATATTGTTTCCTGAGTCACCTTTGTACTCTCTTCCCCCACGTGTTTTTGGGAGCACATGTTTCGTCCATAACTTTGCCCCTGGGAAAGATAAATTAGCTCCCCGTACTTTCAAGTATGTATTCCTTGGTTATTCTCGTGTTCAAAAGGGATATCGATGCTACTCACCCGATCTTCGTCGTTATCTTATGTCAGCAGATATTACGTTCTTTAAGAGTCAACCTTACTTGGCGTCTTCTTCTGACCATTCTGATATCCTTAAGGTCTTACCTTTGCCGACTTTTGAGGAGTCTGTAGTTGTCCCTCCTGTAGTTTCCCCTCCTACAGTTTCTCCTCCTACCGTTACTCATCCTGCTCCTCTTACAGTTACTCCTCCTACTCCTCACATCGTTACTACAGCCCCAGAGCCACTACTTATCACTTAGCATTGTCGTCCACGTCCAGAATTAGAACCAGATGATTCACGCCCAGCGCCAGAATCTTCACCTACTGCGGACCTGTCTGCTCTCAGTTTACCGATTGCTTCGAAAAGGTACGCGATCCACATCCAATTCTAATCCTCATTATGTTGGCTTGAGCTATCATCGCTTATCATCACATCATCAAGCCTTTGTGTCGTCCTTGTCTTCTATTTCTCTACCTAAGTCTACAAGTGATGCACTTTCTCATCCCGGATGGCGACAGGCTATGATTGATAAGATGTCTGCTCTACGTGCTAGTGGTACTTGGGAGCTTATCCCGCTTCCTCCAAGTAAATCTACTGTTGGTTGTTGATGGGTTTATGCAATCAAAGTTGGTCCACATAGACAAATGGATCGACTAAAGGCTCGCTTGGTTGCAAAAGGTTATGCTCAAATATTTGGGCTTGATTACAGTGACACTTTCTCTCCAGTTGCTAAGATGGCCTCTGTTCGTCTTTTTTTATCCATGGCAGCTGTTCGTCACTGACTTCTATATCAGCTGGACATTAAGAATGCTTTTCTGCATGGTGATCTTAAGGAGAAAGTTTATATGGAGCAACCACCTGGTTTTGTAGCTCAGGGGGATCCGAGTGGTATGGTATGTCGATTGCGTCGGTCACTTGAAACAGTCTCCTCGCACCTGGTTTGGTAAGTTTAGCACAGTTGTTCAGAAGTTTGCCATGACTCGCAGTAAAGCTGATTACTCCGTCTTCTATCGGCACTCTGCTTCAAACCTCTGTATTTATTTGGTGGTCTATGTTAATGATATTGTTATCACTAGGAATGACTATGATGGTATCATTAAATCGAAACAACATCTCTTTCGGCACTTCCAGACTAAAGATCTAGACAGATTGAAGTACTTTCTAGGCATTGAGGTTGCTCAATCTAAGTCAGGCATTGTTATCTCCCAGCGGAAGTATGCCCTAGACATTCTCGAAGAGACAGGAATGAAAGGCTGTAGACCAGCTGATACTCCCATGGATCCGAATGTTAAGCTTATGCCAGGACAGGGGGAGCCTCTTAGTGATCCTGCAAGGTACAGATGGTTGATTGATAAGTTGAACTATCTCACTATGACTCGGCCTGATATTTCTTTTCCTGTGAGTGTTGTAAGTCAATTTATGAACTCTCCGTGTAAGAGTCACTGGGATGCAGTTGTTCGCATTCTTCTATATATAAAGTCATCCCAGGCAAAGGATTGCTCTTCGAGAATAGAGGTCATGAACGAATTGTTGGGTATACAGACACTGATTGGGCATGATGTCCATATGATAGGTATTCTACATCTTGTTATTATATTCTAGTATGGGTAATTTGGTGTCTTGGAAAAGCAAGAAGCAAAATGTGGTTGCCCGATCTAGTGCAGAGGCAGAATATCGAGCAATGGTTGTAGCTACTTATGAACTGATTTGGATCAAATAATTACTGAGAGAATTAAGGTTTGGAGTAATCAGTCTTATGGAACTTGTGTGTGATAATCTAGGTGCTCTTCATATTGCTTCAAATCCAGTGTTTCATGAGAGGACTAAGCACACTGAGATGGATTGTCACTTTGTCAGAGAGAAGATACTATCAGGAGACATTGTTACAAGATTTGAGTGATCAGCTTGCAGATGTTTTCACTAAGTCACTTACTGGTCCGCGTATTAGTTATATTTGTAGCAAGCTCGGTTCATATGACTTGTATGCACCGGCTTAAGGGGGAGTGTTAGTAACCTAGGTTGTATATAACTAGATTAGCATAGTAGTCTATTCCATATTGGGAAAGGCTTTATAGTGTAACCTGTATAGTAATTATAAATAGGACTTGTTGTATAGCTCTTTTCAATATATCAATAATATTTTCTCAGTATTTCTCACATTTATAATTTCACGTCATTAAGTGTGCAAATGTGTATGGTATAAGAAATACATTGTAATAAATAAAGTATATTTAAAAAACAAAAAAAAAAAAAGTATAATTAGACACTATGTACATACGTATACGGATACGCATTACTATGTAAAATTAGTTTGTTTAACCTTTCATCTCTCGCACATGAATATTTTGTAGGGCTCAAGGTCCTGGGACTAAGCTGTACTTATTAGATTGTTGAGAGGGAAGGTTTTGGAGGGAAAAAATTATTTAAGTTGTCAAACACATATTAAGGCTAGATTAGTCTTTACACGGGCATGGTCATAATTGGGACAAACATGGTGTGGCCAAATAGCACTCTCCTTTTCATTTTAGTATATCAAGTCGAGATTAATACTCCCTCCGTCTTGTTTTATTTGTCTAATTTGGTTTTATACGTCCCCTAAGAAAACATTAATGAGGAGGTAATTTTGACTGTTTTACCCACTATATTATTCTCTCTTTAATAAATGTAAACTCTTGTTTCTACTTTTAAGATCAATTAATATTATGGGCAAAGTGATAAAAAGATAGTTAATTTTGTCTTGAACTCCTAAATAAATAAATAATTTAAGACGAATAAAACGAGACAGAGGGAGTAGTTTTTGTCCACTTTAGTCGTAGACCGTAGTAGTAGTTGATCTTAGTAATATTAGTACTACTAATTTCCTTTAGTATACCTTCAATTATTCCCTACATACAAAATAGTGTCCGTTTAAGGTTATGACACGCCTATTAAGATAACCATTTGATAGAGGGGTTTCTTTTTTGTTAGCTAAATTACCCAGCCTTTGGTCTCTCTTAAATTATCTCTTTTATTCAAGTAACGGTAGATTGAGAAATTTAAGTAATTAACATCTTCTTGAATTTAAAAGTGATACTTAAACAAAATTGATTTAACAAAACAATATTTATTTTTAGTAAGAAGTAGTATCTGTTGAGTTACCAGGTAAATAATTACGTAGTTAAATTATTCACTTCAGATGTATGAAAATTAACCTTCCTCCCGTTCTCCCCAAAGTTCTTATTGAGTTATTTCCTTCCCCAAAGAATTAAGTCAATCTTTTAACTTCGAGGGACTTTGTCCTTTCTTCATACTAGTACTAGCTTCAAAAGGGTTTTAGAATCGAAAAGATAAAACTTTTCGAAAGAAAGAGCCAGCACAAGAAAAATAAACAATTAAAATACAGTACTTAATCACTAATGCAGGTTACGTAATTACTCCCTCCGTCCCATTTTAATTGTCGCCTTCAGTTTTTTCACACCCATTAAGAAAATTATTAAATATGGTGTATATTTTACTATGTTACCCTTATTTAATGCTTGGCTATTATCTTTCTTTGAGAATTATTCTAATTATTAAGGGTATAGTTGGAAATATCTAGTAAATTTAGTCTTGAAATCCTAAAGAGACAACTAATTTGGGACAAACCATTTCTCCTAAAGCGACAACTATTTTGGAACAGAGGGAGTAATTCATGCCATGCTTTCCTACATGTACCCAATGAAGTGCTTAGGATAAAGCACCCAACAGATCTTTACCTTGATAATGCCCCGGTACTAAAGCAAAAAATGATCTATTTTGAAGTAATAACGAATTGATTAATTTGCTTTCACAAATCTAGAACTAGCTGAGCTTTAGCTTATTTAGCTTTTAAAGATTATATGAAATAAGTAATAAGCCTATAACATCATGTCACTTGAACTTTTTGATGATGAGGAAACTATACATATGTTAATGTTAAAATTAAAGCTTTTATGCCATAGAATTATAACAGCGCGCGCATGTATGCTGTAGTTAAACTACAATGAAACAGTTCCTACTTTATTTCCGATAGAAACGACTTTCTGACATTCATTTAGGAAGTATAACGATTAATCAAAGCAATCTACCAATAAATGCAAGAGGACATATGCATGCTAAATTAATGATCAAGCATCCTTAGCTCTTTACAGTTTGAAGTTCTGTTAATGTCATTAATAGGAGCAAAAGTCTATATGATCATGTCATTGAAGAGATAATATATATGCAGGTAACTCTATTTCTACATTCTTGATGAGTAGCCTTGAATAAATGAGAAATAACGTATTATAACAATGTTAAATTACATCAATTATGTTTTAAGTTATTCATTGTTTTGTTACTGTATCCATGTGTAATTTAAATGTGAACAAACAAAAAATGCATATAGTAAAATAAAGTAGTAAAGCCAGCCCCTAGTGTCACCATGCGTATCTGTGACTGTCTGTATATGGTATGGTATCACAAAGCCAAAAATCATCTCGTAAGCTAACAAATGCCTGGGAATGCTCATTTGTTTCTTTCTCGGTTTCTGATACTCTATAATATGTTACTTATCAAAACCCTAGAAATAGAATTATAGAAATTAGAACATCAAGAAAATATCAAACAATTGTTTGGGATTCAAACCCTGTTTCTTTGACCTGAACAGTTCAACCCTTCTTCCTATAATCCTAAAATTCATCCAATCCAGTTCTCTTGCACTCAACAAGCAACAAATAGATGGAACCAAATCTAACCTTTGTTGAATTGTCTTACTGTATGCCATCGTTTAAAAGGTTAAGCTCTTTTATTTATTTAATACTAATATAACTTCAACACGACCCTGTACCCAGGCGGATCTAAGTTAAAAAAGGGCTTCAATTGAATTGCCGTTCATTGAAAAATTGTATTGTATAGATATAGCAAAAATGATTTTTCTTTTTTCTTTTTGGAAATATTTACGTTGTAGAATTCCCTCATAAAAAGCACAATTTTAGTAAAATTTAGTAAAGAGGACTCAAAGTTATTTTAGATCATTCTGAGTCCTGAGTTTGGTAATCTTAGATTTTCTTTTTGAATTCCCTTATAAAAATTTCTAGTTCCGCCACCACCATTCATAGAATGGCAAAAATCTTTTTGCAATTTATTTCTAGAAATTGTTTCAACCTTTTGTTGTTTTTCTTAAACACTTGTTTACTGTTTCTATAAGATTGACCGTTTAATCTTTTGGCTGTAAGAGAAGAAGCTCGTCTCTTCGTCAAGAGAACTTAAAATATACGCGAATCACGATATTGCTAAAAAGGAAAGAATAGACATGTCAAGATCTTTGCAACTCTTATTGGTCCTAATCTTCATGAGAGTTCTATTTGTATTTATTTATAATCCCTTTATGTTGATAACTTGTAAAATCCCCAATATCGGTTCCTATACATGTGCAAAGAGGGATAAATTTGAGATTTGGTGGGAACACACTTTAAATATGCTTAACAAATAGTCTCTCTTAAATGTTAGAAGTACAAAAGAAAATAAACTTGACCTACTGCAACATTTTCGTTGATTTCCAGTAAAGCAACTCTTATGGGGGGAAGGGAATCATATATTGTTCAACAAATATAATTAGCGGTTACATCTCAAAATCAAAGAAAGAATTGCAGAGAGTAAAGAAAAAGAGAGAATTACAGAATGTGTTGATTTTCCAGTTTTTACGAGTGGCTTATGCATATTGCCACTAGATAGCTACATAACAATGATTCATGCAGAAACTATTTTTAAATTGCTCAAAAGAATGTACATGCTTACAACTACGATCGATAAGCTCTTTTTGATCAGAAACTACCATTGATAAACTAAGAGTAACAACGAAATAAGAAACGTGCTCTGAGAATGAGCAGAACAAATGCTCACAACTTTTGACCTGAATGAAGGTCCATTACTCTAGACTTCCTGGAATGAACCTTCTTCTTATCGGAGACGCCAAGCCACTTCTTGATAAGTTGGAAAACATTCTCATCTCTTAATAGTTCCCTGTGACCACCCTGAACTCCAACTCTTTCTACTGCTGCAAAATTATCAGCCTGCAAAAGTTATCAGCAGGGGGTCAACAATCAACCATTGATGTTTGACATTTTCTTCCCTTTTTTGCTGGACTAATCTGGATTCGTGCCATTGAAAGCCACCATTGGGTGTATTAGTGCTCACCTAAGAGAACTTCATTCATGACGCTCAAAACCAGACCTTTACTTCAGGGAAGAGGGACCTTTTCAGTGCTAAGACATTGACTAGTATTTGTCAACAGCATACCTCATCCTAAACTTCAGATACTCCGTGATCTACTATAAATGCTGATCTCCAAACATGGAAATTTCTTCTTCTTTATTCTTACCAAAATGTATCATGTTCTTCATATAATTTGGCTTGTATAATGCTCTCCACCGTCTAAAAGATTCAGTTTCAGTGGAATGCCAAAATTTCTATAAAAGCACTTCATTTTGCAATCCAATATAACAAGTCACAAGTGAATAACATAAATGATTCTACCACTTTTCTCAACTTAAAAGTCCATTTTACTCTCCAGTCTCCAGTGTTACTACCTCCCATTATGACTCACTGATGTCTCAACAACATCAATTCAAGTGTATACAATTTCTCTAATCTCTAATGGTTTCCTCAAATGAAAATGCAAGAAACAGAGTAAATGAAACAATGTAATAGTTAAGAAAATGATCACACCAAGATCAACATAATGTGAAGTATTAGTTTATATCTGTAGAATTCTTGGAGAAGGTCTCCCACTACTGGTAATGACGAGCAAATATAGATTTGGGTGGGATGCAAAAGCAGAAGACAAAGGTAATAACAATATCGAATTTCACAAGCACCTACCCAATGTTTCATAGTCATGAAGTCAACTATAATATAAACACAAGCTGTTAATTACTTCATTTTGTTTCCTCTAGAAACCAAAGCTGATGTCACCACAGAAAATTAATACTGCTATCTTTTTTCTTTTTCTTCTTTGTTAGAATCAGATTCTATCTACTTACAGGTGCCAAGATACCATTAATCTTATAATTCAAAATAAGAGTAAGAAATAAAATAGAGAAGCGAAGATTATAACCTTTGCTGATTCAGCTGGAACAGTACCATCACCGTCCACATAGGTGTATTGGGGCTAGATCAAAATAGAAGATGGTAATAATTAGTAGAAAGGTTTCAGGAAGCAATACATAACAATAGAGACATCAAATATCTAAATACAGGAAATTTTATCCCCATGCACATTTCACACCTCTGTCGCTGAAGTCACTGCTAAATTCTCCTGGTGGACTATAACAAAATCACAAGCCTGCTGATGCTTCTGCAATAAGTGTTATCCTCCTCAAGGTGTTGGGTTTATATCTATGGAGAATATTTGCATAGATTTGGGAAGTAAAATTTGGTGAAACCTTAGGAAGAAAGATTCTCTATGGGCTCGTTCGTAGGAAAGTATTATTGTAAGAGTCATCCGAGTTTTGGAAAATGGTGAATTCCATACGTGGAGCAGACTCATAGAAACCAGACACAAGATTAAGGATCAACACATACTAGAAGATGTTGAAGCGTGACCATCTCATCTAAAAGCTTAAGCTGTTAGATGTGGTACACGTTATTAATTTAATTACTTTCTCAACACGCCCCCTCCCGTGCGGGCTTGATTCTTTTTTATGAGCCAAGCATGTGGAAATTATTTTTAATATTGGGTGGCGCATAAATTCGATCTCAAGACCTCTGCCTGCTCTTATACCATGTTGAAGTGGGTGACCATCTCATCTAAAAGCTTAAGCGGCTAGATGTGGTACACATTATTAATTTAATTACTTTCTCAACAAAAGATCAACCAACCTTCAATTCCATACAAGGAGTAAACTCCCAGAAATCAAAAACGAAAGTGAAGATCACATTTGCTGGAGATTAACCAGGGTAATAGCTCCTTTCGGTGGAATAAGTAGTCAAGAGTGCAACCTTACTTAAGCTGACTCAAAGCGATCTAATATCTCATAATAACTTCATTAAAGTGTTGAACAAACCAGCCAGTGAAATGTCAACAACTGGAAGTTTATGTCTCAGATAACATTACCCAAGAGATCCTTAAGGCTGAGTTGAACTTAAACCAGAATGAGCACCAAGCTGTTTGGGCCCTTAACCCCTCCAGTAATATCACTAATAATTTTGCATGGGACCTAATTTGTGGACATGAGGGTTGTAACTTCTACTGCACCAGTAAGAACCACAAGGAAGTAATCTCCCATTCGTAAAAATATTTTCCTTTCTGATTTATGTGAAAACTACTTGTAAAAAAAATCCCACAAACGGAAGTTTGGTATAACAGTGCATATTGTCTCCAACCGCTATTATTCTCTCAACCCGAAAATGGAGTCAAATCTTTCACCACTAACCACCTCGCTGACACATTTTACGGTCATGCAGATGCAGCAGTCGTAGGGACGCAGGATAATATTTCCATAAATCAAAGCTTGTGAACCTGGTTTATGAGGATTCTCTTAGATGTTACTCATTATCTTGTCCATCAGATATTTGGAAAGTGAGATTTTGACATCTGTTCGAGAATAAAAAGGAAAATATAACAAAAATATTTCGCAAGATATGTCGTATTTATACTATTTGATTAAGCACCAAACACTTACCTACAAATTGGATTGACCAAATGGATTGGAGCAAGCAAAACTCCAGAATAACAAATAGATGAATTTACATGGGATAAATGGAATACATCTAAACTCAATAGTAATTCAAGCAGTTACAACGGCATCAGCAACTGTGCTGGTGGTGCATATTAAAGGTTGGTCAGGTAAGATGGTTTGGCGCAATTTATTCCATCTAGATCGGAAGTCAATATAAAGGTAAAAGTAAGAGCAATAAAGCATGGGTTGGGTTTCTACAAATTGAATGCCTAATCGAATTTGGTAAAAGAAACAGATTCACGGTATTGGTGAACACGGTACATACAGGATGACCTAGAAAAGAACAGAAATCTAAGGGACCAATTGGGAAAAGATTATAAACACTGCCTTAGGAAAGCAAATACAGTCGCAGGCTCTCTTGATAAACATGGTCAAAATTCAACAATTACATGCACCACAAGTTATCAAAATCTTACCAACTACCTTCAGAAACAAAAGGCCTTATTAGTCTTGAAGATAAGAATTATCCTTTTCCAGATTTGACGTAGGAAATAGTTTTTTTTTTTTAAATCAAGAGGAAATAACTTATATGATCGAAATTCAGAGTTCTAAGAGAGAATCCATTATGAAACTCTATTTTATATTAATGAACTGGTAGTAACAAACTCTGTATCCACATAGGTGGTTTTTCATTAAGAAACAGTATGAATGCATGTATTGTTATCACACGTGTATCAGGAAGTTAAGAGGTGACTGATTCTGGATGTGTTAAGAGTTGTTGAATTGGTGGACCTTTGATAACAAAAAACCACCCAGGTAAAAAGAAAAAGAACACAGTTGGAACATCATATTATCACACTCTTATTCGCGAAGACACATAAATGAAGTTAGTTACCAATGTATGGCAGACATTCGTTAGGTCTTCAATTGGAGAAGCTTCTGAACCATAACTGGAAAAGAAACACATACACATCAGATAGTGTAAAAGCTCAATGACAAAACCCGTTATGAACTACCTTGTCCTATTGTAAGACAAATCCAGCTACGTACCAAACATCCAAAGGTGTATCAAAAGATGTCCCGTAGATACTATAAAAAGGAATCCCATTCGGTAATTGAGCAGCGTTTAAAATTTTGCGAGTACTAGCTGCCCAATCAAGAATAGATAAGTTGAAAGGTAGAGGCACTGTTTTTCCATTTAAGTTGAGCTGCAACCATGGAAAAGGAAAAAATACACTTCAATCATTTGCTGGCTTTAAGTAATAAAAAGATGCATAAGATAAACAGGTAGTAAACAATATCATTCGGAACCAATAATGCTGCTGACACTCTTAATAAATAATAACAAATTCTCTGGCCATCTTGTTATTTAAAAAATTCTCCACCCATCTTATTTGTGAGACACTTTCTATTTCTTTGGCCATTCTTAAATGGTTGGTACTCATCTAAAGATGATGACAGCTATATTACCCACAAGTTGCAAATTTCACATGCATAGATCGTGTTTTGATTAATTGGCGCCAAAGCAACTTTTCAGATAAAAGTGAATAGAATAAACTTCTCCCCTGCCAGCTTTTCTTTTTTTTTTTCAAGTAACCTCTAAGTCCTACCAGCCTTCGTCACATAAGAGTGAGCATAGCGAATATATGATACAGCGGATGCCAAGTGAAAGCTCATGGTGATCTGAAGTGTTATACAAACAACATTGAAGTACTAAAGCACAGATATCAACATCATATTTGGTTGCTACAACTGCACCTAGCAATAAAGTGAAGACCATACAACATTGCCCACGTTTCAACAAAGCCTCATTACTTTTGTTTTGACAAGTTCAGACATGCATGAGACTATGAAACGCTTTCTTCGGAAGCAAACAAGCCTTCTCATTTTAACAGCTAATACGAGAGTTGGTGAGATGTAGAGACGTGAAACTTACATAAAGTTAATAATTCTTGTGGTTAAAGATAGCTTGGAGATATACCTCATTGCTCTTCAATGCTTCCTGGAAGAGAGTCACACTCGTGCTAGCACCATAACGTTCTAGTTCAACCACTGCCTCCCCATCCTTAGATTTTTTCCGCCACACCAGAATCTCAGGTTGCTTTACCCACTTGAAGTCAGGATTTGGCAACATCTCGTAGATTGATGGGCACGCAACCAACTTGCAAAAGATTAAACTTGAGAGTAAAGTAAATGACATGCTAGGAGAACTCTAAAGGACAAAAAGGAACTTTTGCAGCATCGATAAAATCCATATCATAAGGTGGAACTCTTAAAGATACCTTTTTAAGTGCCATGGATATTACAAACAAGGAAATACAAGACTTATCAGGTGAAAAAACAATCCCCAATCAAACGAGATTTCCAGGCTAACTCAAATGTCGATATAGATAACCATAGTTTATAAAATTATCAGTAAGGTTATAAAACTTTTGGCAACGCCAGCACTGCACTTCAAATATTCAGTTTCGTAAAAGACTAAACGTCCTCTTCTGATATAATCTATTAATTTATCTAGGGTCATCAAAGATGTAGTTTAAAAAATATATAAATTAAACAACCAACATCGATCTTTGTCCACATGCCTAGGGCCAAGTCTATAATTAACAGCTTCACTTGTCAAAAAAGGCGTTTTTAAGTTACCTAAGGAAGCAGGTAGATTAAATTCATCATCAAGGCATACTTGCAAGCCAAGTCAACAAATAAGGAGCTATGAGTAAAGTTAACCTCCATTTTCCTAAGGAAGTGATTAACAGGGGACTCCTGCAAAAGTCCCTCGACCAAGAAAGCTTACCAATTGATGCATTGTCCACCTTGACACGAAAAAGTTGCTTTCAAATCCATCAACGAATTGCACTCCAGTTAAGAGAGAATCATTAATGCATCCAGGTGCACCTGTTTAGCAGAGATAAATAATTAAAAATAGATACACTTTGGAACTAGCAGTCTCGAAGGTCCAGGGACATTTCTTAGGGAGCATGAACTCTAGGTAAAGGCTCCTTAAGAACCTTCTCCAATCATATTTCATTTTTCTTCCCAATCAGAGCTTGAGTTAGATTTTCTACTTGTATAATTCAATAAGTCGTCATTTTTTTACTACACTTACGTAATTGATAACTCCCCAACCTAAAAATAAGTTTTTGATGCTGCCCTGGCATCTCTAGTAGTCTAGTTACACTGATCTCTAGGGGGAGGTGGTGTTAAAATGATTTATCAAATTTATTCACTATCTGCATTCTCTATGCACCCCAGATTGATGAGGATATATTTAGGTAGTATCCTAAAAGTCCAAACAGAGATCACCTGCCAGAGAGAGAGATAGAGAGAGTTGCAATGAGAGGGAAAGCAAAGTTACCTTGGAAGGGAGTGGCAATGGTAATCCACTTATTCACATACTTGGAGAACACCTGAAAGGTAACTTTTTGCATTTAGTGATGCCACTAAAGAGGAGTGAAAATTTTAAACCAAGAAGCCACACAAGAATGAAGGAGAACTAAAAGCAAACTACAGAAGACACATAATTTGATAAGTAAATAGAGGTAAACAGAGCAAAAAGGAAGACATTATCTTAAATGGGAGACACATTGGAGACCAAAGGAACAATAGACCAAATGGACCACCTGTTCTCTCCCCTTTTGACATAACAGAAATGCAATAATAACAAGGTTAGAACTTTCACATCTTTCTCTTCGTTTGAAAATATAACTTGATTAAATGCCTGAATGAGTCTCAACGCACTTACATCACTATAAAGGGACATGAAACATGTTATTAAAAGTCCTCCCATGGAATGCGAAATTATATCAATTTTTCTTCCCCCAGAAGCTTTATAAGCTGCTTCCAGCTTTGCTTTCAGGTCATCCATTGCCTTGTCAATCCTGCAACCATATGCTAACCAGGTCCTTAAGTGCGAAAATTGTTACAGCAGAAGAATCAAATAAGTATGAATATCACTTAGTTGTTCTTGTTTGCTACCATCACATTCAACCGACAGATCAAACAGTAAGCTACATTACAGTAATATGGCATAATGGCAATGGAATTTCACCAGTTGAAAGGATACCTATTGCTTTGGCGGAAGTCATAACCAAATCCAAACAATGTTGTTCCCTTTTTATACCCACATTTAACAAGCATATCAATCATATCATGAAAATGGTAGACACCAGTCAAATGTGCACACTTCACCATCTGGAAATCAAGCATCAGTAGAAGAGATAATGATCTCATTAGGAACACGTACAGCAAAAAGGAAAACAAAGACAAGAATAAGTAATTATTTTGGAAGGACATGTAGAGTATAATAGATGAAACTAACTAGTATTATCTTTTTGATAGGTAATACTAGCTACTAACTAATATTATTCGAATTAATGTCGATATGTCCTCAACTATTCAAGCGAGTAATTCTTACCATTGATCATCCATGTTGCACACCTAGTTCGTTAATTTCAACTTCACTCTGATAACAATAATCAGTTAAAACCTTGTATATTTAACCAACAAATGCTTTGTCAGACAACCGTGTCTATGAAAACAAAATTTATCACAGAGAAAAAAAAAATCCTTATTGTTCTACTTAGCACAAATGCTTCAACAATTTCATTTCTTCCTTATTTCAGATGACCAGTACAATGTCTAAAGACTAAACAGAGTGAGAGTTTTGTAGGAAAAAAGAGGACAGAAACTGGTTTCCTTAGCGAAACATATTTATCTATTTATTATTTCCTCAAAAACTTCTAGAACTTTACAGCTGTAGAAATTGGAAAACTAGGAGTTGTTGCCCTACCTGCCCCTTTTAACTCTGCACTGCCTGAATCAAATGTACAATCCAGTGATGTTTTCCTAAAAAAGAAAAAACATTCTAGAGGGGTGGGCCCATTATCTACCGAGTTTTGAACTGCATGCCACTATCCCTCCGGAATTTCTCGGTTATTAAAAAAATTTCTAAAATTCAGAACAGCAATCTCGAAATTTCTTTTACTCACACTTCATGTTCCATTTTTTACTTTAGCTTAGGACAACTAATTTTACTTACCACCTCAAGTGTAATGTATACTAAAGTAGCTATCATTGTTTTCACCATCAATGAGTATGGCGGGATGGATGGGATCCCTGACCCTACATGGCGTGAAGCGAGATTAGTCGGACTAGTAGGTACCGGAATGCCAAGTAGTTATACCAACAAAAAAAAATTCTCAGGCCCCAATTTATGTAACACTCTTTCGTTTTTAATCAGTCCCAAAATGAATGACACCTTTCTATATGTAGTAACAATTCAGCTTATATTTTTCATTTTACCTTAATGAGTCGATTTATAGACACAACAACTTATATCGTTTGACTAAGACCGCAAGTTTCAAAAGTCTTTTTTTATTTCATAAACTCCACGCCCAATCAAACACTGTCATATAAGTTGGGACATAGGGAGTATCATTTTTTTCCGATAAGATAAAGTCATGGAATTATTTAAAACCTATTTATACAAATAGAAGTTATTGTCAAGATTACATCATCCCGACACAATTTTGTGCATAGCAAAACTATAAAAAAGTTAAATTATAAAACATGATACTGAAGCACATAGGTAAACACTATACAGTAGAGACCATTTCATTTGATGATACAAAACATACCACTGAAGGATCCAAAATGTCAATTGCATACAATCCATAATCATCTTGAGGCACTATAATCTCCGCACTGTCATCCAAAGTCTCTGTATACCCTGAAAATCCCACCTCAAATTATATAGCCAATAATTCAATAAAAATAAAATCTTGAAGTTGTACAGATATCAATTACTACTCAATATCAGTAGTTTTAACCAAGAATTTAAGTAATATACGTCGCCATTGCAAATGAAAATTTTACACTATCAGTACCTTTACCTTCTATAGCAAGTAACTTGTTCTTTAAGTTATATACATTGTTCAGGTCACCAAGAGGACATTTACCAATTATTGGGATTTTTAATCTCAAAAATAAGGAAACTTACCTACTACAATACCTAAAAGCAACATTGAAGGTATATAACACTTATAAAAATATTTGCACTGTCAAATCACCGAAGGATATCCATTATATCTTTCAAAATTTGTCATTAGACAAAGTACTCGCTAGAATAGGTAAAGGTGACTTGATGGTGTATATAACTTAAATTAGCATAAACTATTTACTCTATAACTTCCATTGGAAGGATGACTACTAGAAGTTGTGATCTCGAAAACCAGTCACGTTACATGCTACAATAGCTAAAGGTGACTTGATGGTGTAAAAAATTTCTCTTCACCCCGACACTACTAGAAGTTATAATCTCGAAAGTCATATTACCTGCTACAACAGCTAATATAATTCTGTTTCACCAACCATATATATAACTTAAACTCTTTAACCAATACTTATAAATTATAAACAAACCTGTTTTAGGATTGTAAATGGACCATAACTTATGCTTAAACTCAAGTTCAGCAAGGAGAAGTCGGACCCAAACTCGGGTTTCAAACCCGCCCAGTTTTTTACTCTTTGAATGTAGAATAGACCCGGCAATACCCGATACTAACAGTACCGGGTCACGATCAGCTACTGTATTATGAACGGAGTCGGAGCTCCGACCCGAGAAAAAACAACAGCAATAATCTTTAAACATTTTGGAAGACGGTTAGTTAAAGTGGAGGAAATGGTACTTGTTTTTATATTTGGAGAAAAACGTTAGGTGCTGTACTCAATAGTGTTATTTTGATTGAAAGAAGTGTGTAGAGTTTTTGTGTAATCATTCAGGGGTGTGGGGGACCACTTTTTATTAATTGTACTAGTTTTTTTTTTTTTTTTTTTCATCTGGTATTCGGTACTTATATTGAAGCCCGATTAATCCTGATTCGTGCCGAGAGGTCATACATTAAGGGTAAAGCACTCCTTACTAAGATAGCTGAGAAGATTTAGGGGAAGGTACCCTTCAAGTCTTCATTTAAAAAAGGTGCCTTTGACTGGGTCAAACATAACTAGTACTAATTAAGTAATTTTGGGGTTCAATTAGAATTATTAAACTTTAGGGTAATATAAAAAATCTGAAAATTTTAAAATTTAAAGATCACTCCCTTCCCAAATATTATATTCTCAAATTTCAAATTTCAAATTTCAAATCTTATCTTCCATCTTCTTCTTCTTCATTTCTCTTGTTCCTTGTTCCTTTTTTCTTTCTCTTCCACATTTTCTTCTTTTTTCTTACTCCTTTTCCTCCTCCTCCTCCTCTTCTTCTTTATCATCATCTTCTTCTCCTATCTCTTTCTTCTTTTAAATTTACAGCCATTGTCGTCTTCTTCTTCTCCTCCTTCTTAATGTAAAGTATGTTTTTAGTTTAATCATGAAGATCTGTGGAGAAGATTTGAGAAATAATAAATTTATAACTATTGGAGGAAATTCTGACATCGATCCAACAAATTCTAAAATTGTTGCACAAATTCTAATTTGTTGCAGCAAATTTTCAAAGTTGTTGCAACAAATTCAAAGTTGTTGCACAAGTTCTTATTTGTGCAACAACTTTTCAAAGTTGTTGCAACAATTTATTGTATTTGTTGCAACAATTTATCGAATTTGTTGCAACAACTTCTGTAATTGTTGCAACAAATTGCAACAATAATCAAAGTTGTTGAACAATTGTCGCAGTTGTTGCAACAACTGAATCTGTTGTTGTTTCTTGTTTGATTTTAGGAGGAATTTTTGTAGTTGAGAAGGAGGAGAAGGTGAAGGGGGCGAAGAAAGAGGCGGAGATAGGTGAGGAGGAGGTGGGGAAGGTGGAGGATAGAGAGAGGTAGATGAGGAGGCGGAGATGGGACAAAGAAGTGGAGATGGAGGAGGTGGAGATGAAAAATGAGGAGGAGGGTGGTAGAGAAAGAGGAGGGGATGAGGGGGAAGGGGAGGTGAGGACGCAGGGGGCTATGTGTAAATATGAAAACATTGGGGTTTTAATATATTTGTTATTAGTACTAATCTTAAAAAAGGCACCTATAGCTAATACTTAAAACTTGAGTCACCTATCCTACAATAGAAGACTCAAAAGGTACTAATAATAAAATCCCAAGATAGCTTCACTCTCAGGCTCGAATTCGAGATCTCTTATTAAGGCCGGATGAGTACCTATCACTCCAACCCAAAACTTTTGGTTGTATTAAGTGTACTATATTGCTGTACTTTGAATGGATCTTTTAAATGTTCTTTTGCATTTATGGACGACTTACTATTGTTCTTTTTCTTGCCCTTCTTTTCTTATGGGCCACGTAGTATGCTGATTTAGTTAATTCAAATTTATGTCATGAAAATTCAATTAGAAATCCATCTTGTTAGCAGTTCAAAAATCCGTCATGCTACAAGTATTGAATAAGAAGTTAAAATCTTATGGATGGTACGTAGTGGGGTCGCTGAAACCAGTGGTTTTAAAGGTAATTTTGGGGCGAGCTTCAGGGCGGCGAGGCAAAAACGCATTGGGACGATCTAGCGGGTGTAAGTTCAGAAAGGTGTAAGCCCCACAATTTTGAACGTATTGGCGTACACTTAGGTGTTGGGCAAATCTTGAGACGTAAGTCGCAAAATAAATTAAAATTTTAAAAAATATTTTTTAATAAATACTTTATTTAAAGCCTACACTATAATACCAACTTGCTAATTAAATTCTTAAAATACTTTATATATTCTTAGCTCTATGTAATTTTTTACTCTTATGCTTACATAATTTCTGAATTTTCTAGAATTTCTACATAATTAATTTACCATTTCTATGTGATTTATGTTTTTTTGAGATATTTATATTAATAATATTAATGTATAAATTATTACTATATTATCGATTCCTGGGGCTTACGCCTCGCCCTGTGTCAGGTAAAACACCTCGTGCTTATGCCTTTTAAAATGTTGTCTTATGCAACATCGATTCTAGTAAAATTGATAAAATGAGTGCGCTTGGGTTAGCTGAATACAAATAGTTGATAACCATCAAATGTTGAAACTGATTGTATGAAAAAATAGATACGAAATTGGATATAAATTTGAAATTGATAAGAAGTAATTGGTGTGTTAAGAAGATAGTGTTGATAAATATTTTTTATGTTGAAATGAATAAAATGTCCTTAAGGTTATTTATAAACAATAAAAATTTAAAATTATTTTACTTATAAAAAAAACTAAAATGACGAATACACGAGAAAAAGGGAGCTGGAAATTTTACATTAATAATGATATTTCATGAATTACAAAATAGTTATGAATAAAACAATAAAATACTTGATCAAACTAAAAGTATTTATTAATATGAAAAATTATAAGTTATGAGTGACCAACTCATGGCTTATAGCGACTTAGACACCCGGCTCATTAGAACTTTTGATAGTTACCAAATACGTAGATAAGTCGAGAAGGGTTCATAAGTTGATCTCTTAGCCAAACACTCTATATGTTTTGTTGTAATTGTTACCCATCACTTTTGAGGTTTACAAAGGCCTTCGCATAGAGCCATTGGCTCAACTTCATTGCTTTTTAACTCAGTTAGATTCGGCTCGTTTCGAAAAGAGGTTCTGCTCAACTTCGTTCAAAACTCGGGTAGACTCAACTTAGCTCAATTAATCGTCTAAAAATTAACATTCATTTATTAGATTCAATTATTAACTAGATTAAAAATCAACTTAGCATTTAAGATGCCAATGTTATATGGTTAATAATTGATAAATTGAATTTTCGTATTTATTTTATTCGATGTAAGTGAATCTTTTAAGATATTAATCTTATATATTTTCTTAATCGACCAATTTAACATGAACAACATTTTTAACATATCCATTCTCGAGTTTTTAAATTATTATATTTTGACTAAATCTCTAAAATCTTCCCATTTTTATGATTTTTTTAACCATGATTATAGATAAAAGTCAAATTTAATTCTCTTTTACATCATATTCTTAATTTAATATATCAATAATTGAAATAACATTAGAGTTGCCAAGTATGTGAGAAGAGGCCCGCTCCTCTCTAGCCAAGTATTACGTAATTGAGTTAAAATCTCAAATGGTCACTCAACTTTGGCAAATTAACCCCCAAGGTCACTTTACTTTGGTTGGTCCCAAAAAGGTCACTCAACTTAGGGAAAATATCTCCAAAAGTAATTATGGCCGATTTTTTGCACCGTCACCCACCAAAAATCTGACGTGGCTTTTTAAATTATTTTTACATACCCGTAGGTCCCACTTTCTTTGCCATGCAGGACTTTTTTTATTATAGTTACTAGTTTTCTGGCACGTGCATTGCACGTGTATTCTTAATAATTAATTAAAAAAAATATAAATATCTTATAATAAGCATGTAGAGTTGCTCGTAAATTAAAGAAAAATATATAAATTCAAAGTATTAATACATCGAATCCTTTTCGATCGATATTTTTTGTTTACGCAATACATAATCATACTAAAAATTACTATTGTACGAATGCCAGTAATTAATTTTTGAACGATTTTAATCATGCAAATTATATAATACATCAAGTACGAAGGCCAAATAATTATTTGCCATACTTCTAATTTCTAATGCATAATAACAGTTTGACATTACCACAAAATAGCAAGAAAAGTTATTGATATCAACCTAAATCCTGGATAGTTGATATAATATAAAATTGTCTATTATACGAAGGCCAGTAATTAATCTTTGGACGATTCTAATCATGCAAATTTTATAATATATCAAGTATTCACCTTGATATTAGTACCTTTTTTTGGTGCTAATGACAAATTTTTATTATGAATTAGAAATTACGAGTATAGCAAACTATTATTTGGCCTTCGTACTTGATGTATTATACAATTTGCATGATTAAAATCGTTCAAAAATTAATTACTGGCATTCGCACATAGTAATTTTTAGTATGATTATGTATTGCGTAAACAAGAAATGTCGATCGAAAAGGATTCAATGTATCAATACTTTGAATTTATATATTTTTCTTTAATTTACGAGCAACTATACATGCTTATTATAAGATATTTATAATTTTTTTATTAATTATTAAGAATACACGTGCCAGAAAACTAGTAACTATAATAAAAAAAAAAGTCCTGCATGGCAAAGAAAGTGGGACCTACGGGTATGTAAAAATATTTTAAAAAGCCACGTCAGATTTTTGGTGGGTGATGGTGCAAAAAATCGGACAGAATTACTTTTGGAGATATTTTTCCTAAGTTGAGTGACCTTTTTGGGACCAACCAAAGTAAAGTGACCTTGATGGTTAATTTGCCAAAGTTGAGTGACCATGTGAGATTTTAACTCTTACGTAATTGGGCTAGACTGAATTAGAGTTGATGATTTAATAAACTCATTTGAACTCGGGTCTCTCCCTCTCTGTTCAATGGCCAACCATCGATGTGGTGAGACCTGGTTACACTACGTGAACTCATTTTATTCCAATATTAAAATAAAAATGTCAATATAAAAGGAGAAACAAAAATGATGAGGGCCTTCTATACCTATTATTATATGACCACTGTACTTGAGTAGTAGGTGAAGTACCAAAGATCATTAACACTCACACGTGTACTGGATAGAAAGATCAAATTGGAGGGATTTGTCCAAGTTGGCTCATTTTTATATGGCCAGAGTATTCAAGTAACGTCAAAAATGGAGTATACGTAACAAACAATCTGGAAAAGTGGGGTCATTTTCTGGATGAAGACACCTCGTATCTATAATCATGACAAGTGTTTTCCCTTTTGTGCACCAGTATTATGACTTGCACTTGTCAACCTACTACTAGCTACTACCAACTATGAACTTGTATTTCATTTAGGTGTTTGCCATGCAATCTTTTCCATAAACAATTGATGTTTTCTCTGAAAAAGTTTAGCTTGAATTTTCTTTGGCATTTTACCTTTTCAATATATTTTTCAGAAAAGAGCTTTTAGAACTCGTTAGAAGGAAGGAGCAGTGATTAATAAAACTCTTTACAACATGGTCAATAAATTTTGCTATCTCGAAATGACTTGAAACGTAGAAAGAAGTATAAGAGAGATCACTATCATTATCTTAACATTTGAACGTGCAAGCAATAACAAACACCACGAAAAACAAAGGATTGATAACTATCATTATCTACAAGATTTAAATCTGCAATCACCAAATACAACTGTTATTTATCAATTTTAGTCAAAGAATTCTACAACTTTCTGAATTAAAGTGAAGCAATTATTGGAGGGAGCTATTAAAGATGTCAAATCAAGCATTATCCACTTTTATACTTAGCTGATCTCTTTGCAAAACAACCATTTTTAATGGGATAATAGAATGTTTAATTAATTAAAAAATTTAAAAATATAGTACTTCTCCGTCTCAATTTAAGCGTCTACCTTTATTTTTAGTTTGTCCCAAGAAAGTATCTATTTTTATATTTGGTAACTCTTTAACTCTAAATTTAAAGACACTGACCCGCATTATACACACTTTTAATATTAAACCACATAATTTAAAAGTTTTTTTTTTAATTTTGTGTAGTTAAATCCATACACTTAAAATAAGACGGAGGGAGTATCACGAGTTAATGTTTCAAAATGTTCCAATAATTACTGTCCACATTGAATATTCTTTACTCCTCTGCATTCGATTTGACCAAATAAAATCTTTTGCGAAGATCTTTAGATTCCTTTTTCATCAACGAAAAGAATAATCAAGATATATGTACAACAACACATATAAAGTAACTTACGTTTTCTCTTTTTGTCATGGATGTAAGTCAATGTCACGTGGTCTCTGGTAACGTATTTATTTAAAGAGTATATACTAATTTTACCAACAAATTTCCAATTTCTTTAGTCAACATGATGAGCTTCTATGTTTCTATATTTTTCATTTTGTTTTAATTAATATTTCCGAGGTCCAAAGGGATCTTGATCTCATACGCAGTATAATACCAAAAAAGAAAAGGAAAAATCTTCCAGAAGCTTTTTCACGATCTTTTACAGACATTTTAAGCTTAGCTACTTGACACAAAGAAACCGAGTATTCCTTTTTTTTTTTTTTTTTTTACAAATATACATTAGGCAATATGCCTAGTAATCATTTTATTAATAGCAAAGTATTACACAACTATACAAAGAGATAATTACAAAATGCAATAGACTTGCAGTTGACTCAAACTAGTTATTCCATATAGGTTATTCCATCCTATATTTTGAATTATTGATCATTTCCTCTTACTTGACAAAATTATTGTTTTGCTTTATGTAGGCCTCATTCAAATTGATGTATCTTAAGTTCCTGGAGATGTTCTTGGATTCATAGGCTGACAACTGGAGGATTTTATTTATAGTTATTTGAATAGAAAAATGTAGGTAGCAGACTCAAATAGCCCTGCCCTAGTTCTAGGACAAAACGTTATGTTGAATGTGCAATAGAGATTACAATATTCCATATTTCCACTAAATACATATAGAAGTCATTTGGACAACTTTGTTTAAGTTGCAAAAGGTATATGTATTAAGAAAGTTAATTGAAAATGACTACATGAATGCACTTACTATGGGCGGAAGAACATTGTAGAAATTGAAATACATGCCAATTTTTAACCTTTGAAACTTCCACTCATAACTAGAATAATAATGATGAAAGTACATGGTTAGTGCATACTCATACATGATCTACCAACATTGCAAGGGACAATTGCGCTCCAGTATTTAATTGGGAAAAAAATGGTGAAAATAAGAAAAAATAAGGCGAACGATAAAATGAAATCATAAAATACTAAGGACAATAGCGGGGCGGCTCAACAATATGCGAGCCCTTAAGCCTAACTTAGTATAGTATCATAATTTTTTAATAACATGCATATAAATTTTAATTCAAAGATCACTTTTCCTAATTCTTTAGAAATGCAAATCAATAAACTAACTCTTTTAATTAGTTTTTTTTTAAATCTCTTTTTAATATGGATAAATAGACACAATCATGACATTAATAATGTGAAAATATTCTTTCCAAGATCTTTTAAGTTTCTTTTGTCCCTTTTTTAAAAAATAAATAAATCAAAGTTTTTCATGAAAATACTATCTAATATTTTAGAATCTAAATTTAACTCATATAAGTTAATAAGATTTTTGACAACTAAAATCAATGTAGTTTATTGGAACAAATGACTAGCATTTTATTCATTTTTTTAAAAAAAATCCTATATTTATAAATAAAAGTATAGCAATAATTTGGAAAATTTTCAAAAATAGGCAGCTTACTACCAAAAATTACAAATATCATCCACTTATTTTTAAATTACATAACATAGCACTTCGTTATTTTAAAATTACAGAACATAGCACTCCTTTAAACTAAAAACCCTAGACGCGTCTCTTAATGTAATTATTTCTAAAAATTTTGGGGGCCTCTAATGCTCATGCGCCTAATACCCTTGAGCTACCCATAGACAGTACAAATCAGATAGTGTAACAACCTTAACACCAAATTGCTTGTTAAAACATAAAATAGGCATTACAATAGATACGTAAAGACGAAGTGTAACAGTACACTAACCATGGACTTCATAACAATGGAAACAAACAATGTTCTTAACAATACAATATGATGTGAAAACACAATCAAATATTTGTAACTAATGTTGGACCAAAAAACTATTACTGCTAAGCATCAGATGCAGATTTCTTCAAAGACTTGAGTACATTCCTGCTAGCCACCTTCTTGGCCATTCTTTTGTCTCGTTCCGAGCACGTGCTCTTGTGAACAACGCCATCTGCTTCAACCTCAACTGTAATAGATGCCTTGCCATTATCATGAGATACAACATCCTTCTTCTTTGTATAACCTTTCTTGTCACACAGTTCACTCAACTCTCTCACGGGATGGGGCTTTACTGTGTCAGGTGTAACCAACGGTTCCAGAAGAGTTCGTATACTCTGAAACATTGTATCTTTATTGAAGCCAGAATCAACAAAGATTGCCCCAGCAAGCGACTCGATAACATCACCAAGCACCTAAATATAAACCGGGAAGGAAAACAAGTTAACACAGTAAAACATAAATCAAGTTAGCATACAGAACACTATTAGTAGGTTAAACTTATATGCGATGTGCTCTAAAGGTCTTTTGGAAAAAACAGAGAAATGAGATAATTTTTCTCCTTTTTTATAATAACCAAGACATCTAAGAGGGCTAGTGGAGCATTGTTCAAAACTCACCGAATAAGAGGCCTTCCCCTCCATCCTTCAACAACAACATACCAAGTTTTATCCTACAAATAGGGGTCCAGGGAGGGTGAGATGTACGCAGATCTAAACTCCACCAAGATGGAGTGGCTATTTCTAATGGACCCTCGGCTAGAGAAAATATTTAGAAAACACATTTGAAAAAAAAGATGGAAATATCATGCTAAAGAGAACGATAAAACTAAAGCATATCCCGTCTATCCTTCTCCCCCTTAAATACCAGGCTTTTGTATGCGGTAAAACCGAACTCGTGATGTGCGCATAATACATCGCTCACTATGCTCTTACCATTAGACCAAAGTCCCGAGGAAATGGGAAAGATAGATTCAACACTTTTCCTTGCAAAAAAAGTGATTTCAATAACTTTTTCCTTCAGTTCCTATATTTATTGTTTTCCAATGAAGTGGTATATCCAACTCTGAGGCTAGTATGCAAAATACCTTAGGGAAAGTAGTCTCGGACTCCCAACCGAAAGTTGACGCAAGATCCAATTTCTCAGAATCCTGAACAGTATTTACTATCTGCCTTTGCAGCTCTTGTGAAGCGTGAAGAATGTGCTTGTGTAGCCCAGCCTTAACAGCAGATTGGGCGTAGCACTCATTGTTTACCGAGGCAGACCTCAAGTCAGTAATGAGTCCTGGAGACAGTCCCGGATGTTTGAAATAAAGGTGTGCTGTGATAGCATAATCTAGCACTGCATCTCCAAGAAATTCCAAACGCTGCATAGCCAGGTGATAATAAACAGTTGAATCAAGAAAGTTAAGAAGGCACAATAACCAGTTTTAAAAGAGTACATACTATGAACAGGCTAATATGCATCAAACCAGCGGACCTTCTCCGACGCAAGAACGCTTTGCATACCGAGAAGAGACCACAACATAATAAAAATGACTTCTTTTATCAAATATCCCTTCACTAAGTGTTCTAAAAGCCATACAAAAATATTGCTAGTGGAATACTAGATGTCAATTGGAAACAACCCCGAAGAACTCCTTTTTTGTTTTTAGAATACTCATTCTGAGATCACACAGAAAAGATTGGTCCAAATGTCAGCATATACCCATATTGAGCTTAGCGAGAGAGAGAGAGAGAGAGAGAGAGAGAGAGAGAGAGAGAGAGAGAGAGAGAGGCTATTTGACATGTCACACAATTTTAAGAAATTTAATCTTCCAACAGAACAGGGAACAGAAATTTGAACTACAGAATAAGATTCAGAGAAAGCAGGACAGCATTCTACAAAGCCATGAAAACTTGATAGAACGAATAGAACAGCTGTAGGAAGAAACATTAAAAGATGCTAATGAGCCTAAGGCCAACGAAATGGTCAGGCTCACAACTTTCTCAATCTAGGCAGAGCAACATATTCTTGTAATCAAACTGCAAGAGATCGATCCAACTACTTATTGATTCAACAAGAGCAACCCCAAGAAGCAAAAAGTGCAATCAACATCAAGATGGATACAAGTTAGATACGAGAAAAACCTGATAGCATCGCGGAATCTCAGGTAGCATGAAAGATCCATGAGTTAGCGCTTCAACAAGTAAAGAAGGATCAAGGAACTTGTAATGTAACAGGGATTCCATGTATCTGACATTGACTAGCTTCTCAGCATTTATTGGAAAGTGCCTAGGCATAGGCGCATCAACAAAATCAATGTCCAACCCAAGCCATTTCATAAATAATAAAGCCGCCACTTCCCCGCCCGAGCTGAGGAAGGCACCTATGAGTGCCTCGACGACATCTGCTACTCTCTTACTTTTAATATTCTGCTTTCCTCTACTATACACTTTCAATGAAGGCATCAAGACTTCTTCATCGAAATTGTAAACTTGAGAATTATCACCAGGAATGAGCCACATTTTAAGATTGAATGGTTCGTTACGAATAAATCCCTGCAATTAAATGGTATTGAAGGGAAAACCCGAAAGAAGAAAAAGAAAAAACTCATAAAGTTGTTCAAAAGGATCAAATCGACCAGTTATTAATGGAATTCATTGTCGGCTTTCTGTAAAATACTTATCCAGTAATCCAGAACATGCAGTTAAACCAATAAATAATAAGACCCGCCTGCACAATAATACCCTGGGATATTTACTTATTCAAGGATCAAAAGCAGGCGGTCAAAATTGATACGTCCTAAAATAAATGTACTCCAATTGATGCACTGGCAAAGGGTGCATTCGAACATAAAGAGGTCTAAAACTATCACCAAGGAATACTTACTGGAATTTTTCGAGCACATCCAAGCTTGCACAGAGCAGCATTAGAAATGATTTTGTTTTTCTTAACAGTAAGAAGACCCTCGTGATGATTTTCATGAGTCTGAAATAAATGTATACTGGAAGCATATTTGAGAAACGAGTCTCCCAGTGTCTCAAGCGATTCAAGATGAAACTTTTCGAGGCATTTTTTCGTTGTAATTGCCTCCAAAACCTAAAATAATCAAACAAGGACCACAAATCAGCTAAAACACAAGTCATGGGATAGCTAGACCAGTAATCGAAACTCGATTCTTAGAGTATGTATAGAGCTCACAGCTTAAGAAAGACTGTTTAAATCAGTACTTGAATATTTACAGAGATCATATCAGCACATACCTTAGAAGTTGGGATTGAAACATTCTGCGTGCAATGATGTAAATGGATTCTTTTCAAGTTTGAAGCCATAACCAATGATTCAATCCGATGCATGATGGACGGAACATATGAATAGGTATGAAGAGTAGAAATAGAGATAGGCGACATAATGATTGAACAAAGTTCAGGAGGCAATTCAACAGATGAATTAGTTGACTCTGCACAGGAGGGCAAAGAGTTCAAATAAACACAAATCGAATTATTCCCAAGCATAATTCACAGTAACCAACAAATAGAGAAAGAAAAACCTATAATTCAGCAGTAATCAATTACTTGCCTACAAAGAAAAGACAAATCATCACAAAATATCAAATTCCGCACAGAAACTTTACAATCTATTAACAACATAATTTAGAGTCTTATATTTGCCGTCCAGTTAGTATAAAACTTCACAGCCAATAGACACCAGGGCAGCCCGATGCACGAAGCATCCCATGATCACACAGAGTCGGAGGAAAGACCGCACCTCATGTAATATAGCCAGCCTACCCTGATGCAAGCATCAATGGCTGATTCTGTGGCTTGAACCCATGACCTTTAGGTCACACAGAGACAACCTTATCATTGCTCCAAGGCTCCCCTTGCAATAGACGCCATTAAGCAATAAAACAACATCGTAAAAATAAAACAACTGACTATAAGATAGAAAGAAGAATATGAAGAAAGCCAAGAAAAGCAAAGCAAAGGGAAGAAAAAGCAGTCATCATGTAAAACTAGAAATGCAACTCAGTGCTCTAGCGAGCAACTCCACATATCAGAATTTAAGATAGAGATAAACCGCAAGCATTCATATGATAGTGCCTTCTGGATAAGAAAAGATACAAGGCTAAAAGATTGATTTGAGCAGGCATTATTATATCGTCTAAGATCTTCTACATGCCCGATGCAAATATGATAATTGAATTCTAACTAAGACATTACAAACTTTTGGATATTCTTTTGATGCTTTCACTAAATTGATAATAGTAGTTTCTTTCAATTATAAGTAGCTCCCCATCAAATTAATGATAAACAAATAATAGCAAAGAGCGATCAAAACTCCGAGCAAGCGAAATTATATATGTATAGATGCATTTTAATAAAAGGAGAACGATTTGACCAAACCTTTGGTCTTCTGAGATCTACATCTCTGAAGGTAATTGTGCACTTTAAAAATGCGTTTCCCCTTAAGAAGTGGTTCTCCTTCAACGCATAAGTTGATTCCATGCCTGTAAAACACATTTTCTTGATATTTTGAATACTAAAGTTTACATACAGAAAAGGTGCAGCAAAAAAACAATAACTGTACAAACCGCTTTTTGTAGTATTCTTTGTAGGTAATGGATCCTCCAGTTCTCAGATCCAACAACGAGTTGCAATGCAAATTATCCAGAAAACCGGTAATGCAGTATATATGGCCATTATGAGGCGTACAAACCAAAGAGTTCTCCAACATGCAGCTGCATACCACCCCACTTTTGGTGTTCACACTGCGTTTGCAACCTTGTGTAGAACAACAATCCACATGCTTATCCCCAAGAACTTGAGAAGGAAACAACACAGAATTGACACATTTCCAATTTATTGCATAATCCAGAGATGGAAGCAAAAGATAGTCAGAAACTGCAGAACCAGTAGGCAATTGAACTGCAGCCAAAGCATCCTGCAGCTTACTCAGATCACGGTCAAGAAGAATTCTGAAAAGACTGACTTGGAACCTCTGACATCGTAGAATCTGCAGAGAAAGAGAGAGACAGAGAGGAGAGATGCAAAATGTATTACCCACTTTTTGAAAAAGTGACAGATAAAGAGATGACAAAATTCATAAAAGTTATAGTCACCTCTTCAGAAGTAAGCTTAACAACTTCAGTATAATTAAGTTTAACTTGCAACCCTCCCCTATCAACATCTAAGTCAAAAGTCAAACTTTCATCATCAAACTTGGTTCTAACAGCAAGAATGATCCCATGAAGCTGGAAATAGTCGCAAGAGTCATGTTGCAACTCAACTAGGTAGCAGTGGTAACCTACTGCATTATTGCCACTATGACTAACCAATTCTGGTGGAAAGTATATTGATTCTTCAATGGTAAAATTTTGACATCCTGCACAATATAACAGATTAGAAGGCAAGTGCTTAAGTCTAAATACTACCCATTGGCAAAAGATGTTAAAATACCCAAATCTTTGATGATGGCTTCTTCCTCCAGAATATCAGGTACTAGATTGTCAGTCAATGCACCCACATGATGAAGTTCTTTACAAGCTTCCAGGCATGCAAGTTGCTTCAATTTTTTTATTTTACCCTGTACACTAATAATTTTTTGCAGTGGGCAACTTTTGGGAAGCTGAAGGGTGCAGGTTTCTGTTTCCTTCTCGATAACAAACCTAGGAGTGGGTTTAAAGTACCTATAGTTGAATTGAAAGTCATTCAGTAGTGCAATATTTAACAGATGAAATACACAAAGCTAACAGAATCCTTAAACATAGCAAGGATAAGAAGTACAAACCCATCAGATGGTAGCCTTGAGCAATAGAAGTATAATAGTGACACACTAGAATTGAGGGAAACAAAGGCTCCTGTGGTTTCAACTTTATAAGAAGGTTCTTCATACAGTTCATCATCAAGAGGTGAGCAAGGATCAGAAGCATGGCGTAATGATTCTTGCCGCATTATCTCCCCACTAGCCAGAAAGTTTTGCATGCGAGCAAGAGTTGAATCATCTCCACTAGGATTTGAGCAAGGAATAGAAGACTGATCAGTCCATTGTTATAACTAAATCTTCTAAATTTTATCAACGATCATTGCAAAAAATGCCAAGATCTGAAATGAATTATTTTGCCTCGTGAAAAGTTTGAAATAATCCATTTTATCTTTGTAACAAGTACACAAATAGGAATTTTGAATTAAGTGCACAAATAGAATGTGCAATAATACACCATAAACAATAATGAGAGGACCCTCAAAAACGTTTCACAATATCAATTGTACTCGGGTGATAGTATTGTATTTATGATGGGGGAATGGCAGGAAAAACATACCTTTCAACCATCAAAATAAAGTCTGAGTTTTGCATGCGAGCTCGACCACGAGATTGTATAAAGCTACAAACAGTAGCTGAGGGATCAAATCTAATTACAAGGTTGCAACTTTGAACATCCAAGCCCTCTTCAAGAATAGAAGTAGCTACAATAATGTTCACCTGCACCATTTTGCATGGATAGGGGACTTTGAAACTTCCGAAACTATCTAGAAAGCAAAAAAGAAAAGAGAAAAAGGGACTTACCACACCCTTGCGAAATTCTTCCACAATTTGATTTTGAACTTTCCTACTTTGTGACTGCAGCATAGAATTATGTCCAGCTGTATACTCGGTTTTCCAACCACATAGTCCCTCAAGCAACTCATTTAATAGCGATCGAAGAACAATGGCTGTAATAATTCTCTCAACAAATATGATGCACCTCAAATTCCTCAGGTCCCTATTGATTTAATAACAAAGTCTACAAGTCACCAACTTAAAGATTGTGGCCACTGAATCACTAAATATATGATCATATTTCCCAACAAGCAAGTCGAATTACTTGAGATACAGTCAAGCTTCAACAAACATATAGAAGGGTAAGTTCACATTGTCATTGACGAATTCAAAAGTCCCTCAGTAGCTCAAGAACCATACAAAGAACATAATCAAGTAATAGATAAAAGAAAAATTGAATAGAAATATATATTAACTAGCATAAAATGTCAAGCAGAAAAATCTCAAATCAAAGAATCCTGACTTGAATCAAGCATCAAACAAGCCAATATTTTTGGGGGAAGGGAAAAAGAAAAGAAAAAGGCTTCAAAAATATCGTCACTCAGGATATTTTGAAATGTGTAATGAGAAACATATCGAGGAAGTATTCAGCACTAAATTTCTTTTCGAGAAATAAATGAAAAACAAATCAATTAAAAAAATTAATACCAAAGACCACAATATGCTTCAAAGCAAAGTAACACGCAGAGTCATACACTCCAGCAACTACTTCAGTAGAGTGGGCAACAGCAGTTAATCAAGATAAGATGAGACACGAAGCAGAGGTGGTAACATGCAAACTTAAATAGATAGTTCTAAATATTTAGGATTTCTATGGTGTCGGTTCAGACAGCGAATAGATTCTAGTTATGACATTAAAATGATCAGTCAGCAAATCTATCAGGAGAAAAAAAAAAGATCATTATAGCAACAATAGCATAAACTAGTAGCCACTATTATGTAAAATGTCGTTAAGCCAAAAGCATAGAACAAAAGTACACAGTCACCTAAGGGAATCGTTTAGGTAGCATAGCGATCCTCCTTCCATAGATTGACCGACATTAAAGCTTTTAACAAATAAATAAAGAGTTAGTAATCAAGCACTCTCACCTGTACTCAAGAAGAGACTCTATGAGACTACTAACTTTGGATGTCAAATATCCAGCATCCACATTTGCACGAATTTCACCACCAATTGACCAATGTGATCCTAGGTTTAGAGAAAGAAAGAGAGAGCAGAAAGAAATCAAAATACACAATTAACGCCCAGGGAGAAAAGAAAATGGATGTCACTAAGATGATAACTATGCTACCAGAAGGTAAGCGAGCCGAGAAGACCTCCGATGCACCCAAACTGAAATCTCTAACAATTGTTTGAGCACACACGTCAAATTCTCCCCATGAAAAGAAGTCAGTTTCTTCACGGGACAAGAACTCGGCTGCCTGATTCAAAACAAAGGCATGTTGGAAAACAATCAAGGGCAAGCTGATTAATTTTATATACACAAGCAACATATTTACCTTGAAAGCCAGCCAAACACCAAGCTCAGTCAAACAAAAGAAGAAGGCTAAACAAAGTTTCGATAACTTTCTTCTTGCAGATTCAGCACTCGAATCAGATAGACTTGATTTTGAAATCGAATTTTCATGCTGCAATTACAAGGAAAAACAACCAAAATTGGAAGAGCAAAAACGTAAACCCCATCTGTAAACAAGCCAACATGATTATTCTAATTACTGCAACAACTTTTTTTTAATAAGTAAAAAGGTATCACTACTGCAAGAACATATTAAGGTTTAGTTCTTAGTCCCAGTATTCTTCCATTGCACTATCAGTTTTCTGCTTGCACACAACTATTATAGAGAGAAAGAGGACATACGCTCAGTGAAAAAATACATAAAAGTACCAAGGGAAAAAAATGATAAGATGGGAAGATATCTTCAGGGAACGAAAGGCTTCTAGGAATATTCTATGGTAGATACTATCCAGGACCAAAGAAATGAGGCTTACCTTTTCTTTCAACCTTATCAGGTCACAAGCTAAGCTACATAACAATGTATGAGGAATATCGACATGTTTATATATCTTCAGCTTCGGATTTGAGAATGGGATATACTCGGCCAAAACAGATTCGCTTACACACGTGTATACCTACATTTCAAATGGCGATCACAATAAGACAAACTGAACATATATCTTTCGACAAGTGTCTTTGCTTGTTATTGTATATACACAAAAAATATGCCAATGTGCCAGCAGAAAACAAATGCCAATGATGCAATGTACTGATGACGCACGTGACACATCCAAAGAAAAAAGTTGCTTGCACAATACAGAAATGAACTTGAATTACAAAACTCATGTTGATGCCATCACCCAAAATTTTTAAGAAAAGGGGTAAACAACACACTCCCTGAACTACACTTAACTACAGAGTGTATGACAAAAGTGGACAGATGGAGAAGATTAAAGGAGAGAAAACCTTAGAATTCATGAGATTCTCGAGGTCCCGAATCTTTTGCCAATAACAAAATCCCGCACTAGAACCTGCATAAAAAGTATTAACAAGAAGATCAAAGCCAGTTTTGTTAAAAAATAGCAGGATGTCAAAGCATCTAAATAGATGTTCAAAGCTATAAAATTATATCCCACTGACCTTCCTTTATAGGGGAAGCAGTCATCCCGAATATTCTTGGAAGTTGAGCGCTATCAAGGGTTAATTGACGGTGATAAAACTCCTAAAAGAATACAAACCCTTCAAGACAAATTGTCCAAGCATCATAACAAGCAATGCTCAAGCAGGACTATAGTGGGTCTTTCCTCAGGTAGGGTAAGAAGACTAGGGACTAGGTAGACTTAAGTCACACATGTAGCAAATGGCGTGAGCATGAGAGTGCCACATTGGGTAAATGTAGACAATGACTGGTGGGCCGTGGCCTTTGTGCCTATAAAAAAAATCCACCACAAGACAGGTCTTCATGCATACTCTCGAATCTCCTTTTTGTCTAACTTATTCAGAGGTTGTATGTGACATGTAGCACATAAAATCAAGCAATAGGATGTATTGACAAAACAAAATATTGTTTTAAGTGACAGTAACCACACAATAGTAGTGAATATCACTTGGCAAAATCAGATGTTTTTGCTATAATGATGCTCCATTCTTTCTGATTTATGACATAATAGTTGGGTACACCTACGATAAACTAATACTGTACTACTTGGTAATATATCAACTCTTTATCACATTCAAACTAGCATTTTAAACATGATTATTGAGCACGGTATAAAAAACTATACTTTGAATATGCAAATGTTGTGTCAAGTATTTTGGCACTGAAAGTGACAGATGCGTAACCACATCATCCAGGTGAAGTAATTGCACCTCATAAAGTGGAAGCAATAATCAGCACAACACTGTTATCCAGAAAATTCTAAGCACAAGCAACATACCTTCATTATGCAGGCATAAGGGTGTCTGCCTCGTGCATTATGACATTCATCAAATATTAAAACTTTTATCTTGTCTATTTGTAAAAAACTATGCCTCAAAGCAGCCAGTAGTATCGCTGGAGTCATTACCAGTACCTGAATGACGAAACTCTGTGGTGATTACTTATCAAGCACCCAAGTAATATATATGCATATATAACATATGTATACACGACCTCTAAATGTAAAACTTAGATCCAAAATATTTGCAAGAACCGTGCAAGAAAGGAGTATCTTAAAGCAAAGAAACAGCTGCTTTGTTTGCAAGCCACCTTGGAAAGCAGAGCAGTTAATTGGCCTATTACTTTTCCACCAGATCCCAACTCCAGTCGCTGGACAATAAACTCATAAATTTATCTGCAAATCAGAGCAGCAACAACCTCACATAGT
Source organism: Petunia axillaris subsp. axillaris (assembly GCA_029990575.1). NCBI lineage: Eukaryota > Viridiplantae > Streptophyta > Magnoliopsida > Solanales > Solanaceae > Petunia > Petunia axillaris. Next base: position 17,159,649 of record JARKNS010000009.1, read on the forward strand.
TTCGAGACAACATTCTTTTCTTGAGAACGTGTTTACTAAATGTTTCTTAGGTTCACTGCAACAATTGGACTCTTCATTTGTGTGATTAATCCAGATGCTGAGATGCAGGTCTTACACTTAAGCACGGGAGCATAAACTTCATACACCATTGATTGGGCAAGAAACAGATAGAGGACATGCAGACAAGCACTTCCAATTTTATTTCAACAAGCATAGTAGTCTAGTACCTTTAGAACTTGAATAATTTTGAGAACAATGCAACCATATCTAATGCCCAGCAAATGTAAAATGAATTTCACTAGAGAGTTAAATAATTCACTGAACATAAAATATAGTGCACGCACCTCATGTTTATCCACCTCTTGTTGCCAAGTAGCAGCATCCCAATAATCAACACCCATTTCTCCCCAATACTTTCCAACTTTCAAGTCAGTATGCATAGTGAGAGCATCTCCTTGCTTGTAATTATCAATCACAAGAGCAACAATGTTAGGACAAGCCAATAAGACAGTTAAGTAACTTGAAATAATGCATTTGAGAAAACACACAAACTAAAAGAGGTACTTCTCAAATAGTATAACAAATTGCAAAAAAATTGGTAAAATTAATTAAAACACTTTTAACAGTCTTTAGAAGATTTAAGATCATGAATTTTCGGTACTAGAGATTGGGAAGCTAGAATTACTACCTGAGTCACCAGAACAACAGTTGGGACCAAGAAGACAGCTATGTATGGAGAAGGTTTTCGAAGAAGGTAGGCATAGCTCCTCAGGAGCATAATAGCAATAAGTGTTTTTCCAGAACCAGTCTCCAAGTATACAACTGTGTTCTGCTTTAGTGCAGTCTCCAATGCTTCCAACTGATAACTACATTACAAAACCATAAATTGAAAGCACATCTATTAAACCAAATGTAATATTTATCAACTGATAACTGCCTTACTGCAGTCTCCATTTCTTTATTAACCAAGTAACTTTATTATTTTATTTTTTTAATGACCGAGAAATCCTCAAACAGACTCGGTGAACAATGGATCCGTCCCTTTTACCCCCTTTTCACCTTAAAAACCAAGCTTCTGTTCTGTGGCATGGTTCGAACATGTGATATGCAGCTATCCTACACATCACAAGTTGAGCTTTTACCACTGAACCAAAGCTGGGGAAAGTTTTTTTCTCCTTTGAAACTCCATTTAAACATTAAAGAGAAATAGGTGTAAAATGTTAACCTTCTTGCAAAAGGCAGAGGATCATGGCAGAGCTGCCGGTTTCCAGAGGCTGCAACATTAGCTGGCTCCATTGGTTGTTATCTACATTAACATCAGAACACCAAACAAACATTAAAACACCAAACAAGTAACACAATAATACATAAAAGTCTCCAAGAAAATGACAACCATAAAGTGATCATACATAAAGGCAGCCTATATATCTGCATACCCTTCTTACCACATTAAACAAACACAAAGAGAAAACCAAAACACAAGGAAAAACATATGAATCATACCAGAAAAAGGAAACAAAACTCCCAAGCAAGGCACATATAAACAAGATTTTAACCCCATGTAAATACTCAATTTAGAGAAATGCATAAAAATGCAAACTTTAGGAAAATACATTACAAGAAGAAAAACTCACTGGCTAGAGTTGGCTTGCAAAATCTTGTAGAGATTGTTTCAACTTCCAAGCAGCTTTTGAGTGTTTTTAGTGAAGAGTTAGAGTGATAACAAACTCACAAAGGGACTATATGTAGAGGTTTTTAGCTTCCATAACAAGAATAATTACTCCTCACCACCAGCCCCCACCCCACAGCACACCCCTGTCAGCTTGTGACAGGGAAAAAGCAATGGATAGTACAAAATCATGATCAATAAATACAAGAGAGAGATGGAGAGGAGGGGGGGGGGGGGAATAAAAACACAGTATCTTTGGCCTATTATATATATAAAGAAACAGCCTACTAGTCAATAACGTTAGACGAAAACTACGAGGTCTCATCTGGAGCCAAAAAAACCAAGATTATTTGTTAGCATCTGTCTAAGGAGCCGTTTGGCCATGAATATTTTTTCCTTTTTTTGAAAAACTTTTTCAAAAAAACTGTTTGGCCATCAAGTTTGATGGTTTTTTCAAAAATAACTTTTCCAAAAACCAAAAAGTGCTAAAACCCCACTTTTTGGAGTTTTTCAAAAAATAACTTTTTCCACTAACAAAAGTTCAACTTTTTTTCAAGTAAAATGTATATCCAAACACAACTTCCAACTTTCAAATGCAATTTTTCAACTCAATTATAGAAACTCTTTTTTTTTTCATATCAATGGCCAAACGGCCACTAAGTCTAGATAGGCAGAGTCATCCGATAAACGTGCTGGTAGAAGATAACAGCTAGTGAAACAGTCGAAGTGCGACACCAGCATTATAAAAAAAGAAAATGACAACTAGGTGATCATACATAAAAGCAGTCTAATTATCTGCATACCCTTCTTACCATTTTAAGCAAACACAACCATAAAAAACAAGAAGCATACCAATCAAACAAGAAATATCACACAAAATTCCCAAGGCACAAATAAACAAGATTTTAAACCACATGTAAACACCCAATTCAGCAAAATATATAAATATGTTATCTTTATAATAAAAACAGACAAATATTAGAAAAAAGAAAAACTCACTGGCTAGAGTTGAATTGCAAACTCTTCGTTTGAGTGTTTTCAGTGAAAAGTGAAGAATGATACAAAGGGACTGATATATATGTAGTTGTCTTTATAGCTTCAATGAAATTATTACTCCTCACCAACCCCACTCTCCCCACAACACACCCCTCCCCTGTCACATATGTCATAGGGAAAAAGTAATGGATAGTACTAGTACAAGTCTTGATCAAAACTTCTTTTTCAGAATGAAAGAGAAAGAGGGGGTTGAAACGACAGAATCTTTGGCCTATTATATAAAGAAATCGCCTAGTGGTTAATGACGTGAGAAAAGAACTACGAGGTTTCATCTTGCTGAGCCAAAAAAAACCAAGGTGATTTGTTCTCATCTGTCTAGGTCTAGGTAGGCGGAGTCATCCACTAAACGTGCTGGTAGAAGATAACAGCTAGTGAAACAGTCAAGGGGCGACACCACCATTATAGAAAAAAAAAGACAACTAGATGATCATAAATAAAAGCAGTCTATTTGTCTGCATAACCTTCTTACCATTTATAGCAAACACAAAGAAAAAACCAAAATAGAGACAAGAAACAAACTAATCAAACAGCAAAAATTAAACAAAATTCTCAAGTAAGACACATATAAACAAGATTAAACACCCAATTCAGCAAAATGTATAAAAATCTAATCTTTATAATAAGAACAGACATATATTAGAAAAAAGAAAAACTCACTGGATAGAGTTGAATTGCAAACTCTTTGTTTTTTTGAGTGTTTTAAGTGAAGAGTAGTATTCAAAGGGACATATATATGTAGAGGTACTTATAGCTTCTATGACAAGGTAATAGTATCACTCCTCACCCCCCCCCCCCTTCCCCCCCCTGTCACATAAAGTAATGGATAGTACAAGTCTCGATCAAACTTCTTTTTTCAGAATGAAAGAGAAAGAGGGACTTGAAAAGACAGAATCTACTTTTGGCTTATTTATATTACAATAGAATCCTACTTTTATTCTGTTTGAAATTTAATGAACGAAACATACTACTTAGAATATACATTTCTTTTATGTTCCTTTATTATCCTTGACAATGTGTTGCATTATAGATGGAATTTGTTGTTATAATCAGGGTATTTATGTCATTAATAATAAAATGAACCGTCGTTTACGGGATTCTAGTAATCGTCACTGTTACGAGGAATTACAGTACTACTTTAGTAGGAGGTGCACGTGACCAAGAAATAAAAGAAAAAACAAATCTGAAAAGTGCAAAAGAAATTTTGTTTCTTGCTAAGCTATCGTTTGGACATAGATTCTCAAATATTTCTTGAAAAATACTTTTTGGGTGAAGTTTGATATGAAAATAAAAAAGCATTTGGACATACTTTTTGGGAATAATTTTTTTGCCTCAAAAGAGCCTTTGAACTCTTATGAAAATAAAACTTGATAAGTAAATGTTAATTTTTGGCCCAAAAACAGTTTTTGGGACAAATTTTGCTAAAAAGCATAAACAAACACTTTTTGGTACAAAAACTTCTAAAAAATCTCTCTAAAAACTATGTCCAAACGGGAGCTAAACAGAGGAAAAATTAAAAAAGGGAATAGTACGACTTTGGTACGAAGGAAAAAATATTTTCAAATATTTCTTATGTTTGATTAGCATATAAATTTTGTTTTTCAAATGTGATAATTCATGTTTTGTCTCAATACCGAACACCATCCATTCCATCCCTACCCCCAACAGCCCCTCACCTACTCATTCCCCACAATAGAACCCAAGTAGGAGATTGTTTTATTCATTGGTAACCAAATGCCGATAAAAATATATTATAATCACTTATTCTCTAAAAAATATTTTCGTTCATACCAAACAATTTACGTATGACTTTCATGTGGATAGATTATATATTAAACTACTTATAGAGAATGAGTACTAATTTAAGGAATACTGCCATTGAAAAAAGTTTAAGGATGACGGAAATCGGATCATTGAATACTATCTTAGACAATATTTATTAAATGTAACAGCTTCATCTCAATTGGCAAAGCACCTCAACGATACACGCTCTAAAAGTTTTCTTTTCAAGTGATTTTGAGATATTAATTGTGGTTATATTCTAACAAGTTTTAAACTTAAATTTAAAAATTAACTAAAAGGTGTCATTAGATTCACGATTCTACGAGTTCGCAACTCAAAAACTTTCCCCTTAAATCATTTACGAAGTTAAATCTTTATTCAATGATTTAACCATTTTTACGCTCACTAAAAAATCAATAACTATAACGTTTATTTACTAAGTTATATCTTTATTCAATGATTTATGAAAACTGAGTGATGATTAAAAAATTAGTAGGAGTACTTCTTTAATTATTAAGGGCATAGTATAAATTTAATCTTAAATTTTTAGAGCGATAACTATTTTGGAATTAATTTTTTGAGTTAAAGCAACAATTAAAATAAAATGAAATAGTAGGTCATTCATTCAAGGATATGACGTTTAGTAGTATGAATGAGTACGCACTAAAAGTGTAAGTTGCTTTAAAGCTAATCTTGAGGACTTACGTTTATTTATGAGTATCAATCAAAAATGCATGACATAACAGTTCATTAGGTATAAGTTGTGCCATACACATTCTATATTTGCCTTCCCCCAAAAACAAAACAAAAGGAATACATGCGTCTGATTTCATTATAAATTAAAGCATTTTATATCAAGATTTTTTTCATTTAATGACAAGAAATACCTCCAACTACTAATAATTGTTCTTTGTTTGTTCAAATTCAATTCTTGAAATCATTTAAACCTAAAAATATCCATATTTCCAGGAATAGAGATCTGCATACATATAGAAGCCTACATATCTGCATACCCTTCTTACCATTACAAGAAAACACAAAATCCAAGAAAGGGATACGAATTACCAGTACTAATATTTGTTCCTGGCACTTCCTGCCACGAAGAGGTGCAGTCCGATAGGCGGGAATTCTCAAATTCCTCAAATTGCAACAAATTTCTTTTTCACTGAGTACAACAACATATGAGTGAAATGTAAGTAGACTTTATCTTAGAGGGATTGTTTGAGATAATAAATGTCTTTGAAAAAATAATGTTCAAGGTAAACAAGAAGAAATAAACGGAAATACCAACACAAAAGTTAAAATAAATAGAGAATAGTTATAGCTATGATGTAACGAAATAAAATAGACACCATATATATATATATATATATATGGGTACTACTACTACGATGACAAAACGATCGACTAGTATCTACCTTCCATCTTAATCCTCGACCTCGACGGTTTTTTATATATAGTCATTTCTTCGGTAATTTGGAGGTGAGTCATATCATGTCTAATCACCTTGGCACAATTCTTCTTTGGTCTACCTCTGCCTCTCCGAGAGGACTCATCATTGTCAACCTTTCGGACCTCCTCACTGAGGCATCAGTCAGGGGCAGATTTACCCCTTGGTTACGGGTGTCATCCGACACCACTCGATCAAAATTTTTGTTATATATGTAAATATAATAATAAGCAAAACAGAAAATTGCTTATAAAAATAAAGAATGACACCAAAAAAATTTAATTTTACCAATGGTCACTCAACTATTGCTTCATTACCACAAAATCACTTTTATTTCTTTTGTTACCCAAAAGTCATTCACCTTTCCTCCGGTGTACACCAAAGTCACTCTAGCCGGATTTTACTTAAAACTCACTAGAAAAATGACGTGGCATCATTGATTAAAAATAATCTTTCTTAATTATATTAACCCAATTCTTTAACTCATTATACTAATTTTACCCAACACTAAAACTTCTATTGGATTCTTAGATGTTATCACCTGGGGACTGCTAAATGGGTTATTTAATAGAAAATATTTTAGTTGTTTTAAGATTTCTTTTACTCCCTTGTGAGTCGTAGCATTGGTTTTTTATTTATCGTGGTTGTCAGGTTAATGAGCTAGTAATAATACTTTTCATATACTGTTAAATAGATGAGATTGAGAATTGCTGAAAAAAGAATTCTTCTAGATGGTTCACTAGAAAGTCCACTCGAGTTCTTTCACGTTCAGATTGCCAATGTAGAGTCCAAGTTTGCCAATGCTATTTTTTATTTTGGAGAGATTTGAGTTGAGGGCAGGGTTAGAGATGGAAATCCTCATTTAACAAAAGTTGGATCTTTTGAAGTGGATGTGAGAGTAGAATGCAGTATCATTCTCTGCAAACAGGTTGATTAGCCAGGAATAATCGGAAAGATGTGAAGCATCTTATTTGAGGAGAATATGATGTAAGCTCTATGAGTGTTGGAATGATTTCTCTGAGAAAGCAAGTTGTGATGACTATTGGGATGGATAAGTGACCAAGCAAGAAGAAATTGAAGAGAGTTGGTGAAATTTCTGCTGGGTAAAATTAGTAGTGAAATGAATTTGAGTCTTGAGTTGGGTAAAATTAGTGTAGTGGGTTAAAGAATTAGGTTAATATAATTAGAAAGATTATTTTTAATTAATGATGCCACGTCATTTTTCCGGTGAGTTTTAAGTAAAATCTTGCTAGAGTGACTTTGGTGTAGACCGGAAGAAAGGTGATTGACTTTTGGGTAACAAAAGAAACAAAAGTGACTTTGTGTTAATGAAGCAATAGTTGAGTGACGACCGGTAAAATTAACTCAAATAAAAGCAATAGTAGGTGAGTTGGTTTAAGCACATGCGGTTCAACTTAGAGTCCAGAGTTTGAATCCCACCAGCAACCGTCTATTTTAAGTTTATTTTTTAAAGCTAGATTCTGACACCAGTAACAAAAAATTCTGCCTACGCCACTGGCATCAGTGCTCCTCCTCTTCACATATTCGAACCAACGCAACATCGCTTCTCGCATCTTATGAACTTACTGAAGCTACTCTCACCTCTTCGCGTATGACCAATTTTCTTATCTTTTTTTATCCTAGTACGCCCACATATTCACCTAAACATTTTAATCTCTGCTATGCTCATCTTCGAAAAGTGATTGTTTTGACTAGCCAACATTGCAGATACAACAAAGCTAGTCTAAGAACCGCTTTATAGGACTTAATTTTAGTCGGGTTAAATACTAACTTTATTTAAGAAAAAACATTACAAAAAAAGCTACTTTAATCCTTGTTTGCTCATATTTAATTCTTATAATTATTAAAGTAATCATATTTGTGGAAACATGAATAATGTTCTGACTGAGTTGTATAGCTGAAGTGTTAAGAGATTGTTATAGATAACGTTTTCAATATTTTGAAACACGAAGTTTTGTCAAATACTATATTCAACTCTTTTGGATTTTCAAAATATGGTTCATGAATCTTGGAAATTAATTTGAGAATTTCTTTTGAGATTTATTAATATCTTAAATACATGGTTTGACGAGTTTTTCATTTTCTAGTTCAATTTATTTATAAACTTTATTGAATGCGTTTAAGTTTTGCAAAAATTTCTAACATGTAAATAAGGTTGGATTCTTTGAAAATCATAACAAGACTGAGAAAGACGTTAATCAGATCCAATAATAGATACTATCTTTTTTGGTAACTAATACATTTTTTATTAATCACCTGAAAGTCATTATAAAGCAAATCTATTGCAGGCGCAAATAGCTACTCTGAATCACTATCCCTAGCTCTAACATCACATATGCAAGCTATTTTCTTGGCCGCTGCTTGCCAATCTACTCCATTTCACTTGTTCGAAGACTCTTCTGTTCCTCTCTCTCCATTTTGCATATGCACACTCACTATACAATATTTTTATCAGGTGAGCTTACGGCGATCATTCTTTGAACATCTTAAGAACTTCTTGCTGAGCATTCAAAGAACATATATGTTCTCTTGTTTCCTAGTAAGCCTGGCGTAATACACACTCATCATCTACATTCATCCCCACATTTGATTAGCATGCCTAGTGTTAGTTATGTGTTGATTTAAATATATTGAAATTTAAAAGGATTGAGCATGATCAATTGTATTGTAGCATCACAAAGTCCATGACATGTAAATACATTTTTTAGCCATTCGGTATTCAATGCTAATTTGTTCGACTAAATTGAATCCGTGTAGTATAGAACCTATTAAAAAAATGTAGTCTAAGTAGATACAAAGATTAAATCAAAATTTGAAATTAAGAGTTTTAGAAGTTAAAGTTAAAAAAATTATTAAAAGGTATATGCGGATATGTATTTTACTTGAAATAATGTAGAAATTTTGTGAGTCTGAGAAAATATTTTTCATTGAAAAACTAATCAAACCAAAAAAAAAAAAAAAAAAGTACTACTTCCTATAACCAAATGTTTGAAAAACAATTTTGAGAAAAAATTAATGTATGTGCAAACGGCTTCCTAATATTCAATGACAAACATTTAATTTGTCTCTGTTTGCTCGATTTTCCTTTAAAAATGATTTAAGCAAAAAAACATTCATATATCCGGTAACAGAAAGAATATGTGCTAATTGAGTTGTACTGCTTAATTTGTTCTATGCATACAGATGAGGATGAAATATCAGTCATTTATTTACAACTACAGTAAAAAGTTAGTACGACGTAACACTTACCCAAAAGAGGCCAGGTTCCACTTTTTTTGAAAGTTTCATAGTGTATACAATTATTTAAGCCCCCGTTTGTTTATTGTTTTTGGTGACATTTTTTGAGAGTTTTTGGTAAAAAAGCTGTTTGTTTATGCTATTTCATCAGAACTTCTCCCAAAAAGTCTCAAAAACTCAAAAAATGCTCAAAGGTTGTTTTTGGACAGTTTTTGGGAAATTTGAAAAACTACTCACAAAACTTCAACTATTTTTTCAAGTAATTTCTATGTCCAAACACAACTTAAAGTTCAAAAATTATTTTTCAACTAAACTCCAAAAACTCAAATTTTCAAGTTTCAACCAAATTTATGTCCAAACGCTAGCTAAGGAACGGTGGGGATAAAATATACTTCGACGTAATTGTGCAATGCTAAAAAGTAAAAGGAAAAAAAAAACTGATTTGATCTGGAAGGTAATTATATTGATCATAACAACATCACAAGTGAAAAGGAAGTTTTACCATAATGTTATGTGATGAATGATATCTCTCAATTTTTACATGTTGTTCGTCTCCAGTTAAATAAAATTCCTTGCAAATTATATGACGTGAATCTTAAATTTAATGGGCAATAAATTTCAAATATACGATGATTACACAAAAAACATATGATGATTACACAAAAGAAAAAAAAAAGTGTTACTTTTCCGATAATGTGAAGAGGGAAAACTGTAGAAACCTTCGTCTCCAAGGAAGCACTTTTTACTAGTGGATTAGGAGTTGTGATTTTGACGTGGAGAGGGAAAGTTTTGGAAATGGACAAAGAATTCAGGTATAATGATAAAGACTAACCAATTACAAATGAAAAAGAAAAAGTTCATAGGGCCTTTTATCTGGATTAGCGAGATATATGTGTGAACACGATGTAAACGTATCAATATGCAACAAGAAAAGTTTGAACGACTTTCCAATTCCCATTCCTAATTGCATTGGATAAGGGATCATCTGGGATAAAGAGAATCACTTGATTGTCTATTTAGATTTGCACCTAATTAAAGTGAATCGCTAGAAACTAGCTTGATCAATATCTACTAAGAGTACTGAGATGAAAAATAATTGTTGGCGTGGTTTCTCTGAATGATAAAGGAAAACAAAAAGTCGAGGAGGAAACTGAAAAAACAAAGAAGGAGAAGAGACCAAAATCTACTTCGAAATAACAAGATTTGATTGACCAAATCTCACATCCATATATGTCCATAAACTCTTAGTTGTTTTAGAATAAATGACACTATCATAGATTTCTTTAGAGAGAGAGAGAGTTAAGTAACCAAGCAAGTACCATGTCATTACACCTATTCAACTGAATCTGGTTTTGGTGTAGCACAGGTACCATCAATGAAGCCAAGCTTGTTTTTGGCTGAAAGTGCAATGAGAACAGATCTCCTCCATCCTCCATATCCTCTTCCATCGAAGGCAGAGTTGACCAAGGTCATGCCAGGGTAATCTGATGCATGCAAAAAGAGTGGGTTAGCTGAATCATTAGCTCCTGTTTTGTTAGAGGATTCAGCAGCAGTGATGATATTAACTGAAGCAGTGGGGTCGACAATATCTGTTGTTAGAGAAGCCATTAAAGCTTAGTGAAGAAGAGGACTTGGAAAGCAAGAAAGAAGAAGAAAGTGGTGAAGAGGTCATTAATGCTCTGATACCATGTGGAAAATAAATTAGGAGAAATTTTTCTTCTTGTTTATTCTATTCACAATGTATAGTATTTATACAAAATATTCTCTATGCTAAATTTACTTTTTAACCTCTAACAAACTAGCACAGTCATTTATTCTAGAACTATCTAGCTAATTCTATACAAGATTCCCTACGACTATGATCAAATTTGATCTTATCCTATTTACAATGCTGAATTTTGTTGTTGCCATGAATGTTTACATAATTTTCAGTCATTCAATTTGGGTCAACAACGAAATGTTTCTGATGCAAATATATGACAGCCCAAACATTTCACTTCGCCCAATAGACAATGGGGCCTTGTTGACTGACCCGGTCCAAAACATTGTTTGGTCAGTCAAACCTCGTTATTTTCGAAGTAGGTTTTGGTCTCTTCTCATTCTTTGTCTGTTCGATTTCCTCATCGACCTTTTGTTTTCCTTTACCATTCAGAGAAACCACGCCAACAGCTCAATCAACTTGCTCACTTGATCATCCAGGCTCAAGTTATCCCTGTAGAAATAGCTGCTGCAAGTATCTCCTCTGGTATATCAACAGACACACCTACCTGTATATCATGTTTTACTCACATCAGTTTTAGCTCCTGGATACTGGACTCAGGGGCTTCAGAACATATGACTTTTGATGAAAGTCTCTTATCTAATATTAAGCTATTATCCAGGCCACTTAATGTTAATCTGCCTAATTCTTATAAGATTATTGGGACTCATGTTGGCAGTGTCTCTGTTTTACCAGATCTCATCCTAGAGAATGTTTTATATGTTCCTAGTTTCAAGTTTAACTTAATCTCTATCTAAAAACTTGATTGCACTCTTACTCTTTCTTCCTCACATTGTGTTTTGGAGGCCTCTTCAATGAAGAGGCCTTAGGTTCTCGGTAAAGTGAGGGATGGTTTATATCTGCTACATGTTCCAGTTTCAAGTTCAGTTTCTACTTAAATAATCCCATCATATGATGATGTATCTAAGTCCAGTTTACTTTGTAATCAGGATAGTGCATTTTCTATTAATGTAGTTGATCCTAATCTTTCTTCAGTTTTTTCCTCAAATGCTGTGAGCTCAGATCATAATGTAACTCTGTGGCACCTTAGATTGGGCTACTTATCTGTTCAAGCAATGAAAAATTTTCATTTTCTTTCTGATTGCCTTAATTTTAATTCTAGTCTACCTTGTTCAATCTGTCCTCTTGCCAGACAATCCAAATTGCACTTTCCTTCTAGAATTATATCACTTCTCATAACTTTGAATTAATTCACATTGATGTATGGGGACCATATCAGACTTTGACTCATAATGGTTACAAATACTTCTTAACTATAGTGGATGACTATAGTAGAGCAACATGGACTTTTCTAATAAGTGCCAAAAGTAATGCATTTTCTGTTTTAAAGATTTTTTTGGCAATGGTTGAGAGGCAGTTTGATTCTAACGTCAAGAATCAGATCTGACATTCTTTGGAATTAGGATTAAGCATTGCAGCCACTGAATTCTTTGCTTCACAAGGGATTCAACATCAAACCACTTGTGTCTACACACCCCAGCAGAATGGAGTGGTAGAAAGGAAGCATACGCACTATTGGAGACCTGTAGGGCTCTTATTTTTCAATCAAAGGTGCCTATACACTATTGGGGAGAATGCCTAATGACTGCTATATTTTTAATTAACAGGTTTCCCTCTAAGATTTTGAATCATAAATCTCCTTATGAAGTGTTATTTGGGAAGCCTCCTAAGTATTCTAGTCTGAGATGCTTTGGATGCTTGTGCTATGTTTCCACTTTGCCTGTTCATAAGGGCAAAATGGATCCTAGAGCAACTGCTTGTGTTTTCATAGGATACCCCTTTGGAAAGAAGGGGTACAAGGTGATGGACTTAGCCTCTAACTAAATCACAGTTTCCAAAAATGTTATTTTTTATCAAACCATATACCCTTTTTTCTATTTCAGGTCATTCACCACTTCCCTTATTTCCTATTCCACATACTCCTTCAGTTTCTGGCCATTATTCTTCCCCTGCCTTACCATCTAATTCAGTCACACCCTCAGCTTCCCCATCTTCACCTCCTACACTGTACTCACCCTAAAAAACACCTACTGTCTCACAATCCAAATCTCTTTTTGTCTCTCCATCAAGATCACCTACTCCACCACCTACTAAACCAGTATCTACTATCAGCACACTACCTCACATCCTACCTAACCATTCCCCTGTTCTCATACACTCTTCCAGACCTCACAACAGACCTGCATATTTGAATGATTTTATATGCAACTCTGTCATTTTTACTGATCTCACCAGCTCATGTTTCCTCACCCATGTCACTCCATCTCACCAGCTCATGTTTCCTCACCCCTGTCACTCCTCATACTTTCTCTTTTGCTGCCCTTTCACCTTCTAATCAGCAACTATTGTATTCCATTGATTCTGTCACTGAGCCTACTAGTTTTGCTCAGGCTTCTATGCATCTAGGTTGGATGGAAGCCATGCACAAAGAGCTAGATGCTTTGGCTTCAAATCATACATGGGAAATGGTTACTTTGCCACCAGGAAGAAGAGCTTTGCCTTATAAATGAGTGTACAAGGTAAAGCACAAATCTGATGACAGTATTGAAAGGTTAAAGGCAAGGCTGGTGGTTAGGGATGATATTCAAAGGGAGGGGATTGACTTCACAGAAACATTTTCCCCAGTTGTCAAAATGACAACAATCAGATGCCTTTTGGCAGTGGCTATCTAAAAGGGTTGGGACATCTCTCAATTAGATGTCAATAATGCATTTTTGCATGGAGATTTACAAGAGGATGTTTATATGAAACCTCCAGCAGGGTTTGTTTCTTCTACTCCTAATCAGGTTTGCAAGTTAAGAAAATCTCTCTATGGGTTAAAACAGGCTTCAAGGCAGTTATATGCTAAACTCACTGCAGCCTTAACATTCAAAGGGTTTTCTTCATCTTTAAATGATTACTCTTTATTTTTTAAGAAGATTGGGAGTACAACAACTATTGTCGTTGTCTACGTTGATGATATTTTGGTGACAGGGGATAATCCAGAAGATATTTTTACTCTAAAAGCTTTTTTACATGCATAATTTCAAATTAAGGACCTTGGTCCCCTTCACTACATTCTAGTTTGGAGATTCTCAGGGAACAACATGGATTTATTGTTTCTCAACGTAAATATGCTATTGAGCTATTACAGGAGTTTAATTGTGACCACTTACCTATGGTATCATCACTTCTGGATCCTTCTACCAAGCTTAGTGTTGGTTCTGGTTCTTTGCTCTCAGATCAACCATTTATCGCAGACTCCTTGGCTACTCGTCCAGATCTGTCCTTTGCCGTCCAACATTTGAGCCAATACATGGCTACTCATCGTCTTCCACATTGTGATGCTGCTCTTCGTGTTCTGCGATACCTTCACAAAGGTCCATCCCAGGGACTCTTTTTATCTTAATCATCGTCCTATGATCTGCTTGCTTATTGCGATGCGGACTGGGCATCCTGCAAAGATTCACGACGATCGATTAGTGGGTTTTTTTATAAGTCTTGGTGGATCCCCCATTTCATGAAAATCAAAGAAGCAAAGTTCTATCTCTTTGTCTTCTGCAGAGGCACAATATCGCTCAATGAGGAGGGTTGTAGCAGAAATTACCTGGTTGTCGCGTCTCATTGTTGATCTCTCTGTTGCGCAGTCGCTTCCGATTCCGGCGATATCTGACAATCAATCGGCGATCCACATCGCCCGAAACCCCGTCTTTCATGAAAGGACGAAGCATGTGTAGCTGGATTGCCATTTTGTAAGACAACAGTTCCTTTTCGGTTAGATTTTCTTATCATTTGTTCCCTCCTCGTTGCAGCTTGCTGATCTATTCACAAAAGCCCTTTCAGGGACTTCTCATCATTGCATACTTGCCAAGCTAGGGGTTGGTTCCCTCCCCTCTAACTTGAGGAGGTGTTGGCGCGGTTTCTCTGAATGGTAAAGGAAAACAAAAGGTCGAGGAGGAAACTGAACAAACAAAGAAAGAGAAGAGACCAAAACCTACTTCGGAAATAATGAGGTTTGACTGACCAAACAATATTTTGGACCAGGTCAGTCAGCAAGGCCACATTGTTTATTGGACTAAGTGAAATGTTTGGGCTGTCATATATTTGCATCAGACACAATTTGTTCTTGGCTCAAATTGAATAACGGGAAATTATGTAAACATTCATGGCAACAACAAAATTCAGTATTGTAAATAGGATAAGTTTAAATTTGATCATATTTTTAGGGAATCTTGTATAGAATTAGCTAGATAATTCTAGAGGAAATGACCACTACAAAAAAACTGCCAGATAACAGCAGTTTTATTGCAGCTGTTGTAAAGAACCGTTGCAAAACATTCGATTTTCGTTTTTTATATATTTTCTGATTTTTATATATGGAATTGTTTTATTCGTGATTTACATAAATTTATATGGAGTAATGTGATTTATATCATCGAGAAATATAATTTACATAAATTATTTGTCATAAATTGTTAGTTTAGTGCTGATTTATGTTGAATTTCAACCTAATTGTGTATTTTGAGCATCTGCATGTGTTGAATTTCTTCTAAACTCTATGTTTTCTTAGTCTGTTAAAATTTATTTATTTATAAAAAAACTATATAATAGCTCGAATCGAAAAGTGTGTGTTTCTTCTATATATGTACATCTGCACATGGTTACTCTCTCTGTGTGCGGGTGAATGTATAGACAAGTATATATACACTAAGTTTTCATTTTCGAAATTTGAATTTTGTTTAGTTGATTGATTTCTGATTCTGAACCCTAACTTTTGTGATGTTATCTCTGAGAGACAGTTGGAGATGCATCCTCAACGGCTCCATCGGTGAGTTAATGACTGATTTTTGTGGTATTGCGCTAATTAAAAGGTCTTATGATTAATTTTTCTACTTTTTATTTGGGATAAATCAGACGCCTACAAGGAGAAGTCCGAAGACTGCACCGTCAGGTGAGTGCATATAGATGAAAGTTATGTGCATTTTTGTATTTTCATTTTTTGGACATGTAATTGTATCGATTGTATTTTCATGTTTTTATATGTATTAATTGTTACGTCTCAACTCCAAGCAATTTAGAATTTGGTACTTGAACCTTAGTTTTTATATGATGTTTCCAAATGATGGGAGAACATTTGTGTCATTTCAGCTCCTGTGCAAACACAAAATAAGAGGAGTCTTAAGCCAGGAAAAAAGGCACTTCGAGAAATTAGGCACTTATTTCAGTCGCTCCGTTTATGAGACTGGTAATTTCACCATCGTCCTTAAAGATACATGAACTCCTAATGTATCACCACCGTTTTGTTGTCATTTTGGTTTATTCAAGATATTACTATGATTCAGTAGCTGGTACTTAGAAAACATCATTGATGCAGTTGAGTTTGAACAACTCTGTTGGTGAAACTTCAGTTCCAACCACTGATTTCTTTAGCAAAACAATGAAGGAAGTGAACAACAAAGTTTCCACCCCAATCGATGCCTTGATTCCGTTAGCAGTCGGCCTGCTATGTTTTTGTAATTTTCCTGTTATGTGTTCCAACTTGTCTTGCTCTCTCATCTTCCTTTCCATACATACTTCTTTATCCCAATTAACCTGATCTCTCATCTTCCAATGCATACATACTTCTATCCTAACTAAATACTTATGCATGTAGAAGGGTTATGACATGTATATAGACACTTTATATTTTCGTATAGCTTTGTCCGCATGTCTGAGTTTTGCTAAGTTGTTATTTTTAGTCTAGTGATTTTTTCACAAGTCCTCTATTAGTTAATTATTTTCTGACAGCTTTAGGGATGAATAAGAAAATATATATGGTCGATACATGTTGTTACCTCCCAATTTCGTGTAACATATTGTTACTGCCATAGTTTCTTGGTGGATATGTAGATGTCTTCTCTTCTGATGCGTGGTGCATTTTTTGCCGTAGGCATTCTGCATTAGATGTGTTATTTTTTTTGGTCAAGAGACTAAAAATAGCTTGGTGAAGAGGCAACAAAATAACACATATCAGATGTGTTCTTTTGCTTTAGTTTATTTTTACTAGTTTGTTGGAACATATGGTTAGATATTCTAAGAATATTTACTCACAATAAAGATATTTGTATTTTCAGGCTTCAAACGAAGAAAGTGGACCACTCGTGGCATCAGACAATCATCTTCAGCTAGTCATAATGTTGGAAGTTAATTTCTCAATTTAAAAATATGATCTGATGGTTGCTTTTAAGAAAATATTAGTACTATTGTGTTTATAATGGATTTTAGTTTTACTTTGTTATGGATGTAACTTTGATTATAATGAAAGATTGAGTGATTTGTAATTCTATTTGAGTTATTTTAGCAGTGGCATGCAAAACCGCACAAATGTATACTTAAATATATACTTTAAATAGCAATACTTTCTAATAGTTTAGGGCTAGTTTCATTGTAGCGAGTACCAAATTTTAAACTAAATCAACACTTTTAGCAACGGTTTGGAAACTGCTGGTAAAAAAATTAAACCTGGGGCTGAATATCCTGGCGGTTAAAAACTGCTGCAAAACATAATAGCTGCTACAACAAGAATTTTCTCCAAAACCGCTGCTATTTAACTTGTTTAGCGGCAGTTATACCAGCGGTTTCGAAAAATCGTTGCTAAAGTGTTTAAGTACACCTACTTAGTCTGCAGTTTTAAACCATTGGTAAATTTTTTCGGGGCGGCTAAAACTGCTGCTAGTTGGTACAAAAAACCGCCGCTAATATCTGGTTTTTTTGTAGTGGACTATGCTAGTTTGTTAGAGTTTGTTAGAGGTTAAATAAGTAAATTTAACATAGAGAATATTTTGTATAAATACTACACATTGTGAATGGAATAAACAAGAAGAAAAATTTCTCCTAATTTATTTTCCACGATAATGGTGATGGGTGGTTCTTCAAATACGTGGTGAATCTTGAAGCAAAACGTTACTTCAGCTCACATACTTCCATTAACATGGATATTTTTGTAAGGGGATGATAGTTTTTGAAGTAGCAGAAAACAAGAAAGTGAAGTAACAGAGGAAGAAGAAAAAGCTTTAGATAGAAAAGTTTGTGCTAAAAAATGCAATGAAAGGGAGCTTATATTTATTCATTTAGAATACAACTATTTATAGACTTAAGGCTAATACAAAAGAAGTTCAAATCTCCTAAAATAATGTAACTCTAATCCAAATCTTAATCCTGTAATTTAAATCTATAAAAACTCCTTCACAATAGGAGTAATTATTAACTAGGAACAAAATAAATGTGGTAAAAATAATTATTTAAAACAAATTCTACATCATATTTCAAACATTCTCCCTTGCTATAGAATCTGCAAATTCTGGATTTATGCATTAGAAACTTTTAACGGGGAATGGCTTCTTAATCTATCAACTGTTCTTCAGACTTGCAATAATTGGAATCAAAATTTCCATTTTGTTTCACCTTATAATTGTCAACAAGAAATTCAGTATCTTTATAACCATCAGATTTTTTTTTTTATTGCCTCACTTTGAGAACCAGCTACCAAATTTTTCTGCATTTCACCTGTTGCGAGTTCTACTTGAATATCTTCTTATAAGACTTGTGAAGATCCATCTTCAATTTGTAGATTTTTCTGGCTCCATTGTTCATCTTCTGTTGGATCAAATGAGAAGTTTTTACCTCTCATCCTAATTTTTAAAATTTCTTTTCCAGCAGCATTATTGATGAAACAATGTTTATCTTCAAAGGATACCTTGAATCCTTTACTCAACAAATTATGATCAATATTAAGTACATAAATAACAAATGAAATTGTTTTAGTACCTGAACTAGCTTTGATAGCAACAGTTCCTTGTCCTTTTGCAAGAATATGGCCCTCGTTCTCAATTTTGACCTTCTTGTTTTCAATAGACTTGAATTCTTTGAAAAGATCTTTATCACCGGTCAAGTGATTTGTACAACCACTATCAATCAACTATGATTTAGAAATTTTTTTGGTTGCAAGACATGTTGCCACAAATAAGTGGCCATCTTCATCTTCATCAGCGACTTGGGCAGTTCCTTCTTGCTTTTGGGACTTGTTTATCCAAATTACAACTTCATGACCAAGTTGGTTGCAGATGTTGCACTTAGCATCAGGCCTTTTCTAATATTTAAATGGAGGATGACCTTTTTTTCCATAGTGTTGACAAGGTAGATAATTTTTCTTTGAATTATTACTCTTGCTTTGAGTCTTGTGGTTTGCTGCCAATGTTCCTTCAACCATACCATCTTGCCTCATAAGCCTCCTATGTTATTGAGTCTGCAAAGTACTTAAGAGTTCCGCCAAAGTAATTTTAAACAAATATTTTGTGTTTTTTCAGGTAGTAATACATGCTTCATATCTTTCAGGCACTGTTACAAGAATTTTTTCAATAGTTCTTGAATCTTTAAATTTAGTGCACAAAAATCTTTCCTTGTTAACAATACCGAGCAATATGCCTGAATACTCTTTGATGGTTTCAGATTTTTTTATTCTTTACATATCAATTTCCTAATTAAATTTAACACCTGCATCTCTCGTATTCTATCATCTCCAGCATATTCTTCCTTTAGATAATTCTAGATTTCTTTTGCTGATTTCAAATACATAATTCTTGTGAACATTGTGGTTGAAATAAAAGCAAATAGATATGATTTTGCCTTTGACTTCCTAGTTTTTCTTTCCTTGTGACTTTTGATCTGAGCCACAGAAGGATTATCTGGCAGTGGAAGGACTTCATAATCCTCTTCCACGACTTCCCATAGATCTAAAACCTCAAGGTACGTCTCCATTCTAACTGCCCAAAGTTGGTAATTTTCTCCATCAAAGGCAGGAGGAGCATGAAAAAGTAGTTTCTGAGACCATTTCTTTATTCACGAGTTTTTCCACTCACAAGTCCCTCGAGAAAAAAGCTCTTGATACCAATTGTTAGTTTTTGAAGTAGCAAAAAACAAGAAGGGAAGTAACAGAGGAAGAAGAAAAAGCTTTAGAGAGAAAAGTCTGTGCTAAAAAATACAGTGAAAGGGAGATTTTATTTATTTATTTATTTAGAATACAACTATTTAAAAACTTAAAGCTAATTCAAAATTAGTTCAAATCTCCTAAAATAATGTAACTCTAATCCAAATCCTAATCCTGCAATTTAAATGTAATAACAAATTCCTTCACAATAGGAGTAGTTACTAACTACGAACAAAGTAAATGCAGTAAAAATAATTATTCAAAACAGATTCTCATATTTCAAACAGGGGAGAGAGTGGCTGTGGAGAATCAATGCATTCCACTAACGTTATTCAAAATTTAATATGTATGCACGAAAAGTAATATTTGAATTATATACGTGTTATAATTTTACGACTAAAAGTGTCGAACCGTCCTCAATTGTTAGATCAAGCAATAACCAATACATCAAATCTTGCTATTATTGGTAGTTAAAGTCGACTAGTCTCTTTTGATGAAAAATGCAATCGAAATAGGTTAAAAATATCCCCGATTTATTGAAAAAGGTTTAAAAATACTCTTCGTTAACCCTTTAGATCAGAATTGTCCATGTCGTTAACCTTTAGGGCTAGAAATGCCCTCAACATTTTACTTAGGCTCAAAATTTTCCGAAAAACTAAAACACTTTTTAAAAATAAAAAAATTATTAAAAAAATAAAATAGTAGGGGATATTTCTGCCCTAATTAATGAAGGATATTTCATGACCATTACCAATAGATTAAGAGAAGATTTGACAATTTTTCGTTTAATCGTTATATGTAGATTTTAAAAATTAGCCCTGGACTTATTATTTATTCAAAATAAGCTTTTGAGAAGCGGTATTTACTGAGCACAAATATATATACACAATATAAAATAAATAGAGAGTATAACTTAAATACATATATAATTAATGTATCCAATATCTACTAATTATAAAAAATGTTAACTATATATGCCCTTGAGAAACCACTAAACATTTTTTATGATTCCTTGATATTGCATATATTATATATGTTCTTAGTTGTATTCTCTATTTTATTTTATATTGTGTATATACGTTTGTGAGCAATAAATATCTTTTATCAAAAACTTATTTTAAAGATATAATAAGTCAAGAGCTAATTTTTAAATCTACCTATAATTTTTAAATGGAAAATGACCTTTGATCTATTGGTAATGGTATTGTAATGCCCTTCATTAATATAATGGGCCAGAAATATCTCATACTATTTTATTTTTTAATTATTTTTTCCTTTTTTTAAAATGTTCGTTAGTTTTTAAGAAAATTTTGAACCTAAATAAAACGTTGAGAGTAGTTCTGACCCTAAAGATTAACTTTAAGCAAAAGTATTTCTGACCCAAAAAATTAATATATAGTATTTCTAAACTTTTACGAGAATCGACCGTGTCATTTTTATAGTTAGCTATGGGTATAACATTCGACAATATTATCAATTGGTGGGTAGCTAGAAATTGGATTGCATATGTACTCCTAGAGCCCGTTTGGGTGAGCTTAAAAGCAGCTTATAAGCTAATAAGCACATTAGCAAAGGTTTGGTAAGTTAAAAATTTATGGGCTTATAAGCACTTATGTATTTAAAAAAGCCAAAAGCCAGAAGTTAAAATTTTCTAACTTCCCAAAAAGTGGCTTTATAAACCACATAAAAAAGCTGTTTATAAGCCCACCCAAACGGGCTCCTAGTAGATTTCATTAAATGCCCAATAAAGTAGCATAAAAAAACACTATAGCTTATTATGACATTTTCCTGTCAATTCTTTTTATAACCCCTAGGAACCCGTCAGCATACTTTTAACACTAGAGGACATCTATGAGATTTTAAGTGTATGGGGTCTGGATTTAAAGATAAGACAACTACCTCAAGCTAATGTATAGTAATAACAGGATTAAGGAATTGCATTGGGTGAAAAATTAAGCGAGCTCTGAGCCCTGGGCTCGAGGCATGACTCAGCATGGGCTCTCATAACTGACTTCCCGAGGTCAGGAATTGAGGACAAGGTTCCAACACAAGCCTTGACGAAGGATATGCTTCAGGCAGTTGAAGATGTAATATCCCGAGGCAAATGATTTAACCCTCAGGGAAGTGTTACCCTATAATGAGTTATATTTGTAACTGATGCCCGTTACAATAGTATTTAAAAGAAGAATCATGAGCTGACCATGATCACACGTGGAAGTAATGTCCATTAATTATATTTATTGCTTTAACAGTCTTTGTATACTATAAATAGTTGTTTTGTTTACTTTGTCAGGCATTCAGAATCCAATATAGAAACATAAAATTATATTTTCTATAATTATTTTCAGTCAATTCCATTTATTTTTAGTCAGTCATCTTTTTTGATACAACTAATTGCTTGTTAACCTAATTACAAATTCGGTTTGTTGTCCCAATATGATTTAGGCCAATACAAATTGGCGTCGTCTGTGAGGAATAAGTAATAATGTTATTCCAAAGTTGTCTATCGTGACAACCTGTTTCCCTTTACTAGTTTTCAACAATAGCTGATAACACTAACAACACAATTAAGCAAGTTACAGATGTAACCCAAGTTCCATCGACTCAACCGGGAAATGGAACACTAATTGGCACCATACTATCAATCTACCCTTCTTTATCTGCATCAAATGGCCATTTCCAAATTTATGTGATAACAGGAGGATCGGAGATGAGCGGTGTAAACTTCATCATTGTAGAGAAAATTGTGAAACTTTCAATTACTGCAGAGAAGAGGACTCGGATAAGTGGGTTGGGTAAAGAGATAGTGTTTGGCGATGATAATTGCGATGGAATGATGTTTTCCCATCATGATGCTCTCATGATTATATTGAAGATCAATGATTCAGATGTCAAATGGGTCTTGATTGACCCCGACAGCTCGGTCAATATTATCGGCTACGGGACTGTAAAGAAGATATGGTTGGAGGACCTTTTCGTCCCGAAGGCAATCATATTGACAATATTTAAGAACTCCACAGAGAAAACGTTATGTGAGATCACTCTCACCATTATTGCTGAAGGGGTTGACAAAAAGACAATGTTTCAAGTAATGACCGAGGGTTTGGCTTACAATGTTATCCTCGGAAGGCCATGGATTCATGAGATGAAAGCCATGCCATCTACGCTGCATCAAGTTGTCAAATTCCCGACCCCATGGGGAGTACGTGCGATCCGAGGTGAGCAGCAAGTAGCGAGGGAATGCTACTCAATTGCTATGAAAAATGGAGTTGCCCCAAATGGGCCATCAGAATGGCGATTAATCTGCCCAGGGCTTGTCGAGGAGGAGAGTTTGATTCTTGAAGTGGGCTCCCAGAAGGAGGAGGAAAAGACCCCGGTGTATATACAAAAGCCTCGAAAACAGAAAGCCGAGAATTCAACAATTGAAGAATTGGAGTTTTTTTACTTTATCGAGGGAATTCCCCGAGGTGAAGGTGTTCGTGGGCTCGAAATTCGATCCCGAGTCAAAAAATGCTCTCCTCGAACTGTTGAAACCTAATGATGATTGTTTTGCCTGGTCTCATTCGGACATGGTTGGAATTGATCCCGAGATAATAATGCATAAGTTAAACGTGGATCCTTACCACCCTCTGTTGAAGCAGAAGAAGTGGCCGTATGCTGGCGTAAAGAAGAAATCAATTGAGATGAAACTCTGAGATTGCTCGACAATTGTTTCATAAGGGAAGTAAAATACCTTGATTGGCTCGCCAATGTGGTGGCGGTGCCGAAGTGGAGGATGTGTGTTATTAACCTTTTTAGACACATATTCGGGATATAACTAGATTTTGATAGATCCAAGTGATGAAGTGAAGACTTCTTTCATCACAGATCAAGGAACATATTGCTATAAAGTAATCCCATTAGGCCTAAAAGACGCCAGGGCAACTTACCAAAAGCTGGTATGTCGAATGTTCAAAGAACATATTGGGAAAACGATGGATGCCTATATAGATGACATGCTAGTAAAGTCGATCCGAATGGAGGATACTCGGATTTGAGAGAGGCCTTTGCTATTTTGAGGCAGTACTACATGAAGTTTAATCCTAAGAAGTTGCTCTTGGGTTGGCTCGGGGAAGTTTTGGGGGTTTATTGTCTCCGAGCGAGGCATCGAAGCAAATCCTGACAAAAGTAAAGCTATCGAAGAGATCCCCGAGGAGCTTACGGGACCAAAGGAATTTCAACGCTTGACCGGCCGACTCGCCGCCCCGAGCAGATTCATCTCAAGGTCTTCCGAGCGGGGTCACAAGTTCTTCTCTGTCTTAAAGAAGAATACTACCTTTGAATGGACACCTGAATACAAAGAAATGTTGAAAGAGGTGAAACATTATTTGGCTAATGCACCGTTGCTTGCTAAGCTAAAGGATGGAGAGACAGTGTTGTTTATCTAGCTTTGTCTGAGGTAGCGGTCAGTGCAGTTTTGGTTCGAGAAGAGGATGGGAAAAAGCAGTCTATATATTATGTAAGTAAAACTCCTCGATGCTGAAACAAGATACCCCCATTTAGAGAAGTTAGCACTTGGTTTAGTTATAGCAGCTCGTAAACTTCGACCTTATTTCCAATGTCATCTTATAACCGTAGTAACTATTTTTCCCTTAAAAAATATATTACATAATCCTGAATTGTCAGGGAGATTATCGAAGTAAGCGGTTGAATTAAGTGAGTATGACATTGTATATCAGTCCCGGATTGCCATAAAATCTCAAGCGTTGGCCGATTTCATGGTTGATTTCAGTGCTAAGATACTCCCCGAGGTAGAAAAAAAGAGTTGGGTTTCTAAAGGTCCAACCCCCGTAGTTCGGATACTTTACACTGATGGAGCGACCAATTCCAACGGCTCGGGACTTGAAATAGTGCTCGTGGATCATAAGGCATTCCATGAAGTTTGAGAAGTTGACCAACAACGAGGCTGCTATCGCAGGTCTGGAACTGGCTAAGATAATGAGGGCACAAAGGTTTAAGTTGAGGTGTGATTCACAGCTTGTAGTGAATCAAGTCCTCGGTGATTATGCGGCTCGGGAACCCAGAATGAAGCTATTTATTGTTCGGTACAGCTAGCCTTAAACGCTTTTCAAGAATGGAAGGTTAAACAAATTCCCGGGGAAGAGAATGCCGAGGCTGATGCATTGGCTAATTTGGCTTCCGCTATCAAAGCGGAGGACTCGGGGACTGATTCAATGGTTCGGATACGTACCTCTGCGGTAGGAAGAATGAAGTTGGAAGTAAATTTGGTAAATAAGCATTGGGATTGGCGAACTAAGTTTATTTCTTATTTGGATTTTGGGATCCTACCAACAGATAAGAGAGAGACAAAAAATCAGGAGGCAAGTGGTTCCATATTCGATGGTGCAGGGGCAATTGTGTAAAAGGCTCTATTGCGGCCTGACGCCCAAGTGTTTGGGTCCATGGGAATATGAATATGTAATGAGAGAAGTGCATGAGGGAGAATGTGGCAGTCACTCCGACGGCCAGATATTGATGCGTAAACTTCTCCAAGCTGGCTATTATTTGTGAGTGAAGACGCTCGTTTGTTCGTAAAAAAGTGTGACAAGTGCCAGCATCACACTTCGATGATTTATCAACAAGCCGAGTGCCTGCATTCGATAGTGTCACCTTGACCCTTCATGAAATGGGGGATGGACATCGTAGGATCATTTCCCAAGGCGAGAGGTGGAGTTCATTTTATCCTCGTGCTTACTGATTACTTCACCAAGTGGGTCGAAGCTGGAGCTTTAGCTAAGGTTAGGCAAAAGGAAGTCATCGACTTCATTTTGAAGAATATCATATGTAGATTTGGAGTTCCTAGGGATACAACTTGTGATAGTGGCCCATAATTCATGGGTTTGGAGGTCACCACTTTTCTAGCGAAATAGGGAATTAAAAGGGTGGCCTCTACACCCTATCATCTCAGTGCTATTGGGCAGACATAATATTCCAATTGGATAATTGTAGATAATCTCAAAAAGAGGTTGGATGAAGCCAAAGGCCCGTGGTCCGATGAGTTTCCAGGGGTATTATGGGCAATGTGAACCACTAAGAAGAACAACACGGGTGAAACCCCATTTTCCTTCGCCTATGGGATTGATTATTTGATTCCTGTGGAGGTTGGCGAGCCTACCCTTTGATATGCTCATGCAACCGAGGAATCAAATCAACAAGCAATGCGAGTGGAGTTGGATTTACTTGAAGGGCGAAGGGAAATAGCTCTAGTCTGATTGACAGCCCAAAAAAGGCAGACCGAGGCTTACCTGAACATGAAGGCTAAGCTCTGGACTTTTAAGGTCGGTTATTATGTGTTGAAAGCCTCGAACCAAACGACTAAAAAAAGGAATGTTGGTAAATTAGTTGCCAAATCGGAGGGGCCTTATCGACTCAAGGACATCATGGTCAAAGGATCTTACCAGTTGGAAGATCTCCAAGGAAAGCCAGAACCCTCAAATTGGAATATCTCCAATTCGAAGAGTTATTATTTTTGATATTAAGATGCATTACCCTTCAAAGTGGCGAGCTTTTCACATACAGTACCAAGCCGTCAACGCTCTAATGCTTGGGTAGAATAAACGTAACCCTTTGGTTTTCTTGGCTTAACCTTTTTAAAAAGTGGAGGGAGCGACATACAGTGCTCGGGTCTTCATCGATTTACACCCGACCACTAGGGGTGTAAGAGGACGACATACAGTCAAGATTGACTCGAGGCCTCTCGAACCAGGTACTCAAAGCGGACCGAAGGCTAGCTATCTGAACACTGGGGACTAACTCCCGAAGATTAACTTAGTTGGTTAAATTTTTGCCCGGAGTGGCTTGTCTTTCAATAAAAATTTGCCTAAGTCTCACTGACTAGGTCTTATGTAATCATGACTTAATTTTGTTAATAAAATAAACTCTATTCGAACATCTATTTATTTCAATGTTAAGTTTATGAAATTATAAATCTTTTCCATTTGCCACGGCTCGAGAACGAGACGTCGTTCTAAGCTAGCATCCGTATAAAGTAACTTTATTTAAGTCTTGCAAGCAAAAATATTCTAAAACGTGACTTGTAGAAACACTTTCAAAGCAAAATAAAGACTAACACTTACCAGAAATACAAATTCATTAACAAAAGCCTGAGGGTCCACAAAATTTATTTATAAGCAAACGGCTTGGTGGCCTTAACCCAAAACGAAACAAAAGTTCAACTAAAGGTTGCCATCATGCTCATTATCACTTGAGGATCCAGTTCCAGTGCCCTCGTTGCCTCTATCTTCTTCATCCTTCCTTGAGCTTTCACTGCTCGAAGGAAGCTTGTCCATAATAGCTTGAGTCTTGGCTACATCATCTTTTGCCTTGGCAATTTCCTTGTCCAAGTCTACCTCGGCCCTACATTGCTCGAGGGTCCTTAACTTGGTTTGAATGATGGCGCAGTTCCTATCAGCTCGAGCTTAGATATCTTTGGATTTGAGTTTCGCTTTGAGCTTGACCTTGATTTCTGGAGAAGAAGATGCCTCGTTGCCCCCAAGGATTGTGACCTCGGGCTCGAGAGTTTTCAATTGATCCTCCAGCTTATTAGTTTTAAGCGTATTCACCTTTACCCTTTTTTGGTACTTCTTGGCGTTTTCTTTAAGCTTAGCGTTGGCCATATCAGTCAGCCTTTGGATCTCAGCTCAGTAGGACTCTTCTCGAGTCGTAATTTGGGCCTCAAGGGTGGAAATCACCTCGTGAGCCTTGACTACTTCGAGTTCGGACTTATCATCATCCTTGCGAGCTTGGTCTAACTTGAGGTTGGAGTTGTGCAATTTCCCTTCAAGCTCAGATACTTGGGCCTGAAGATCTGTCCTTACTCGATCCCATTCATCCCCAATCCTCTTGAGGTTGGATACTCGGTGGACCTCTATATCTGCAGCTTTCATTGCATAAATATAACTCTGCGAAATGGGCAGAAGTTAGAATCAAATAAAAAATAGTTGAAGTTAAAAGAATCGCAAACAGCAGAAAGCGTACCTGAATTGCATACTGCGCTGAGCATGTCATCAAATCGCGATTGGCAGGTTCTTCGTACGCTCTAGTTCTAGTGGTCCGAACAATCCTCTGACACCCACATAAACAGCCATGTTATCATCTAAGAGGTACAAGTTAGAAGGGATACCAATCCTTCTAAACCCTCTTTGTGAAGCCGAGGCATGAAAAGGCTTGGAAGAAGTTTGGGTAGGGCTTGGTGCTGCCTTCTCCTCGTTGGGAAGGGCTTCTGCAATTTTTCTTTTAGTGGCCGAGGGAGTCTCCACTTCACTCATCCTAGCGTTGTCGTCAACTTTCTCAGTAGCTTGGCTTGGCCCCTCGAGATCTACCACTTAAACTTCTTCGTGGGCATCTTTATTAGCGGGCTCGTCAATAAGACCTTGGCGCACAATTGCGGGACCATGGGTAGCAGCTGCATCAACTCGGGAACGCTTCGATCCAGAGGACTTCTTAGACTTTTTCCTTTTCCTCTTCAAGGCCGAACAAAATTGAATCGAAGACTTAGGCGTAAAAGATGAAGGGGATGAGATGTATGTTTTACAACCAAGGAAAACATTGTTGTCACCTTTTGAGGATCCTTGGCCAGCCAACTTTTTGGAGGCTTTGTCTTTTTCAAGATCCCCAACGAGATCTTCCAACTCTTCAAGCTTTTCCCCTCATCGGGGTTTATTTTCTTCTTTTTCTCTTTTTCTTCCTATCTTCTTCTCTTTCGGCTCGTTAGTCGACCTATTGGGAAAGCCTACAAAGAGGGAAGTAAAGTTAATAAAGGCAAAAGACTCGAGGGAACACCAAAAGAGAGACTTAAGATAAATGGGAACTTACCGTGCCATTTGTATGACCATTGGTTCTCTTTCAATGCGGCCAAGATCATCCACGATCTTTCTTGGTTTGGTTTGGCATCGATAATCACCTGAACCCAAGCGGTCAAATCCTTTGGGGGTACAATTTGAATTTTCTCAGCTGAAGCATAAAAAGCAGTTAGAAGGCAAGAAATTATGAAAAATAAGGGGTTATGGAGGGTCGATGAAAGGGTTACTCACGAGCTTTATTCCACTATTCCGGGAATTTAGGCTTGGCGGACAGAATGTTGGTTGGGAGGAGAACGAAACGGCCACACCAACCACGGTCTTCTATATCTTCGCTCTTTGTGATCAACGGTTACTTTCCTCGTTTGCTAAGCTGAACAACCCCACCTTTTTGCGGCGTGGGGTTGAAAGGGAAATAAAATGATGAAAAGTAAAAGGAACCGTGGCCCTTCTACTCAAAAATCAAGGCATTGGATAACTCTCCAAAGCCCAAGTGTTATACTTTAAGCACCTCCTAAGGACACTAGAAGGGGGGGGGTTGAATAGTGTCCTCCGATTTTTGTTGCAAGAACCCTGTTCTTCCGTAGTAGAACTAGGTTCCTCAGTTCTCTTTTATGCAAACTATACTTAAGAACCCACTTCAAAACATTCACCAAGAACACAAGAATTTTACGTGGAAAACTCCTTGCTCAAGGGAGAAAAACCACGACCCACACTCTGGGATTTTGAATCTCAATCCACTAACACAAGAGCAACGTTTCAGATTACAGACTCTGTAACCAAGGGGCTACACTCTAGACCCTAATCACTGACCAAAGCTAAACTCTAGCTTTTTCTAGTAATCACAAAGTAGTTTGCCTGATACATATGCTTCTGAAATAAGCTAATAGACAAAACAATGAACACTTGTAACAAAGACAACTTACAACTCGATGAACCTAGACAAGAGATCTAGACTCAAATACTCAACATGCAAACCAGTTGTCTTCTTTAGTTTTCCAACGTAGACAGTTCTTCAGATCACCTCTATATGCTCTCGACTCTCTACTTAAAAAACTGATTTCGGCTGTCTCTTCTACTTGCTTTTATATAGGTCTTGCAACCCTAGTTGAGTCCTGCTGGGAATGCTTTTAATTATGGCAATATCAGATTCGCAGTAACTCTTTTCCATGTTAAAGTCTAACTCTTGTCCACACTTCAAAGATACAGCCTGGACACCGCCTCTTTTAGTCTGACTAGGATACGTCAACAACCACGCGCCACTACTCCTAGTTCCTCAGGGATTTGCAACCCGCAATCTTTTCGATCAAGCGTGTCCTTCATCTCAAGGACAAGGTTCTTCTCCTGAACCTCAGTGTCCTTCTCGTTTGTCATACTTCAAAACCAGCTTTCAACAAATTCCCCCTTTTTGATGATGACAAACAAATGTTGCCCAAGAACCTACATAACATATACCAAAAACAAGAACGAAAATAACAGAACAATAAAAACAGATGAGTTAGGTCACAAACACCCCAACATTCCTTCTTCCCCCTTTTGGCATCATCGAAAAGATTCAAAGACCTGCAGGAACCTGTCAGTTTAATCCAAACTAGAGCACAAGGCAACTCATCAGCATTAAGAACATAGGTATATGAAAATAAGGGCCCAACAAGGAACCAGGCACTGAACCAGGAAACAGTCGCAAACATAAGAAATTTAAAATCAAACATCCAGAGGGTGACAGCAGCACCACTCTATTTAGTTACACAACAAAAAAAGTGAAATTGTCTTAATTATCCAAATCATGCAATCAAGGGAGAATAGGGAGGAATAAAGATCAGGTGAGGTAGGAAAAAGAGACAGATAGGAGGACAGGACTGGAAGAATCACAGCTGAAGGTTGAAGTGCTTAACGAGTGCCTCAAGTTGTTTCGTATTTTTGGCCCTCTCCATTACCAGCTCGGCCTCATACTTGTGGCAATCAATCTTCAAGCGATCAATCTCTTGATCCTTCACCTTCAACTGCCTGTGCAGTTCAGCATTTTCTTCATTAACTTCAAGAACCATTTTCTCCAGTTCCTGCACAGCACCGATGGCCTCATCAGGTCCAAACTCCTCACTGTCCTCTGACTCCTCCTGCTTGACCTGCATCGGCTTTTTGGAAGCCCTGCTTTCTTGAAAGAAGTCACAGCTCTTCAGCACATTTACCCCAAACCTCTGATGGATAGTTGGCTTCTTCCCTGCACCTAAAGGCACTCCAAAATGCTCAAGAATCTGATGGATGATGTAAGAATTCACAAGAGAGTGTGGCTTCTGATCAGTATCACAGATTCTCTTTATGTGCCTAATAATGAGCCCAGGCAAATTTATTTTTACCCCTCTGTCCATCAGATCCATATAGGTCAGATCAAGAGCACTAGCCTCACAATTCCTTTCCCCCCTAGGCAGAAGAAACCTATGCACAAACTCAAACAAAAGCTGATGTGCAGGCTCCATCTCCTTTTTCTCAACTTTCCTCTCCTTCCGCAATCTGGGTTTCCCTGAAAACTTTCTCACAACATCTAAGGGAGTAACTCTATCTGTTCTCTTTGGCCATTTTAGCTTAACATACCTGCAGTACCCTTCAGCAGGAACATCCAGAATTACTCCCAGTTCAGGTCTCCCAAATTCAATCTCCACTTCTTTCACAGTTGTAAACACCCTCCTGGCTACTACCCTGCAATTTGTATAAAACTCCCTGACTTCATCCACAAACAGCTTCCTGTCATTGTTTCCAAACACACTCAACCAACCCTGATCGCCTATCATTCTCAACAAAGATTTCATATGAAACTCCTTTTCATCATATAGTATACTCCCTGGCAGCACCTGATGTCTAGAAAAGAAGGCTTCCCTATCCACTTCTTTTCTTTTCTTTTTACTCTCCACCTCACTGTCAGTATCAGAATCACTGGGTTCCACATAACTCCCAGCTTCACTTTCCTCCTCTTCCTCACCAGCTCTCTTCTCCTCTTCTTCTTTCTTCTTCTCTTCTTCCCTCATCTTCACATTTTTTACTGTCTTTCCTATCTTTTCAATCCTCTCCATCTGCATTTTGAAAGCCGACCTAGTACCAACTCTCCTGACCACAGGCTCACTAGCCTCTTGGTCACCTCCTTCACATTCTTCATCTACCAGTCTAGATTTCAACACTGGTTTCCCATCTCTCACCAACCTTCTTCTTTTGTCAGGTTCTACTTTATTTTCTTTTACAAACACCACCTCATCCTCCTCTTCCTCACCTGTCACCTTCTCATCTTCTGCCCCAAATTTTCTTTTCCTTTTTAATTTTTTCTCTTCCTTTTCACTCTCTTGTTTTTCAACAACAACTTCCTTGTTTCCATCTTCATCAGATTCTGTCCAGCTAAAATCTGCATCATCAGCTCTAGTAGGGTTTAGACAAGTAACAGGTTCTTGTCCCTCTCCCCCTGGAACTTCAGCAGTAGCAGTTCCATCACCCTCAGGACCTTTAGGCACAGAATCCTCTAAACACACCCCTGTTCCACTCACATCTTTACTTGACTCACCAACATCTTTTCTCAGAGATTCATCATTGTCCAGTTCCCTCAACTGTTCTTCTAATTTTTCGGCTATATTTAACTCGCCTCTAGACACACCGTCTACACCATCCAGCACATCTTCTCTAGGTTCATTCTCTTTAGTTACTTGTTCCTCCTCACGTGGGTTCCCCCTATCTAAATTGTCCCTCTGCTCAACATCTACTATTTTATCTAATTCAGCAACTAGGGTTTCAGTTTCTACAATGCCAGGACTGGCTATATCAACTGAGCCAACAGGTGTAGATGGAGTAGGATCAGGAATTACCTCAGGTAACGGTTGAGATGAACTTTGAGTAGTGGGTGTTGAAGGAACGGCTCTTGATTTTAACTTCTTGACCAGTTTCTTGTCCCCCTTTTTGAGAAATTTTAGGCGAGCCCTAGCAATTCTTTCAGCAAGAGTGGATGGAGGTGGTCTTTCAGACATCTTGAATTTTTGTAAAGATTTCTGAGTTTGTTGACGGTTTATCTATTTTAGGGCTTGAGAGAATTTTGATGTTCAATTGGAAGTGGTGGATGAGATTATGAGAGATTGAAGGAGTACTGTAGAAAGAGAGAGGGTTTTGGTGAGGTGACAATGTCTAGGGAAGGAAAAATAATGAGTATAAAGAAGGGCAGCTTTTTGAACTTTTTGAGAACCGGGAGAAGTTAAGAGATTTGACGGTTATAAACTTAATTTAAATATACCCTTTTCAAGAAGTGGGGTCCAAGCAATTTAAAAGGAGTTCTATCCTAAACAGGAATGTGTTCCTATAATTTTGGACAGTTATGAGAATATGGAGAATCTCCCATGATGCACGTTCAATAGACAATTTTAATTCCAGTTGTGACAAATAGAGTAAGTTTACTGTACCTGGACACGATTCCTCACGTTAAGACTGGTTCCTCCTCAGTACACAGTAGGTTCTTCATGGGATCACATTATTTGTACCTAATGCTCAAAACACTAAAAAACGAGTGTACTTACTCAAGTACAAATTTAGTCCAGATAGTAATGACAAATTCCTAACAGACACTTTTACTACTAAACTAGCCAATCACCAGGGGATTACCTGCTGGGTCATCCGTGTATTTTGGTCATCCCTAACTCCAACCTGTTCCTCTCGAACTGCACCTTGTTCAAAGCTTTGGTAAATATGTCAGCAATTTGATCTTCAGTCCTGCATGAATTCATAGTGATTAGACCCTTTTCTACATTGTCTCTCAGAAAGTGATGTCTAATATCAATATGTTTGGTCCTTTTGTGTTGGACTGGGTTCTTGGCAATGTTCACAGCACTAGTGTTGTCACAAAAGATTGGCACTGCCCCACACTTGATTCCAAAATCCTCCAGTTGCTGCTTGATCCATAGCAATTGTGAGCAGCATGAAGCAGCTGCCACATACTCAGCTTCAGCAGTTGACAAAGCAACAGAGTTTTGTTTCTTTGTAGCCCATGACACCAAGCAAGGACCTAAGAAGTGTGCCATCCCCGAAGTGCTTTTCCTATCCACCAAATGACCTGCATAATCTGCATCAGCAAAACCAATTAGTTCAAAAGTTCCACCTCTGGGATACCAAAGGCATAGATCCTGAGTCCCTTTCAAGTATCTCAGAATTCTCTTCACAGCTGTCAAGTGTGATTCCTTGGGTTTTGACTGAAATCTGGCACACAGTCCTACGCTGTAGACTATGTCAGGTCGACTTGCTGTGAGATAAAGAAGTGAGCCGATGATTCCTCTATACTTGGTCTCATTTGTCGAAGGACCAAGTTCATCCATATCGAGCTTTGTTCCAGGAGCAATAGGAGTAGTCATCTCCTTAGCTCCTTCCATGTTAAACTTCTTCAACAATTCCTTGACATATTTTTGCTGGTGTATCATAGTTCCTTCCTGCGTCTGCTTTATCTGCAACCCAAGGAAGAAATTCAATTCACCCATCATGCTCATTTCAAACTCACTTCCCATCAGGTCAGCAAAACCTTTGCTCAGCTCCTCATCAGTGGCTCCAAAGATGATATCATCGACGTACACTTGAACTACCAACAGATCCTTTCCTTGCTTCTTGAGAAATAGTGTGTTGTCAATCTTACCTCTTGAAAAGCCATTTTTCATCAAGAACCCTGAGAGTCTTTCATACCAGGCTCTAGGAGCTTGCTTCAAACCATACAGAGCCTTGTCCAGTTTGTACACATGATCAGGGAATTCATTGTTCACAAAACCTGGAGGCTGTACTACATAGACTTCTTCATTTAGGTATCCATTCAAGAAGGCACTCTTCACATCCATCTGATACAGTGTGAATTCCATGTATGTAGCAAAAGCAATCAGCATTCTAATGGCTTCCATTCGTGCCACTGGTGCAAATGTTTCATCATAATCTATTCCTTCTTCTTGACTGTAGCCCTGAACAACCAACCTTGCCTTGTTTCTTGTAACTATGCCATGTTCATCCAGCTTATTTCTGAACACCCATTTAGTTCCAATTATGGATCTGTCCTTTGGTTTAGGAACTAGGTGCCACACTTTGCTTCTTTCAAATTGATGAAGTTCCTCCTGCATAGCTATAATCCAATCTGGATCTTCTAGAGCTTCTTTGACATTTTTTGGTTCCAAGGCTGAGAGGAAAGCAAAGAATGCACAGAAGTTCTTTAATGCTGACCTAGTCATAATTCCAGTATCCAGTTCAGATAGAACATTCTCCAGAGGGTGAGAACTTTGATATTTCCATGGCTTGATCTGAATCTGATTAGAAGAACCTGCAGCATCGTCTTGAGTAAATTCTTCTTGACTTTCTTGATCTTCAGCTTCATCAGAAGTTCCCCCTGTCAAGTTGACTCCTTCATCGGATATGACTTTGCTCTCCTTTTCATCCGGTTCCTCCAGTTCATCTATGCTTTCTTCTCTTCTTAAGCCAATCACCTGATCATCTGCATCATCTTCTCCTATTTCCTTATCTGATTCATCGAACACAACATGCATACTTTCTTCTACTACTTGTGTTCTTCTGTTGAGTACCTTGTATGCCTTACTTTGAGTGGAGTATCCCAGGAATATTGCCTCATCACTCCTAGCGTCAAACTTTCCCAAGGGTTCCTTGCCATTGTTGTGAACAAAGCATTTGCACCCAAAAGGCCTTAGGTGGGCAATGCTTGGCTTTCTACCTCTGAGTAACTCATATGGAGTTTTGTCAAGAATGGCTCTGATGGAACACCTATTTAGCAAGTAACATGCAGTGTTTACAGCTTCAGCCCAGAAATTTCTTGCTAGTCCACTTGACAGCAGCATGGTTCTAGCCATATCCTCCAACGACCTGTTCTTCCTCTCAACCACCCCGTTTTGTTGGGGAGTTCTTGGTGCTGAAAAGTTGTGATCTATGTTGTTCCCTGCACAGTACTCAGAAAATTTTGAGTTTTCAAACTCAGTTCCATGATCTGTTCGAATACTGATGAGTTCAAGACTTAGCCTTTTCTGAACCACACCAGCCCAGTCTTTAAAGTTCTCAAAAGCTTCATCCTTAGAGGCCAAGAACAAGGTCCATGTATACCTTGAGTAGTCGTCAACAAT
The DNA here is from genome assembly GCA_029990575.1 of Petunia axillaris subsp. axillaris. Classification (NCBI taxonomy): domain Eukaryota; kingdom Viridiplantae; phylum Streptophyta; class Magnoliopsida; order Solanales; family Solanaceae; genus Petunia; species Petunia axillaris. The sequence goes on from JARKNS010000009.1 coordinate 17,195,543, forward strand.
TACGAACACAAACCTCTTTCCTCCTCTGCTTTTTACTCTCATAGGTCCACACAAATCCATATGTACCAGCTCCAGTGGCTTAGATGTGCTTACCACTTTCTTTGACTTGAATGACGTTCTTACATGCTTTCCCTTTACACAAGCATCACACACTTTTATGTTTTCAAACTTCTTGTTTGGCAATCCACGAACCAGTTCCTTCGAGACTAGCTTATTTAATTGAGTGAGACTTGCATGACCCAGTCTTTTGTGCCACAGCTGAGAGTCGCTTTCTTGTACATTCAAGCATGTCAGATTGTTTTCAGGTAAGGACCTCAGTGACGCCTTGTACACATTGTTCACTCTTTTTCCTTCCATTACCACTTCTCCACTCTGTAGGTTCTTCACGATGCATCCTACAGATGAGAAGCTCACTTCGTTTCCTCTGTCACATAGTTGAGAGATGCTCAGTAAATTGTGTCTAAGACCATCGACACAATACACATTTTCAATTGCATGCTCAAGAGATCTCCCAATCTTCCCAATGCCTACTATCTGACCACTTTTTCCTCCTCCGAAGGCCACACTGCCTCCTTGAAATGCTGCGAGTGAGAGAAAGTTTCTTCTATCTCCCGTCATGTGCCTAGAACAACCGCTATCAAGAATCCAGCTTGAGTTGTTCTCCCTCACTCCAGCCTGCAAAACAATTAGAGGTTAGCCTTAGGAACCCAGACAAGCTTGGGTCCCTTCTTATGAGAAAATGGATAAATCAGATCTTGTTTGGCCCATTTGGGTAAAACACAATTTTTATTCTTGGCCCTTGCCTTGGTAATGTTAACACACTTTTGTTTAGTATGACCGGTTTGACCACAGAAAGTGCATAACATGTTGCAAGGTAATCCCACATATTTGCTTTTAGGATTATATGGAGGCAAGGGCTTCTTGAATCCTAAACCTTGTTTTCCTTTATTTTGATTTTCAAGGACCCAATGCATTGCTTCTGAAGACTTATTCCATTTTGTAAGCCTGGTAAGTTCAAGTTTTGAGTTTTCAACCTTCTGATTTAACATCTTATTTTTTTCAATTTCTTGGTTTAAAATCTCATTTGTCCTTTTCAATTCATCTTCCAGAAAGGTTTGAACTTCACTCATAACTTGCTTACCATTCTTACTCTCTCTCAACTGTCTACATTCTAATTCAAGCTCAGTGATCTTAGAGTTTGACACAAGAGTCTGTCCTTTCATGATGGCATTTGTTTCTTCAAGCTCAATGTTCTGTTCTAGGAGACTCTTGTGCTTAGTTCTAAGATCACCCAATTCTTCAATTAATTTATCTTTTTCAAGCTTTTCTTTTTCATATCCTTCAATCAATGTGGCTGTGATTAGGATTAGATTTTCAGAAGAGTATGTATGTAAAGTTTCCTTAAGATCAGATAAACATACCTCTGCTGAACCGTCAGCTTCCTTTCCTTCAGTTGCCATGAGGGCAGAGTCCTTCTTGGTGTTGTCAGCTATGTACAACTCCTTCAGTTTCTTCCATATCTCCTTGGCTGATTTACATTCCTGTATCTGTCCGAGCACATCATCTGTAAGTCCTCTTCTTAGATAGCCCTCAGCCTTGGAGTTTGCTTGTAGCCAGTCCAGATCTTGTGGATCCAGTTCTTCTACTTTCTTGAGTACCAAGACTCCATTTGCTGCTCTCTTCACTGGAACATGAGGTCCTCTTTTCACAATTAGCCACAGACTATAATCAGTCGCTTGCAAGAAATTCTTCATTTGTTTCTTCCAATAATTGTAATGAGTCCCATTGAACACTGGTGGCTTTGATGGATCTCTTCCCCATTTTGCCTCAAGAGGATGTTCTTCGTCAGAACTAACATCCGTCATTCCTGCTAATGCTAGTGGTGAGTCATCGTCAGCTTCCTTCTCGTGATCAGACTCACTGTCAGTTGGTCCCCATGTGGCATAGAAAGCTTCCTTCTTTTTCCTTCGTTCTGCTCTGAAGTTTGGGGGCCGTCTTGACTTCTTTCTATCTGCATTGTTTTCCTTTGTGGTTTCCTTTTCCTTTTCCTTAGCAGCTCTGTTCTTCATCCACTCTATTTCCCACATTGGGCAATCCATGACAGCATGATCCTTCTTGAAGCATTTGAAGCATCCAGAGTAGTCAGGACTGTCAACTATGTTCTTCCTGCTAGAGCTCTCCTTGTTCCCTCGTTTAAATCCTTTAAATCTTCCCAGATTGAGTTTTTGTCTTAGAGCACTTACCATTGCAGCTTCCACTGATTGAAGATCAACATATTCATCAGCTTCTTCTGTTGCTTCCAGTGCAAGGGTCTTTTCCTTCTTTGCTGCAGGTTTAGCCTTTGAGTCCTTCATCATCTCGTGCGTCTTCAGACTTCCAACCAGTTCTTCAAGCTTGATAGATTTTAAGGGTTTGGATTCAATAATGGCTGTCATTTTTGGTTCCCATGCTTCAGGTAACACATTCAGGATTTTGTCAACCATCTCCACCTCAGGCAGTACCATCTCCAGAGATCTCATTTCATTTGTAATCATGGTCAACCTGGTCATCATATCCTGAATCGATTCCTTCTCGCCCATAGTAAATAACTCAAATTGTCTTTTCAACATTCTTCTTTTTGAGTCCTTTACTTCAGTGGTTCCTTCGTGTGCGACTTGTAAAGCATCCCATATTTCCTTAGCCGTCTTATACGATGATACTCGATTGAACTCTTCTGGACCTAGACCACATATAACCAACCGCTTGGCTTTGTGGTTCTTTTCGATCATCTTATAGTCAGACTCATCAAATTCTTCTTTCAGCTTAGGTTCTTTTGTGGCAGTGGTTCCTTCACCAACTATTTTGGTGGGAATCAGGTTTCCTTCAGAGACTATCAGCCAGAGTTGATAATCTTCAGCACATATGTAATTCTCCATCCTATTTTTCCACCATGCGTAGTATTGCCCATTAAACTGTGGAGGCCTCAGAACCGACTGTCCTTCAGTAATAGTAGGCGGTGCACTCATTTTGATCCTTCTCAAGGTGTTAGCCTTACAAGAGAAGACCCGCTCTGATACCACTTGTTATACTTTAAGCACCTCCTAAGGACACTAGAAGGGGGGGGTTGAATAGTGTCCTCCGATTTTTGTTGCAAGAACCCTGTTCTTCCGTAGTAGAACTAGGTTCCTCAGTTCTCTTTTATGCAAACTATACTTAAGAACCCACTTCAAAACATTCACCAAGAACACAAGAATTTTACGTGGAAAACTCCTTGCTCAAGGGAGAAAAACCACGACCCACACTCTGGGATTTTGAATCTCAATCCACTAACACAAGAGCAACGTTTCAGATTACAGACTCTGTAACCAAGGGGCTACACTCTAGACCCTAATCACTGACCAAAGCTAAACTCTAGCTTTTTCTAGTAATCACAAAGTAGTTTGCCTGATACATATGCTTCTGAAATAAGCTAATAGACAAAACAATGAACACTTGTAACAAAGACAACTTACAACTCGATGAACCTAGACAAGAGATCTAGACTCAAATACTCAACATGCAAACCAGTTGTCTTCTTTAGTTTTCCAACGTAGACAGTTCTTCAGATCACCTCTATATGCTCTCGACTCTCTACTTAAAAAACTGATTTCGGCTGTCTCTTCTACTTGCTTTTATATAGGTCTTGCAACCCTAGTTGAGTCCTGCTGGGAATGCTTTTAATTATGGCAATATCAGATTCGCAGTAACTCTTTTCCATGTTAAAGTCTAACTCTTGTCCACACTTCAAAGATACAGCCTGGACACCGCCTCTTTTAGTCTGACTAGGATACGTCAACAACCACGCGCCACTACTCCTAGTTCCTCAGGGATTTGCAACCCGCAATCTTTTCGATCAAGCGTGTCCTTCATCTCAAGGACAAGGTTCTTCTCCTGAACCTCAGTGTCCTTCTCGTTTGTCATACTTCAAAACCAGCTTTCAACACCAAGACCTAGTTGAGCCAGGCAAAGATTGTAGGTCCGGAAAAAAGTGTCAATCACCGGATGAACAAGAAGAGTAAACCCTATTGTAAAGGGATAAGTGTACACGAAAGAATGTCTGAGCTCTCTATCACAGGTGCAAATCTCTGGAGACGGGATGCCAATTTGGACCTCGGGGCCCTAATTACAATCCTTCCGAACCAAGTCAATATGAGCTTGGGTAATCAGGCTCGGTGAAAGTTGAATGGGGACATTTCTGTTCTTCTCAAGCTCGGCAGCTGTTTGATCTTGCAATTTAAAGTCTTTGCCGAGGTCAAAGTTCGAGGGAATAATCTAGTAGGGTTTAAGTTCTTTTATGGCGGATTTTTTTTTTCTTGGAATATAAAGCTTCTACTTTGGCTTCTCATCCACCTCCAACTTCTTCAGGCACAACGACACCTTCATCAACAACTACCACTTCCTGCGCATCAGTGTCGCATTGTTCTTGGAGCAAGCTGCCTGGTTGCGACGTCGCTTCAGTATCATCCACCGCTGGTGAAATAGCGTCCAACGGTGAAGGGACATTCTCTAGTTCGTCGCCAAACACCATGGTACCAGCATAAAAAATTCTTTCTTCTGATGGTCTAGAAGAATTCTGAGCAGAGAGAGTATAAGACATTCGTAGAAAAATTTGACAACTGAGATCTCTTTTAGAAGAAGAAGTATGAGCTTCCAGGGAGGAATTTACTGTTGCTTGGGGAGTGAAGGTGGAGAAAATGGAGGTTGAGATGGTCTACTTATAGGGGAGGATCTTAATCATTACTTTCGCATGTCATCATTGCGTTTATATGGGGAAGGAAAAACAAGGGGATACACCCACTCACAGGATGCCACGCGTGAATGATGGTAATTTGAAATGACGGTTACCTTTTTTAAATTGCCGAGCGCACAAATAGCCACGTCAGTTTCCCAGTAATTTTATTCCACTCATCGGAAGATTCTGTCAACTACACGAGGAGTGGGGGGATCTATCTGTATTGGGTGACTAATCAAGCGAGCTATGAGCCCTATCTCGACGCATGACTCAACATGGGCTCTGATAACTTACTTCCCAAGGTCAGGAACGGAAGACAAGGTTCCACAGCATGCCTTGACGAAGGATAGGCTTCGGGCAGTTGAAGACGTAACATCCCAAATCAAATGATTTAACCTTCGGGGAAGCGTTACCCTCTGATGAGTTATATTTGTAACTGATGCTCGTTACAACGATATTTAAAGGGAGAATCATGGGCTGGCCATGATCAGACGTGGGAGTAATGTCCATTAAGTATATTTATTGCTTTGACAATCTTTGCAGACTACAAAGAGTTATTTTGTTAACTTTGTCAGCCATTGAGAATCCAATATAGAAACATAAAATTACATTTGCTACCTTTTTTTTTTTGGTCAATTCCATTTCTTTTCAGTCAGTCATCTCCTTTGATACAACTAATTTCTTGTTAACCCAATTACAAATTTGATTTGTTGTCCTAATACCATTTAGGCCAATATAGAAACGAGTACTGATACACAACATATATTTAAAAGTAGCGAACTACTTAAACAATATATATGACTAAAAATATTACCATTACAAGTGTACTCGACGAGTTGTCATGTTTTGAAAACAATCAATGATTGCATCATTAGTTACACTTTCAAATACTTCATCTCCTATATAGCAAATCAAAGAATCATTCAAAAATTCATCACCAATTCTGCTTCTCAAATCATATTTAACGTACTTCTTCGACAAAAAAGCTCTTTCCACTGTTGCGGCAGCGACTGGTAATATCAAACTCAACTTCACAAGCAAGTAAATAAGTCCCCATGTCTTGTGCATATTTGTTTTAACCAATGTTTCTGAAAATCACCAAGTCCTTTCAAGTTAGAGAAAACATTATTCTTTTCTCGCACATAGTCAATATAGAAGTCAAGCTCAAAATAAAGATCTTTAAGTTTGGAAGCACTAAACTCATTCGGGTAATATGTGGCATGTTTCATGATCCTTTCTTTATCATAATCTGCAAAAGAATTACATGGACTCGAACTAGCCATACCAAGAAGCAAATCAGTATTTACCTCATTAAAACGATTGTCAAGCTCCGAATGTTGCAAATCAGTAACATCATGTAAACTTCAAATCGCAAATGATGTAAATATGTAAGACTTGAGCGATTACGTTTCGACTTTCCAAGAGAATAGTTTTCATCCATGTCGGGGATCACAATACAATGTTTGTCACAAAATGAGGAGACAACTTTTACCAAATCCTCCCATTTAGACTTCTCTCTCATTGTTGGAATTGTGTCTTTGCAAAACCAACAAGATTCATAGCACTCACAATATCTTGATCTTTTCTTTGCAAAGCCATATTTAAATTAAAAGTAACTTCCAATACTTTCAACATCAAATGCAACATATACATAAAGTCATAAGCTTTTATATCATCCATCAAAGTTTTTGCTATTTTTTTCTCTAGATAATGTACTCCCTCATTTCAATGTCGTCCAAGTACATAAAAAATTGATGAGAATAATTTAATAAAATTATGCAGTGTCTTATAATGAGATCCCCAACGGGTATCACTTGGCTTTTGAAGTCCAAGTTCTTGATTTAATCCACTTCTTGTGTGAACTTCACCAAGAACTAGTAGTTCCTCTAACTTCTCTGCTTGATCATCTCGAAGCATCTCCCTGCGTTTGAAATAACCTCCAACAGTATTCAAAATATTAATAAGAATATCAAAAAAATTATCCACATAACGATTTTTTTTTTTTGCAACAGTTACAAGAGTCAATTGCAATTGATGAGCAAAACAATGTACACAACGTGCCGAAGGAGTATATATCAAAATCAAAGTTTAAGGCTATTAATTTCTCCTTGCATATTACTAGCTCAATCATAACCTTGTCCCCATATTTGAGATAAACTCAATGAATGTTCTAAGAGCAGAGAATAGATCGCTTCTTTCAATGACTGTGCAGATGTGTCTTTAACATGAACAATATTAAGAAACCTCTCAATGAGTTTACCCTTTTCGCTGATATACCGTAGAACAAGGGCTATTTGTTCCTTGTGAGGAACATCCTTCGATTCATCAACCAATATACCAAAGTAATCCTCATTCAAGTCGTTAATAATTGACTTTCTTGGTTCTTTTGCACAAAAATTCACAATATTTTTTTGGATACTTGGAAAAATCATCGTGTCATTTTTTGGAGCATTTTCTAGTACAATATTTTTTAAATCTTCAATCTTATCAGTATGCCACTTTGAGAGACCTAAAAATTTACCTTTTCTTGTAGAAGTTTAACAATCACCATGGACTCGAAAAGGCATTCCTTCTTTCAAAAGATACTTGCCATATCAATTGAAGCTTCTAGTCATAGCCGATGCTCAATTTTTATTCCTCATATTGCTTGTCAAATGAAGCTAGAATTGATTGCTTTTGATTCATGAAATAAATGCCGGATAATATGACTTCATTTTCTCTCGGCGCACACTGCTAACGTGCGGCTTCCATGGGAAGGACAAAAAAGAACTCAGCTAAAACGATGGAAATGACAGGAGCGATGACTGAAAATGTGGGGGACGTCATGGGAACAAAGATAAACAAGTAAGAGAAGAGATATTATCAGGGCAGACTACTCCGGTAGAACTGGATCAGAACAGAAGTCAACGGTGGAGAAAATTCAGCTGATGTATTGGATGAACATAATGCAAAGTTCATCCAAAGGGAGGTAATCATGGGCTGATGTAGCAGATGAAGAAGAAATCCAAAGTAGGAGGAAAATATCAAGTTGGGATAATTTTGATATCACAAAAATAATAAATGCAGGATTCAAATTGGAGTACATAAACCCTAAAAAGCAAGTTGAGAAAGTCACTAGTAAAATTGATAATGATAACATTAAATCTGAATCCAATTCTTTGAAAACTCAATAGTATGCTACGTACTAGGAGCTCATCCGCCGTTTGTAGTCCTAAATGATTTTATACAATGATTATAGGCTAAACGTGGAAATAATAAAGTAGTCATGCTAAAAAATAGAGTAGTACTAGTCAGGTTTGATAGTGAAATAGGGAAGGAAAAGGTTCTACAAGGTGGAATATATCATTTTGATAATAAACCTTTCATAGTAAAAGCATGGACACCTGACATTGAATTCTCTAGGAATGAGCTATTCATTGTGCCTATCTAGGTAAAACTACATGAGCTTGATTTTAAGTACTGGAGTGTAAAGAGTCTCAGCAAAATAGGGAGTTTAATAGGGAAATAACTTATGGTTTATAGAATCACTAAGAAGAAGGTAGGATTGAAGTTTGCACGTCTTTTGGTAGAGGTGGAGCAGGATGTAAAGCTACCAGAGAAATGATGTTCAGAAATAAAAGGGGGATAGTGATAGAACAAGAGGTGATGTATGATTGGAAGACTACTCAATGTGTAATGTGCGACAAGTATGGCCATGCATCTGCTAATTGCAAGAAGAACAGGGTTCAAAAACCAACTACTAAAACCAGGGCGGGACCAGAAGTTCATTAAAAAGATATTGGTGTGGTACAGGCCCCGTTTTACAGAAAGAACAGGATAAACAAGCCAATGCTTCAAGTATATATGAAAACACAGAATGCATTCTAAGTACTATCTCCTAAGGGACCTGATGCAAGAATGGACTTCACAATACTAGGGGGCCCCACAAAGGCCAAATTCTGGGAATGTGGGACATAATGCTTTCCAAGTACTATTTCCTAAGGGACCTGATGAAATAAGGGTCTTCACAATACAAATTAGGGGTGCAGAAAGGCCAAGTTCTGGGAATGTGAGAGGTAGAACTGATCCGCCAATCTGATCATGGTTACGCTTCTTGTATAGAATGTAAGAGGCCTGAATAGCCTCAATAAGCTAAATGAGGTAAACTTCTGTTGCAGGCAACATGAAGTAGGGTTATTGGGACTGGTTGAAACAAAAATAAAGCATCATAATAAGCTAGAGTAGCAGAGAAAATTTCGGAGGATAGGAATACCTAACAAATCATAACTTCTATTATAATGAGAGAGTATGGGTGGTATGGAAACCAGAATATTATAGTGTTAGAATATGTAAGTGGAACTGAGCAAGCATTAAATTGCCACGTGAAATATAAGCCAAAATAGATCAGCTTTGTAAGTACTTTTGTGTATGCCTTCAGTACGAGGGAGGAGAGGAGAATACTATGAGAGTACCTTGTGGAGGTGCAACATAGTATTAAGGGACCTTGGGTGGTTCTAGGAGATTTCAATACCTTTATGAATGCTGAAGATAAGATGGGTGGAAATCCAGTGACAATGGCAGAAATTATAGAAATGAATGACTGCATGGATACCTGTCAACTAACTGAACTTGCAAACTCAGGGGCAAGGTACACCTGGAATGATAGGCAGGAAAATGATAGAGTGTATTCCAAATTGGATTGGGTCTTTATCAATGGTGAATGGATAGATGAAGTGCCAATTTTTACCACTAGATGCTTAGCAGAGGGAGTGAATGACCACTGCCCTGTACTGGTGAGCACATTGGACACACCTAGAAACAGGAGAAAATCATTCAAATTTTGCAATGTATGGACCAAAAAAAAGAAATTTTGGAGGTCGTGAAAAGGGGATGGGTGATGCAAGTGGAAAGATTTCAAAAGTTTAAGATAGTGATAAAACTGAAGAGGCTGAAGCAGATCCTAATGAAGCTTCGCTCATACTCACAAGGGAACATGTTGAGAGAAGTAGAAGATAATAGAAAGGAGTTGCAAAGAGTGCATGAATTGCTACACCAGCAACCTCAAGATACCAATATCCAACAGGCTGAACTGGAGCAATAGAGAAAGTACAAAAGGGTCTCCTATCTTGCAGAAGTGCAACTGCAACAATAAAGCAAAATAAGCTGGATTAGACTAGGGGATGACAACACAACTTATTTCTTCTCAGCTCTGAAGCAGAGAAGAGCTCAGCAAGCTATAGTTCAGATGAAGAATGAGCAAGGGATAATGCAGACAGAGCCTGAAGAAGTAGCAAACATTCTTGTGCAATACTATCAAGAATTATTGGGAACAAAACCAAATGCTGAAGTCTGGCCATACAGTGGTTTCTTTAGGCTGTGAGAGGTCCTTTCAGTAGAACAACTAAAATTGCTAGAAAGACACACGACAAAAGATGTGAAGACAACAATGAATAACATCAAAAGCGCCAAGACTCCAGGGCTAGATGGGTACAACAGTGAATTCTTTAAAGTAGCTTGGGCAATAATGGGGAAAAACATTATTGAAGCTGTCATAGAGGTCTTTCAGACAGGGCAAATGCTGAAACAACAGAACTCTACTGCAATAACCTTGTTCCCAAAGATCCAGAACCCCCTGAATAGCAAGTCAATTCAGACCAATTGCTTGTTACAATGTCCTCTACAAATGCATATCGAAGATGGTATGTCAACGGCTCAAAGATGGAGTATCAACATTAGTAGCAGGGAACCACACAGCTTTTGTAAGAGGGAGTTCTTTGGTGCACAATATTCTAATATGCCAAGACTTGTTAAGGCACTACAACAGACATACATCCCCAAGATGCCTTATGAAAATAGATCTAAGGAAGGCATATGACATCATGAGTTTAGTGTTCCTAGAGAGGGTACTCAGAGAATATAGGTCCTATGGAAAATTCATTGACCTCATCATGATGTGTGTAACTACCACAACATTCATAATTAAAGTAAAATGGGGCTAGCTATGGGTTCTTTGAAGGGAAGAGGAGGCTAAGACAGGGGGACCCAATGTCTCCGTTGCTATTTATGCTTATCATGGAATATTTCTCAAGAGTGATGAAAGCTGCAGGGGAATGGCCTGATTTTAGGTACCATCCCATGTGAAAACAGTCCAAACTGAACCATCTAATATTTGCAGATGACCTAATGGTATTCTGCAAAAGAAACATGGCATTAATAAGGAGAGTAATGGAAGCCTTGGAATATTTTTCCAACACTTCTGGGCTGCAGTCTAACGCTGAAAAATCATGTATTTACTTAGCTGGTGTGTCTGAGGAAATCAAAGCACAAATTCAACAAGAATCAAGCTTTTCTGAAGGCATTTTTGCCATGAGATATTTGGGACTGCCATTATCACCCAAGAAGTGGAACAAAGTGGACTGCTATGTGCTGGTGGAGAAAATAATACAAAGAATAAAAGTTGTTTTAAATGGGCATTTATGTTATGCTGGGAGGTTACACGTAGTGGTGTCCATACTCTCTTCAGTCCATAATTTCTGGGGTGCAGTATTCATACTTCCCTAATGATAACTCCAATTTTGATGATTACAATATGGTTAAATTTCATGAGCAGCTAACTTAACAACCACTGTATTTCTGACAGGATCACAACGTCTCAGTCGGCTAAATCTGGATGAATATGGAAGTCGCTGAAGTTCCATTATCTTGGAACCAACTGGACTCAGTCTATGATGTATTCTTGGAAAGAAGATTTGGTTGGCTGAAGTCTTGAAGATCTAAATGTTTGGAGTCAATCTCGCATATCAAGCTGTTAAGAGAAATATCAGGATCCTTTTTAATGCTCTTGCCTTATTCTAAAAAAGGATCAATCAATTCCTTTTTGGGGATCAAATCCCTTGGGTCAAGATCTCCTCATTCAAGGAAAATATTCTCTCATATCAATTAAGGATCCACAAGACATATTCGGTGTTCACACAAGGATGACACTGATGCTATATATACCCATGCTGCAGGCAGTATCAAAACACGCAACCTTTAGCTTTCTTATATTCTCTTTGTAATCTTGAAAACATTGTAATCTTGAGAGTTTACTACTGTCCAAGAAAAAGAAAAGAGAGTTCTGGGAGAAAGTAAGGTTAGTGTCAAGAGAGTTGGTCAAGTGAGTGATCAACAGTGTATCGTTGGTGGTGAGCGAAGGAACAAAACCATACTTTGTATCGTTGGTGGTGAACGAAGGAAAACCATCACTCTATACTTTGAAACAAATTAAAGAGCTGAAGAGAAACTCCCTTGTGACCCAAGGGGACTGGATTAGGAACCATTCTTGGTTCTGAACCAGTATAAATCTACTGTGTTATTACGTTACTGCACTTATATTATTCTGCTATAACTGTGTTATTTCTAGTCGACTCATTAAGTCGACTGAATCTGAAAAAGAATAGAAAAATATAATTCACTCCCCCCTCTTACATCTTCAATTGGTATCAGAGCAGGTCTCATATATCTCTTATTTTTGCTTTGTAGCAAGTGAGAAAAGATCATGTCTGGGCATACTGTTACAGGAGCTCTACTTCAAGAGGGTACCTCTATTGCTCGTCCTCCATATTTCAATGGACAACACTTTAGTCATTAGAAAGTGAGAATGGAAACATTCGTCAAATCCATTGACTTTAAAGTTTGGCGAGTAATTACCAAGGGCCCCTATGAAATTCCTCTAGACAAAATCAAGAAAGAAGGAGAAGCTACTAAGATCCCTCTGGATATTGATGACTACAATGACGAGCAAAGAGAAGTCATTCAACTGAATTCAAAGGCTCAAAACCTTTTATATAATACTATTAGTGGAGAAGAATATGAGAAAATCTCTAGCTGTGAAACTGCCAAGGAAATGTGGGACAAACTTGTCGTAACTTATGAAGGTACAAGTTAGGGAAACTAGAATTAATCTTCTAGTTCATGAGTACGAATTGTTTCAAATGAAAGATGGAGAAACCATTGAAGACATGTTTGCCAGATTCAGTAAAGTTATAGGAGAACTTAAATCTCTTGGGAAAGTTTACACCAGTGGAGAACAAGTCAGGAAAATTCTTCGCAGTCTAACTGTTATTTGGCAACCCAAGGTGATTAACATTGAAGGTGGAGATCTAAACTCTCTATCCTATGATGAGCTTCGTGGTGACCTTATCGCCTTTGAAAAGACCCATCTCCAAAGAAGCTCTCAAAATTCTGAAAAGAAAAAGGAAGTTGCCTTCAATGCTGAGAATACAGATCCTCCTAGCGACAATGATGACCTTGCAGAAGAATGGGCATTAATGTCCAAAAACTTTGGAAACCTGCTGAGAAGAAACAGACAAAGAGGCAGAACTAGATTCAATTCTAGAAGAAACAATCCAAGCAATGATCAAGATAAGAACGATGGTCGATGTTTCGAGTGTGGCAAATATGGACACATTGCAGCCAACTGCAATGAGGCAAAGAAGAAACAATTCAAAAACAAAAAGAAGGCCTTATCTGCATGGAGTGACGAAGAAGGATCTGAAAATGAAGAAGAAGCCAACATATGCTTTATGGCTGATGCTGAATCCAGCAAGGTACGTAACTACAACTGTGAAAATTGCAACTCCCTTCAAGAGGACTTAGACTCTGCTCTTGAAGAAATGGAAAATATTCTAAGAGAATTATCTAAAGTTAAAAGGGATGGTGAAGTGTGGAAAACTAAATTTGAAGTATGTGAACTAGAACGGGATTTCTTTGAGCAAGAAGTTCAAGACCTAAAATTCCAACTAAACAGTATAAATAAATCCACAAGCCAAAGTTCCATTAAATCCAACACAACTCCCTTATCCCCAGCATCTATTGAGGCTATTCCTGGAAGCCTGCGATTTTCCAGTAGTGAGTCGACTAAAACTACATCTACAACTAAAACTCTCATTACATGCTACTATTGTGGAAACCGTGGACATACTAGTACTAGATGTAGATTCAAAAGGGCTGACACTAGGAAGTGGAAATGGATCCCTAAAATTTCATTAAATTCCTATATTGCTAACCATGAAGGACCCAAGAAAGCTTGGGTACCAAAATATCAGTAGCATTGTGTATTTGCAGGAACACCTACCCAAAGGAGCATGCAAAGGAAAATGGATTCTAGATAGCGGGTGTTCCAGACATATGACAGGTGACAAATGTTGGTTCAAATCAGTCACCAGCATAGACGGTGGACAGTCAAATTTGGTGATAATGGCAAGGGTATTGTCATTGGCATTGGTAAAGTTTTCTTAAATCAATCCTGTTACATGAATGAGGTACTGTTGGTAAGTGGTCTAAAGCATAATCTTCTCAGTATTAGTCAACTATGTGACTCTGGATATCAGGTTAAATTTGAAGCAACTAAATGCACCATTTCTGATTCATTAGGTAATGAAATTCTCACAGGTTCCAGAGATAACAACATATATAAATTGGATAATGTCTCATCCTCTCATGAATATATCTGCTTAACCTCTGTTGCCTCAGATCCTTGGCTATGGCATAAGAAACTTGGGCATGCTAGTATGCATCTCATTCTAAAACTATCTCAAAAGGATCTAGTTATTGGTCTTCCTAAACTTAAATACCTAAAGGACCATGTATGTGATGCATGTCAACTGGGAAAACAAACTAGGTCATCGTTTAAAGTTAAAGACATTGTTAATACTTCTATGCCACTTCAATTACTACATATGGATTTGTTTGGTCCCACTAAAACTGCTAGCATTGGTGGTAAAAGGTATGCATTTGTTATTGTTGATGATTAGTCACGTTTCACTTGGGTTATTTTTCTGTCTCATAAAGATGAAGCTCAAAAGAACTTTGAGTATTTTTGTAAAAAGGTTCAGAGAGAAAAGGGATACTACATCTCCTCTATCAGAAGAGACCATGGTGGAGAATTTGAAAGCAAAGCTTTTGAATCCTTCTGCAATGAACAAGGTATCTCGCATAATTTTTCCTCTCCCAGGACTCCTCAGCAGAATGGTGTTGTGGAGCGCAAGAACAGGACCTTGCAAGATATGGCTAGAACAATGCTCCTGGATCAATCTCTACCCAACAAGTTTTGGGCAGTAGCTGTCAGTACAGCATGTCACATCCTCAACAGGTGTCTTATTCGTCCCATTCTTAAGAAAACACCCTATGAACTCTGGAAAGGTAAACGTCCTAACATCAGTTATTTTCACCCATTTGGCTGTAAATATTTTATTCATAATAATGGAAAGAACAACCTCGGTAAGTTCGATCCCAGAAGTGATGAAGGTATTTTTCTTGGCTATTCAAATTCAAGTCGTTCATACAGAGTCTTTAATAAACGTACTCTGGTTGTAGAAGAATCCATGCATGTTGTATTTGTTGACACTAATCATATTCTTGAGAAAGACGAAACTGCAGATATAGAATTGCTAAGTGCAGGAAACCCTCCTTCAGCAGCTGAAATCAAGTCGACTGACGAAGTATCAAAGTCAGCCTCAGATACTCAAATTGAGTCGAATGATAACTTCCCTTCAGTGATTCCAAATGAGTGGAAAGGAGAGACTGGATATCCTCATAAGTTTATTATAGGAAATCCTCTCGAGGGAATGAAAACTAGAGGTTCTTCCAAACAGAATGCAGACGTTGCCCTCATCTCTCAAATTGAACCTAAGAAAATCGATGAAGCTCTCAACGATGAATGCTGGATAAAGGCTATGAAGGAAGAACTGTCTCAATTCGACAAAAATCAGGTATGGACTCTTGTCCCAAAACCTCCTAATACATCTATCATAGGTACAAAATGGGTGTTCAGGAATAAGCTTAATGAGAATGGAGAAGTCACTAGAAACAAGGCTCGACTTGTAGCTCAGGGCTATTCGCAACAAGAAGGTATAGACTACGATGAAACTTTCGCTCCAGTTGCAAGGTTAGAATCTATTCGAATGTTACTTGCTTATGCATCATTCAAAGGTTTTAAATTATTTCAAATGGATGTCAAAAGTGCATTTTTAAATGGCTTCATCAAAGAAGAGGTATATGTTAAACAACCTCCTGGTTTTGAAAACTTAAAATTTCCTTCACATGTTTTTAAGTTGACTAAAGCTCTATACGGCTTAAAGCAAGCTCCAAGAGCATGGTATGATAGATTGAGCTCTTTCCTTTTAAATCATGGTTTCAATCGAGGTAAAATTGATACTACTTTATTCATTAAAAGATCTGCTGTTGGCAATCTTCTTATGCAAATTTATGTCGATGATATTATTTTTGGTAGTACTAATCCATCGTTGTGCAAGGAATTTGCTGAGACAATGCAGAATGAGTTTGAAATGAGTCTAATGGGAGAACTTACCTTCTTCCTTGGACTTCAAATCAAACAATACGATAAAGGGATTTTCATAAATCAATCTAAGTACACCAAGGAATTACTTGCCAAATTTGGTATGCATAATGCCAAGATCATGAATACTCCCATGAGTCCCTCAACAAATCTTGAAAAAGACTGCAAAGGTAAAAATATAGATCAAACCACCTATCGAGGTATGATTGGTTCTTTACTCTATTTAACTGCTAGTCGACCTGACATAATGTTCAGTGTTTGCAAATGCGCTAGATATCAATCTGAACCTAAAGAATCTCATCTCACTGCAGTTAAACGTATTATGCGATATCTCTCTGGCACTGTTTCCTATGGTCTTTGGTATCCTCGTACTATTAATTTTCATCTTCAAGGATACTCAGATGCTGATTTTGCAGGTGATAAATATGATCGTAAAAGCACTAGTGGGACTTGTCAATTCTTAGGACAATCCCTCATCTCTTGGCATAGCAAAAAGCAAGGCTCAGTATCTTTATCCACTACTGAGGCAGAATACATTGCCATTGGTCACTGCTGTACTCAACTTCTTTGGATGTCTTATCAGCTCAGTGATTATGATATTACTTCCACACCTATGTCTATATTTTGTGATAATTCTAGTGCTATTTGTCTTTCTAAAAATCCTGTGCATCACTCTAGAGCCAAGCATATAGAAATTAAGCATCACTTTATTAGAGATCATGTTCTATGCGGTAATATTAAAATATCTTTTGTGACTACAGAAAATCAACTTGCTGATATCTTCACTAAACCTTTGCATGAGGAACGTTTCTGTGAACTTCGTGAAAAATTAGGAGTAGTTGGAGATCCTATATCTCCAAATTAATTCCTGCATATGTGAACATCTTTATAATTGCATTCATTTAATTACTACATATCCCTAAATCCTCTCTAATTGTGACTACTTGTTTTGCTTGTGAAAAAGGCTGCCTCGTTTCCCTCACTGACTGCTCTTGTCCTTTCAACTTTTCCATCACGTCTTTCCTTCTGTCCATCCCCATTAAAACCCCTTTTGTTTTGCTCTCTTCATTTTCACTCTTTCTCTGTGCTTCTATTCTTCTCTTCAATGGGTAAAAATCAAAAGACTTCAATTCCTTCTTTGAGGAAAAGTTCTAGAACCGCTCCAAAAACTGCTCTCCGGGGTCTCCTATCAATCTTGAAATCTCCGACTCTGCCACCATGTCTCAACAGAGCGAATCTGCCTCCTTCGTTTCCACTGGTTCTGGGAAAAGGCGTGGTAAACGTCCCTTCGCTGATACTCCTCAAAAGTCCTCTCCAAAGAAATCCAAAATTTCCAAACACTGCATTCCTCTTGACTGTGACCAAAACTTTTGGGATAACGGAAGAGAGAAATTCGAAGACCTAAAAAATCGTCGCATTGCATCTGGCCGCATTGTTGACCTTGATTCCATGGAAACTCTTGACTGCAATATCAAAGCTCTTTTCGACTTCCAAGGTTGGTCAAATCTCTTCTCTATCAATCCCCCTGTCATGTACCCTGACTTGGTTCGTATGTTCTATGCTAATCTTCGTACTTGTGGTACTGATGGTATTGAGTCCTTGGTTTTGGGTCAACGCATTTTCTTGACCTGTAAAGTTCTAGAAAAACTGTTTAAGATTAAGTCTTCTGGTTTCTCTGATTGCTTCAAAAATTCTTGGCCATCTGACTTTGAAGTATCGTTTGACCAAGCCAAAGCTTGCATTACTGGTTTGGGCTCTCATGCAATTCCTGATGGACAACTTGGCCCTCATCTTCTTTGTTTTGAAAATCGTGTTCTGGCCCATATCACTGCTACCACCCTGCTTCCTCGCACTGGCTCCTTCAGCTCCCTTTCCCAAAGGGACACTTTCATTGTTTACTGTCTGGTTGCTAAACACAAGGTCAAACTCTCTTGGTGGATCCTTAATTACATGCACGAATGTGCTGTGGATACAAAGGAATCTGGTTGTCTTCCATATGGAATGCTCATTTCCCATATACTGGACCTTCTGCATGTTCCAACTTCTGGTCACTCTGCCATAACTGTCTCT
Organism: Petunia axillaris subsp. axillaris; assembly: GCA_029990575.1. Classification (NCBI taxonomy): domain Eukaryota; kingdom Viridiplantae; phylum Streptophyta; class Magnoliopsida; order Solanales; family Solanaceae; genus Petunia; species Petunia axillaris. The sequence goes on from JARKNS010000009.1 coordinate 17,213,680, forward strand.
CAATGCTATAATTCTCGAGCATTCACCAGTATGGGATATGTGCATCTTGATCACTCTTGGGTTAAAAAGCCTGACCTGGATCTACCTCCTGCTATGCCGGCTCCTGTACCTGCTCCTGGTGATAACTCCTCTGTGCTCAGTCGACTCTCTGCTGTTGAAGAACAGCTCTCCACTCTACGTGATCTCTGTCTTTCCTCTCAATACAATCTTGAGAAGGCCAGGGATGACACCAAAACCACCAAGGCTGATGTTGCTCTCCTCAGGCTCTCCCTTGACACTGTGGCCAAGGATGCTCGCAGAAGTCTCTCTACCCTGCACTCTCGTATTGACACTCTGGGAACCAACCTCATCAACACCTTGAAATACTTTCTGGGAAGGCGATAGCTGCTTGTGCATGTTTTTTTTGCTGGCTAAGCCTGTTTCTTGTGTGACTCCCCTGTTTTTTGTTGATGACAAAGGGGGAGAAAAACACTTATGTCTGTATATGCTAAATGATCTTTAACTATGACTATGTTATGTGAATATTGTTGCTGCTTGTGTTATCATCTGAAATTTAACTTGTTAAGTCGACTAACTAACTTCTTTTATGAGTCGACTACATATCTGGTTTAGAAAATTAGAAATGCAGGTACTCAAATTTTCAGGGGGAGCATATACTCAGGGGGAGCTGTCAACTAATCCTCAGAATAGGGAAGTATCATAAATCTATAGAATTGTCATCATAAAAAAGGGGGAGATTGATAACTCCAATTTTGATGATTACAATATGGTTAAATTTCATGAGCAGCTAACTTAACAACCACTGTATTTCTGACAGGATCACAACGTCTCAGTCGGCTAAATCTGGATGAATATGGAAGTCGCTGAAGTTCCATTATCTTGGAACCAACTGGACTCAGTCTATGATGTATTCTTGGAAAGAAGATTTGGTTGGCTGAAGTCTTGAAGATCTAAATGTTTGGAGTCAATCTCGCATATCAAGCTGTTAAGAGAAATATCAGGATCCTTTTTAATGCTCTTGCCTTATTCTCAAAAAGGATCAATCAATGCCTTTTTGGGGATCAAATCCCTTGGGTCAAGATCTCCTCATTCAAGGAAAATATTCTCTCATATCAATTAAGGATCCACAAGACATATTCGGCGTTCACACAAGGATGACACTGATGCTATATATACCCATGCTGCAGGCAGTATCAAAACACGCAACCTTTAGCTTTCTTATATTCTCTTTGTAATCTTGAAAACATTGTAATCTTGAGAGTTTACTACTGTCCAAGAAAAAGAAAAGAGAGTTCTGGGAGAAAGTAAGGTTAGTGTCAAGAGAGTTGGTCAAGTGAGTGATCAACAGTGTATCGTTGGTGGTGAGCGAAGGAACAAAACCATACTTTGTATCGTTGGTGGTGAACGAAGGAAAACCATCACTCTGTACTTTGAAACAAATTAAAGAGCTGAAGAGAAACTCCCTTGTGACCCAAGGGGACTGGATTAGGAACCATTCTTGGTTCTGAACCAGTATAAATCTACTGTGTTATTACGTTACTGCACTTATATTATTCTGCTATAACTGTATTACTTCTAGTCGACTCATTATGTCGACTGAATCTGAAAAAGAATAGAAAAATATAATTCACCTGTTAGAAATTAATAACGGTAACAGGAACATGAATTGTGTACCTGTTAACACCACAGCGGAAGATTGTATTTATCACCTTGCAATTGCCCAAGTCTACTTTGAATCACTAGGAAACAAAGTTTAATTATCACCAACTAAATGCCTTCCTTTTGTTTTGTGTCTTTTTGGTGGAATAATAAGAAGAGTAAAAAGTTACATCATCTTCTTTTTGTTTCTTCTTCTTATTATATATAATATAAAGAAGTTGGAAGAAACAAATGTAACTTCCCACTATCTTCCCCACTCCCCCACTTCCCCACTCCCCCACTTTTGCATATTCCTTTAGTGGAGGAAGTATAGGAGATGTGGTGGAATATGTGGTAACTTCTTTTAACCACATATTCTTATTTCTCCTAACCGGGTCGGATCAGCCCAATTGGAGCGACCCATGACCCGTGATCCATATTCTTACATCTCCCACTTCGCTCATAGTGGGCTGGATCCACAACACAAAAACAAAATCATACACGCAAATAGTTCGTGCGACCTGCGAGCATTAATAAGAGCTAAACCTGTTAAGGTTGTACAATAGCTCCATAAAGAAATCCAATCACATGCGGAAAAGGATTCACTACTAACATGAGGATCTTATTACTCGCAATACCCCAGACATCATTCGCTACTCTGGTAGCTACTTATCTGATCCCTCAACCTCGATTGAGGCGAACTCGAGTTCCTATTTAACTTAGTATCATAATTACACTTGAAACTCTCATGGCAAATGTAATGGTCGACCTGTGAATATAAGTTAATTTATAAATCATTCTAATTGTCTTCCCTTTCTACTCGAATCTATTCATCCCAAATCAGCTGCTTTCCTAGACATGCACCGCATTGCCGAATCACTCGTGGCTATTAGTAACATGCTAAAGTAGCAACACAGATTTGTACTTCAAGAGACAGTAAAAGGTCAAAGGGTATTCTAATGAAAATCAAATTGATTTTTCTTAGGGTCTCACACAATGAAGAAGCAGGGATCCATTCTTCTATCACCCTATTGGTCGATCAACACACATGGTATGAAACACGTGCTACGGTGTTCTTGCCTAATTTTGGCGCGTGTGTCTCATTTCTAAATATATAAACACCGTACAGATCTTGATCTAGACACTTCTGAATGTCTAACCTGAGTTTTTCTTCAAACAATCCTCAGATCCATTAATTTATGAAAAACTCACATCTGGCTTATGAAACAAGTCATATAGGATATACAAATCCATAAGTCTGAAATCTAATCAAGACCGACCATTTAAACTATTTATGACCTTGTACAATTCAAGGTTCCAATTGGTCTCATCTCTGCACGTTCCTCGACGTCAGAGGCGATCGCCCGTGTGAGAGAGCCGATCTCGCGACTTGTTCGACACACTTATCACAAATAAATTCCATCACATGCACATGAGATTTAATACAAACTCAAAAATATATATATAGATGAGCATTTAAATTGTTCTACAATACATAAATTTAGTCATATCCTACGCAAACCTAGAGCCATAACATGTTTCTCAAACTGGTCTCTAGATATCGGCCTTGTAAAAGGATCAGCTACCATTTTCAGTGTAGGCATGTATTGTATTGGAACTTCACCACTTGCAACTATGTTTCTCAAGTACTTATACTTGGTATCAATGTGTTTGGTCTTTTCATGATGCTTAGGATCTTTTATAAAATCAATAGCCGCCTGACTATCACAATATAAAATTATCGATCCTTGAGGATTCTTTGCAATATCTAGATGCTCAAAGAATCTCTTCAACCAAACAGCTTCTTGTACTGCATATGTATAAGCTACAAACTCAGCTTCCATAGTTGAAAGAGCAATACAAGTTTGTTTCTTACTTTTCCATGAAATGGCCCCACCATTTAGTAAGAAAGCATATCCAGATGTTGACTTTCGTTCATCCAAGTCACCAGCCCAATCAGCATCTGTATAACCTCTCAACATCAAATCAGATCCACCATAGCACAGTGAATAATCTGCAGTTCCTTTCAGGTATCGAAATATCCTCTTCACTGCTTTCCAATGATCTCTTCCAGGATTGGATTGATACCTGCTAACTAGACCTACGACATAACAGATATCAGGGCGAGTACACAACATAGCGTACATCAAGCTCCCGATAGCACTTGAGTATGGAACTCGAGACATTTCATCCTTCTCTCTTTGCGTCTGTGGACACATTTCAAGACATAAAGCTTCACCTTTCGCTACAGGAGTATCCATGGGTTTGCACTCACTCATCCGAAAGCGTTCCAGAATTTTCTTTATATATGTTTCTTGAGACAGACTCAATAATTTCTTGGAACGGTTTCTTTGGATCTTAACTCCTAGGATATAGTCTGCTTCACCCATATCTTTCATGTCAAATGACTTTGAAAGCCATGACTTGATAATCTTTAGATACTCCAAATTATTTCCAGCCATCAATATATCATCCACGTAAAGAGAAAGAATTACAAACATATCATTGGACCTTTTAACATAAATGCAATGGTCTTCATCAAACATAGTAAAATCATATGAGATCATTTCTTTATGAAATCTCAAGTACCATTGCCTTGAAGACTGCTTTAGACCATAAATAGATCTTTTCAATTTACAGACCTTATTTTCTTGGCCCTTAACGATGAAACCTACAGGTTGTTCCATGTAGATCTCCTCGTTCAATTCTCCATTGAGAAAAGCTGTCTTTACGTCCATTTGGTGTAATTCTAGATCCAAACGCGCAACAATAGCTAAAAGTAAGCGAATTGAGGTAAACTTCACAACTAGCGAAAAAGTATCCTCATAATCAATTCCTGCTTGCTGAGTAAAGCCTTTTGCTACCAGTCGTGCCTTGTATCTTTCTATCGATCCATCCGCTTTACGTTTAATTTTCAGAACCCATTTGTTCTTAATTGCTTTACGCTCAGGCGGAAGATCAACTAAGTCCCAGACTTTGTTGGTTCTCATGGGCTCTAACTCTTCTTTCATTGCTTTCATCCACTCATCCTTTTCAGGGCTCGATAAAGCCTCGGCAACGGAATTTGGTTCATTCACTTCCGATGCCGATACCAGGAAAACGTAATCCTCTATATCATAAGTACGTTTAGGTACACCTTTCCTGGTACTCTTTCTTAATTGAAACTCAGATTCACAAGAAGGATCTTGTATTGAAAAGCTCCCACTCGGATCAGCACCATACTCTTGATCAATTAGATCATCAAATGTGTCAGAAGACACTTGCTGATCATTTGAGTTCAACATTTCATAAAGAGGCTCTCCATCCTTTACTTCACCCTTCTTAGGAAAATCATTTTCTAAAAATGTGACATCTCGTGATTCAATTTCAGTAACACTTCCATCCTCCAATTCACCAATAAACACATACCCTTTGGAGTGTTCTGAGTATCTTATAAAGATACATTTCTTGCCTTTTGGACCCAGTTTACCAAACTTGTTAAAAGAATCTTTTATGAATGCAGCACAACCCCAAGGTCGTAAATAATCCAAGTTTGGTTTCTGGCCGGTCCATAGCTCATAAGGAGTGGAAGGAACTGACTTAGAAGGCACTCTATTCAATATATAGGCTGCAGTTAATAACGCATCTCCCCAAAAAGAGATAGGTAAATTAGCTTGCGCCATCATTGATCTTGTCATATCCAATAGAGTTCTATTCCTCCTTTCTGCTACACCATTTTGCTGAGGTGTATAAGGAATAGTTAATTGTCTGGTGATTTCTTTTTCACTACACAAGTCAATAAATTGTCTTGAAAGATATTCACGCCCTCTATAAGTTCTTAGAGTTTTTATACTCTTGTCTAATTGATTCTCAACCTCATTCATGTATCGTTTGAAGCACTCAAGTGCTTCGGATTTATGAGAAATCAAATAAACATAACCAAAACGCGTGAAATCATCAATAAACGTAATGAAGTACAAGGCACCAGATCTTGCCTTCACGTTCATTGGACCACAGATATCTGAATGGATTAATTGCAATGGAAAGTCAGCTCTCTTAGCCTTCCCAAAAGGTTTACGTGTAATCTTTCCGGCAAGACATTGTTCACAAGTTGGCATTTCAATTTTCGAGAAAGAACTCAAGTGTTCTTCCTTCGCCAATCTATTCATTCTATCTTGCCCAATGTGACCTAATCTAGCATGCCATGTAATAATGTCAACATCTCTATTACTAGAAGAACATGCCATAACACAACGGTCCACATAATAGTCATAAGTAGAAGGATTACAACTCAATACAAAGAAACCATCATAAAGATGTCCAGAACCATAAAAAACTTTGTCTTGAGTAATTCTCACAACATTGCGACTAAAGTTTAAACAGAAACCTAAATTAAGAAGGACAGACACAGATATTAAGTTCCGTCGAATTTCTGGAGCATATAGGACGTCATGCAACATCAAAGTACGGCCACCACGCAAGTCAATCCTGCAAGTGCCAAGACCTTTGACTTCAACCTTCGCATTGTTTCCTACATATATCCACCTTGATCCAGATGGAACTCGACGGTACTCCACAAACGCTTCTCGATCACGGGTCACATGGTCGGTGGCCCCTGAGTCTACAATCCACACAGGATAAGATTCAGTTAATAAAACAGTGCTAGAAACAAATGTAGCACTTAGAGATGCGTTTTGAAATGCTACCTTTTTCGGCTCAGTGCATTCACGAGCAAAGTGTCCCGGCACTTGGCAATTGTAGCATTTCATCTTGCTCTTGTCTTTCTTCTTAAAGAACCGTATTCCCTTCTTAGGGTTTGGTTTGTTTCTCTTCTTTGAGGGTCCCTCACCAGTCTCCTTGCCCTTTCCGCCTTTCTTCCAATCATTTTTACGCTTGAATCCTGAAGCCTTTTTTACCACTTGATTCTGCCACATAGGCAGTGGGTATAGCTTTTGCAGCACCAAGCCGCTCATCTTCAAGTTCAACATGGCGAGCAACATCACCAAAAGTTTTGATGCTGTCATTGTGGGTCAAGTTTACTTTCAGATGTTCCCAATTACTTGGAAGAGACCGGATCACTGCCTGAACCTGCTGCTCATCAGAGAGAATATGACCAGCACTTTTGAGTTGAGCTATCATGTTTGACATCACCCTAAGGTGTTGTTTGACACTGTGGTCATGACGCTTCTTGTAAGTGTCAAATTTGATAGTCAGCTGTCTAAGGCGGGTCACTGTAGTACCCCCATATGTTTCTCTCAAATGTGCCCACATGGCATGAGTAGTAGGGAATTGTTCACACTCGTGAATGAAATCATCCACAACCGAGCTTACAATGATTCCACGTGCAGTGGCATCTTTCTTTTTCCAAGAATTGTAAGCCTCAAGATCCCTCCTATGTTGGGCAGTGTTACCCTCCTCTGGGCAAACCATGACATGGTTAATAGCTTCTAAAGCATCTTGCTCTTCCAGCACATACCACATCTTATGGCTCCAAATATCATAATTTTCGCCGTTTAGTTTGTCACCCTTGTTTAAGTCAGCAATGATAGTTTTTGATGCCATAGTCTGTTAAATGAAACAATAATGCAAGTGTATTTATTACTCATCATTCTCGCATGTGATATGCACACTTAGGCGAATCAATTAAATAAAATATTAATTTTTACACTTAGTATAGAATCGAAAGGTTACTAAGTTTCCATTCATCATCTACAACTAAATGTTCAACTAATATTTTATAAAATCATTTCTCATAGTGTGTATCTCGTTAAGATTTTCAATATCATGTCATACTTATTTTTTTATTATTTTTTTTTAATTGCCACACATAAAAAATTAAACAAATAAAATGACATGTAATCTTGCAAACAAATAACAAAGTTTCATTAATAAAAAAATAAATTACAAGTAGTTGTAGAGACGATTCTCCCACTCGGCTTCAAATTTAAGAATATAAACCCAAAAAGATTCACTTGGCCAAATCTCGTGATAAATATCAGTTAAAATGCTACCGAAAGGTTCTCCAAGTGAATCTACTAAAATTGCTAAGGCTTCCCAATCATAAAGTTCAATTTCGCCAATAGCATCAATTAGTGCATTTCGGGTAAACTGATAATGTTCAATTTGATCAGCCGGTGAAGCTCTAAGCTCTCTAAATTTCTTTTCTCTTTCTCTTCGTATAGCCCTTGCATCCCTTAGCACATTTTGCATCGTCCTGGAAACATCATTCCTTATGATTTCACGTCCTTGGGAATATGTCATACGACGACGTACTCTTCTACGTTGTCCTCTTGCTCGATTTCCAATACCACTCCCACTTGGAGCAAGTCGAGCTTGTCCCTGTTCAGCCATTTCTGAAATAGGAACAATGAAACAATAAGAATGGACATACCATTCAATATGACAACATATGTCACAACTTGTAGAAGAATGCCTGTAAGGGTTGTATACTATCACAATAGTTTGGCTATTACGAAGTCATTCGAAGAGAAACACATTTATTGGCAGAACTTCAACACTTCATATCTCACTCATTTTAAATCCGTTTATCATCATATAATATATCAACGGAAAGCTTGTGACGAGTAGATTATGAAAATATATAACCCATATTTTAATTCTAAACCAGTAATTTGCAGAAATCAAATTACAGAACGCAGTTTTTTATAAAACTGTCCAATTTTCAGCATAACTTCAAAAATTCATATCTTACTCGTTTTAAATCCGTTTTTGATGTATAATATATCAACGGAAAGCCCCAAACGAGTACAATCTAAATAAAATATGTATCATGTCGAAAATTTTTTATGGGCTAGACTAATTTTAATTTTCAGACATTATATTATGCTGTTAACATTCAATATTTTCATCAACCACTATGAAACTTTTGTCTATTATTTTCTTTTCATGTTTTGTACACATACAAAAAAAAATAATAATAAAACATCGGCATTAAGTTGGAACAATTAATCCAGGCTCTTGATACCAATTGTTAGAAATTAATAACGGTAACAGGAACATGAATTGTGTACCTGTTAACACCACAGCGGAAGATTGTATTTATCACCTTGCAATTGCCCAAGTCTACTTTGAATCACTAGTAAAGAAAGTTTAATTGTCACCAACTAAATGCCTTCCTTTTGTTTTGGAATAATAAGAAGAGTGAAAAGTTACATCATCTTCTTTTTGTTTCTTCTTCTTATTATATATAATATAAAGAAGTTGGAAGAAACAAATGTAACTTCCCACTATCTTCCCCACTCCCCCACTTCCCCACTCCCCCACTTTTGCATATTCCTTTAGTGGAGGAAGTATAGGAGATGTGGTGGAATATGTGGTAACTTCTTTTAACCACATATTCTTATTTCTCCTAACCGGGTCGGATCAGCCCAATTGGAGCGACCCATGACCCGTGATCCATATTCTTACATCACCCCCCCCCTTACATCTTCACCTAAAGCATAGTAAAAGAAGTGGACACAAAATGCAGAGAGGGAGAGTTCATATGGGGGAGTACAGGAGAGAGCAAGAAAGTACCACTGGTTGCATGGGAGCAGGTTTGTGTCTTTAAGAGATATGTAGGACTAAACATCAGGAGCTGCAAACACTGGAATATAGCAGTTTTAGGGAAACTAATTTGGCAGATATCAGAGAAGAAGGATGTGCTATGGGTGAAGTGGGTGCATAGACTATACATAAAAAGAAAGAATAATTTCTGGGAGCACACTCCACTAGCAGATAACAGCTGGTACTGGAGAAAGCTGAACAAGATAAAGGAAAGTATGGTTGGGCGGTACACACACGAGGAGTGTAATATCAAGAAGAATGAGGTGTATAGAGTTTCTGTAGACTATAACAAACTTATTGGGGATAGGCAGGAACTGAATACTTATAATCTTATCTGGACTTCAGTGTCCATGCAAAGGATCAGGTTCATCACTTGGCTAGCAGAAAAAAGGCAGATTATTAACCAAAGACAGAGTGCATAGAATGAACATAAATTGCCCAGATAAAACCTGTTGTCTTTTCAATGATAGAGTGCTTGAAACACACATGCATCTGTTCAAAGAATGTACCTGGTTCAAAGAGACCAGGAATGCAGTGCAAATTTGGCTAAAGCAAAACATGAGAAGATTGGACATTGCAGACACTTTGTTACGGATCAAAGAAAGAAGGTGGAAGGGGTTTAGGAAGGAGGTAGTAGCAGCTGGACTGCTTGCAGGTATCTACTACACATGGCAAGCAAGGAACTGGAAAATGTATTGAGGGAGAGTACTGTCCCAAAGGAACTCATCATCAAGTAGATCAAGGAAGGAATAAAAGAAAGGCTAGAGCTGTTGCTGAATTCTCAGAGAGCTAGAAGCTGCAGTAGATATGTCAGGCTAATAAGTAGTTAGGAATCTGTAATGTAGTTTTGGTGTTTCTGCATATTTTAGTTTATCATTCTGCTAATCGGATCAATGTAATATAGTTGGTTGGAGGCTCAAAGCGACAAGAGGTCTTGTTGCTTAGGAGTGCTTTCTAGGTGTAATTGTTGTTTGTTTGGTAATGGTACTCACAGTATAATTTTCTTAATTCACAAACAATTTAATGCTTTAATTTTACAATGTTAGGGTCTTAGGGAATACAGAACATGTATGTGTGTGTAATGTTGGATAATCGTAAGTGTTGGTGTACATAATTCTCCATTAATTTGTATATGGTTATTCTTAAACAAGTGCAGTATTCTGCAGTAGGTTTGATCCCTTTGTCTCTTTTTGATAACGGACCTTAGTTGATGTAAGATATTTTATCAAATTGTGTTGTACTTATTTTTATGAATACAACGTTTGGATAGATTGAATTGTTTCACGTAGTTCATGATTTCATGTACTATCAGTAATATGAAGAATGAGCTTACAATATTATTCAGAAAAGTATGGTATAGGGTAGAATTATAGTAGAAAAATAGTGAAGGCTAAAATAAGATTATTAAATTATAACTAATAAAGAAGAGCCTAAGTAGAAAATATGTAAGAAAATAGCACGATTACATGTAATGTAAAATGGCACCTCTTGTCAAGTAACATCGGATTTAGGTATACAATACAATAAAAGTTTAAAGTAACAAGAAAAACAAATATTGTATTAAATATCAATAAGATACAATACATTAGGTAACAACAGTCCAAACAAGGAGCTAAAACTTTTAATTTATTTTGATATTGCCTCCGTTAATTATGTTTCAATTACATGGGACTTGACATGTCATTGGGCGTGTAGTCCTGTACAATCATCTGTAGATTCTATTTACCTTATTTCTTGCTATCTATAAAGTTAAAACTATGTAACATGAGTTTAACTAAGTTCAATCTGTACTTCAGTTGCCTGCAATCTTTCTTTTTTGTGCAAAACTTTGGGAATGTATTTTTTACATGTATCTTGATGACTATTGATGTGGCCAATTTATTTATTAGTCAATTAACTAGTTAAGTAATTTCACCTTTTTCTTCTTTTTGGTAACCTGGAGTTCTATTGTTGTAGCTGCTGGGCAGAGACTGCAATGATATTGATATCGCTAGACGACATGTCTGGACTAGAATTCTGCAAGAAAGTGAATGTACCTATCAAGTATAGGTAAAGAAACCCGATGTTATCATGTCATTCCTAGGTATGTTCATGTCTTCTTCCTAATGGCACTAATGTCAAAAACAAGAACAAGAATTTTAGTTTAACTATTGTTTGATTGAATTGGGGAGTCAAGCTGTATTGTTTTCCCTCATTTAATATAGGTTCATTAGATTTTTAACTATATGCTCTATAAGTAATATGATATTTTGTGTTATTGAGAACATTTGCCATGTTCACTCGGGGAGGAAAAGGTTTTTAACTTTTTTTGATAACGTATCAATTTTTTGATGAAGTAAATAAGTTTTAATAATGAAATGGCATAAAAACGGTTGTATATAGTATACGAAAAAAAAAGAACGTAGGAAACCTTACAGAAAAATATGATTTTCTACACAACACCTGTTGATAAGGTGTCAATTAATTAGACCTTGTATTGAGAATAAGTTTGACAGTACGAGTCTAGTTTTTTGAAAGTCTGTCCGGTGAAAGAGTCTCCTAATGAATACCTAGCTAAAAATTATTTGAGCACTTGATAAAAGTAGAACTCTTCTTTTCAGGTTTTGCAATTTATATTGATTGGGATACACCAGTCTTTTCATTTTTGTTTGGCTTGTAGAGTAATTTGTCACTAATTCTACACTATTCCTTAACTTTTCAGCAACCCCGATCAGTCAAAGCACTTGGAAATAGCTAAGATCCACTTCTCTGAGGACATGGAGGTTGATTTTGTCAACTTAAGAGAAGAAGATTACCGTGACTAGAACAGTCGTATTGCAACAATGGTATGTAAATGTTGAATCTGTTATCAAATCTATATCTTATCTTTAGTGTTTATATTTTATTTTGTTTACTCTAAGTGCGAGGGAATGACAAGCTAAGTTGTTGAAGGATGGTTTTGAAGATGACAAAGGACTTAGTTCAATGTGGACTAGAAAAGGTTCACAGTTGAAATAGTAGACCTGGCTGTTCGTGGTGTTGTTTGAGTTTGAGTCAAAGTAGGAAAAAGGGAACAACTCGAGTTGAAGTCTCAATCCAAGAATAAGAAGGAAGATCTTTCAAGGCGGTGCCGAATAAGAAGATGTTTCCTAGGTGAAGAAGGATTGAAGACTTAGGCAAAATAACTTAGGTTTTTTTTTTTTTTTTGCTAAGGAAAATAACTTAGGTTTCATATAAGGTAATATGGGTAAACCTTATTAGAAACGGATTCCAAACGAAAAAAGGAGTTCCAAGTTAAATATGGAAAAGGCCTTCCATGAACTCTGTAAAAACAAGTCGTTTTGACCTAATTAGTTGACGTACTCAAGAAATCTCAACATAACAAATAGAGAGCAAATTGATCGTGAGAGTTTTTGTGTGCGAGAGCAGAAGCAAGACAACAGAACCTGGAGGAGATCGAGTTTCGTAAGGTCTAGTATGTTTGTCTTAGTTTTCTGTTATAGGCTATTGAGTTGTAATCATTCAACTTATTTAGAAGCACTATTTTTTATTACGTTTTGAGGTAGTTCAACCTTACAAGTCATAGTGAGGCTTGGAAAGTTCTAGATATTAGTCAGGGTGAGGCTAGTTCCTTGATTGCATTGCGTTGTAATCTAAAACTTGCTCAGCTTCCTTGAGTGGAAAAGTTTAAGTCCCGAGAGTGTTAGGTCGTGGTTTTTGATCCCTTGAGCAAGGATTTTTCCACGTAAAAATCTCGGTATTCTTTACGTTTCCGCATTGTGTTAAGTTTCAGAGATAGGTGAAACTTGCAAGGAACCTGGTTCTTTATGAGTTAGGCATATAAAGTAAAAACAAGTTTTAGGATTTTGAAAATCGGGTAAGGACATTATTCACTCCCCCCTCTAGTTTCTTACGAAAGTGTACCAGGTGCGACAAGTGGTTTCAGAGCAAGTTCTCTCACATAAAGATTAACATCTTGAGAAGGATCTGAATAATGAGTGCACCACCGATTATCACTGAAGGACATTTTATCAACAAGCCTCTGCAGTTCAATGGCCAACACTACAAGTTTTGGAAATTCAGGATGAAAACCTTCCTGCAGGCAAAGAACTATCAATAGTAGAAAATTACGACAAATGGTCCTATCATTCCTACAAAAATTGATGAGTCAGGGAACAAGATCCACAAGCCTGTGGAAGAACTGAATCAAGCAGATTTTCTTGCACTTCAAATGAATGCTGAAGCTATGAAAATACTCTACTGTGGTCTGGGTTTTAACGTGTATAAGAAGATACCAAGATGTTCAACAACAAAGGAACTATGTGATACTTTAGAAAAAATCTACGGTGGAGAACCAGAAAAAAATAGTGAAGCTTTTGTTAAAGATTGGGTAGCATCTGATAGCGATACGAATTCAGGAGAAGAAGAGGATTCAGATGACGACTCTTTTTTTGCGCTGATAGCTCTGGATGAAGAACCGTCAACTGATGACCTGCCTGAGGTAAGTCTCGATGACTTGAAACTGAAACTTCCTACTTGTTCCTTAAGAGAATTGAACATGCTTGCACTCACTTTAATTGAAGGAATTGAAAGTCTAAGAGCTGAGAAAGAACAGTTGCTCTTTGAGAAGGACCATCTGATCTCAGTTGTGTCCGATTATAAAATTAAGAATAAAAACTTGGATGAAGCTAAAACTAAATTGGAAATTTAATTTGCTTCAACTAATGGGCATGTTTTTCAACTTAAAAGAAAGTCTCAGCTCTTAAACTTGAAAACCTGAATTTAAAGAAACATGTGCTTGAGGAGCAAAAGAAAGTTTTAACTTTTAAACCTGATAATCTTAAACTGGAAAAAGTCCTTGGTAAGCAAGTAATTAGTGAGGCTCAAATCAACCTTGAATCTGAGCTTAAAAAGAAAGACAAGGGTCTGCATCAGGAAACTGAGAAGAATTGCTCTGTGAGGCGGACCATCTGATCTCAGTTGTGTCCGATTATAAAATTAAGAATAAAAACTTGGATGAAGCTAAAACTGAATTGGAAATTGAATTTGCTTCAACTAATGGGCATGTTTTTCAACTTGAAAGAAAATCTCAGCTCTTGAACTTGAAAACCTGAAATTAAAGAAACAGGTGCTTGAGGAGCAAAAGAAAGCATTAACTTTTAAACTTGATAATCTTAAACTGGAAAAAGTCCTTGGTAAGCAAGTAATTAGTGAGGCTCAAATCAACCTTTAATCTGAGCTTAAAAAGAAAGACAAGGTTCTGCATCAGGAAACTAAGAAGAACCGAGTTCTTCAAGCAAAGATTGATAAGGCCAACTATGAACTTACCAGGCTTACTAAATGGAACAAGTCTTCACAAGCTTTAAAATGGTTGCATGAAAATCATAATAGAGGTAAGAATGGCTTAGGATATAGGGAGCCTTACCAGCCTGGAATCCTAATAGTAAGTAAGTAGGACTTCCTTGCAATAAATTTTGCTTGCTTTGTGGAAAAACTGGGCATTATAGAAAAGAATGTAATATTGCATCAATGGCTGTTAAAAGGAACCTTAAGTCAGTTTTACCTCATTGGGCTAGAAAAGATTTGATTCATCCATTCCATCACAAAAAGGGACCCAAGCTAGTCTGGGTTCCTATTTCTAACCCCTGATTTTATTTTGTAGGCTGGAGTGAGAAGGAACAACCCAAGCTGGGTTCTTGATAGTGGGTGTTCCAGGCACATGACAGGAGATAGAAGAAACTTTCTCTCACTCGCAGCGTTTCAAGGGGGTAGTGTGGCTTTTGGAGGAGGTAAAAGCGGAGAAAGTGTTGGTATTGGAAAAGTTGGGAGGTCCCTCAATCATGAAATTGAAAATGTACTTTGTGTTGATGGACTGAGGCATAACCTTTTGAGTATCTCCCAACTATGTGATAAAGAAAATTGAGTTAGTTTTACGTTTGTAGGATGCACTGTGAAGAACCTGCAGACTACGAGCAAACAATGTCTACAAAGCCACGTTAGGTTCTCTTCAAGAAAATAATTTGACTTGTCTGAATGCACTTGAAAATGATGCACAACTGCGGCACAAGAGATTAGGACATGCAAGCTTGACTCAGCTGAATAAATTGGTGTCAAAGGACCTGGTTCGTAGATTGCCCAGCAAAAAGTTCGATGACATCAAGATATGCGATGCTTGTGTGAGGGGAAAACATGTAAGATCTCCATTCAAGTCAAAGAAGGTGGTTAGTACTTCTAAACCACTTGAGCTTGTTCACATGGATTTGTGTGGACCTATGAGGGTTAGGAGCAGAGGAGGTAAGAGGTTTGTAATAGTAATTATTAATGACTACTCCAAATACACGCGGACCTTGTTTCTCAGATCTAAGGATGAAGCTTATGACATGCTCGAAGACTGGGCAAAGGTTGTTCAGAAGAAACTAGGATTTCAACTTGTGTGTATTAGGTCTGACAATTGGAATTGAGTTCGAGAATGCTAAGTTTACTGAGTACTGCAATAAACATAATGTGGACCATAACTTCTTTGCACCAAGGACCCCTCAACAAAATGAAGTAGTTGAAAGAAAGAACAGGTCCTTGGAGGATATAGCTAGAACAATGATGTTATCAAGCGGTTTGGAAATTTTTTTTTTTGGGCTGAAGCAGTTAACACCGCATGTTACCTATTGAATCGATGTTCCATTCGTCCTTTGTAAGAGAAAACTCCCTATGAATGGATAAGAGGTAGGAAACCCAATATTGCACATTTGAGAGCGTTTCGATGCAAGTGTTTTGTGCATAATAATGGGAAGGAACCTTTGGAAAAGTTTGCTGCTAGAAGTGACGAGGAAATCTTCTTGGGATATTCTTCATAAAGAAAAGCTTACAAGGTGTTCAAAAAAAGGACCTTGACTATAGAAGAGAGTGTGCATGTGGTATTTGATGAATCTGGAACAATTGCAAGGAGAGTTAAAGATGATGATCAGGAAATTGGGTTAGCTCGAGATGAACCTACTGAAGACCCTATGAGACTAGAAGAAGACATATTTTACCAAAGTGAGGATAAGGATCAGGCTCAGGGGAATAATGAGGCAATCAGACAGGGGGAACAGAAGAACCAGGAGAAGACAATACTAATGCAACTAGTCCCTTTGGTACTACTACTCAGCAGATTCAACTAAGACCATGGAAACATCAAAGTTCCCACCCATTAAAGAATCTTATATCTTATCTGAATACTAGGATTGTAACTAGAAGAGACCTGAAGAACTTCTATGCATTCTATGCGTTTCTGTCGGCCGTAAAACCTAAGAATGTACGAGAAGCACTTGACGATCCAGATTGGCTGATTGCTATGCAGGAGGAACTTCATCAGTTTGAATGAAGTAAGGTGTGTCACCTGGTCCCTCGACCTACGGACAGGTCCATCATTGGAACTAAATGGATATTTAGGAACAAACTGGATGAACATGGTATAGTGACAAAAAATAAGGCAAGACTGGTGGTTGAAGGTTATAGTCAAGAAGAAGGGATTGATTATGATGAAACCTTTGCACCTGTTGCTAGAATAGAAGCCATTAGGATACTGATAGCTTTCGCAGCTTACATAGAATTCAAGCTGTATCAGATAGATGTGAAAAGTACATTCTTTAATGGTTATTTGAATGAAGAGGTGTATTTGATTCAACCACTTGGTTTTAAATGTTTAGAGTTTCCTGATTATGTCTACAAACTTGAGAAGACACTTTATGGGTTGAAACAGGCTCCTAGGACTTGGTATGAAAGGTTGTCTGGAGAAGAATGTGTTTACAAGAGGAAAAATAGACAACACTCTGTTTCTAAGAAAGTAAGCCAAGGACATGCTGATTGTGCAAGTGTATGTAGATGATATCATCTTTGGAGCTACTAATGAGAACATTTGCAAGGAGTTTGCCGACCTGATGGGAAGTGAGCTTGAGATGAGTATGATGGGTGAGCTGAATTTCTTCTCAGGCTTATAAATCAAGCAAACTCAGGAAGGTACAATGATCCATCATGAGTAGTACATCAAGGAACTTTTGAAGAAGTTTATTATGAAAACTGCTAAGGACATGAGCACACCTATAACACCTGGAACTAAATTGGATCTGGATGAACCTGGTGCTTCCATTGATGAAACAAAGTACAGAGGAATGATTGGTTCGTTGCTGTACTTGACTGCAAGTCGTCCAGATATTATTTATAGTGTTGGTTTGTGCGCAAGATTCCAGTCAAAACCAAAGGAGTCACAATTAACAGCAGTCAAGAGGATTCTAAGATATTCTGAAAGGAACTCAAGATCTGTGCTTATGGTACCCAAGAGGTGGAAGTTTTGATCTGATGGGTTTTGCTGATGCTAACTATGCTGGTCACTTGGTTGATAGGAAAAGTACATCAGGGATGACACACTTCCTAGGTCCTTGTCTAGTTTCATGGGCAACAAAGAAGCAAAATTCAGTGGCATTATCAACAGCTGAGCTGAATATGTAGCAGTTGCTTTGTGTTGTTCACAGCTTTTATGGATTAAGCAGCAGTTGAAGGACTTTAGAATTAAGTGTAGACCAGTTCCAATCTATTGTGACAATACCGGTGTAGTTAATATAGCCAAGAATCCGGTCCAGCACAAGAGAACAAAGCACATTGACATTAGGCATTGAGAAAGGCCTAATCACTATGAATTTTTGTAGGATTGAGGATCAAATTGCAGACATCTTCACTAAGGCTTTGAACATGGTATAGTTTTGCGAAGAATATGCTTGAGTTAGGGATGACCAAGATACACTGATCGAGGCAGCACCTGGTTCTCCCAATGATTGACTAGAGAAGTTTTTTTTTTAACCTAGCTTAACCTTGTTTAGTTGATTATACTTTTAAAACGTAATTGTTTTGCTTGCTAACCTGTTTGGAACCTTTTTTCATAACTTAGATGCTGGAGATTTTTTTAGTATAGGATAAATGCTTAAGAACCTGGTGTATAGACGTTCAGGTACGCATAAAATATTACTTGCTGATTGTAAAAATTTGTCTTACGTGGTCAATTAGTCAACAAGTTAACCTGTGTGACGCCTAATTATTCGGTAATTTTAAATTTCAAATCCATTAAAACATGCTGGCGTCAGCTCCCACACGTAATAATGGTAAAGAACAGCTTTTTCGCATCCCATCGCCCAGTTCTCCTTCCCGATACAAATGTTACACCCTCGTTATACTCCTAAGTCATCTAAAAGGGTTTTGTGCAGTAGATACACATTATTTCTATTGCTTGTCAAAAACAACTACGTTTATCTCTCTCTAAAAACTCTCATCTTCTCTTTCAAGAAACTTTCTCAAATTTTCTCACCATGTCAACTACTTCCAAAAATATTGAAAACCCTACTTCTCCAAAAATCAAGATATCCAAACTTAATCAAAAAGCAATGCAATTAGCGGCAAGCAGATCAGTTGCAATGGCAAAAAAAGTTTGCATTGTTAAGGCAAAGGAATGTATCTGAAGAAGCCAAAAGCAAGGGGAAAACAACGACAACAGCATTGGCAAAACAAAGGGTTAAGGAGAATCATGAGAAAATTCAAGAAAATGAAAAGGTAAACCCTAGTTCTTCTGTCGTTACTATTGCTGTAATCTGAGCCTGTAGGAGATTTAGATGGGAATATTGCTGTTGAATGTTCTAAAAAGGATAAGGAAGTAGTAGTGGTGAATGAGAAAGAAAAGTCTGATCATGCAGTAGATACTGTAGTTGAAAAGGCGATTGAGGAACCTGTTGGGGAACCTGTTTCCTCGGAAGTCCCTCTAACCAATATGCCTGTAGCAATTTAAGGAGAAAATGAGAAGTCTGCTGAACCTTCCAAGGAACCTGAGAAAGAATCTCTTTCATTCTCTGGTTCTAAGGATGGTAATAAAGCAGATTTGAAAGAGATTGATGACTATGAGGAGGATAAGGAAAAGGGAGTAGGTTTCACTAAGCCTCTAAAGGCGGTATTGCCTGAGGATGAGGAGGCAAACCCTACTCTTCATGAGATTGAGAGTTCTGCTGAAACTGAAGAATTGGCTGAGTGTAAGTCTAAGAGAAGAATTAAGAAAATATCAGAAGATGATGTTCTGGTAAAATCTGTGAAAAAGAGAAGACTTATGAAGGCGGGAGAACATGTGGGTAGCTCTAGAATTGGTAGTTCTAGGCATGGTGATGATGAGGGTGGCGAGTTTAGCAAGAAAGTTGGTCCTGTGGGAAGAAGACCTGCTACTAGAGGCTCTGTCAAGGAACATCAGAGTAAGGTTGTTGGTGAGCCTGAGGTACGTGGAAAAACAAGGTTGAAATTGATAGCTAAAAACGAAAAGGAAGAAAAACATAAAATAATTGAACACTTTCGAAGGTTACCCCCGGTGAAGAGTAAAATTCTGACTAATCTAGAGCTGGAAGGAATGGTTCAGCTTGGTGACAAGTTAAGTGCTCAGGGTTGGTTGAACCTATTTAGTGATAATGCATGAAGATTGTATGATCAGGAGGTTCGAGAATTTTACACGAATTGCACTGTGGGTGAGGGGATTGTCACTACCATTGTGAAGGGGTTAGTATTCAGTTTAATTGTTATTTATTGGGGTCGATTTTGGGTGTTCTATCCCAAGGTTACAGTGAGTATTTGAGAAACTCGTGGCATGCAAGAGGTGATGGAGTGTATGCTTTGGAAGTTACAAGAAAATTTGCAGGGAAACTAGACTTGGAAGGGCAACGCAGGTGAAAAAGAAGGCCATGGAACCTTTTATCAGTTGTTTTTTGAATTTGTGCTGCAGAACCTACTGCAGAGGTCAGAAAGGCGCATTGAGGAAAATGTCCTTAACATGACTTATATGGACCTGCTAGATAGAGAGGTTCGTATCAATCTGCCTGAGTTGATGATTAAGAAAAATGCCAAAGTGGCTGACATAGGGCTGGGAAAACATGCCTTAGTCTATGAATTTCTGTTGGGTAAAGTATGTGAATTCTTTGGAGTGCCTCAAGCAAAGTGGACTGAACCTGACCACAATGATGTATTTGGGAGGAACATCTTGGGATCTTGTGACTATATGTTAGATGGTGAACTTGCTGATGAACCATCACATCCAGAGGAAGAGGTTGAGGAGAGACAAGGTGCTCGTATAGATAGGAGGGTGGAATTCTACAGGAAGCAGCTTGAGAGGTAGACATATGAACTCGCCTGGTTGAATGCTGAGAACACTAGGCTTGATACTGAGCTGGATCGAGAGAGAAAAGAGAACTCTGCTCGCCTTGCCAAGTTGCTTGCTCATTTCAATATTCCTGATTCCCCTTAGATTATGAACCTGTCCCATCCTTTTGTTATGAAGTTGGTTCTTATTCTGGCCTGTTTTAAGACAGTTTATTACTTTTAGTTTGTAATATTTTGGATGATTTACCTGGATGTTTAAGCCGGTTTGGCACTGTTTAAATGTCTTAATTATCCTTTGCTTTATTTTGCTGGTGTTTTTTTTTTTTTTTTTCTGAAACAGGTTCCTTACTTGAAAGGTTGGCTAGCTGTCTATGGCACTAGAGTCAACTAGACTTAAATTAAGTTGAGCAGGTTCATACAACTGTGAAATTTTTGATGATACCAAAAGGGGGAAGTTAGATGTTGTTTAGATCAGTTTATGTTTGTGACCTAACTTTTGCCTAATTGTTTATTACCCTGGTTCTTGTTTAATGTTGATAGTATACAGGTTCTTGTGCTAATAACCTTTAGTGAGACAACATTGTTTGTCATCATCAAAAAGGAGAAGTTTTGTTGAAGGATGGTTTTGAAGATGACAAAGGACCTGGTTCTATGTGGACTAGAAAAAGGTCCACAGTTGAAGTAGAAGACCTGGCTGTTTACGGTGTTGTTTAAGTTTGAGTCAAAGTAGGAAAAAGGGAACAACTAGAGTTGAAGTCTCAATCCAAGAAGAAGAAGGAAGAGCTTTCAAGGCGGTGCCGAAAAAGAAGCTGTTTCCTAGGTGAAGAAGGATTGAAGACTTAGGGAAAACAACTTAGGTTTCATATAAGGCAATATGGGTAAACCTTATTAAAAACGGATTCCAAACGAAAAAAGGAGTTCCAAGTTAAATATGGAAAAGACCTTCCATGAACTCTATAAATACAAGTTGTTTTGACCTAATTAGTTGACGCACTCAAGAAATCTTAATAGAGCAAATTGATCGTGAGATTTTTTGTGTGCAAGAGCAGAAGCAAGAAAGCAGTACCTGGAGGACTTCGAGTTTCGTAAGGTCTAGTCTATTTGTCTTAGTTTTCTATTATAGGCTATTGAGTTGTAAATTTGTAATCATTCATCTTACTTAGAAGCATTATTTTTTATTACGTTTTGAGGTAGTTCAACCTTACAAGTAATAGTGAGGCTTGGAAGGTTCTAGGTATTAGTCAGAGTGAGACTAGTTCCTTGATTTCATTGCGTTGTAATCTAAAACTTGCTCAGTTTCCTTGAGTGAAAAGTTTAAATTCCAAGAGTGTTGGGTCGTGGTTTTTGATCCCTTGAGCAAGGATTTTTCCACGTAAAAATCTCTGTGTTCTTTACGTTTCCGCATGGTATTAAGTTTCAGAGATAGGTGAAACTTGCAAGGAACCTGGTGTCACGACCCTTTTTCAACTAAAAAAGAAAGATTTACTTTTTAAAAGGTCTGTGACGGTGTTCATAGGTACACTAACATTTAAGAGATTTTTGGAGTCGCCACTTGACAAGTTAAAGGTGTGCCAAGTCACCAAAGTGGTGTACCTAGAACACCTATTACTCGTAAGTGGTGTACCTCGAGTCCTGTGCCAAGCACAGTTGCTTTTTTGACGCATTTTGACTCTTTGAAAATTATTTGTATGTTTTGCCTTTGTTTTGTTACGTTTTGAGTTATTATTTAATTTTTACTGTTTTGGCAATTGAAAACTCAAATCGAATATAATCGCGTGAGAACTTCATTCGTTCGAAATCTTCCGAGTTAATTCAATTAAATCGCACAAGCACTTCACCCGTTCGAAATCTCTTTACTCAAATGAGTTCCATATGAACAATTCATAATTGTTTCGACCTTTAGCTTTGCCTAGCCGTTTTTCTCATGTCTTTCTCTATTATCTAAAATTAAACCATTTCTCATTTAGTCATGACAAAACTCTTGCCATTCATTTTTCTACAATTTGATAACAAACCAGATTGTAAAGTTTAGCAATTTTATTGTGTTTTAAAGCCTCAAATATAGCTAACTATTGAGAGATGAACGTATCAAGTTTGCCGATTTGAAATTTGCATTTAAGCCTATTTTGCCTAACCCTTTCAAACTTATCCCTTTTTTCAAATCATTCCACATACTATAAAATCAGGCTCACTTTTACAAATAAAGCTTTCAAGTATTATGCTTGCACAGTTACATGCATTTCTTTAAAGACAACATGACCCACAAGTGGTCTGGCCAAAATTTTGCTCGTGCAAACCCCTTTGTTCTATCTTTTATTACTAGTAGCCGCACATAAGAAATGAAAACAAGTAAATAAAATATTTATGCGAATGAAGATATCATAAGTAGAAGAGCTTTTTTTCTTCAAAATTACAGCCTTGAACAAGCTATTTTCATATATTAAGACTTCTAAAACATGACCAAAGTACATACAAAATAAAAGCAAAGTTTGGAAAATTACCTAGTGCCAACTTTCCGATAGCAAACAGCCGAGTGCACCACCAGCTTAACCAAAATGAATAGCAGCATCAACTTAAACCCCTCTCTACTAAACCTTGAACTTTATGTTTATACCCCACGACTCCTTTTTCTTTTACTTTTGTATTCTCTCTATTTTTCTAACTCTTTCTTTCTTTCTCACTGATTTTCTCTTTAAGATCTAAAAACTCCCAAGTTTTAGTATTGAATGTGTTATCAGATGTGTTCCCTTCCAGGCCCCCCCTTTAAAATGAGAAGAAATCAGGCCTTAAATAGGCTCAAAAGAGCTGTTGGACAGCTCATTTTTGTCAACCAAGTCCCATGCCTATGATACTTGGCCCAAGGCCATAAATGCAAGAGCATGCCTTACACTAGGCACCAAAAAATGTGGCAGATAAAGCCTTGTTTCCAGCTGCCACAGGTACCTTCTTTTTGTCTTTTTAATTGACTTTTACCATTTGACTAACTTTTTACCCTTTCAAAATTTCAGATTTTCAAACTAAAGTTCCAAAATCAAACTCACTTATTTTGATCCAAGACTAACTAAAACAGAAAAGTTAACCAAAAACTACAACCACTTAACTTAATCATCTTGAGCTAAATAAAGCAAGCAGAAACTTCACCCTTTAGCCCAAACCAAATCAACTCCTAAACTGACAGTAATGTCTGCATTCATCTTCACTGCCTCACAAACCACACACTCACACAAGTTTCCTACTTACAAAATCTGGACAAGAACATATATATATATATAAGGACTAAACGTGAACTAGAAAAAAATTTTCCTTCCATGACTAAACAAACAAAGTGCCAATCACCATCATAAGCTGACATACACATCAATTTACACACTAAGCACTAGTTAACGATGAATTCACCAATTCATATTACTATAAACTACCAGCTCATATATATATGATTTTTTTAACAAGACTAGACTAAAATATTCACTAAAACTCAATAGGGGCAGATTTGTGCTCGAATGAGCAGGGCTACGATAGCAAATAGGTAAACTGAACATCAAACACCAATTTTATATACTAAGCAACATACATACACAGCCACAGAGCTTTATGCTTGAAACAAAGACACTAAAACATGTTGAACTCTAAAGGAATTCATACAGATTGAATGACATTCTCCTAAGATTACGATACGAATCAAATACTAAAGCACGATTCATAAACTGAAGCTACAACTGAAAACAAAGATAAGATGTTACAGTTTAGTCCTCACAGTATCAGGAACTCCTCACCTGCACTGTCAAAGCTGAAGCTTTACAATCCAACACCACAGCGTCGCCATGGCTTCACCATCAATCATCCCCGCTTCCTCTCTATTTCCACTGCCTCGCTTCCATCATAGTAGCGACGCCTCAGGCTTAACACTGCCTCAGCTTTGCTATCGACACCCTGCTGCCTCGCAAACTGCCTCGCCATCTCCAAATAAACGCTATCGTTATCGCAGAAAGCATCATCATTGTCCCACAAACATCATCATTGTCCCACAAACATCCACCACCACACACACATCCGCTGTCAAAAACAAACCCTTCATAGTCTCACTGCTATCAATCATCTTACCCTCTCCGTCGTCCAACACCCGTTGAACAAAGCGGGTTCGTATGTCAAAATCTCAATCGCATCCGTCGCCATCTTCTTCTAACTGAAACGGTCCCTTTTGGGGTCGTCTCAGTTAGAAAAGGAAAGGAACGGGCTGAAGAAAGATGAGTAAATAAAACAGAGAAAAGGGCAATGGATGAATTCTTACCGGTGCAAGTTTCAAACGGAGAAGACAAAGGTCGTCAGAAAAATTTTTGTCCGTGTTTAAATCTTCGATCTACTACGAACCAATGAGAATTTGGAGAAAAAAATCTTGGATCGGGAATGAGGAGGTCGAGGTGCGCCTAGGAACCTATTTTTTGACATTTGCTGGCGGCGGAGGACGGTGGCGCCGCCGGCAGTGGCGATTTCCGATGGGTGAGGAGAAATTTGGCCATAGTTTTGCTGGTTTTTGTATTGTGTAAATGGGGCAAAAAATGAGGGATTAGGTTCTTTTGTATGTGAAAGGGATGGGAGGAAGAGGGCCATTGGATCAAGACAAATGAAGGGCTGAGATTAAACCGGGTCAAATGGGGTGGGCTGAAATGTTGGGCTTCATTAGCTCTCTTTTTGCGTTTCACAAATAGTCCTAATTGCAGGTTATATATTAACTAACGCACACACAATTAACAAGTAATTTAATTAACTAACACTTAAAATTTACGCAAATGCTAAATTATCACAGTCATAACAAACATATATTTTTTGATAATTTTCTAATATTTTTCTCCTAATTAAATGACCAGAAATAGCTATGATACAGATAAAATATTGAGGAAAATTAACACTACCATTTTACGCATTTTGGTATTTTAGGTGCCAAAATTAGGTGATTACACCTGGTTCTTTGTGAGTTAGACATATAAAGTAAAAGCAAGTTCTAGGATTTTGAAAATCGGGTAAGGACATTATTCACTCTCCCCTCTAGTGGATTACGAAGATGCATCAGGTGCAACATAAGTAATTTCCTTATTCTCGGAAACCTAGCTGTGAGTGAATAAGCAAAGCTAGAGACTTTGCATGAGTGTCCTTCGAGGCATTCGGTATCAAGGATCTCTATTAAGAGAGTGCAGTGAATACTTTCTTCCTTTCAATTAATGTTAACTAGACCATTAAAGGAATGAGGTTGCTATATTAGGATCAGTTGGGAAGGGTCTTTAGTGTATTAGAATACTGAATCAACATTTCACCAATTCCAATCAGTTTTCTTCCACATTTTCTTGTTTTTTGAGAACCCGTATGCTATGTGTTTGTTTTATGCTATTATTTCTAAAATTCTTGTTAGACAAAACTCGACTAGTGAACCATAGTGGTGTATACTTCATATGGACCTACTTCGCTCACTGCTCCCTATACATGATGTTGTTGTCTAGGGAGAAGGGTGGTAGTAGAAGTAAGGACACATTTTTTTTTTAGTGATGGAAATATGGTATTAAATTGCTCGTACTAGGGAAAGGGTAAGATGGACATTCCTTATACCAGACGTTATTGTCTAGGGAGAAGGCTGGTAGTAGATTTTGTTTGCTTCTAGTGATTGAAATGTGAACTTCGATTGCTTGATACTAGATAAATGGGAAAATCTAAAAGAATTTTTTTCCAAAGAACATTTTCAATAGTTCAGCGAGAATTTTCAATATCTTATTATTTTATTCCTCAAAGGAATAACTGTGTCACCTGTTTAGGTCTAGGCCTTAGCAAGACTTATCCAGATTATGGAGAAGGCATTAACAGCTATGGAGGCAGCCCTAGAAGCTAGGGTTTCTAACATGGAGAATCGCTTGGGCAACCAACTTTAACAAATTTCCATGCAGTTAGTCCAGTTGCAAATGATCATTACAGGTACGAGAAATTAGCCTTCAGGGAAGAGGAAACAAGTGAAAACAATAGCTACACCTTGCAACCTGACAGAGAAGTTATTTGAGTAAATTGACATTATTAAATCTTGTCTTGTTAATTCTATTCATTACGATGTTATCACTTGCAAATAGTTTAACACTGTTTTTGATTTTCTGCTATATGTTTGAGATTGGATTAGCAAAAACAAAGTTTTATTAAAACAATAAATAAACGAAACTTTTGGAGACCGAAAAATAATTTAGGAGGAGGGATGAAATTTGCTGCTAAATTATAAGATAGGATAGATGCTTTGAATTTAAAATAGGAAGATATATTTTTCTAACCATGGTCAAATATTTAGTTTTACTTCATTAAATCTAGACCATTCATTTTGAAAAAAGAGATGGATCCGAAAATATGTGGAAAAGAAATGGGTTATGGATTAAGAGTTGGGTTAATCAACTTATTATAAAATCCTACATGGAAAATAAAGTATGACACATGTATATATAATTAAAAATAAAAATGCCATGTCAGATTTTCGGTAAGATGATTGTGCAAAATTCGGTTACAATGACTTTTGGTGAGAATTACCTTAAGTTGAGTGACTTTATTAGTACAATTCAAAGCAAAGTGATTTTGGTCACACATTTCTCAAAGTTGAGTGACCTTTTAAGTATTTTACTCCATGTTTAGTTCTAGGCCTTTAGTTTTGCAATTATTATTATTATTATTATTATTATTATTATTATTATTTTAGAATAGTATTTTTATTTTCTAGTTACTTAAGGATTATGGTTTTTATTATTCTAGAATATTCTTTAGGGTTTCTAGTATCTTAAGGGTTAAGTCTTCTTATTGATGTAACTCCCTATTTAAAGGGCACATTAATGAATGAAAACTTAAGTCATAATTCAACAAAAGAAACAAGAGATCAGAGTTCTCACTTAATGAATTCTAAGGTCAAAGCGCCATTTAACGAGCCTAAGGTGAGAGCTCCCTTTAACGAGCCTAAGGTTGGAGCTCCCTTTGACGAGCCCTATTTTCTTCACCGCCCAGTGACCCGGTCCCAGGGACATAACAAACTGCTTAATGCAAATGTATTTTTCATTTGAAAGCAAACAAAAAAAACACATCTTTCAATTAGTGTAGTCTGTAGAGTGTAGATAAATGATTGAGAATTAGTGATAATAAGAAGAAAATAGTTTTCTTGCCCGAGTTGCACCAAAGATAACAAAAACCTCTTCGGAGTAGTTCTTGTTGAATCAATAAACTTTAATTACATCACTCCCTTTCTCCCGAATAAGAATTGAAGTAAAGAAGATAAAGATTCTGGTGAGTAGAGATAATTATACCAATTATCAAATGACCAACACCGAAATTTGTAGTTCTGCAAAAATGGAGAACACCTGTGGCTTAGCTTTTCTGTTGCAAATATTGGAATACTCTAATGGCATTTCTTAGAAAAAAATTTTCCGGACCTTTTTCAAGTTTTGCAAAAAAATCTACCTGCTTTTGAAATAAACTCCACCCAAAATTTAGGGCAAAATACATACTTTGGTACTTAAACTTGTCCCGAAAATACGGTAACCTTCAGGCGCGTAAGACGTATTTTTACCATTTAAAAAATAAATAATAAAAATTAAAATAAATGTAAAAAAATGTTATAAACGGTAATATTTCCCATTTCCCCTCCATTTAACCTGACACCCTTTATCCTTTTCCCTAATTTTTTTTCTTCTTCAACAACAAAACTCTAGCCAAATCAATCCGACCCCTTTCATCAAATAAAAAACCCCCCCAAAAAAAAAAGCAAAGTTGTTGAGTAGTTTGAACACATTGTGTAGAGAAGAAGCTGACACTATTGTGAACCAAGAAGTTAGGTGCAAATATGGCCATTTGTTGCCATTGTTGACTGCTTGGACTGAAAGGAACCCTGATAGAAGATACTGTGTCTGTCCTTATTATAAGGTAGTTGACTGTTTTATACCTCTATTTTCTTGCTTAAAATTTTGTTAATTTAGTCTTACCATTGCTTCAATGTAAGGTCCAAGATATTGTAATTTTTGGAAGTGGATAGACGACGAAATTAACCCACGATCAAAGGTGATTATTCCTAAAATTATTGCAAGAATTCGTGAGCTTGATAGGGAATGGGAAGGTTATCCCTTAACACCTAATCATGACACAAAATATGAGATTGAGAAGATGAAGCAAAAGGAGAAGAAGTTGAAGTTCAAGTTGTTTTGGTCCAAGATTAGAGAGAAAGTGTTGTTGACTTTGTTGATTTGTATCAGCATGTATGTTATGGCATTATATGTTATGTCCAAATTGTAGTTATGGTGTAGTTAAATTGTAGTTAAGTGCTGGTTAAGTTGTAGGGTATTTCTGTTTTGAATTATGTAATGACTGTGTTTTACTATGAAATCTATGTTTATCACATTCTGTTGTTGTTGATATGGAAAGACAAATACACAAGACACAAAAGCAGTCATAAACTAGCAAAAATAGGCAGTTATTGCTGCTTCAATTAACCTGTGACAATGTACTCAAATGCAGACATAAACAAGCCAAAAAAGGCAGTCATTGATGCTTCATTTAACCAGAAATAACTATGCAGTCACAGCTGCTAAAGCAATCCCAAAAAGATAAGTACAAACCAGACATAACTATATAGTCACAACGGCTAAAGCAATCCCAAAAAGCTAAGTACAGACCAAACATAACAATGCAGTCATAGCTGCTCAAGCATTCTAGAAATGTCTTATATGTTAAATAAAAGTTACACCTAACAACAGGACTTGATAGTCTCTACATATCACATGGTTCCAGGTTGATTAACAGAGCTAGATTGGCTCATTTGAACCTTTTTTTTGCTGCAGTTGCCTTGACCTCTTTCTGTTTCATCCTCTTCATTTCTTGAAGGCCACCAGCAAGCACAACAGATTTTCCTCTCCATTTCACACCAGTTTCAACTTTATGGCCAATACCTCCAGTTACATTTGAAGACAAAATGACTGGTCTTCTCACAGAAATACCAGGCTGCATTTTGGAAAAAATGTAAGCAAAACTGATTATAATTTCAGAAAAGACAACCATCAAGCATAATACAAAATACTTACATTTACAATAGAGTGGCCACTTTGAGTGTGAAGCACTCCCATCCCTACCATTCTTGGCCTTAAAGGCTCCATTACCTCTTCTATTACCCCCTTCCTATTCCAGATTCCTACAATGCACATTGCAATCATTAGCAAATGTATTATAAGACAGAACTAACAAGACATAAGTAACTTGATTTAAAGAAAAAAACAATAACCTGCGTATTGTTTGGTTGGGTAGATGGGAGTGGAGATGAGCCAATACTTGATATAACATATTGGGATCTCTTAGAAGAACTAGAAGAAGGCCCCATGGAAGAACTAGCTGCAGGCCCCTTAGAGGAACTAGCTGCAGGACCCTTGTGGCAGCCCCTCTTATTATGGCCTTTACAATGGCAGCTGCTGCAAGTCATTTCAACTCCTGCCTTAGACATCTTCCCTGTCTTTTTTCTGTGACCTCTTTTCTCCTCACCTTCTTAGGTCTTCCTGGCATTTTTTTTTATCTCAGGTGGGATCACTATGGGATTCTGCCCTTCTGGCCACATTTTCATATTCAAAACAGGCTAGATAAAGTGTGAGTAAACCTTCATATATGTCTCCTGTGAGTAATAATGAGAAATGTATTGAGCTGGATCTATCTTTCTATTGTGCATTGCTGCTATGGCATGTGCACAAGGTATCCCTTTAAGCATCCAAGACCTGCAGGAACATGTAAGGTTCCTAAGATCCACTGTGTGGCTATAATCACCCTCTTCAACCTCAAACCCATGTTCACCATTAAACACCAAATGACACTTCATTGACCTTTTTAAATTGTCCCCATACACTTTGCTAGCCATTGGAGATATGTTTTCATCCCACTTCTCACAGAATTCCCTCATCTTTCCAATCTTGTTCATCATTTTAACCCTTATCTCCTCAAGCATACTTATGATAGTCTTATGCCTAGCTTCTAATATCCATGAGTTGAAGCTTTCGGCCATGTTAACACTATCACACTGGCTGGTAAACTCAAAGTACACCTTGCTCCACCTCTCAGCATTATAGTATAACAGTTTATCAACCATACTTTCGGGTCCCAGCTTTTTCATATACTTAATATTTTCTCTAAGTTCATCCTCAAATGTACTCCTAGAACATCTCTAAAAACAGTTCCTCCTTTCAAGACCCCTCCAATCCTTACTCCAATTGGCAAGGATATGTCTAGCACACATCCCGTGCTCAGACATTGGCAGCAAATCATCAATAGCTACTTTTAACCCCTACAATAAAAAAGAGATAATTGATTACAATAGTTGAAGATATATGTACATATAAAAATACAAGACAAGACAGTTTGATTCACCTTTTGTATATCTGTGAGCAATGTCAGATTTTTCCCATCTCCAAGGTCAAGATCATGCTTCAAAATCCTAATAAACCACTTCCAGGTATGCTGATTTTTCATATTCAACCACAGTCCATGCTAGTGGTACCATCTGATTGTTCCCATCTTTACATACAGCAGTTACCAACTGTCCTTTACCAACACCCTTTAAGAAACACCCATCTAGGCCAATAACACTTGTAAGCATTTTTCAAGGCATCAAAACAGATGTAAAAGCCAAGAAACTACTTTTTTCCTCCCTCAAAAGTTTCATCACTAAGCTTAACAACACATGTGCTACTAGGATTTGACCTTAATAGCTCATCCCTGTAGTCTAAAATCTTACTAAACTCAAGAATGTGGTCATCCATAATTTCTTTTAAGACCTTGTTCCTAGCTCTTCTAGCCACTGTCCTACCAACATTCCAATCAAACTCATTTCTAATAACTTTCTGAAACTCAAATATTCTGATGTTAGGCTGTTCAGCTATTCCATTTCTGTAGTGCTTGGCTATAAAATTAGAATTACATAGTGTGTTGTAGTTAGTAGTGTCACAATTATGGGCAGGATTGTAGTTCTTAACTACAAAATCATGTGTTTTAGAATCATAACTGGCATATAGCAACCATGGACAACCCTTTTGGCAAATAACCCTAACTCTTCTTTTCATTAATGTATTTTTCAATATTAACATGCTCTTGTAAGGCATACCTGGTGACAGTTTCCCTGAATTGCGGTACACTTTCAAATGCAAGACCGAATCAAATCAATTACATGATGAGGGAGGTCCATGAAGGCTGCTGTGGCAATCATTCCAGGGGAAAAGCATTAGCCCGTAAGTTGATTCGTGCAGGATACTATTGGGAAAAATGGAGAAAGATACGAACGAGTTTGTCAAAAAATGTGACAAGTGTCAGAGGTTCGCACATCTTCTTCATCAACCGGCAGAACCGCTCCACTCAATAATCTCCCCGTAGCCCTTCATGAAATGGGGAATGGACATAGTTGGTCCTCTTCCCGCGGCACCAAGAGGAATGCGCTTCTTGTTAATCATCACCGATTACTTCACCAAATGAGTCGAAGCAGCAGCATACACAAAGATACGGCAAATGGAGGTCATTGACTTCCTTTGGCGATTTGTCGTATGTCGCTTTGGAGCACCTAAGGAAATAGTCATGGACAACGACCCGCAATTCATCGGCCAGAAAGTGACTAGGTTCCTAGACGACCTGCACATCAAGAGAATTACTTCTTCTCCA
This sequence comes from Petunia axillaris subsp. axillaris, assembly GCA_029990575.1. Classification (NCBI taxonomy): domain Eukaryota; kingdom Viridiplantae; phylum Streptophyta; class Magnoliopsida; order Solanales; family Solanaceae; genus Petunia; species Petunia axillaris. The sequence goes on from JARKNS010000009.1 coordinate 17,245,678, forward strand.
TACCATCCGGTTGCCAATGGACAAGCAGAATCTACAAACAAAATAATTCGTTGGATATCTCAAGAAGCGCCTTGAGCAGGCCAAGGGATGTTGGGTAGAGGAGCTTCCTGGTGTATTATGGGCTTATCGTACGACGATAAAAATGAGTACTGGAGAGACACCTTACTCATTGGTGTACGGCGCAGATGCCTTAATCCCAGTCGAAATCGGAGAACCCAGTTTATGGTATGCACATGCCACTGAAGAGTCTAATTCGGTCAATCTCTCCGAAGAGCTGGATTTCCTCGAAGAGCGAAGGGAACTAGCACTCGTATGGGTAGTCGCCCAGAAAGAACGAATTGAACAATATTACAATCGGGGATTGCGCGTACGAAGCTTCCAGGTCGGAGATTTTGTACTGAGGAAGGTATCACAGAGCACACATGAAGCGAATACAGGGAAACTAGGCCCTAATTGGGAAGGCCCTTACAAAGTAATCGCTTCAGTCGGCAAGGGATCTCATCACTTGGCACGACCAGATGGTTCGATTGTCCCAAATAGTTGGAACGTGATTCACCTCAAGAGGTATCACTTCTAAGTGGTAAAACGGTCAGCTGGTTTGTTCCTACCTTTTACTTTTGTGGCAATTCTTACTTTTATTATACTTCTTCTAAATGTTACTAACGGCCTGAACAAGGTCAGATCCATTTAGCTCAACTGGTAGAGCTCGAAGTTCATCAACTTCGCGGCTGTGGGTTCGAATCCCACAACGTACACACTCCTCGTTTGGTTATATGTATTCTTTTATCTATGACTTACCTTAACTCTTTTAATATTATCACTTCCCGTGCTCCAACATAAAAACAAGGAGGGTGGTGAGAGGCTCCTGTAGGCCAGATAAGGCCCCTGTAGGCCAGATAAGACCTTCATAAAGGCAAAAGACCTTGTGAAATAAAGGCAAAAGACCTCGTGAAAAGGCGAGTTTTTTCAAAAACTTTTTATGTGACAAGCTTCCACGAAAATAAGAGAAGTTGTTCACAAGGCCAGCGACTCGGCCAGAGTTAGGCGACAACTTTCGACTATCAGAACGATATGCAAATTTGATCGTAAAGGTCAACGATTCGGCCAAAAAAATCTATCGACCACGACTCGATCAGAACAAAAAGCATCTCCGCATATTACTTACAACATATGACCTCTTCCTTGGGAAAGGCTAAGTTAAAACATTCGGACAGACTTTAGGAGACCAGAACTTAATAAAGTTCAAACTTCAAAAAGCTCCCAAATATGAGGCACGAAGGCCACAATACATACAAACGAAAGATTAAAAATTCAAGCTAAATATAGTCATTGGATTAGAAAAGATCTAAAGTTATATATACATAATCCTGTAAAATAGTAAAATGCCGAAAACGTCTGACAGAAGTTTTACAGAGTGATCAAAGACCAAATGGAACCGGCCAAACAAGGATCAGAGAGTCCCTACGAGACCTCTATCCACAACCAACTAATCCGGCTCTCGCTAGATGTACAAACTTGCAACTTAATCAAATTTTGGGGGCATCAGTTTTTGGGGCTACGATCAGAACCCGACGCACCAACTCCATCGATTCTGTCATCGTCCCCCAAATTCTCGCCGTCATCTTCATCCTCATCTTCACCTTCAGACTCCTCAGGAGAAAGATTCAGTATTTGTCTTACTCCGCGAACAGCGCTCTTTGTCTTCTGCAACATCTCTTCGACGTTGATCTGCTTAGCCTGGACCTGCCCGAGCAGTGAACGCTTAGCCTCGAGAACAACAAGCTTTGCTTTGATTTTAGATTGATCACGAAGGTTTGCCAAGTCCTTAGATAACGCGATTTGAGCACTCATCGACTGGGCAACCTGATCCTTAGCAGCTTGAAGCTCGGCTCTGGCCCTAGCAGACTCTTCGTTAGCCCTTTGCAAATCCATCTCAAGAGATCCACGATCATCAAGAGCTCTATTCAGCGAAGCCTTGCATTCTTCGAGTAGAATCTCCAGACCCTGGGCAAAACGTGTGAACCCTTCTTTCTCTTCAGAAAGAAGGTCCTTCTCCTTGGTGAGTTCGTTAATCTGCTCAATGCGCTCATTGTTAACCTCAGTCAATCGATTAACTTCACCCCCAAAGAGACCACACTGCTCTGCCAGGATCTTGTTCTCCTTCAGAGCATCCAGTAGCTCTTTCTTCACTTCGAGTACTTGATCGACATTGTTGATCCTGGAGCGGAACTTCAGCTCAGCAGACATCATACTTGACTGGAGAAACAAAAGAAACGAAGTTAGAAGTATGAAATCAAATTACTTCCAAACACAAGCGGCAAAAACTTACCCGGGCAGAATCGGCGGCAATTGCAAAAGCATACTTTTCGTCACTCATTTCCCTCATTGTCCATTCCTCTCGGGGACCAATGAGAGAAGAGACAACCTTGGCTAAACTACCCGGCCTGGATATAAAGTTGACGTCAGAGGCTAGCCTCATGGTATGCTTCCTCTCACAGTACTTGGGTTCCCAAGCCTGTTCAGAGGGGTAGTTTGGACCAAACTAGTAGCGCACACGCCTAATGTCCTTTAATCCGGTATGACCGTTGATGATTGACTGCCAGATAAGCCTTATTGTTGACAAGTCGGAGTCACCCTCCACTCCAGGATCTATCGTGTCGCACTCGTGAAAACCAACAGGCATCGCCCTCTCAGTGGCCACATTTTCCAGGTCCTCGAAACGAAAAACACGAGGACCTCAGCCACCCTCTTGGGGAACCTCTTCACTTATCTCTTCTTCTTTTTCACCCACTTTTTTTTCTCTTTGTCCACACGGGAAGGAGCCACTTTCACCCCGTCATCAACTCGGGGACTCCTCTCCAGAGTACGGGCAGCCTCCTCCTCAACCTTCCTCTTATCACTCTGGAGATAGGTTTTCCCGCAAGGGGTTCATTAGTTTCGGTCTCACTATCTGAAACATCAATCACCACCCTGTCTAAACCCTCTCCCTGTACAAACTCAGGGACTTCGGTAGTGTTCTTGATATTTTCTTCTGTAGGCTCTGGTACATTGACTTTGGGCGAAGACTCACCTCCAGCAGTTGAGGTTTGCCCGGCAGCAACGGAAGTCTTACGTGCAGACTTCTTCCGTGCTCCGTCCTCACCTTGGCTCTTCTTCTTCCTCTTCAAGGAACCAAGGCCACTGGATAAGAGCTCCTCGCCACCTTCCCTGCCGCGCAGTGCCTCCACTGAAGCCAGTAAAGATGCGACTTCAGCATCGGGATCAGCAGCAGGCACGACTTGAGGAGGAGGAGTAGGGAAAAAGTCCCCTTGAGTACCCAGACCTACAAAAGGCAGAACGGTCAGACACGGAAAAACTACAAGGGAAAGAAATGGCTACAACAGCAGAAAATTCTCACAGTGAGTCTTCACGGTCAAATTCTTCTGCGCAGCAAAATACGCCCATTCTCTCTTCTCAGGAGAGAATTCCTTCAAGATCGCCTCGACCCACGCCGTCAGCTCATCGATGGATATGAGCCCGTCGTAGGGTTGCTTGGCAGCTACAAAGAGGAATCAAAGGGATAAGCAGACAAAAAGAGAAGAAAAGAAGAAGCACGAAAAACTCGAAAGAGAACTCGGGGACTTACGCTTCTTGTTCGAAACCTCAGGAAGAAAAGTCTTGGAGTTAAAGGTCAGGGCCTGAGTGCGCACGAACACATACCGGTGTAACCAACCCCCGTCGCTTGTGTCCTCGGAGCTGCGCACCAAGCCCTTGCTCCCACACATCCTAGCGTTTACAAAACCATCTTTGGAAATTTCTACATTGTACAGAGAAATAAAATGCTTATATTCAAAAAGTTGATTGATTTCTACCGCAAACCAATCCATGAGTGTAACTGTTCTATACACACTGGGGCACAGCTGCCCCGGGCAGAGCAAATATTCCCTACAGAGCCTCTCAAGCACAGGTGCAGGGGTAGTTTACATCCAACTGTAATAGGGTAGGTGCACATAGCTGTCCACCCAACCCTATGTGAAGTAATATTCTCCTCTTCAGAGACCGGCAAGAGGGGAATACTCGCATCCCAATTGCAGTCTATTCTAACCTGTGGAATAAGCTCCGACGTGATCCCAGACTTAAACCTATACGCCGACCAAACACGTATATCTCCGTGGTTGTTGAAAGCTTTGATGTTGCAATCTTTTTCTAATTCACCCCATTTCATGGGGATAATCTCCGCAGCGGTAGCCTGAGCAGCCCTAGGCCTGGGGGTGGCTGCCGAAGAACTACCAGCTGCATCCATAATTTGGTTTCTTCTAGCTTTTGAAGACATGATTCAAGAAGAATTGAAGAAGTTGAAGAGAAAGTTGAAGGATATTCAAGAATTCTCAAGATATGGCAGATAGAAGTTGAAAGTAAGTAAAAGGGTTTTAATTCACAAATCCCTATTTATAGAAGCAAAGATCCGGCCCATCAAGTTCCCGCAAGACACGTGGAGATTATCAAAGAGGCCACGATCAGATCCAACCATCAAAAGAGGAAGTAGGTTTCACTAACTTTTGAAGTATCATCATTACCCTGAAGTGCAGCGGTCACCTCGCGATCAGCAGTCGACGTGTGCACGTGATTGAGGCGGTTAAAATCATTATTTTTACCCTTGGGGCGCGCAGTAGTCACTTCGAACAGACTGCAGACGCGCAGATGCGCCAGCCGCAGTTACTTTTTTACTGCGCATTTAATGCGCACGTCATGGGGATTTGTCACGTAGCTGATAAGATTTATATGTCACCTAGCTTCGTCATGCAAAGATCGGATCTTGCAAAATAAAAACTCCCGCAACAACTCACATCCACTCCTCGAGCAGAAACTCTGCCCGAGAAGTGCGGGGACTATCTGTATTGGATAAAAACTAGTATCGCCTAAAAAGGTGACACGTGTCTGCCACGTGGCACCGATAGAGATTCACCCAGACAGACATCCAATGGACAGATAACAAGCCAGGTGGTTATCACGAGCAGCAGCAATGTAACGCCTTAACTGTCAACACGATCTGAATGAGCAATTATTAACCTGATCATGTGCGATCACTCAATAAATGGTCTTAAAGGCAGTAATTACAATCCAGCGGTTACATATCCAACGGATACGTTCCCGGCGGTTACAAGACACAATGGACGCCTATCAGACCTATAAATAGCACTCAACCTAAACCATTGTAAAATAACTTTACTTCCTGTCTACAACATCAATAAGAATACTCTCTCTTACTCTTTCTCATACACTGTTCTTTGCTTATATTCGTTGAATACTTTGCTCTCTAGTCTTCTAGTGCGATCAATGACGAAGAAATCTCACCGGGGTCAAGCGATCCAACACGGTTACCTCCATCTATTTTATTAACGCTTTAACTTTATTCATTCCAGGTTATGTTCTGTTTCCATATTATTAATTATCATTACTGGAAATCACGAATATATTAGTAATCTCGCAGTTAGCGTAATTCTTCATTCTAACTCTTAATCTAAACTATTGATTGTGACTCCGTAAATACAAATTTAATTGTTAATTGACCTAAAATCGGATCTAGGTTAAACAGTACTTTTAAAAAATCCCCAATTAAGGAGCACACAAATGGGAATATCTACTATACGCATAAATCAATTAATTGAGATTGATTACCGCGTGTGAATACTTGCTCAAAAGAAAGGGGGATTACAAAAATACACATACATCTTATTTTATTTACATGGCTCTACCTATTACATTTATACTCATAACTTATTTACACTCTATACCCATTAGCTAATTACCTTCTTATTTTGAGTCATAAAACAAGGAACTCAAGATCCTCTCTCTCCTCATATCTTGTATTTTTTTCTCCTTTTTTGTCATTTTTTTTATTATTCTTTTCTCCTTCCCCGTATTCACTATACTTCATTTTTTTCCTTTATCCATTTTTTATTCTTTTTTCTTTCTATTTTCTTTCTTTTTTTATTTTTTATTTTATTTTCTTTCTGCGTAATCTTATTATACTCATTTTTTTCCTTTCTCCAAAAAGGCATACTTTGTTCACAAACACAAAAACTGAAATATTTTATTTGCTCGATAGTATCTCACTCTTTTATCCAAACATAAAACGGTATACCAAAAGAGTATATGATGTACAAAAAAGGTGTACTACTTTAAAAATAATAAAAATTAAAATATTTAAGTGCTCTAAAACATCTCGCTGAAACATCTCGCACTTCGATCCGAACATAACAAGATATACCGAAAGAGTATACAGTATACCAAAAAGGTATACTTTGTTCAAAAAAATAAAAACTGAAATATTTATTCGCTCTGTAGCATCGCACACTTGGATCCCAATACAAAAGGGTATACTAGAAGATGTATACAGTATACCAAACAGGTATACAATGTTCAAAACAACAAAACTGAAATATTTTTCGCTCGGTAGCATCGCACACTTGGATCCAAACACAAAAAGGTATACCAGAAGAGCATACAGTATACCAAAAGGGTATACTTTGTCCAAAACAAAAAAATTGAAATATTTATTCGCACGGCAGCATCGTACACTTAGATCAAAAGGGTATACCAGAAGAGGATACAGTATACCAAAAAGGTATACTTTGTTCAAAACAACAAAAATTAAAATATTTATTCGCTCGGTAGCATCACACACTTGGATCCAAACACAAAATGGTATACCAGAAGATGTATACAATATACCAAAAGGGTATACTATGTTCAAAACAACAAAAATTGAAATATTTTTCGCTCGGTAGCATCTCACACTTGGATCCAAACACAAAAAGGTATACCAAAAGAGTATACAGTATACCAAAAAGGTATATTTTGTCCAAAACAACAAAATTTAAAATATTTATTCGCACAGTAGCATCGCACACTTGGATCCAAACATAAAAGGGTATACCAGAAGATTATACAGTATACCAAAAAGTATACTTTGTTCAAAACAACAAAAACTGAAATATTTATTCGCTCGGTAGCATCGCACACTTGGATCCAAACACAAAAGGGTATACCAGAAGATATATACAGTATACCAAAAGGGTATACTATGTTCAAAACAAAAAAATTAAAATATTTATTCACTCGGTAGCATCGCACACTTGGAGCCAAACACAAAAGGGTATACTAGCAGAGTATACAGTATACTAAAAGGGTATACTTTATTCAAAACAAAAAAAAAATGAAATATTTATTCGCTAGGTAGCATCATACACTTGGATCCAAACGCAAAAGGGTATACCTGAAGAGTATACAGTATACCATAAGGGTATACTTTGTTCAAAAATAACAAAAACTGAAATATTTATTCGCTCGGAAGCATCGCACACTTGAATTCAAATACAAAAGGGTATACCAGAAGAGAATATAGTATACCATAAGGGTATACTTTGTCCAAAACAACAAAAACTGAAATACTTATTCGCACGGTAGCATCGCACTGTTGGATCCAAACATAAAAGGGTATACCAGAAGAATATACAGTATACCAAAAAGGTATACTATGTTCAAAAACAACAAAAACTGAAATAGTTATTCACTCGGTAGCATCACACACTTGAATTCAAATACAAAAAGGTATAACAGAAGAGTATACAGTATACCAAAAGGGTATACTTTGTTCAAAACAATAAAAATTTAAATATTTATTCGCTCGGTAGCATCACACACTTCGATCCAAACACAAAAGGGTATACCAGAAAGTATACAGTATACCAAAAGGGTATACTTTGTTTAAAACAACAAAAACTGAAATATTTATTTGCTCGGTAATATCGCACGCTATGATCCAAACACAAATGAGTATACCAAACGAATATAGTATACCAAAAAGGTATACTTTGTTCAAAACAACAAAAATTGAAATATTTATTTGCTCGATAGCATCGCACACTTTGATCCAAACACAAAAGGGTATATCAAAAGAGTATACAATATACTAAAAAGGTATACTTCATTAAAAAATAGAAATATATATGTCTTCTGTAACATCTCGCACTTCGATCCAAAAGTAACAAGGTATACCAAAAGAGTATACAATATACCAAAAAGATATATTTTGTTCAAAACAACAAATACTGAAATATTTATTTGCTCGATGGCATCATACACTTTGATCCAAATACAAAATGGTATACAAAAAGAGTATACAATATACTGAAAAGGTATAATTTTTTAAGTATAATAAAAGTTAAAATATCTATGTGATTGAAATATCTCGCACTTCGATCCGAAATGGCAAGGTATACCAAAAGAGTACACAGTATTCCAAAAAGGTATACTTTGGTCAAAACAACAAAAACTGAAATACTATAAAAGTATACAATATATTATCGTTTCAATTTTCTGTTTAGTAATAACATGTAAGTTTGGTGACACAAGTATACCAGTGGTGTGTACTGTATACTAGAAAGGTATACAAAAGATTTTTTTTTGGTTAAGTTATTGAACAAATTAAAGAAGCATACTATATACTAAAAAAGTATACATAATAAAGTCCTTTCATTCAATTTTCAATTCAGTTAGAGCCATATTATTTCATTTGAATATGCATAGTACAAATAAATGTTGGTTGGAATTTTTAAGGATGCTACACATACATTAATCGTTCTTGCAGTACTGACTTGCTTGTTAATTACATCGTTCATATTTTTTTGTTTAAATATGTTAGCGTTTCAATTTCTTGTTAAATAATTAATAGGTAAGCTTGGTGACACAAGTATACCAGTAATGTGTATTGTATTCTAGAACAACAACAACAACATTCCTATGAGGTCAAACATCGGATGCCTAGATTCCTGACTACACATGATACATCTCAACATTAAAGGTTCATTTATTCAACGTAATGGAAATACTCCCCTCGTTTTATGAGATTTTACATTAGAAATTTTTTAAAGTAACCAAACATATATGGATATCCACTTACCACTAATTATGCAATCATCCTATTAAATTTAGCAGTCACAGGTATACGCAAAAGTCGAAGATTAAACTGGTATTATAAACTAGCTCACTGTTCTTTGGAGTACATTTACAGAATTTAGAACCATAAAGTCAAGAGTTATCTTAGAAAATTAACTCTGACATAGAGATTCCCAGGTTGCTTGTATTTGGTCATGGCATTAATGCTAAAAAACTCGATTTATGGTTGCATTGTGGCAATAAACTACCTCCTAAGGTAAAAAATTTCCCATCTTTGTTAGTTTAACAATGTAATGAATGTGATGCTTCTTGTTGTTAGTCTAAATTATGGTGAAAGTAATATGCAATTGCGTCTATTACTCAGGAGACTAAAAAAGCTGAAATGATGATATTTTAGAACTTAGATATAAAATGGATATAAACAAAAAGCTAAAAAGACAAAATTTAGTATTTGGATATCACAAGTTTCAAATTGGACTGCAGTATTCCTAGGGGGAATTATGAATAGAGTTTTGACGAACATACATATTTGAGACGCACTTCTCCAAACTGCGTTAATATACAACATTACTCAATTTCCTAGTTTTTACTCCAAACCATTTTGGAGTTCTATCAACTTTGTTCACTGAGAATTTTCCTATTCCTAAGTAATAAAATACAAGAGGATTGTCAGTATGTGATAGTGCGACAATCTTACTTTTATCAGGTACCCCCTCAATAGAAGTAGCTAACAACTAAACTCCCTCTTCTCAAACTAGAAAAAACCCCACGGGAAAGAAACTCAGAACCTACCACAATGCACTTGATTTAACTAGTACTATAATGGAAGAGCATAACCCCGGAGGTCTGTCGAGTCTACGCCTGATTCCCTCACTAATGCCACCCGTCCTGTACGAGCCACCTACAAGAGAGAAAATGAAAATATATCAGAAGGTAACACTACTCAGAAACTTGCTTTTTTATGGTGATTCTGAGCCAGCTGGAGCACACCTCGATTATTCTATCGGGTACCTGCTGCTTCCCACCTGCACACATTCAGGGGCAACTTTTCCCACCAAGCGTAGGTAGATGAGAAGAAACCACCTAGTGTTTGTTGCCACTATTGGGTACTCGGAAATAAGTTTTATAGTATAGGTTCGGTGTATGTTAAATTCATCCTCCGATTAATTATTTTATAAGATTCACCATCAAATCGATGCTCTCTTATTTTCTTCTTCTCCATCAGTCAAGGCTCTTATAAACCACCTTGGTAAATTTCCCACAAGTGCAGGAGAATACAACTCGAAAAGTCCAAGTAGATGGTTGACTCCCCTATAACCCATCCCTCAAGACTCAAAGACATATAGTGCAAGTATGATAAGCTGTCGAGATGGGAAAAAAACAAAAATTTAAGCATTACGAAACATAGAATGAAATTATGGCATTTGAATGTCTTTACGATTCATGCTTTTGCAGTTAAGAATTACTCCTATCTACATTTCACAACTGCCACATATTATATGCTAGGTCAATTATTTCCCAGATAAACCTTATTGTCAAACAAGTATTCCTATAACGAACAGTTAAGCCAATGCAGCAATGCCCGACATTTTTACATTTAAAAAGACTAACAAGCAGCAAGAACAATTGACCCTTAAGCTTCCACACACTCAGACAGAAAGATGAAGCAAATAAACGATCCTATCATGCAAGTCCAAGGCAAAAACAAGCAAAGCAAAGAACACGTTTTATGGTAAATGCAAGTTCGGACAGGTTTACAAGAAATAATGGGTAAAGTGCGAGCTTGAAACATGCTTAAACACAACAGGCATACTAATGTATCGTTTTTATTAACAGTGAGGAAACATAGCTATTTTTGAACAAAATCTACACGGTTCAAAACATACCATACATTTATTTCATGCTAAGACTACTAAACATAGATTTTACTCCCTAAGCAATCTAGATAAAGGAAAAGCAAAAGATCAAAGGTTCCCTTTTCTAACCAGTCTAAGCTAAACTGTCACCAACAACCTACGCTACCACTAGTCAATTCAACAACGAATATATGCATCCATTGCCTCACTGCTGCACCAGACGGATCAACTCGAATGCGCCACTGCCATCACTCGGCTTCATTAGGACAGCTTCATAATCATATCACCACGAGCTTGACACTACACTACTGCTGCTACTATGTCTCCACTCCCACACAAATAATTAACACTAATGCTAAAACAGTAGGCAGTCACCATTTACATTACAATAAAATTGCTATTCCATCGAGACGAACGACATACAAGAATGATTTCCATCTCATGCTAATACTAACACTAACACTAAGATAATGGGCAATCTAATGAAATAACAAAAAGAGGAGGAAAGGAATTTCCTTCTAACCCATCGATGCTAAACACCAAAGACTACTGCTTTCGCTTCATCGTCACTTGTCGAATTTCTACCAAGCCACTGCCACAAAAATCACCATAACAGCCGAACCAATACTGTCGAATTACGACCAAATCCAAACCAGCTGCTAAGTCGTCAATGCCTCACCACCATAGCTTCTACTCCATGCCAACGCCAAGAGCCACCAAGGCCGCTTCACCTCGCTGTCACCACGCGCCGATCCATCTCCACCACTTCACGAGCAGATTCAAAATGAGGGGAAGCTTTTGGGGTAATTGGAGTTTGTGACGAGCTAAAGGATACTGAGACGAGCTCGGTGAAGTATATAAGCTGGAAAAATGGGTATCGCCGGAATTAGGGTTCCATCCAATCTTCAAACCCCGATCTACGATGATAGGCAAAGAATTTGGGGAAACCGAGTAGATATATGGAGAGAGGGGGTCGACACGAATCAGCAGGTGTATTATTTTGCCAGAGAGAAGGTTGTCCGCCGTCGCCGGCGGTGTAAATATCTGCAGCATCTCTCCAAGTTTCAATAGATGTTAAGAAAAAATAATGCTATCTATACCAACAAAAATGTGTTATACACAAAGGGAATCGGGTCAGAGTGAAATTAAGGGTTAAGGAGTGGGTAGATGGTTAATTATTTATGTCAAAATGGGTATAGAGTGAAATGAAGTTTAAAATGGGCATACATATGTAATATTTTATGAAATATGGGCATATAGTATAAAAATCCCCAAAAGAAATTCCTCCATTGTCCAAGTTCATGTGTCCGTCAATACTACGTGACCAAATTCAGAAGACAGCTGAAGCAATTGATTCACGCCCTCTATCATTGGATGTCTTGTCTCCAACGGTCAAGATTATTTATGGAAGAAATTTTTATCAAGGAAAATAGCTCTAACTTTATTCTCAAAAGATCTCAATTCTTTTGAAGATCAATTCTCTTGGGTTGATTATCTCTTCAAAGTAAAGGCTCCTCTCAATCAACATTTATAATGGAGACAATATCAAACAAATCAATTTGAAGGTTGGTACAAGGAATGTCTCAACAACTAGTACAAGATCTGTAACTATATATTCAAGAAGTCACTAGTTGAGAAGATACGCTTCTATTGACATTCTATATTCTCTCTAAGCTTTTACTTATTACAAATCAATGTGTTCTTGAGAGTCTACTAGTGTACGAAAAGAAATGAAAGTGGGTGGTGGTAGAGGTAATAGTTGTGTCAAGTATAGTTTCTTTGGTGAGCTAGAAAATCAAAGCCTGTTGTTGGTGAGCGAGTGAAAACAATCATTGCGTTGTTGGTGAGCGTGTGAAAACCAACGCTTGTTCGTTTGTTGGTGAGCGAGTGAAAACCTACTTTGTAGAACGTTGGTGGTGAACGAGAAAACCACAAACCTTATAACCAAGATCAAAGAGCTAAAGGGATAACACCTTTGCAACTCAACGGGACTGGATTAGGATACCACATTGATTCTGAACCAATATAAAATATCGTTGTGTCAATTTTATATTATGGATTTTAATTACTGCATAGTTTATTTCATATCTTTATTCTGCTACAGTATTAGTTGACTGTCTTGGTAAAGTAGTCACCCCCCCTATTGTACTTCCAATCAAGTCATATATTTATGATTGCAACGAGACTACGAACTCCAGTTCTCAAGGTTCATCGAGGAGTTATGGTCAGAGGTTTTATTGAAATCCAAGAACTGAAATAACCTTCTCTGTTTTAATGGCTTCTTTCTTCTTTTCTCTTTCTGTTTTATCCAATTCGGGCACATATGTCCTTGTGTGGTGTTCTTTTTATCGTTTTACCCACATTATGGTGCACAGTTTTTATTTCAAGTTTGATTGGGTTTCCAGCTCCTCCGCAAAGAAAGAAGAGAGAGCCAAAGTGAGATGTAGCTTTACATAAATGCTAAGTTAGATTGTTCAGGGTTTTTCTATTAGTTTTGGCCCACGTTGTTTATTATTTTATGTTTAATAAATAATTAAGCTAGCTAAATTCCTATTGGTTATTGGGGAAGTTATTTTGAATAACTTCCCATGACCCCACTTTGATGGAGAGTGGGATTAGTGGGTTAAATTAAAGGTCCTCTCTCTCTGCCTATAAAAGTAGAATAGCTAACTCCATCTAATACCTATTCTGAAAAGAACACGGTAAGGAAAGAGAGAGATATTTGGTCTTCTCAAAACACAAAAATCAAGTGCTTCTGCTTAATTCAAGTCAAGAAGAACGATATGGTTGATTCAGGTATGTTTCTTGATTGAATTACAGTTATTAAGAGTTTATGTGAAAATCATATAGTTCCACAGTCCTGCAATCATTGAATCTAACATGTGGTATCCGAGCCAGGTTTAGGAACTAATGATTTTCCTTTAGAGTTGCTCTATTTTTTCTTAAACTATGTGGATTCTAATTATGAATTTAGTGTCCTCAATTACTGGTAGTTTTTACAACGGTGCTTATTTGATGTGCCTAATAGAGTAAAAGACCTAAAGGCTTATATATTGTTCTTGAATGACACGTATTTAATTCCCTAATCATGATATAGATTGACTGGAATTATTGCTTCTAATGGAAGTGGAAAATATTAAAAATATTATTGGTAAATCGCCATGTTATTAATGAAATATATATACAATGACAAAGTGATCTCTATAGATCCAAAGTAAATCCTTAACTTCATTAAAGGGATCTGATATGATGTTAAGACTTCCTCTATTTGGGGAATCTAGTTTAAGTTAAGGAATGGGATTAATTAAAACCCACGTGATGTCAAAGACAATCTCCAAAATACATCGAAGAGATCAATTAGTGCTTCGGATCTGGAATTGATGTCGTCCAAACGTAGAAAACATTTATTTTGTTCTGGTTTATGCGACCTGTATATTTAAAAGAATTATAATTTATTTCACTTTTTTTTGGAATTATTATATGTGATTCGTTAATCACCGAAGTGGTCGAATCTTTATAAAAATTAATTCCAAAACTAATGATTAAAATTATATTCAATTACCCATTAAATTTGATGCTAATAAATGATATAATACTTTTGGGTAAATTGAACCTCATGGTTATAGGACATTTATGAATCGCCCAAAGGTTGATTGTTTGTTCTTATAATCGTGAAACATTAAAAGGATAATTTAGATGTACCATTAGTTTTGTTTATTTATCCAAAGATAGTAAATATTATTTAATGGGTACATTAAAAATTATCAAATTATGTTATCATAATGTCTAAAGTTAGTATTTTGGGGTTCTGCCCAAAGGTGAACATCAAGATACACTAAAGTCTATGTAAAAATCATTTCTGAATTTGATAATATGTTTAGTTTATAACTCAAAGCATTAACGAATGAGCATATTCTATTTACAACACTTGCTCTTCATTCGCACTCTGCTTCTGTTACAGCTTTTAATGGACTTAACTTCTCATAGTGGTGCGAACAGATCAAATTTCATCTTGGAGTTTTGGATCTTGATGTTGCACTCTACACTGAGAAGCCAGCTGCTATTACTGCAGCTAGCACTGCTGAAGAAAAATCTTATTTTAAGCAGTGTGACAGGTCTAACGGATTAATCCTAATGTTCTTGCGAATGAGTATTGCGGGCAACATTAAGTCTGCTCTTTCCAACATTGAAAGTGCCAAAGAGCTTCTAAGACTTGTAGAAGAACGTTCTCAAACTGCTGACAAGTCTCTTGCTGGGATATTAATGGGTACTTTGACCACCATGAAGTTTGATGGTTCGCGTACTATGCATGAGTATGTCATTGAAATGACAAACATAGCAGCAAGACTTAAGACTCTGGGAATGGAAGTGGATGAAAGTTTCCTTGTGCAGTTCATCATCAACTCATTACCGTCTGAGTATGGTCCTTTCCAAATGAATTATAATACCATGAAAGATAAATAGAACGTGCATGAATTGCACGGTATGCTGGTTCAGGAGGAAACAAGGCTAAAGAACCAAGGAACCCACTCCATTAACCTTGTAGGCCATCAAGGAGCTGGAAAAAAAAGGAAAGAAACATGTTAAGGGCAAACAGAGGAACCCTAATGTTAGTGAGTCCTCTCATCAAGTACGTAATAAGGAACGCAAGAATGATAAGTATCATTTCTATGGAAAACCTCGACACTTTCAGAAAGACTGCTTGAAACGTAAGGCATGGTTCGAGAAAAAAGATAAGCCTTGTGATTTTACGTATCTCGAATCAAATTTAATTTAAGTTTCTTATAATACTTGGTGGATTGACTCTGGTTGTACTGTTCATGTTTCTAATATGATGTGGGGATTCCTTACAACCCAAACCATAAATCAAAATGAAAGATTTGTGAACATGGGGAATAGAGTGAAGGTACCAGTTCAAGCTATCGGGATATATCGTTTAATCCTAGATACTGGGCGTCACCTAGACTTATTTAAAATTTATTATGTACCTTCTATTTCAAGAAATTTAGTATTTTTGTTTAAGTTAGACAAGACTGGATACTGACACGACCCAGAATCCGGTTAGGTCGTGCGGGCACCCGACATCCTCCCCTAAACCTGTCGGGTGAACCCTTACTAATTTAATTCGGAAAATAAATATAACAATTCATAAATAAGGACAAGACTTAAAACAAAAACACAGACATACTGATACCTCTAAGCTGTACATAGGGGTGGGCATAAAATCCGATTTCCGAAAAACCGAACCGAACCCAATTAATTCGGTTTTTCGGTTTCGGAATTTCGGAACACTATTCGGTAGAAAAATTCGATTTTTCATAATTTCGGTTCGGAATTCGGTTTTGAGATGTCAAATTTTGGAATACCGAAATTCCAAATTTTTTAGTACACATATTCAAAATATATACCTAATAGTCTAAATGTCTAATACAAATATACAATTGTAACCAAACACAAGCCCAATAGTTTCTATTTTCTAAGTCCAAATAGAAAATAAACAGACACACACAGACACTAGTCAATTAGAACTTAGGGTTTATACTTTTTTCTTCTTCTTAGGGACTCGTGAGTCATGAGTGACTTTTAGCACCTCTGCAAATCGATGCTTTCTTCTTCATTTCTCACGACGTTGTTGCTGTAGATCGACATCGCTGCTAGCTTGCTACTCTGCTGTAGTCGAAGAGGTAATATTTTTAACCTTATGTTTGTTTTTAATTTGACACCTCTGCTGCTACCAGTGAAGTCTCTTCTTCGTTTCAAGTGTGTTTTTGTAACCTGAAACACTTTCATTTCTCAACCTGTGTTACTGCCTACTCTGCTGTACATAAAACTTACTATTAATTGATTTTCGTCGTATTACGAATTCACTAATTTTGTCTGACTTGAACACTATGGAATAGTGTTGTGTCACACAGTGAACTTACGATTCATTAATTTTGTTTGGTTTGAACACCACAAAATAATAATGTCATGTTACGTACAGAACTAACTTTTCGTGGGTGTAGATACCTTTTCTAAGTTAAACAATTTAAACTACTATTCTAATTAATGGTTTTTGTTATTTCAGTTTAAATGAGGAAAATTTATACGAGAATTCATTTATATGTCGGATTCCACAAACATTCCCCATATTTTCTCTTTGGACCAAGTTTTATATAAGTAAACTCTTACATAAAACCTTTTACCAACACTACCAGTGAAGTCTCTTCTTCGTTTCAAATCTCTTGCTATTTGATTTGGTTTAGCATTTCTGGATATTTCTCACTTGTCTACTTCTCCAATTGCTTTCCAATTCTAATGTAATTATTTGTTACTCTTTGTTAATTTTTCCTAGATGGCGGATGAAAGTAGAGTTAGTGCAGCTGATTCAAGTGAAAATATACATATTAATGAAGATACCGACTCAATTGATACTCAAGGTTCTAAAAAAAGAAAAGCCATGACACGTAGATCTGAGGTTTGGAATCATTTTGAGACATCTAAGGAAATTGGTGTTAATAAAGCAAAGTGTAAATATTGTAAGAAAGTTTTAGATGCTTCAACTTTGAATGGAACAACAGGGTTGCATCAACACTTGAATCTTAGGTGCAAACAATATCCGCCTAATATGGGAACTAATCAAGCAATCATAGACTTAACCCAAAAAGATGGAGCATCAACAGGATATTGGAAATATGATCCCGAAGTAGCTAGGAAGGCTTTACTTGAGATGGTAATTGTTGATGAGCTACCCTTTAGCTTCGTAGAAAAGGAAGCGTTTAGGAGGTTTATGAGTAAAGTACAACATTTATTTCATGTTCCTTCACGTAGGACATTGACTAGGGATTGTTATACACTTTATGGTCAAGAGAGGCAAAGTCTAAAGAATTATTTTAGAGATGTACAAGCAAAGGTATGTCTCACAACTGATACTTGGACTTCTGTGCAACGCATTAATTACATGTGTTTGACTGCTCACTTTATTGATAGAGATTGGGTTTTGTATAAAAGAATACTAAACGTTTGCCCAATCTCTAGTCATAAGGGTGAGGATATGGCCGGTGCTATTAATAATTGTTTGATAAATACTGGGGTGATCCTAAGTTAATGAACAAAATGATTTTTATTTCTTCGGTGTTGGATCCCCGTAACAAGTTTGTGTATGTGGACCTTGCGCTTGATGAGATGTATGACATGGAAATTGCAACAAAAATAAGAGATGACACTAAGACTTATTTTACTTCCTTGTTTGGAGAGTATGCTTCAAAATATTCAACCGGAATTATAACTCCACAATATCCACCTTCTTCATCTAGTGAAGCATCACTTGATACGTCTAGTGAGGATGTAGGGCTTTTGAGAAATAAGCTTCATGTAAAGAGACAAAATGAGGATAGTGGAAGTGTGGGTGCCAAATCGGAACTTGAGAAATACCTTAATGAAGACCAAGAGCCATTTAATAAAAATTTTAATGTTTTAGGTTGGTGGAAACTTAATGCTCCAAAATTTCCTATTCTTTCGGAGTTGGCTCGTGATGTGTTGGCTATTCCGATCTCTAGCGTTGCATCGGAATGTGCATTTAGTACGGGTGGTCGAATTCTTGATCAATTTAGGAGTTCATTGACTCCGAAGTTGGTGCAATCTCTTATTTGTCTTCAAGATTGGTTAAGAAGTGAGCCTCTCCATATAAATGTTGAAGAAGATTTGGATTACCTTGAGCAAATTGAAATGGGTAAGGTTTAGGTACTTTGTACGTATTGTAGTGTTGAATGATTTACTTATTTATGTTGTATGGCTAATTTTTTTAATTATTATTTTTAGAAATAGCAAGTAGTGGACGAGATTCTTCCATTGTTGATGTATAGTGTGCATCTTTCAAGATGTGGTAAGAATAAATAATTTTCTACCTATTTTATAATAGTTTAATTTAGTTTGATAATGTTCTTACTATTTTTTTAATTTTATTGTTTATTAAGTTCAAGTTCAAGTGTTTAACCATGCCTCCTCGTGCCTCAAAAGCTCGCTCATTCATTTGGAAACATTTTGATATTATTCAAGATGGTGAAGAAGTGCGCTTAGCAAAGTGCAAGCTATGTAGTAGGAATTTTCATTGTCATCCAAAAACTAATGGCACAACGGGTTTGAAATTTCATCTCAAGAGATGTCTTCAACGCCAACAAGAGTCTAAGATAGTCATTCAACCTTAAACTCAATATGTTGAAACTTCTAAGTAGTGTTGTTTTGATTTGGTAAATTGGTATGCATGTTAGACTTAATTAGCAATGAGACTATTTATTATGTTTGTGTTTTGGTTGGTGATGGATTTGGAGATTGGGTTAAACTTTATCTTTTGGTAGTAAACTTGTAATGGATTAAGCTTTGTGTTTTATGTTTTGTTTGATATTGTCGGTTCATGGATTACTTTTAATATTGTTGGCTTGTTGCTGAATTATTGGAGATGCTACGGGTGCAGTTTTTTAGCTAGAATAGGTGCTGTTTTTTAGTCCATTTTTAAGGTGTTGGTGCAGTTTATAAGCTGCTGCAGGTGCAGATTATAAGCTGCTGCAGGTGCTGTTTTTTAACTGTTTTGTAAGCTGTTTTTTAAGTTGTTGGTGCAGCTGTTGGTGCAGTTTTTTCACTGCTGCAAGTGCTGTTTTTTAACTGTTTCATGTGCTGTTTTTTAACTGCAGTATATACTGTATTTGTGATGTTATTTAAGCCGTTTTTTAGCAGTTTTATAAGTTGTTGGTGCAGTTTTTTTAACTGTTGTTGCTGCAATTTTTGAACTGCTGTAGGGTGCTGTTTTTTTACACTGTACAGTTGCTGTTTTTGAGCTATTGCTTAAGCAGTTTTTTTAAGATGTTGGTGCAGTTTTTTCACTGCTATAAGTGCCATTGTTGAGCTGTTATTTAAGCTGTTTTGTAAGCAGTTTTTCATTACTGTTGGTGCAGTTTTTGTACTGCTACAGGTGCTGTTTTTTACCTTGCAAAGCTACTGATCTTGAGCTATTCTTTAAGCTGCTTTAAGCAGTTTTTTAAGATGTTGGTGCGGTACTATAGTGCAGTTTTTTCACTGCTATAGGTGTTGTTTTTTGGCAGTTTTTAAAGCTGTTTTGGAGGTGTTTTTAAGCAGTTTTCATTCTGTTTTTGAGCTATTTTTAAGTTGTTTTAAGTGCAGTCTTGGTAATAAATTGAATGATGTAAAATTGAAAGAAAAACCGAATTTAAAACCGAAACCGAACTAACCGAACCGAATTACCTAAAACCGAACCGAACCGAATAAATTTTGGTTTGGTATTTGGTATCAACATTTAAGTACCGAATACCGAAATTCCAAATTAAAAAATACCGAACCCGAACCAAAATTTCGAATGCCCACCCTTAGTTGTACAAAAAAAATTACAGCTGACTACCCAACATACTAGGTTTAGGGCTATCCAGACTAGACATCTAAGAGTACAAAAGAAGACAGATACCTCCTGAAGGGAGAAAACTGCAACTGAAATGATAACCAATAAACTGGAAGACAGATACCTATCGGCAGCTACACACGTAAGGAACACGTGGTAGAAAATCCACGAGGCCAGGTGCCTCCAAAGAAATAGATATAAACACTTACCTCTTCCAAAAGTTAGTACGGCTAATCAACAACCGCTTTATCCTTTAGTTTTCTTGCCAAACAATTCCACTCTATTCAGTAAGTAGAAAAATGTATCAATTTAGGTTAAAGGCTTCATTCCTCACATCTTAGGGCAATCCAGTTAGGAACCTGATACCCACGCGATCGGACTGTGTGCCCAATGTCCAGCCTCTATGGGAGACTCCAAATCACACATAACATGATCACAATAAAAGTATAAGGATGTATGAGGCATAACACAAGTGGCAACAATAGATATGGACTCAAATGAATAAGAAGAAAATTCTGGATAGAATTATAGACACAACCTAGAACTCAGAATTTGTCAAACTCTTTGAATTTCTATAAAAATTTCGGCAGAGTTTCCCCTGAAACTGGATGATCCGAAAAACAGAACCAGCACTATACTATACACGGGAATGGATACCCGGATAAACTGATAACATAAACATGTTAAACGGATAACAAGATGAGACAACTGGATGACATAACAAATCCGCAGGTAGAATGTCTGGATAGCACCATTGTCCTGATTTTCAACCTAATTTCCAGAGTGTAGATTAAAGTTATAGACTTCATAGTCTTCATGAAAGTTTTAGATATATGTCTTAGGGTTCTGGGGATTCTTAAAGAATCTAAATATCAATTTTGTACAAGGAGTTATGATCAATATACTAACAACTGTCCAAAGATCAAAACAATTTCCCTGATTTTGAAACGTTTTGTCTTGTTGATTTGGACGTCTTTCACCTTGGATTTTAGTACCAAATTAAGTATATACAAGGTTTCCTTGATTCCATACAAGTTTCTCACAAGAAACAATAAGTTTAGAACTAAGAAAAGCTTCAAAAGCTAAAAGATACATGCCTTGCCAAAAGAAAGGTTTAGTCTTACATACCTTTGATGCTTCTTGCTTCTAAACCTTGTTTCCCTTGAATTCAACACCTTCTAAAGCTTAAAAAAGCTATAATTCAGAATTTGGGTACTTTACTTACCCATGAAGTAATTCTAAAACTCAAGCTATAGACAAAATTGAAGGTAGCATAACGTTACCTTAATCGCGTAGAGCGTTTTGACGCAATCCGTCTTCAATTTCGAGTAAGTATTAAAGTTCTTCATTCAAAAACTTGAAAATACCTTCACTATTCATTAGATGAATGTTTCTATCTTGAATTCTCTGGAAAATGATGAGTTAAGGGATGAAATTCTCTTTTATAATCGAAACATTTCATTTCTAGCCCTCTTTTGCGCTTATGTCCCTTTTTCTAGCCTGATTTCTGATGCTCATATCTTTTTATCTATACGTTTTATGAACAAACCATCTAAAGTTTTGGAAACTACACTTCAAGACCTTAAATTTGGTATATGATATGTCCCCAAAATACCTCATATAACACACGAAATTAATTACTGAAAAAGCTTCGTTACAAGGCAATTCGTTAGTCGGTTTTTCCGCAACTTAAATCCGAAACTTTATATTCAACATATAAACATAATATATGGTCATATTATGACTTTAAATTCACTTAAATCATTCCTAACATGTCTTCAGAATGGTATACTCACTTTGGACATACGGGGTGTAACAATCTTCCCCCGTTAGAAACATTCGTCCTCGAATATTAAATGAAGTACGTAGAAGCATTAAGCAACGATCTGTTACATACTAATAGTAGTGAAGAGATGTGAAAGGTCAAATTATTACGAAAGCTAGCCGAACAACCTCGAAATTTACTTTCGAAAAAACACAAAAGTCACAAATAATCATACGAACCTAACGGCGCTTTCGGATTTTGAATCGAATCTCGTTCACCAAAACCGAGCTCAAAAATCTCTTTTTTGGTATTTATCGACAATAACAACTGAAACTTTCTTCCGATGCCTACCAAACGAGATCTGATTTAACTCAAATTTTAAAGACAAGTCCCAATAGACCTTACGAATATTTTAAAATTATTGGCATGCTAATCGGAGTCCTATCTTCCGAAACGACTAACCGAGGTCGTTTCAGATACCTCCACTTAAACTCTCATTCATCCTCGAACGAGCCCAAGTCTAAAGAAAAATTCACACGGTTAACAAGAGAACTTGCACGACCTTCATAAACTACTCCACGAATATTATCTCATGATTCCAGAATAAGAATTACAACATGCACACCGAACTATTGGAGTAAAATATATCTGGATAATATCATAATGCCATTGCCCAGCTTATTCTGTCTAAGATGATACTTCCTCGATCACGAGAAGAGAGCTCTACATTTTCGAAACAAAGATACACGGAACTCTAGATGAATTAACATGATTCTGCCGGTGAATCACCTCGTCGATATACTTTGAAATAGAACAAGTCGATGAAACAAAGAATTAGCTTACGCTTCGGCAACACCTTAGAGATTTAATATTGTGATTCAGTATCAATTGGAGGAAGACTCCTCCACTTAGAGCATAAACTCATACAACTAATTTGAGTAGAAATAATCATCCTCGCATAACCTGCTGGATTAAGGAAGACTTAGCTGAGTAGAGAACGCGGCTCAGACCTGAGCTATTAAATTACCCTCTCGAGTTGCCAAAAAGCTGAAACATTGAGTTCACAATTCCATACCCTTGCCATAAGAACCAGCGCCTGGTAGATCCACTCAGGGGCCAAATGACGCCTCTCGTTACCTTTAGTAGCCTTGAAAAACGACAATGTGCTTACCCAGCTACCTTGGCACGCACTCTGGATCAACGCAGGGAACATCACAATAGGTTACTGACCGCCTAAGTTCGCCAGTGCCGGACGAAGAAAAAATGGCAACGGACTGAGGATAGAAATAATTAGAACTTCAGGAAGCCCATCTTCTTATTGCTTGGCTACCAAAGCTAGACTACTTTTGAGTCAGGCTAACCAAAGAATCGCAATTGTATAAGTAGACATTAATTGAGCTCTATGGAGCGAAATCCATACCAATTTTAACATCCCAATAAGAAGGAAACTCTGACCATTAACCAGAAAACCCTTTTATAACCCAGATAAGCTCATGGGATAACATGGCTGTACTAGCGTCTTGAACAAAAGGAAGACACATAAATTTCATATTACTTACTTATCATTTTGCACCGGCAGAAACGATAACACTTTCTGATGATGACGAATTAGGATCTCATTATACTACCAACATTGAATTCCGATGAGAGAGGTAAACTAACTTGACATAATAACATAATGTGGCACAATAAGATGCCAAATAGACAATACCGACACTCACTGTCAAATCTCTCATATTTAAACCAGATAAACTAGTATGGTCTTACAAATGCCAGGAATAAATCATACTAGAAACTCACTCCGCTACCATAATCGATTCTTAATAAAAACAATATCCAAGGAAGCCATGGAAAGATGGTAAGATAAACAAAGTTCAGACCGATCGAAAGAATCAAATCTTACGCACATATAATGGGAAAAAAATTACATGGGTGTACTACATCAGATGCCTTAGCATCCTACCAGACTAGCAGTTCATAGAACTTCCTCTGCAGCTGAGCTGAGCCACTACCCTGATAATCACCTTCTGAAGAACCACTGCCACCACGCTCTCAACCTTTACTGGATGGTGGTATTTCTCTGGCTGATTGAGATCTAAATAAAATCGCTTACGACTGTGCAAGTGCCTGATAAAAAGAGGAAGGACGACTGCTACTTGCCGGAGTAAGAAAGAACTCCACCAAAGATGACAGGCTCGCGACAATGAGAATACCTTTTTAGTGAAAACTGAAGTTGGATAGATTGAGAAAAACTGGGTCTGATATTGACGAGCTACTGGCGCATTCTAAGAATCGCGTGACACAAGCTGAGATAACCTGGAAGGTGATCTCCCAAAATAATCAGAACTCTTACCTCTAAATGAGATACCATGGTTACCCACTAGGGCCACGGGATCTCTTGTTCTTCCCGCTCTAACTCTTCCCCCTCTAACTTAAGGTATGCGTAATACCTCTGAGCAATATTAACAACAACATCAAATGAAGTCTCAACCTCAATTTCTCAAGCCATATGGGATCTCAAGGAAGGAGAAAGGTCACCAATAAATCTTTGAACATTCTCGAAAGGCTCATGGACTAGTTCTAATGCATATTCAGCCATTCCATAGAATTCAATCTCATATTCTGAAATACCAACAGGTTATCCGACAGGCTACCCTATCCAATCCACTCAAACTGGCAACACTCTTCATCTCGCTCGCTACTCGAAAGGAACTTTCCACGAATCTAGAATAAAAACTGAACCAAGTTAGCTAATAAAAGAGAGGCCCACCAATTCAAGGCTGGACCCTGAAACTGGAAAGAAGAATAATCGACACCATACCGCTCGATATAATCAAGAGCCTGAAGGATAACCTGACATCATTTTACTTTTAAAAAAAATTTACAGAGGGATTATCTAATGCATTGCTTGGGAATATCGGGATAGTTCAACCAGATAAAAGAATACAGCATCTTCGGACACTCGGACCGAGCTATTACTTGGGCTAGCTAACCAACCAGAATAATTAGTGGCGCAACACATGCTGCCTCTGGAACATAATTTACTGGAGTAATATTAAGAACTAGAATAGGAGCTCCCTGAGACCGAACGTCTGACATGATGCAACCTGGTAAGCTGCCAAGTGAATAAGAGGTTCTTGCGGTATTTGTGTCGCCACGATTCTCGTAAAATATCATAGAAAGCCAAAGGAATCATAAGGCCCTGTTCCCTTGCCCATCGCGAGCTCGTACAGCTGGGACCTCCGTAACTAGATCGTCAGCACGATCAAAACTTTCAGGGCTTCGTCAGTGCTAGCCCCAGGCTAGACTGCTTCGTCTTGAACTCATATCGTTTGCTGATTTGTCGCACGAGGGTTCACAATTACCACGAAGGAATTAACGAATAAAAAAAAATACTTTTGAATCCTAGACCGACGCACGATCAGAAATGAAGGAAGTGAAACTGCCTAAATGCCATCATAGCCTCTCATAGATAAGTACGGACGTCTACGTACCCATCAGCGAAACTCTACTAGACACTGTCTTAGTCTGGATAGAATTTAAATTAGGCTCTGATACTAACTAACACGACCCAGAATCCAGTTAGGTTGTGCGTGCACCCGACATCCTCCCCTAGACCTGTCGGGCGAACCCTTACTAATTTAATTCGGAAAATAAATATAACAATTCATAAATAAGGACAAGACTTAAAACAAAAACACAGACATATTGATACCTCTAAGCTATACAAAAGAAATTACAGCTGACTACCCAACATACTAAGTTTAGGGCTATCCAGACTAGACATCTAAGAGTACAAAAGAAGACAGATACCTCCTGAAGGTAGAAAACTGCAACTGAAATGATAACTAATAAACTGGTGGCCATCCGGAATAAAAGCTGGCTCACCCTGACAGCTGAAGTTGTCTTCGCTCCTTCACAACATGGCGAACTCAATCCTGGAGCGAACCTGCCGAAACGAAATAGATAGACAAGAATCAAACAACAAACAAGGGTGAGTCAAAAGGACTCAATAACTGGGGCAGACTAGCCACCTCAAAGAATAGGATAGCTAGCCAGGGAGAAAAGAAACAAATAAACCAGATTCCTCTTATTTAAATATGAAAAGGCAGAGCTAGAGAATTACTAGAAACACGTATAGAATCGCAAACTATTCAACAACCAGGAACGTAAGACGGCCAGAACATATAGGTATCCCGAACACATCAACAATCAGAAATACATCCTGTTGCGGCGTGCAACACGATCCATATATTTATCCTGTTGCGGCGTGCAACCCGATCCATATATTTATGCCGCTACGACGTGCAACCCGATCCATATATTTATACCGCTGCGACGTGCAACCCGGTCCATATATTTATACCGTTGCAGCGTCACCGCAACCCAGAATACGAGCCAGAAATATATGGACAAATAAGCAATGCACATATAAGCAGAACAGTAGTTATGTACCACAAGTCTACACAATGGTATGAAATGAGATAAAATAAAATGAGATGAAATGAAATGATGCAAAGGGTCACATATGCACGTAATCCCATCCCGAAGTGGAATACTCCTGCATTCGAGGGGAATCCAATATGATAACCAACTGGAGCGGAATACTCCTGCTCCTGGGGTGGAATAATCCTATTCCCGATATAATATAAACCAGAGGCGGAATACTCCTGCACTCTCCTGGGGTGGAATACTCCTGCACTCGATATAATGTAAACCAAAGGCGGAATACTCATGCACTTAATATCTGACATAAGAGCGGAATACTCCTGCTCTTAGGGCAGAATCCTCCTACCCTCAAAATGATACAATGGAGCAGAATCCTTCTGCTCCTGGGGCGGAATACTCCTGCACCCAATATGATATGCAATGTAATGCATATGAATGACATATAATGCATATGAATGCAATGTGATGCAATAATAACCCTTCACCGGCGCGGGACTCTCATAGACAGCCGGGAAATAGATGCCAACTCACAGCAAGAGCACAATGCTATAATCCTCAATGCAATACCAACAACAGGACATAACATATAATATACAAGGTAAATCCAAAGCTAAGGCGTAATGAGTACGCCTATCGGCAGCTACACACGTAAGGAACACGTGGTAGAAAATCCACGAGGCCAGGTGCCTCCAAAGAAATTGATATAAACACTTACCTCTTCCAAAAGTTAGTACAGCTAATCAACAACCACTTTATATAAACACTTACCTCTTCCAAAAGTTAGTACGGCTAATCAACAACCGCTTTATCCTTTGGTTTCCTTGCCAAACGATCCTACTCTATTCAATAAGCAGAAAAATATATCAATTTAGGTTAAAGGCTTCATTCCTCACATCTTAGGGAAATCCAGTTAGGAACCAGATACCCACGCGGCCGGACTGTGTGTCCAATGTCCAGCCTCTATGGGGGACTCCAAATCACACATAACATGATCACAATATAAGTATAAGCATGTATGAGGCATAACACAAGTGGAAACAATAGATATGGACTCAAATGAATGAGAAGAAAATTCTGGATAGAATTATAGACACAACCTAGAACTCAGAATTTGTCAAACTCTTTGAATTTCTATAAAAATTTCGGCAGAGTTTCCCCTGAAACTGGATGATCCGAAAAACAGAACCAGCACTATACTATACACGGGAATGGATACCCGGATAAACTGATAACATAAACATGTTAAACGGATAACAAGATGAGACAACTGGATGACATAACAAATCCGCAGGTAGAATGTCTGGATAGCACCATTGTCCTGATTTTCAACCTAATTTCCAGAGTGTAGATTAAAGTTATAGACTTCATAGTCTTCATGAAAGTTTTAGATATATGTCTTAGGGTTCTGGGGATTCTTAAAGAATCTAAATATCAATTTTGTACAAGGAGTTATGATCAATATACTAACAACTGTCCAAAGATCAAAACAATTTCCCTGATTTTGAAACGTTTTGTCTTGTTGATTTGGACGTCTTTCACCTTGGATTTTAGTACCAAATTAAGTATATACAAGGTTTCCTTGATTCCATACAAGTTTCTCACAAGAAACAATAAGTTTAGAACTAAGAAAAGCTTCAAAAGCTAAAAGATACATGCCTTGCCAAAAGAAAGGTTTAGTCTTACATACCTTTGATGCTTCTTGCTTCTAAACCTTGTTTCCCTTGAATTCAACACCTTCTAAAGCTTAAAAAAGCTATAATTCAGAATTTGGGTACTTTACTTACCCATGAAGTAATTCTAAAACTCAAGCTATAGACAAAATTGAAGGTAGCATAACGTTACCTTAATCGCGTAGAGCGTTTTGACGCAATCCGTCTTCAATTTCGAGTTAGTATTAAAGTTCTTCCTTCAAAAACTTGAAAATACCTTCACTATTCATTAGATCAATGTTTCTATCTTGAATTCTCTGGAAAATGATGAGTTAAGGGATGAAATTCTCTTTTATAATCGAAACATTTCATTTCTAGCCCTCTTTTGCGCTTATGTCCCTTTTTCTAGCCTGATTTCTGATGCTCATATCTTTTTATCTATACGTTTTATGAACAAACCATCTAAAGTTTTGGAAACTACACTTCAAGACCTTAAATTTGGTATATGATATGTCCCCAAAATACCTCATATAACACACGAAATTAATTACTGAAAAAGCTTCGTTACAAGGCAATTCGTTAGTCGGTTTTTCCGCAACTTAAATCCGAAACTTTATATTCAACATATAAACATAATATATGGTCATATTATGACTTTAAATTCACTTAAATCATTCCTAACATGTCTTCAGAATGGTATACGTCACTTTGGACATACGGGGTGTAACAATCTTCCCCCGTTAGGAACATTCGTCCTCGAATATTAAATGAAGTACGTAGAAGCATTAAGCAACGATCTGTTACATACTAATAGTAGTGAAGAGATGTGAAAGGTCAAATTATTACGGAAGCTAGCCGAACAACCTCGAAATTTACTTTCGAAAAAAAACACAAAAGTCACAAATAATCATACGAACCTAACGGCGCTTTTGGATTTTGAATCGAAGCTCGTTCACCAAAACCGAGCTCGAAAATCTCTTTTTTGGTATTTATCGACAATAACAACTGAAACTTTCTTCTGATGCCTACCAAACGAGATCTGATTTAACTCAAATTTTAAAGACAAGTCCCAATAGACCTTACGAATATTTTAAAATTATCGGCACGCTAATCGGAGTCCTATCTTCCGAAACGACTAACCGAGGTCGTTTCAGATACTCTTTTAATTTTGGAAATGGATGTTTTAGTTTGTTTAAGCATAATCATTTCATTGGTTCTCGTATACTTTGTGATGGTTTATACAAACTGAATCTTGATAATCTGTTTGCTGAAACCCTCTTAACTCTGCATCATAAAGATGGAACCAAACGTAGTTTGGTGAATGAACACTCTGCTTACTTGTGGCATAGACGTTTAGGTCACATATCTAAAGAAAGACTGAAAAGATTAGTTAAGAATGAAATCCTTCCAGATTTAGATTTTACAGACCTAAATATTTGTGTGGATTGTATTAAAGGAAAACAAACAAAACACACAAAGAAATGAGCCACAAAAAGCGCACAGCTTCTTGAAATTATACACACTGATATCTGTGGTCCTTTTGATGTTCCATCTTTTAGTAAGGAAAAGTACTTTTATCACCTTTGTTGACGATTTTTCACGCTATGGTTATTATTTATTGCACAAAAATTTCAAGCAGTAAATGCCTTATAGGTATTTATTAATGAGGTTTAAAGGCAATTAGACAGAAATGTGAAAATAATTAGGTCAGATATAGGTGATGATTATTATGGAAGATATGATGAAACTCGACAACACCCTGGTCCATTTGCTAAATTGCTCGAAAAGCATGGCATATGTGCTCAATACACAATGCCTGGCACACCACAACAAAATAGTATGGTAGAAAGGCGTAATCGTACATTAATTGAAATGGTTAGTAGTATGTTAAGTAATTCATTTTTACCCGCTTCACTGTCGATGTATGCTTTAAAGACTGCCGTGTAGTTACTAAATAGGGTTCCTAGTAAGACAGTTCCAAAGACACCTTTTGAACTTTGGACTGGTAGGAAACCTAGTTTAAGGTACCTGCATATTTGGGGTTGCCCGGCAGAAGTAAGAATTTATAATCCACAAGAAAAAAAACTGGATCCACGAACAATCAGTGGTTTCTTTATTGGTTATCCAGAAAAATCAAAGGGGTATAGATTTTATTGTCCTAACTATAGTACGAGAATTGTTGAAACTGGAAATGCTAGGTTCATTGAGAATGCTGAAGTTAATGGGAGTGAAAAACCACGTAATGTGGAAATTAGGAAAGTTAGGGTGTAAATTCTTTTACACTGTACTTCTTCTAAAATTGTTGTTCCCAAAGTTGTTGTACTGCTAACAACCAACAAGAACAAGAAAATAATGATCCTGTTATTCACAATGAAAACATAATCAATGAACCTGCAGTAGACAGACCGCAAGAAGTAGCATTAAGAAAATCTCAAAGACAAAGGAGAAATGCTATTTCTGATGATTTTTTAGTATATCTACATGAGTCAGAAATTGATCCGGAAATTGATTTGGATGAATTGGAAATTGATGATGATCTAGTTTCATTTTCACAGGCCATTGAAAGTAATAATTCTGATAAGTGGTTAGATGCTATGAAAGATGAGTTGAGATCCATGCAACATAATGAAGTTTGGGATCTTGTTGAATTATCAAAAGGTTGCAAAAGAGTCGGGTGTAAATGGGTCTTTAAGACCAAATGTGACTCAAATGGTAATATTAAACGTCATAAGGCCAGACTTGTTGCCAAAGGTTTCACTCAGAAACATGGCGTTGACTATACAGAGACATTTTCACCTGTCTCTAAAAACGATTCACTTAGAATTATAATGGCTTTGGTGGCTCATTATGACTTAGAGCTACATCAAATGGATGTGAAAACTGCCTTTCTGAATGAAAATTTAGAGGAAGAAGTTTACATGAATCAACCAGAGGGTTTTGAATGAAAGGAAAAGAACACATGGTGTGTAAATTGAAGAAGCCAATATACAGGCTTAAATAAGCTTCCCGACAATGGCATCTTAAGTTTCATGAAACTGTTGTCGCCTTTGGATTTAAGAAAAACATCATTGACCGGTGTATATATCTGAAGGTCGGTGGGAGTAAGTTTATAATATAAGTCATGTATGTTGATGACATCTTGCTTGTTACTAATGATCTTGGTATGATGCATGACACCAAGAAATTTCTCTTTAAGAACTTTGAAATGAAAGATATGGGAGAGGCGACCTATGTGATTGGGATAGAAATATTCTGGGATAGATCGCAAGGATTGTTAGGGTTGTCTCAAAAGGCCTATATTAATAAAGTTCTAGAGAGATTCAGAATAGAAAATTGTTCATTAAGTCCCGTTCCAATTCAGAAGGGAGATAAATTCAGTCTCAATCAATGTCCAAAGAATGAATTGGAACGTAAGAAAATGAAAGATATTCCTTATGCAGCCGATCTTAATGTATGCCCAGACATGTACTAGACCAGACATCAGTTTCGCTGTTGGAATGTTGGGCAGATATCAAAGCAATCCAGGAATGGATCATTGGAGGGCTGCAAAGAAAGTGATGACATACTTACAAGGAACAAAAGATTATATGCTCACTTATAGAAAATCTGACCATTTTGATATGGTTGGATATTCAGATTCAGATTATGGTAGTTGTGAGGATACAAGAAAATCCACATTTGGTTATTTGTTCCTGTTAGCTAAAGGAACAATATCGTGGAAGAGTGAAAAGCAATCTATCAGAACTGGGTCTACCATAGAAGCTGAGTTTGTGGCATGCTTTGAGGCCGCAGTTCAGGCTAAGTGGCTGAGGAACTTTGTTTCAGGACTTGGACTAGTCGACAGTATTGCCAAGCCGCTGAAATTTTATTTGATAATTCTTCAGCAGTCTTCTTCTCTAAGAATGATAGGTATACAAAGGGTGCTAAGCCTATAGACTTGAAATAACTTAAACTTAAGGAAGAAGTGCAGGAACATAGAGTGACAATTGAAGATATAAGCACCAAAATTATGATTGCTGATCCTTTGACGAAAGGATTACCGCCCAAAATATTTATGGAACATGTTGAAAGAATGGGCGTTATTGATAGCAATATGATTTTATGTAAAGACTTTTATGATATTTATGGATTTGACACTTTGAGCTCATTTAAATATATGTTTCTGCTATTGCCTGTTTTCTCTTGTATACATAACGTAAGAATGACAACGACATGTTTTAGCTTAGATAAAGATACTCTAAGCATTATGTTGGACCATTATATATTAAAGGTTGTGTTGAGTAATAGACGAATATTTTAGTACATGGAAGGAACTATGTCGAAAGTGATGTATGACCGCCATGACTCATACTAGTTGATTTGCTCAATAACAACGAATGACATTGGATTTTAGCATTAACTGTGCATGTAATAATTGAAATATTTATTAAATCATTAAGTGAATAATATCACGTGCGCCAAGTGGGAGAATGCTAGTTTTGGCCCACGTTGTTTATTATTTTATGTTTAATAAATAACTAAGCTAGCTAAATTCCTATTGGTTATTGGGGAAGTTATTTTGAATAACTTCCCATGACCCCCACTTTGATGGAGAGTGAGATTAGTGGCTTAAAATAACAGTTCTCTCTCTCTGCCTATAAAAGTAGAATAGCTAACTCCATCTAATACCTATTTCGAAAAGAACACAGTAAGGAAAGAGAGAGATATTTAGTCTTCTGAAAACACAAAAATCAAGTGCTTCCGCTTAATTCAAGTCAAGAAGAGCGGTATGGCTGATTCAGGTGTGTTTCTTGATTTAATTACAGTTATTCAAGCCAACAAAAGGGTACTTCATTAAACAAGAGAATCCACTCTTTCAACAATATTCATCAATCACAAAAACTAGTTAAGGTTCAAGTGAAGACTAATGAAATATTTATAGGCTTCATCTAGACATAATGAAAGCCCTAAAGTACCCCCAAAGTGGGTTTAAATAACAAAGACCACGTAGGGCTATAATAGTCAAAACATAGCATTAAAATTAGAAGTCCCGAAGTGCTTCAGCAAAGTAGGCGCCCCGCCTACTATACTAGGCGCCCCGCCTAGTTGCCTGGAAGGCTGAAAAATGAAGTGGGCGGTCCGCCCCTTTAGTAGGTGGACCAAAGTCCAGAGAGCGGAACTTAAGTGGGCGGTCCGCCTAGTGGAGTAGGCGGTCCGCCCCTTCC
This sequence comes from Petunia axillaris subsp. axillaris, assembly GCA_029990575.1. Taxonomy (NCBI): domain Eukaryota; kingdom Viridiplantae; phylum Streptophyta; class Magnoliopsida; order Solanales; family Solanaceae; genus Petunia; species Petunia axillaris. The sequence continues at coordinate 17,278,929 of JARKNS010000009.1, forward strand.
TGGGAGCTCTTGAAATGCTTCTAAATGTGGCCCGGATGCCTCTCCAAGTGGCCTAGGTGATCCTCCATCCATGGCCCTCCAATGCATGATCTTCAAGCCGCTCCCGGAGTCTTCTCCCATGTCCTTCCAAGTCAAGTGGAGATGAATGTCTTGAATCAACTTAGCTTGACTTCTAGTGAAAGGCTTTGAGGTAGTATGCCTCGCATCATCCTCCCCTTCTTGGGAAGGTTTCGTCCTCAAAACCATGGCCTCCTCCTCTCCGGCATCACCATCCTCTACATCAAAAAGGGTCAAGTCAGTCACACTAAAAGTATTTGAGACATTATACTTACCGAGTAGATCAATCACATAGGCGTTGTTGTTGATCTTGGAAAGCACTTGAAATGGTCCATCTCCACGGGGTGCCAACTTCCCTTTTCTAAGGTTTGGAAACCTTTCTTTGCGGAAGTGCACCCACACCCAATCTCCCTTTTTGAGCTCTAGCTTTTTCATTCCCTTGTTCTTCTTGGAAGCAAACTTTGCATAAGCTTCCTCGAAGTTCTTCTTTGCTTTAGCATGGAGCTCAACCATAGCTTTTGCTTGGCTTTTACCTTCAAAACTCACAGCAAAATCTTTGGGCAATGGGGTTGGATCAAGTGGAATTAAAGGATTAAAGCCATAGATGCACTCGAATGGAGTCATACCAATCAAACTATGCAAGGTACGGTTATAGGCAAACTCCATAAGAGGCAACTTATCAACCCACGTCCCGGCCTTACCTCGGGTCATGGCTCTACAAAGAGCACCCAAAGGTCGGCTCACCACCTCGGTTTGCCCATCCATTTGAGAGTGGTGGGACGTAGATAATAAAAGCTTGGTGCCAAGAGCACCCCCACAAGCTCCTCCAAAAATGGCTAAGGAACTTGGTGTCCCTATCACTCACAATGATTTGAGGCACACCATTCAACTTTAACACATTATTGATGAACAAAGAAGCAACATGTTGTGCATCATCACACTTTTTACATAGAATGAAGTGAGTAATTTTGGAAAACCTATCCACGACAACATAAATGCTATTATGTCCCCCCCCCCCTCCCGAAACCGTGGCAATCCCATAACAAAATCCATTGAAATCTCTATCCACGGGCTAGTAGGTACGGGGAGAGGAGTATACAAACCATGGGGGTTAGCTTTAGATTTAGCATGCTTGCACTCAAGGAAATTTTTGCAAAGCTTTTCAACTTGCACCCCCATCTTTGGCCGATGGAATTGTTTCATGAGAATGGCCAAGGTCTTGTTTCTCCCAAAGTGTCCCATCAAGCCTCCACAATGTGCTTCACGAATAAGCAATTCTCTCCAAGAGGACTCAGGAATACAAACTCTACCATTTTTAAAGATATAGCCATCAACCCATTGGTACTTCTCAACTCTTTCTCCCTTATCAAGAGCTTCATGAATGCTCTCTAGCTTAGGGTCTTGAGCATACATCAACTTAATGCTCTCAAAACCCATGAGCTTGGAAGCAAGAGTGGTTGGCTAGATCAAACTTCCTAGAAAGTGCATCTGCCACAACATTGTCTTTCCCTTACTTGTATTGAATGACATAGGGAAAAGACTCAATAAACTCTACCCACTTCGCATGACGCTTGTTCAATTTCTCTTGGCCTCTAAGATATTTGAGTGACTCATGATCACTCTTAATCACAAATTTTCTAGGCCGAAGATAATGTTGCCAATGAGCAAGAGCTCTCTCTAAGGCATACATCTCCTTGTCATACGTAGAGTAGTTCAAGGAGGCACCCTTTAATTTCTCACTAAAGAAGGCTATGGGTTTTCCATCTTACATTAAAACACCGCCAATTCCCACCCACGAGGCATCACATTCAACCTCAAATGCCTATCCGAAGTCGGGCAATTGCAATAGAGGGGCGGTACTCAACCTACGTTTCAATTCTTAGAAGGCCTTCTCTTGAGGCTCTCCCCACATAAAAGGTTTGTCCTTCTTCACAAATTCGGTGAGTGGAGCAACAATGGAGCTAAAGTCTTTCACAAATCATCTATAAAAACTAGCAAGTCCATGAAAGCTCTTCACTGGAGTCACGATAGTGGGAGTAGGCCAATCACGAATAGCCTCTACCTTAGACTCATCTACCTCCACTCCTTGGGAACTCACAACAAATCCTACGAAAGACTACCTTCTCAACACCAAAGGCACATTTCTAAAAATTTGCATTGAGCTTTTCGGCTCTCAACACTTCAAGCACTTACCTCAAATGATCAACATGATCGTTTAATGACTTGCAATATATCAAGATATCATCAAAGTGGACGACCACAAATTTGTTGATGAATGGCTTCAACACATAGTTCATTAGTCTCATGAAAGTACTAGGTGAGTTGGAGAGGCCAAAGGACATCACCAACCATTCATATAGACCAAACTTGGTCTTGAATGCGGTTTTCCATTCATCCTCAGGTTTCATCCGGATTTGATGGTAATCGGACCTAAGGTCTATCTTCGAAAAGATACTAGAACCACTTAGTTCATCAAGCATGTCATCTAAGCGAGGTATGGGATGTCGATACTTTACCGTGATCTTGTTGACTGCACAACAATCCACACACATCCTCCAAGTGTCATCCTTCTTTGGAACAAGGATCACGGGCACGGCACAAGGACTCAAGCTCTCCTTCACCAAGCCTTTAGTAAGCAATTCATCCACTTATTTTTGTAGCTCCTCGGTATCTTAAGGATTGCTCCTATAAGCCGGTTTGTTTGGAATTTGGGATCCCGGGACAAAGTCGATTTGGTATTCAATACCCCTCAAGGGAGGTAAACGAATTGGCATTTCATCCGGGAATATGTCCTCAAAATCCTTCAAAACATTTTCAAAAGCACTAGGCAAAGGGTTAGGAGAATAATCAAATTCGGAAGCAAGAATCATACCTTTGTGCACTAGGCAAATGAGTAGTTTGTTGCCATAATTTCCTTTCAAAAGCTCACCGGGTTGCATCATGGCACAAATGCTACTAGTAGAAGATGGTGCAGTCACCATAAGCTCTCGGCCAAAGAACTAGTCTCAACAACCGACCTAGCCTTTGCCGCTTCCCTCAATTCCCTCATGCGCTTATAGTCATCACTTACTTGCTTGGGCGACAAGGGTTTGAGCACAAACTTCTTTCCTTCATGCTTGACGGTATAGGTGTTGGCACGGCCATCATGAACCACATGTCTATCAAATTTCCAAGGCCTACTAATGTTTGGCAATATTTGCCTATTTTACCTTAATATATTCTCACATTTTAGTACTTTATGCGCTCATTATATGTGATAAATGTGTTTCTTGTGCTCACTTATCGTATTTGTGAATTTAGGAATAGTGAGGATGAATTCGAGGCAAGAACAAGCAAATTAGAGTTAATGGATGCGTTGGAAGCTATACTGGAGCAAGGCTTCAAGAAAGCCCTGAAGCGTTGGAAGCTATACTGGAGCAAGGCTTCAAGAAAGCCCTGAAAAGTTGGAGGCTATGGTGGAGGCGTGGCTCCACGAAAGCCTTGAGGTTAACGAGACAAAAGTTCTCCCAACTAGATTAGGCTTTGATTTAACTTATCCTAGCACTTTTTAAACAATATAAAACCTCTTTTATTTCGTTTGAGAGAGGGAGTTCGTATTTTGGAGCAAGTTTTGGAGGAGAGAGGAGGAGCCCTATATGTCTTCTAAACAAGTTCTTTCTCTCTTTCTCTTATTCTTCTCTTTAATTCTATAGTTTGTTCGTTCTAGGGTTAGAGTAAATACATGAAGGTTGATGTTTGAAAGTTGATTTCTATATATTGATTTACCATTACGGATTGTTTATTCTTTGTTGATCATAATTGTTTGGTTATTGAGGCCTGATAATTGAACACGATCTATGGTTTTTAGATTGAACTCGAAAGAGGAAATTTATGAACGCAAATAAGAAAGAGTAGAGATAGATTATGAACCCGGGCATCGGGGAACCAATTTGTGAGTAGGATAGACATATACTTGCTCGCCTAGCTTAACTAATCACAGAATTCGTTAATGCGTGCACGTGATTCAACCCATAGACATATAGAGATTGGAGTAGCCTGCATAGACCGTGAAGAATCGAAAGGTTTTCACGGGTACATTTAACCTGTAGTTAGCAATCTAGGAAATCAAGAAGTAGAATCAACTGGAAAACTCTAACTGGATTGTTCGTAGCTCTGACCCTGGACCGTTTCTCCTTATTATTGATAATAACTATAGTTTGCTCTTGAATACTTGATTTCAATTACTTGCTTTTAATTATTTTCTTTAGTTAGTAGATTTCATAATCATCATCGAAAAAGATTCCTGAATAGTTAATAGAAAATTGTTTGCTAGGAGTCCAGTCTGAATAGTCCTCGTGGGAACGATACTCTACTTATCACTTTTTACTTGTCGACCACGTATACTTGCGTGTGCGTTGGGAGCAACAAGTTTTTGGCGCCTTTGCCGGGGACTAAATAATTGACTGTTTTCTTTATGAACGATTTATTATTCTCTATTCAGGTTTAATTTTTGTTTAGTTTAGTATTGTGTTACTTGTCTTATCATGGCATCTTTTAATAAAAATTGGTCGGGTGGTTGTAATTCTAATTTTGATGATCTTTGTCTGCTTTGTGGAGGAACCCACTTGTGGGAAAACTGTCCAACTCTTTCAACCCTACGAGACTGATTATGTGAATTTTCTACCACCTTTGATTGGATCTTTTGTAAATTGTGTGGTGGTCGGTGGAATGATTGTCCTAAGTGTCATGCTCTTTCCCCCAATAATTTTATGTCATGCTCTTTCCCCCAATAATTTTACTGATGATTCTAATGATGTTTGTGAGTTTGACAGGAGCGATGAAGTACATGTTGTTAGCCAAACTTGGCTAGTGGTGCAAGCCAAACTCTTAGAAGCTTATGGGGATTTCAAGAGCAATTTTACAAATACGACGGGACAATTTATGGAAGAAAGAGTGCAGCTCACACAAGAAATTGATCAATTTGGCTTAGTTATTAACGATCTAGAGGCAAATTTGAGTGATATGATTGAGGTATCTGGAGCCCAATTATCAGTTGTCGTGAATAGTAGATTTGAGATAGAAGAGCTTAGGAACCAATTTGAGAAGAAAAAAGTGGAATTCCTACCATTCGACCTAATATTAGTTGATGATGCCGAAGTTGAGGAAATCACATTAGAGTCAAGTGAGGAAATAGAAAACATCATATTTGAGGACTCTAGTGTTTGTGCAAGTGAGGGTGTCAAAAGTAATGCAATTTTAGAATTGAAGCGCATTGGACCTCATTCCAATCATTTTTCAACATTGTGTTTGGATGGTGACATGAAAATTGAGCCACCCGAGCCTATGAAGAAACCAAAGGAGGAGGAACAAGGTGTCTATGTTTTAAAGTTTGTGATGTTGAGGAGACAAAACGACATCCCTCATTTAAAAGCCAAGAAGTGTAAAATGCGACAATGGTTACTTGGTCCGTTTGTATTTTTGCCACCACCCCAGTACCATAATCATAAGCTTGAGGCAAAGTTGGGGATTCAATTCACAAGTTCAAGGTGGAGGCAAAAGTGGTGAAGTTGTCTTCGTCGTGCCGCGACGTTAAATCAAGCGCTAGTTGGGAGGCAACCCAATTTTTATTGATTTCAGCATTTTATTTCTTTAGTGTTACGTAGTTATCATTGTGTTTGCAGGGCTCGGGACATTCAAAAGGTGAAGCATTTTCGAGGAGTGCGGAATGACTGAGAGGCAATGAAAATTCTTGTGGGAACAGTTTCCAAAAGCTACAACACTTAGAAAATTTGTGGGAGAAAAACTAGACCGAGCCATGGCAAGGGCGTCGCCCCACCATCGCTCTAAGCACATCAGTGAGCTCCAGAAGGTCCAAGCTTTCACCAAGCGTCGCCCCCTCAAAGCCTCCAAAAGCTCGAAGCTTTCTCAAGGCGTCGCCTCCTCCATCGCCTTGAGACCATCAGTGAGCTCCCAAAAGCTCAAAGCTTTCACCAGGCGTCGCCTCTACGATCGCATGGCGTACAACAGTGAGCCACACAACTGTGAAGCTATCGTGAGACGCCGCCCCCTCAAAGCCTCCATAAGCTCGAAGCTTTCTCAAAGCGTCGCCTCACCAAAGCTTCCAACTGCACACGAGGCTTAGGTATCTCGAGCTCAAGTGTGGGGTGTTGTACCCATTAATGCCTTAAAATGACGACATGTCGGGGGAAGTCTGAGTACCCCTTGCTCTACGGACAATTGGTTGGTTCGTAATGGAGATGGTGCCACTGCTAGCGCCAAAGGCTAGGTCGTTTAGCCTTCAGGGAAGTTTCCTTTACCTCTTGTACTTTATTATTATCGCACTGAGGACACTGCTTGATTTTAAGTGTGGGGTGGGGAAACTTCCAAAATTTTGAGGTTATGGATGATTGTACCTTTAGGTATTTAATTTTAATAATTTTTTTATTATTTTTGTCACTTGACATTATTTTTATTTGTTTCTTGCTTTAATATATAAAAAAGAAATAGAAAACTAATGAAAAATTTCAAAAAGATTTTATTTTTAGTTTTGGTTAGTTGTACAATCATCCACCCCGTGGTTTTTCTTATGGTATCGGTTCTTTTCCACGGGTAGACCTTTGAACCGGGTAATTTTTATTTTTAGGAGTAGTTTAGTAGTACTCCCTCTGTCCCAATTTATGTGGCACTATTTTTTTTTTTTGTCCTAAAATGAATGACACATTTCCTTATTTGATAACTATATAATGCATCATCTCTATTTTACCCTTGTTGAGCCCTACGTACTTTTAAAGCTACCAACAACTTTTTTACTACTCAAATCTTCTCTCTCTTACTTTGTCAAGGATAAAATTGAAACTTTACAAGGTCAACCTCTATTTTCTTAAATTTTGTGCCCGGTCAAATGGTGCCACATAAAATGGGAGAGGGAGTAGTAGTTAGTAGAGTACTTTAGAAAAATTGATAGAATGCTAGGTGCCTTTGGTTTGTTTGATACCGGTGGATTTAGACTTGAGTGTGTGCTATTTATGAATCCCTTTTGGTCTTAAAATTATGATGCATGCCTAGAAAAATGTGAATGACCTTTTTGAGACGCTTAGGTTCAACTACTTGACTCTTTGTGAACTATTGTGCCTTAGTGCTTAAAGTTCTAAAGTTGCATCTTGTTTGCTTTGACCGAGAGTTGGAATGAAACCGTCTTTAGTGAGCTATGTGCCATGTGTGATGTGAGTATCTTTTTTTTTATGTTCCGTGCCGCATATTGATGTCTAGAACTTGCCCCGTGTGTGTTCAAAGCGAAATCCTAGGTTTGTTCTAGTCGGGAGATGATACAGGCGTTTCTTTGATGAGCCTTTCTAGCCTTGATTAGCCTACCCTTGAATATTATCCTTCTTATGCCCTTTTGAGCCTATTGACCTTTTTGTTGGCACCCACATTTCGAGCCTTACCCTTTTTGTTCTTAATTATCTTCCTTTTGAACCCGTACTCCTTAGAGCACTTTAATTTAAATATTTGATTGTTTGTGGAATTGTGGTTGGAGTAAATGGGTAGCTTTTGAGTGGAACCGATGAAAGAAAACAATATGGTGCATTTTGAGAAAAAAAGAGAATCATTGGCAAGGTTGAGAAAAATATTGAAAAGAAAAAAATGAAATGAAAATAAAAAAAGAAGAAAACAAAAGAAAGGAAATCTCAATCCTTGCTAGTGAGTGTGCAAAAGTAAAGTTGTAAATTGCTTAAATTTGAGAGAAAATTTCTTGTGTATTTTTGGGTAGTTGCTTGGTTGGTTTTGAAAAGAATGGTGAAAAAAATTAAAGTGATGTATTAAAGTGCTTAGGGAGGTAGTCACTATTTATCCATATATATTCTACCCGTCCTTTAGCCTACATTACAACCCGTAAAGTCCTAGTTAATCCCGATTGGAGTGATCTTACATTAGTTGAGTCCTACACTACGGGCAAGCCTATGGTACATTGTGCGTGGCACGTGAATTTCTTTTGAGAGCGAGTGAATTCTTCCTATATTATGTCCCTCATTTATTCTTGAAATATATTCTTTGTGTGATATTTGGGACGCTCTCTTGATTTGGTGAGGGCACATGGTTTGCACGAGATAGGTGAAATTTTGACTTCTTGGTTGAGTGAATGGGTGTGATTTTGTGAAAGCTTGATTTCATTGAGTCGGTTTTTGAGATTGAGATGTCTTGAGTGGGTTGTTCTAGTGTTTTAAAATGTGGTGACTCTTTGTCATGTGTTGAGGGTCACATGGTATGTATATGCACTTGTCTGATGGTCGGCATCAACCATAATCATAGGTAGACTTGTTCTATTAAGTGTTAGGATTTAGTAGGGAAATTAGTCTTTGATGGTTGCTCGAGGGCGAGCAAAGGTCTAAGTGTGGGGTGGTGATGTTTGGCAATATTTGCCTATTTTACCTAAATATATTCTCACATTTTAGTACTTTATGCGCTCATTATATGTGATAAATGTGTTTCTTGTGCTAACTTATCGTATTTGTGATTTTAGGAATAGTGAGGATGAATTCGAGGCAAGAACAAGCAAATTAAAGTTAATGGACGCGTTGGAAGCTATACTGGAGCAAGGCTTCAAGAAAGCCCTGAAGTGTTGGAAGCTATACTGGAGCAAGGCTTATAAAAAGCCCTGAAAAGTTGGAGGCTATGGTGGAGGCGTGGCTCCGCGAAAGCCTTGAGACTGACGAGACAAAAGTTCTCCCAACTAGATTAGGCTTTGGTTTAACTTATCCTAGCACTTTTTAAACAATATAAAACCTCTTTTATTTCGTTTGAGAGGGGGAGTTTGTATTTTGGAGCAAGTTTTGGAGGAGAGGGGAGGAGCCCTAGATGTCTTCTAAACAAGTTCTTTCTCTCTTTCTCTTATTCTTCTCTTTAATTCTATAGTTTGTTCGTTCTAGGGTTAAGAGTAAATACATGAAGGTTGATGTTTGAAAGTTGATTTTTGTATATTGATTTACCATTACGGATTGTTTATTCTTTCTTGATCATAATTGTTTGGTTATTGAGGCCTGATAATTGAACACTATCTATGGTTTTTAGATTGAACTCGAAAGAGGGAATTTATGAACGCAAATAAGAAAGAGTTGAGCTAGATTGTGAACCCGGGCATCGGGGAACCAATTTGTGAGTAGGATAGACATATATGTGCTCGCCTAGCTTAACTAATCACAGAATTCGTTAATGTGTGCATGTGATTCAACCCATAGAAATATAGAGATTGGAGTAGCCTGTATAGACCGTGAAGAATCGAAAGGTTTTCACATGTACATTTAACCTGTAGTTAGCAATCTAGGAAATCAAGAAGTAGAATCAACTAGAAAACTCAACTGGATTGTTCGTAGCTCTGACCCTGGACCGTTTCTCCTTATTATTGATAATAACTATAGTTTTCTCTTGAATACTTGATTTCAATTACTTGCTTTTAATTATTTTCTTTAGTTATTAGATTTCATAATCATCATCGAAAAAGATCCCTGAATAGTTAATAGGAAATTGTTTGCTAGGAGTCCGGTCTGAATAGTCCTCGTGGGAACGATACTCTACTTACCACTTTATTACTTGTCGACCACGTATACTTGTGTGTGCGTTGGGAGCAACACCTACCAAACAAGAGATGGCAAGCATGCATAGGTACAACGTCAAACATGTGTTCATCCACATTGTTCCTTATCTTGAATTTAATCATGACTTGTTGTACCACCTTCAATTCACCACACTCGCTAAGCCATTTCAAACAATAAGGATTGGGGTGTTTCAAGGTGGGTATCTTCAATTGGGAAACTAGTGTTTGGCTAATAACATTGGCACAACTTTCCGAGTCAATAATCATAGAACAAACAATATCCATGACTCGGCTTCTAGCATGGAAGAGTTTTTCCCTTTGCAAAGTCTCACTATCCTCCACAAACATGGCACCTAAACTCCTCCTCACAACAAGAAAGGCATGAGGATCATCATCCTTAATTGCATCCTACTCCACATCAACCTCCTCATCACCCTCTACTCCCCCATCTTCGGGTTCACTATCTTGTTCATACACCAATTCACCCACTATAACCATAGTTTTCCGGGTAAGGCAATCTTTGGCTATATGACCATACCCTTTACATTTATAGCATTGAGTAAAAGTAGAAGTAGGATTGCTCAAGTGAGTTTTAGAGTTAACTCGTACATGTGGTGTAGACTTCTCATAAGGTTTCTTCACATCTTTGCTAGCAATTTCACCACTTGTGTTTGGGAACCTTGCATTTGGAGTAGGAGTCTTCCACTCCTTTGGCTTACTGATGGGAGTAGTAGTGCTACTCTTGTAGCGAGTGGATTTCTCATCTTTGAGCCATTTCTCGGCTTCAACCGCATCTTTGCATAGCTCATAGTGGTCTACATACTTGTGAAAATTCAATCGTGAAGCTATGTCTCGGTTCAAACCACTTCGAAATCGAATCATGGCCGGCTCATCCTCTTCCCCTTCCAAGTCTAGGTTCATCCGGATTTGCTCAAATTCATTGAAGTACTCCCCAACTGTCTTGTAACCTTGCTTCAACTCATAGAGACGTTTGTATTGTTCCACACTGTATTGGTGAGTCAAGTACTTCTCATCCATCACACGGATCCATTCTCCCCAAGTCACATTGATTGCCATAGCATTTCTCCTCCTATTTCTCTTGGCCGACTCCCACCAAGTAGAAGCAAAGGACTCAAATAAAGATATTGCGTACTTGGCCTTCTTCTCTTCGGGCATATCATTGGTGTCAAATATTCATTCCATGGCCAACTTCCAATCAATGTACTCCACCGGATCACTACTCCCTTTGAAGGAAGGAATAGTGAGCTTCATGCTATTAAGATTGTTGTTATCACGACCCCCTTGGTAAGACTACGGTTGGCCTCCAAAGTTGTCTCCATAACCTCCATAATCCCTCCTAGCATTCGCTCCAACATTCCCTATGGGTGGCCCTCGACCTCGGCCTCTACCCCTATCCACGTTATGTCCCCAATTCATGGCTCTCCCATTTGGATTAGGAGCTCCATAATCACTACCACCATACTCTTCCTCCTCTCTTTCTTGAGCTTCATGAACTTGCTCAAGAGGTTGAACATTTCGAATAGGTCTGGGAAGTGAAATGTTCCTTTGGGGATTGCCCGTTAGGTGAGGAATGCTCATTCGTTGGGTATTGCCCAACACTTGTTCATTTCGATCACGATTCTCCTTTACCCGTTGTTGTTGTTGTCTAAGCAACTCAACAACTTGTTCCGGGAGGTTGAACTACTTATGCCTTCAACGGCCTCAACTTGGACACTCGGGGCCCCTTTCTCAACTTGGACACTCGGGGTCCCTTTCTCCGCTTGGACACTTGAGGTCCCTTGCTCAACTAGGGCACTTGATGTCACCCCTTCAAGAGATTCAATCCTTAGGTTCATACTATCCAATTTGGCAAGGATAGTAGCAAAGGCATTCTTTGTGAAATCATCACCTTCATTGGCCATCGTACCTACCAAATGAGCAAACGTTAGTGAAATCACCTCTCTCACTCCCTCACTTGTATGGCACTCAGTTCACTCGTTTAGTGGTGGTGGATATTTCACTCAAGCTTGAAGACTAGAAGCTTCACTAAGATCATCAACCAACCTTGACTTAATCACTCAATTCAAAAGTCAAATGCACTCCGGGGTGAGTGGAGTTGATGTGACTCTATTGGACGATAAGCTCTTTGAAGGGAGGACTTGAGTCAAAAGATACTACGAGTCTTCTTCAAATTCTACTCTCCTAGCTAGGCTTGAGTTTTCTAAAAGCTTCAAAGAACTAGCACCAATTAAGTAGAAAGGTTACTCAAAGAAGTACTAGCTAGATGTTATGCAAACAAAGAAACAAGAGATCCTATGAAAAACTACCCGAACCACCAACTCAGCAAAACAGGCGCCCCACCTCCTCGGAGTGGGTGGTCCGCCTGGTTCTCAACAAGGGGAGTGGCGGTCCGCCTAAAAAACAGGCGGCCCAAAATCCAGAGAACTCACTCCAAGTGGGCGGTCTGCCTCCTAGACTAGGCGCCCCGCCTACTACAAGTTTCAGCACAGTCCAAAGTCGTGTTTTCTTGGTCTAGCACCCAAAAATCCAACAAATCTCACGTTGTTTTAGCAATCCGAAGGTACCCAAATGTGTTTTCAACCACAATAATCAAACCCCAATAACTTTTATCAAACCCCAATAAAAAAACAATCAAATCACCATGTTCATCAAGTTCATAGCTAGGGTTTCAAATTTTCAAATTTTCAAAGGGTTTCAAATTTTCAAATCTTGGAATACAACTTCAAATCAAGATTTTTAGGTACCAAAATGAAGGGTTTCCAACAAGAAACAAACCCCAATGTCAATCTAACAACGGGTTATCAAATACAAGAACACATGATCAAAAAAAAAATGTTGGTGTTTTTCAACTTTTTCTTTTTTTTTTTTTTGTATTTTTCTTCTTTTCAATAACAAAAAACAAGAAACTAAGATAGAAACCAACCTGGGCACGAAGAATCAAGGGTCGGGGGTTTGTAGAAACAAAATTCGAGCCTTGCTCTGATACCAAGATGATAAGGATCGAAATATAAACAAGAAAAGACGATAAAAGAGTGAAACTTGTCTCGAACTCCCTACGGGGTATCCACGAAGAACTCGTTCCGTGAAACCCCCGTATCGTGTCAAGATTCGCCTACACTAAGAAACTACCCTCGAGTCGCACTTGGGACCCGCAAGTAGAATGATCGGGTGTTGGTTTGACAATCAACTAGGATCCGCTAGGAAAGTTCAAGCCAACAAAAGGGTTCTTTATTAAACAAGAGAATCCACTCTTTCAACAATATTCATGAATCATAAAAACTAGCTAAGGTTCAAGTGAAGACTAATGAAGTATTTATAGGTTTTATCTAGATATAATTAAAGCCCTAAAGTACCCCCCAAAGTGGGTTTAAATAACAAATACCACGTAGGGCTATAATAGTCAAAACATAGCATTAAAATTAGAAGTCCCGAAGTGCTTCAGCAAAGTAGGCGCCACCTACTATACTAGGAGCCCCGCCTAGTTGCCTGGAAGGCTGAAAAATGAAGTGGGCAGCCAGAGTGGGCGGCTCGCCCCTTTGCAGGTGGACCAAAGTCTAGAGAGCTGAACTTAAGTGGGCGGTCCGCCTAGTGGAGTAGGCAGTCCACCCCTTCCTGGGAGCTCTTAAAATGCTTCCAAATATGGCCCGGGTGCCTCTCCAAGTGGCCTAAGTGATCCTCCATCCATGGCACTCCAATGCATGATCTTCAAGTCGCTCCCAGAGTCTTTTTCTATGTCCTTCCAAGTCAAGTGGAGATGAATGTCTTGAACCAACTTAACTTGACTTCTAGTGAAAGGCCTTGAGGTAGTATGCCCCGCGTCATTTCCACTTTATCCAATTCGGGCACATATGTCCTGGTATGGTGTTCTTTCTATTGTTTTACCTACATTATGGTGGACAGTCTTTATTTCAATTTTCATTGGGTTTCCAGCTCCTCCGCGAAGAAAGAAGAGAGAGCCGAAGGGAGATGTAGCTTTACATAAATGTTAAGTTAGATTGTTGAGGGTTTTTCTTGAGTATATTTAGGTTACTTTTGTTTAATCTTCTTACTGGTTTTTGGACTTATAATTTTGTAATTGTTTGCTCTTTAATGGTTCTACTGTAATGTTTTATGATTTATGACTTTGACAGGCGGTGTATGGCTTACTTGGATTCAGCTTGGAGGCTTTTAAACTTAATTAGATGCTCCTCTTTTTCTGTGAGTGTTGCTTGATCAAGATGATTCTCTCTTCATCAATAGGATTTTCACATTATATCAGGAATCATTGTTTGTGAAACCTTATGCCAAGAACATAGTGAGGAAACACTTTACGGAACTTTTTTGCAAAATTCTGTTTCCTATGAAGATTGACGACACATAAATTGTTGATAACTATCCTAAGTCTGGTATGATGATTGAATTACATTATTATGAAGAAAAAGAACAGGAAAATATTAATTCAGCTTACTCGTAATTTGTTGTGTCAGATAACAAATGGCTTCTCTTTTGTATGCTAATTAAGACTAACATTTTCTTGTCTACTTTTTGTTCTAGGATGATCAAATTAGACTTTGCCTGTATGCTGCTCTTTTTTTGCCATTGAGAGAGACCGTGTAACCATACGCATTGTGATCAAAACAGAATTACAACCTTAGTTCAAGTAATCAAAAAGAAAGAAAAAATAGAAATGGAGGTTCCAGATTTAGCTAACAAATTAGCTAAGAAAAATAAAAGACAAACATCAAGCATCCCCCTAAAAGATTATTTTCTACTTCTATATATAGACTATCCTCCCAGGGTCCCAAATGTAAATTGTCATCTTTCCAAATGAGTCCACCTTCTTGATTACATTCATCACACTCCTCCCGTCCTTAATAAGAACCTTGTCCTCCAGGTTCGAGTCCGCAAATGAAGGCATTAGTAAACTAACCGCAGGTATATGGACTTCAATAGAGGCAAAGTCCACTGGTTGGGAAAATACTTTGGTGTGCTCATCTCTTTCACCAATAGAAAGGAGATCAAGAACTTTCTCTTGTTAGGAATATCTTGCTCAATGATGGCCGCAGAAACGTTCTTTCATTTTCTGATTTCCATTCAAGCAAAGATGTCCTCCTACTCAAATAAGAGACTCTATTGTCCCTTCATAATTTATCAAACTGTTGCCATGGAAACCCATAACATAGTCTCGAATCCCTTGGCTCCCAATCGATATATATTGCCATGATCTCAAGGAATGATTTGGAGTCCGAGACAGCCATATTACCTGCAAACTTAGTGGCAGAGAACTGATGGAAATACTCAAGGGCTCCAAACTCTTTACGAAATATCAACAAGCTCATGACAAGATAGGGATCACAACCAAGTGCCGATGTGGCAACCAAGAAAACCAGTCGGCTCGTTAGCTCCTTGTATAATGATACCCACCATGTGAATTCTAGAACAGCCACCATAGTCATAAGTGGATCCAAGTTCATTTTCACTGCCTCATAGTAGACAAATTTTGTCATATTCATTTCCCCAACTTTTCCTGTAGCAAGTTCCTCTAACATGTGCTTTTGAAATGTAGATAACAGAAGTTCAAGAAAATGAACAAAATGTAAGAGAAGATTAAAGAGCTCTTTCATTTTGATCCATTCTGGAACCTTACAGCAAGTACCATTTTATGAGAAACCTGTCCAATGCATGAACAAATACACGTCACATCCAAGAATCTAGCAATAAATGCAACCACAAGACGAGTCACATTTTCTTTAAGGAAGTGGGTCAAAGTACTATAGATCTGACCAATTTTAGTTCCCACATAAGCAAGACCCAACTTTGTATAGGCCTTCTTTTTATCAATGAAGCCACATTAGCAGGAGAAAAAGAAAACACAAACATAGTACTACCCTGAGCAGCCTCAACAACTCCAATTATAATCTCACTAGAACTACTATCGAAAGTAGGCAGTGGTAAAGGAGACTCAAGGACATAGACTAAGATGCCATCAATTTTTTTACTAAATAAAACTCTTTTGCTATCTAGCAAACTAATATTGAAGTCCATGGTCACAAAATCCAACAAAGCTAGCCCCAATAAACCCCAGATCATGGAAGATGCAGCAACATATGTTGAGGAATATCATTGCACTCGCAAATATAAATCAGATTAAAAATACCCTTCCTGTAACGTTCCTCATAATTTTCTAAAATTTAGGATATTCTCGGTATAAAGTTTTATTTTAAGAAGTTGGTTAGCGTGTCTTGGTGTGGTCCAAGCATGATATTGTATCATAAATTCATGGTCTAAAAGTTATAATAGATGTGGTAAAAAGATGTTCGAATGCTCGAACAAGTAGATTATCGCAAATTGCTTGGAGTTGAGTTACTTTTTTTATGTGGTCATTAGTATCTTATGGAGTTGGATTTTTGTAGAAAACTTTTATGGTCAACCACGTTTAAGTAATCTCGCATAAATTGCTATAGTATTAAAATTACATTATGGGTCCAAAGTTGTATGGGGCACAAGAAGAGCAGAGCTTAAATTGTATGAAATATCGATGAAAAAGGAATGAAACTTCAAAGAGTGATTAAAGGAAAGGCCTATCACATGTTTATGGAACAAGCTATTGTAGTTGATGTTTTGATAATTTGGAAAGACATTATGTGGGGGGCAAATTCAGATGTTAAGTGCATCCTAATTAGTAGTATATTTATTTAGATATTTATTAATATTATAGGCTCAAAGTAAGGCCCATAAATAAAGGTATATATACACGGCTTCACCTGGGGTTCCCAACATTGGATTTTAAAGCAAAGTACTAAACCCCTTCTCGACTCTTTTTGGATAAAACGCAGCAGCACATAGCTGCCTTCTCATCTCAGTAAAAACTAGCGATAATTAGTTTGAGAGCGTGAAAGAAAGTCTGGATAACGCCAATACACAGAGTACAAAGCAGCTTACAACCTCAACATGAGTACAAGGTAAATTCTTCACCCTGCTCCTAAATACTACTATGGATTAAGATTATGAATGATATTAATGGATAGATAATATCACATGGATGGGAATTTACACAATACATAGAAGATAAGATTTTGATCTTATGATTCAGGATTGAGAAGGATATAAAAAAAGAAAAGGAGTTTAAGGAGTTGATATAGACAAGTTGTTTATTGATCGCAACCGTTTTAATAACTCGATTATATTGGTGTATTGAGTTATTCGAGTTGGGGTAAGATTAATCGAGTTGAACAGAGAACTTAGAGGCTTTTAGCTTAAGATGATTTAGTATAGTCAAATAGTGGGATTCCATTGAGTTAGAAATTGAAATTCTTTGACGTGTGAATGTAGAACTCGATCCATGGACGTGATTATTGGAATTGAAGCTTACGGTTAAACTCAAGGAGAAATCGTGGTGAGTTGACATAACCCTTTACTAAAGAGGTTTTACTCACAAACTCCGCCTTTAAAGTGTTTGATTAAATGTCTTAAAGAGCTAATATGTGCTTGATTGGAGCGAGATAGTGCATATTAGCTTAATCTCATTCTAGTTAATTAATGTTCGAGAGTTTATCATGGAGTTATGCATATTTATGTTCATATTTAATTTACCTCATTCTAGTTAATTAATGTTCGAGAGTTTATCATGGAGTTATGCATATTTATGTTCATATTTAATTTACGTGATTGTATATGTCAAGGTATTATGAATTAAAGAATATAAAAAAATATTTTGAATGATCCTTTCATGTGTTCATGTCATGTTTTACTCAAGAGTATTATGGTTTATATTCATGGATTATGTTCAAGGAATTTATTGGAATTTAAAGTGGTCAAGTAAAGTTTTATGAAAAATATTTTGGGAGTTACCTTTAGATTCTGAGAAGGGCCTCGTGACCTTTAGTGGTTATTGTTGACCCCGAAACTACTCGTGCCAGAGTAGGAGTTTGTTATAAGATTTGCCTGACACGGCCAAGGCACAAAACGCGCAGCATGCTATCACCTAGAACTGTGTGGCGCCACAGTGAAGGGGCCTATTCGATCAGGCGGGGATCGAACCCGTGCCGATCACACGGTGACTTTATGAAATCATGTTATGTCAGAGTTAATTGGTACTCCCCAAAAAGTAAGTAAACGTTATATATATATATATATTTATGTTTAAAGTTCAAAATTTTATTTCAAGTTACTTCAGCTTCTTTAAACGTTTTATGTTCTCATGGTTTTAATGAATTATGTGCATTTCAAGTTTCTTTTAAATGTCTCGTTCCCGCTTTAGTGGGGGGTCGTTGAGACTCACTGAGTACCGCCGTGGTGTACTGACGTTCTCTTCATGGGAACCTACATTGACCGATGTCAATGTAGGCACAGGTTTTGCAGGCAAGAAGACTATGAGCTAGGATATCCTTCCACTACTCAGTTGATTGGTGAGCTCCGCATTTGTTCGTGGAGATATTTTGTATTCCACTAGTGTCATGTATAAAATTCTTAGAGGCTTCATAGACAGTCTAGCAGTTGGGTGTGGTTGTCCATTTTGCATAATCTTGCATTATATAATAAAGTTACTTATTTTATAAATACAATTTCATAATGAGTTCTATTGAAGTTTTGTTTTAAAGACTATATCATTTGCATAGCATGACAGAGTTAGAATATCACAGTCAAGTTTAAAGGGTTCGCTCGGTCAAGTTCAGGTACCGAGTGCCGGTCGCAGCTCGTTCAGAAAATGGGTCGTGACAAACTTGGTATCAGAGCCGCAGGTTTAGAGTGTCCTAGGGGTCTATGAAGCCGTGTCAGTAGAGTCTCGTTTATCGGTATGTGGGCCCCATATCTATAAACGAGGGACTGCAGACATTTAGGATAAGTTTCCACTCTTTCTCATTCTAGATCGTGCGTTAGAGCCTAAAGTGAGAATCAGCCTCCTAGTTCTATCTACAAATGAATGTTTGCGTACATGATGCGGCTGGAGCATGCGATAGTAAATGCTAATGAAGCGTCACGACTACTAGAAATTTATTATATAAGGTATTAGTTGCCCTGAAGATGGGAATGGAGGCGAAAGTCAGCAATGTATTAAGGTAAATTTGGTGGAAAGATAGTTGAGGAAAAATGAAGGTGGTTTGAAGTGGGACTGCAGTGGATTAGAACTATCCGCAAGATGGAAAAGGCTTGTACAAAATAAAAGGATAAGGTGAAGATATTATTAAATACTGTTAGAGTTGTAATGGAATTGGTAGTTGGTGCAACTAATAGGAGGTGTTGGTTAGCGTTAAGCAACTATATTCCTGCGTCATGCCTAGAATTAACCGGGATACCATAAAGGCCAAGCACGATAACAGCCCACGTTAATCGGGCAAGATGAGACATGAAGGCAAGATAGATCAAAAGTGTGTCCCTAAGTTAAAAATCAAATTGTTGTTCGAAGCAACAATAATGGAAAGTTACGTAAGAGGAAAAGATTGGAATCGAGATAGAAAGATACAACCTCAAGGTTGGAAGATAAGACAGACTTTTCGGGAAGGGAAACTGTTGTGGTTCCTACGTCAAGCTTTACTAAGTTATGTAGTTGTGGCAGTGATGGTATGGAGGAATAATAAGGAGATCTTGTATGTGTCCTAAAACATTCCTAAGAGAGTCAACTAGAATTGTAGAACTCACAATGATCTACCCTCGTGTTATGAGAAAGTCAGATGTTATATATTACAACTAAATTTAAGAATAAATCTCAAACAAACTATTATTGCTATGTATTGGCTTAAGGCCCGAGCTATAAAAGGATAATGGTGCGTTGAAATTTGGAAAACTATGAAAGATTCAAAGATACAAAGTGAGGCGGCAAAGTATGAATGTAAAGATTGAGGCGAATGGAGCTCTATATGATTCAAGTGAGCATGACTATAATCCTATGTCTTCGAGCAAAGTCTAGAAATAATAGTAAGCATGCATGTACATATCTACTCCAGCGTATGGTTAATAGAAAAACCATAAAAGGGATATCAGAAAAGTGAGCCAGCAAACAAGATGTATGATTTCGGGGAAAACGCCAAGAAATTTCTGGAATGCATAAAATTAGAAAAAAAAAAGTGTATTTCTCCTTAATGCACACATATAGTTATACGAAAGAAAAGCAGTATGGAGTTAGTAATAGTATGCGAGTGTTATACAAGTTTTCCCAAGAAGCTTCACTTTCTCAAGATAATTAAGATTGGCCCTTAATGAAGCAATTTAAGAGAGTGACGAAAAAATGGTATCAAGAAGGTCTTGTTGTATAGGTGCAACTTACTACAATAGATAATAAATGATATTTTGAAATAGAATTAGAAGTTTCGAAGTGTCAAAATGTCAGACACAATAGAAACCAATGGAGCCAAGATAAGTAAGCCAATTAAACCCAGTTGTCAGACGATGTGTATGTTACGAGCTAACCAATGGAACAAAGAAGGGCGGCACTAGCTGGGATAATTGTTAACTAGTAGTGCATAAGGGAGCTGAGTATCGGATCGGGAATAGATTCCTCTGCGAAATCACGATTTTGATAAGTCTAGAATATGATGGGAAGATTATACAAGTGTCAAATCGTATATATGTCATCGATCAGTACCAAGATGCATTTACACTTACTAATTAGTATCTTGAAAACTTTTTATGCAAGGTAAATACTTAACTTAACAAAGGCTTCACTATGAGAAGATGATGCACGAAAGAACGAATTTTCCTCAAGAAGTCGGTGAATCAGTATCATGTGGCCGAAGCAAAGTGTGTGCACTTAAGGAAAGACTATGAAGCGCAAAGAAGAGTTAAGAACTCACGAATTCTTTTTAAATGCTCTCTAGCTTAGGGTCTTGAGCATACATCAACTTAATGCTCTTAAAACCCATGAGCTTGGAAGCAAGAGTGGTGGCTAGAGCAAACTTCCTAGAAAGTGTATCTGCCACAACATTGTCTTTCCCTTACTTGTATTGAATGACATAGGGAAAAGACTCAATGAACTCTACCCACTTGGCATGACGCTTGTTCAATTTATCTTGGCCCCTAAGATATTTGAGTGACTCATGATCACTCTTAATAACAAATTTCCTAGGCCAAAGATAATGTTGCCAATGAGCAAGAGCTCTCTCTAGGGCATACATCTCCTTGTCATACGTAGAGTAGTTCAAGGAGGCACCCTTCAATTTCTTACTAAAGCAGGCTATGGGTTTTCCATCTTGCATTAAAACACCGCCAATTCCCACCCCCGAGGCATCACATTCAACCTCAAATATCTATCCGAAGTCAGGCAATTGCAATAGAGGGGCGGTACTCAACCTACTTTTCAATTCTTAGAAGGTCTTCTCTTGAGGCTCTCCCCACATAAAAGGTTTGTCCTTCTTCACCAATTCGGTGAGTGGAGCAGCAATGGAGCTAAAGTCTTTCACAAATCATCTATAAAAACTAGCAAGACCATGAAAGCTCTTCACTGGAGTCACGGTAGTGGGAGTAGGCCAATCACGAATAGACTCTACCTTAGACTCATCTACCTCCACTCCTTGGGCACTCACAACAAACCCAAGAAAGACTACCTTCTCAACACCAAAGGCACATTTCTTAAAATTAGCATAGAGCTTTTCGGCTCTCAACACTTCAAGCACTTACCTCAAATGATCAACATGATCGTCTAATGACTTGCAATATATCAAGATATCATCAAAGTAGACGACCACAAATTTGTTGATGAATGGCTTTAACACATGGTTCATTAGTCTCATGAAAGTACTAGGTGCGTTGGAGAGGCCAAAGGACATCACCAACCATTCATATAGACCAAACTTTGTCTTGAATGCGGTTTTCCATTCATCCTCAGGTTTCATCTGGATTTGATGGTAACCGGACCTAAGGTCTGTCTTCGAAAAGATACTAGAACTACTTAGTTCATCGAGCATGTCATCTAAGCGAGGTATGGGATGTCGATACTTTAACGTGATCTTGTTGACTGCACGACAATCCACACACATCCTCTAAGTGGCATCCTTCTTTGGAACGAGGATCACAGGCACGGCACAAGGACTCAAGCTCTCCCTCACCAAGCCTTTAGTAAGCAATTCATCCACTTATTTTTGTAGCTCCTCGGTATCTTAAGGATTGCTCCTATAAGCCGGTTTGTTTGGAATTCGGGATCCCGGGACAAAGTCGATTTGGTGTTCAATACCCCTTAAGGGAGGTGAACCAATTGGCATTTCATCCGGAAATATGTCCTCAAAATCCTTCAAAACATTTTCAAAAGCACTAGGCAAAGGGTTAGAAGAATAATCAAATTCGGAAGCAAGAATCATACCTTTGTGCACTAGGCAAATGAGTAGTTTGTTTCCATCATTTCCTTTCAAAAGCTCACCTGGTTGCATCATGGCACAAATGCTACCGGTAGAAGATGGTGGAGTCACCATAAGCTCTCGGCCAAAGGACTAGTCTCAACAACCGACTTAGCCTTTGTTGCTTCCCTCAATTCCCTCATGCGCTTATAGTCATCACTTACTTGCTTGGGTGACAAGGGTTTGAGCACAAACTTCGTTCCTTCATGCTTGACGGTATAGGTGTTTGCACGGCCATCATGAACCACATGTCTATTAAATTGCCAAGGCCTACCAAACAAGAGATGGCAAGCATGCATAGGTACAACGTCAAACATGTGTTCATCCACATTGTTCCTTATCTTGAATTTAATCATGACTTGCTTTACCACCTTCAATTCACCACACTCGCTAAGCCATTTCAAACAATAAGGATTGGGGTGTTTCAAGGTGGGTATCTTCAATTGGGAAACTAGTGTTTCGCTAATAACATTGGCACAACTTCCCGAGTCAATAATCATAGAACAAACAATATCCATGACTCGACATCTAGCATGGAAGAGTTTTTCCCTTTGTAAAGTCTCACTATCCTCCACAAACATGGCACCTAAACTCCTCCTCACAACAAGAAAGGCATGAGGATCATCATCCTCAATTGCATCCTCCTCCATATCAACCTCCTCATCACCCTCTACTCCCTCATCTTTGGGGTTCACTATCTTGTTCATACACCAATTCACCCACTATAACCATAGTTTTTCGGGTAGGGCAATCTTTGGCAATATGACCCTTTACATTTATAGCATTGAGTAGAAGTAGAAGTAGGATTGCTCAAGTGAGTTTTAGAGTTACCTCCTACATGTGGTGTAGACTTCTCATAAGGCTTCTTCACATCTTTGCTAGCAATTGCACCACTTGTGTTTGGGAAACTTGCATTTGGAGTAGGAGTCTTCCACTCCTTTGGCTTACTCATGGGAGTAGTAGTGCTATTCTTGTAGCGAGTGGATTTCTCATCTTTGAGCCATTTATCGGCTTCAACAGCATCTTTGCATAGCTCATAGTGGTCTACGTACTTGTGAAACTTCAATCGTGAAGCTATGTCTCGGTTCAAACCACTTCGAAATCGAATCATGGCCGGCTCATCCTCTTCCCCTTCCAAGTCTAGGGTCATCCGGATTTGCTCAAATTCATTGAAGTACTCCCCAACCGTCTTGTAACCTTGCTTCAACTCATAGAGACGTTTGTATTATTCCACACGGTATTGGTGAGTCAAGTACATCTCATCCATCACACGGATCCATTCTCCCCAAGTCACATTGATTGTCATAGCATTTCTCCTCCTATTTCTCGTGGCCGACTCCCACCAAGTAGAAGCAAAGGACTCAAATGAAGATATTGCATACATGGCCTTCTTCTCTTCGGGCATATCATTGGTGTCAAATATTCGCTCCATGGCCAACTTCCAATCAATGTACTCCACCGGATCACTACTCCCTTTGAAGGAAGGAATAGTGAGCTTCACGCTATTAAGATTGTTGTTATCACGAACCCCTTGGTAAGGCTCCGGTTGGCCTCCAAAGTTGTCTCCATAACCTCCATAATCCCTCCTAGTATTCCCTCCAACATTCCCTATGGGTGGCCCTCGACCTCGGCCTCTACCCCTATCCACGTTATGTCCCCAATTCATGGCTCTCCCATTTGGATTAGGAGCTCCATAATCACTATCATCATACTCTTCCTCCTCCCTTTTTTGAGCTTCATGAACTTGCTCAAGAGGTTGAACATTTCGAATAGGTCTGGGAAGTGGAATGTTCCATTGGGGATTGCCCGTTAGGTGAGGAATGCTCATTCGTTGGGTATTGCCCAACACTTGTTCATTTCGATCACGATTCTCCTTTACCCGTTGTTGTTGTTGTCTAAGCAACTCAACAACTTGTTCCGGGAGGTTGAACTACTTATGCCTTCAACGGCCTCAACTTAGACACTCGGGGCCCCTTTCTCAACTTGGAAACTTGGGGTCCCTTTCTCCGCTTGGACACTTGAGGTCCCTTGCTCAACTAGGGCACTTGATGTCGCCCCTTCAAGAGATTCAATCCTTAGGTTCATACTATCCAATTTGGCAAGGATAGTAGCAAAGGCATTCTTTGTGAAATCATTACCTTCATTGGCCATCGTACCTACCAAATGAGCAAACGTTAGTGAAATCACCTCACTCACTCCCTCACTTGTATGGCACTCAGTTCACTCGTTTAGTGGTGGTGGATATTTCACTCAAGCTTGAAGACTAGAAGCTTCACTAAGTTGATCAACAAACCTTGACTTAATCACTCAATTCACAAGTCAAATGCACTCCGGGGTGAGTGGAGTTGATGTGACTCTATTGGACGATAAGCTCTTTGAAGTGAGGACTTAAGTCAAAAAGATACTACGAGTCTTCTTCGAATTCTACTCTCCTAGCTAGGCTTGAGTTTCCTAAAAGCTTCAAAGAACTAGCACCAATTAAGTAGAAAGGTTACTCAAAGAAGTACTAGCTAGATGTTATGCAAACAAAGAAACAAGAGATTCTATGAAAAACTACCCGAACCACCAACTCAGCAAAACAGGCGCCCCACCTCCTCGGAGTGGGTGGTCCGCCTGGTTCTCAGCAAGGGGAGTGGCGGTCCGCCTAAAAAACAGGCGGCCCAAAATCCAGAGAACTCACTCCAAGTGGGCGGTCTGCCTCCTAGACTAGGCGCCCCCGCCTACTGCAAGTTTCAGCACAGTCCAAAGTCGTGTTTTCTTGGTCTAGCACCCAAAAATCCAACAAATCTCACGTTGTTTTAGCAATCTGAAGGTACCCAAATGTGTTTTCAACCACAATAATCAAACCTTAATAACTTTTATCAAACCCCAATAAAAAAAAATCAAATCACCATGTTCATCAAGTTCATAGCTAGGGTTTCAAATTTTCAAATTTTTAAAGGGTTTCAAATTTTCAAATCTTGGAATACAACTTCAAATCAAGAGTTCTAGGTACCAAAATGAAGGGTTTCCAACAAGAAACAAACTCCAATATCAATCTAACAACGGGTTATCAAATCCAAGAACACATGATCAAAAAAAAAATTTGTTGGTGTTTTTCAACTTTTTCTATTTTTTTGTATTTTTCTTCTTTTCAATAACAACAAACAAGAAACTAAGATAGAAACCAACCTGGGCACGAAGAATCAAAGGTCGGGGGTTTGTAGAAATAAAATTCGAGCCTTGCTCTGATACCAAGATGATAAGGATCGAAATATAAACAAGAAAAGACGATAAAGGAGTGAGACTTGTCTCGAACTCCCTACGGGGTATCCACGAAGAACTTGTTCCGTGAAACCCCCGTATCGTGTCAAGATTCGCCTACACTAAGAAACTATCCTCGAGTCGCACTTGGGTCCCGCAAGTAGAGTGATCGGGTGTTGGTTTGACAATCAACTAGGATCCGCTAGGAAAGTCCAATCCAACAAAAGGGTTCTTCATTAAACAAGAGAATCCACTCTTTCAACAATATTCATCAATCATAAAAACTAGCTAAGGTTCAAGTGAAGACTAATGAAGTATTTATAGGTTTCATCTAGATATAATGAAAGCCCTAAAGTACCCCCAAACTAGGTTTAAATAAAAAATACCACGTAGGGCTATAATAGTCAAAACATAGCATTAAAATTAGAAGTCCCGAAGTGCTTCAGCAAAGTAGGCGCCACCTACTATACTAGGTGCCCCACCTAGTTGGCTGGAAGGCTGAAAAATGAAGTGGGCGGCCAGAGTGGGCGGTCCGCCCCTTTGAAGGTGGACCAAATTCTAGAGAGCTGAACTTAAGTGGGCGGTCCGCCTAGTGGAGTAGGCGGTCTGCCCCTTCCTGGGAGCTCTTAAAATGCTTCCAATTGGCCCGGGTGCCTCTCCAAGTGGCCTAAGTGATCCTCCATCCATGGCACTCCAATGCATGATCTTCAAGTCGCTCCCGGAGTCTTTTTCCATGTCCTTCCAAGTCAAGTGGAGATGAATGTCTTGAATCAACTTAGCTTGACTTCTAGTGAAAGGCCTTGAGGTAGTATGCCCCGCATCATTTCCGCTTTATCCAATTCGGGCACATATGTCCTGGTGTGGTGTTCTTTCTATTGTTTTACCCACATTATGGTGGATAGTCTTTATTTCAATTTTGATTGGGTTTCCAGCTCCTCCGCGAAGAAAGAAGAGAGAGCCGAAGTGAGATGTAGATTTACATAGATGTTAAGTTAGATTGTTCAGGGTTTTTCTTGAGTATATTTAGGTTCCTTTTATTGTTTAATCTTCTTACTGGTTTTTGGACTTATAATTTTGTAATTGTTTGCTCTTTAGTTGTTCTACTGTAATGTTTTATCATTTATGACTTTGACAGGCGGTGTGTGGCTTACTTGGATTCAGCTTGGAGGCTTTTAAACTTAATTAGATGCTCCTCTTTTTCTGTGAGTGTTGCTTTATCAAGATGATTCTCTCTTCATCAATAGAATTTTCACATTGTATCAGGAATCATTGTTTGTGAAACCTTATGCCAAGAACATAGTGAGGAAACACTTTATGGAACTTTTTTGCAAAATTCTGTTTTCTATGAAGATTGACGACACATAAATTGTTGATAACTATCCTGAGTCTGGTATGATGATTGAATTACATTATTATGAAGAAAAAGAACAGGAAAATATTAATTCAGCTTACTCGTAATTTGTTGTGTCAGATAACAAATGGCTTCTCTTTTGTATGCTAATTAAGACTAACATTTTCTTGTCTACTTTTTGTTCTAGGATGATCAAATTAGACTTTGCCTGTATGCTGCTCTTTTTCTGCCATTGAGAGAGACCGTGTAACCATACGCATTGTGATCAAAACAGAATTACAACCTTAGTTCAAGTAACCAAAAAGAAAGAAAAAATAGAAATGGAGGTTCCAGATTTAGCTAACAAATTAGCTAAGAAAAATAAAAGACAAATATCAAGCATCCCCCTAAAAGATTATTTTCTACTTCTATATATAGACTATCCTCCCAGGGTCCCAAATGTAAATTGTCATCTTTCCAAATGAGTGCACCTTCTTGATTACATTCATCACATTCCTCCCGTCCTTAATAAGAACCTTGTCCTCAAAGTTCGAGTCCGCAAATGAAGGCGTTAGTAAACTAACCGCAGCTATATGGACTTCAATAGAGGCAAAGTCCACTGGTTGGGAAAATACTTTGGTGTGCTCATCTCTTTCACCAATAGACAGGAGATCAAGAACTTTCTCCATAACAAGATCAACATTTGCCACTGTTTTTACTACCAAAGCTACTTTCTGATTTCCATTCAAGCAAAGATGTCCTCCTACTCAAATAAGAGACTCTATTGTCCCTCCATAATTTATCAAACTTTTGCCATGGAAACCCATAACATAGTCTCAAATCCCTTGGCTCCCAATCGACATATATTGCCATGATCTCAAGGAATGATTTGGAGTCCGAGACAGCCATATTACCTGCAAACTTAGTGGCAGTGAACTGATGAAAATACTCAAGCTCCAAACCCTTTACGAAATATCAACAAGCTCATGACAAGATAGGGATCACAACCAAGTGCCGATATGGCAACCAAGAAAACCAGTCGGCTCGTTAGCACCTTGTATAATGATACCCACCTTGTGAATTCTAGAACAGCCACCATAGTCATAAGTGGATCCAAGTTCATTTTCACTGCCTCATAGTAGACAAATTTTGTCATATTCATTTCCCCAACTTTTCCTGTAGCAAGTTCCTCTAACATCTGCTTTTGAAATGTAGATAACAGAAGTTCAAGAAAATGAACAAAATGTAAGAAAAGATTAAAGAGCTCTTTCATTTTGATTTATTCTGGAACCTCACAACAAGTACCATTTTATGAGAAACCTGTCCAATGCATGAACAAATACACGTCATATCCAAGAATCTTCCTTGAGGCCATCACAGCAGTTGGCTCCAGAGTCTGCAGATCTGATTTAAGAATCTAGCAATAAATACAACCACGAGACGAGTCACATTTTCTTTAAGGAAGTGGGTCAAAATACTACAGATCTGACCAATTTTAGTTCCCACATAAGCAAGACCCCAACTTTGTATAGGCCTTTTTTTTATCAATGAAGCCGCATCAGCAGGAGAAAAAGAAAACACAAACATAGTACTACCCTGAGCAGCCTCAACAACTCCAATTATAATCTCACTAGAACTACTACCGAAAGTAGGAAGTAGTAAAGGAGACTCAAGGACATAGACTAAGATGCCATCAATTTTTTTACTAAATAAAACTCTTTTGCTATCTAGCAAACTAATATTGAAGTCCATGGTCATAAAATCCAACAAAGCTAGCCCCAATAAACCCGGATCAAATGGAAGATGTAGCAAACTATGTTGAGGAATACTATTGCACTCGCAAATATAAATCAGATTAAAAATACCCTTCCAAAAGAAAGAACCATCATAACCAACACTAGCATTAAGAAACGTGGAACAAATCCTCGCTTCCCGACCAATAGCATAGGACACTTCCGTAACAGTCAACACTTTATCTAAATGCATTTCATTTGTCAGACCATTTTCATATTGTTTATTCTTGCCCACACTAGTTGTTGTTACCATTTTGCATATACTGGCAATGTTTCTCAACCAAAGCAAACATGCACCAGGATCAAATGAAAAGTCTATGATGGACACATAATATGCAATCTCAAATAAATTGTTAGGATATCCAAGAAGTGGTCTGTGATGTCCACAATCATTTGCCTTTACCATTATTGCCACCCTTTCTGCAGAATTCATCACACCATTTTCAAACTTATATAGTTCATCAGTGATCATGTGAAGTAAGAAACTAAACAACAGCAACATGACAACAAGGGTATTTTGTCCATAAAACCTAATGAGGTAAGCCCAAAAAACCTGCCCAGTATCAAACCAAGTGCAAATGTGTAAGCAAAGATCATTTGCAAGCCATGAATTGCCCCAAGTAATTTCAATTAATATGATATGCAAAGTTAGAGGACTGTAAAGAAGAGAATCTCCAGCCAGCGCAAGGTTAGAGCATAGTAGAGCCGCGTTGAACTCGCTTATACGAGAACAACAAACACTTAGTAGAACTATATTTCTACAGGGCATTTCATCAAACAGCTTCCTTGGAAGCTTAATCTCTCCCCTGTTGTGCCAAAGATTTGGTTGCCCAAAACGATTTCGAGAATACAACCTATGTGTTACCTCCTTCAGTCCAGATACCTCATAATCATCAGAAAAACTCGCACTAGACACAGAATACCCAACCTTAGTAGGCGCACACATAATGGTTATTTTATCAAACATTTTCGGACCAGTCCAAACCCACAAAAATGGAGATAATCCTAATATGTTATAAACCCCATGGGATATCTTGGAAGCCTGATATAAGGAACCACTAACCTGACCAGTATCTACCCATTTGGAATCGTGTGAGGCCAAATTATGTGGAAACGAAGCAATAATTGTATCAGGACCATAGAAGTTTTCAAAAAGTTCCCAATTCAACATTGAGTCGAACACCTTATGGCCAAACTCTATGTCAAATCTTTCTACTGTAAGTGGTAGAAGTGCTCCAGTTATAAATGAATTTATATATTCGGATGTAGATCGTTGGGAACTTTCATCGAGTACCTGGATCTCAAGGCCTGAGTTTTCATCCAGTGATTGAGAAATGTCTACACTGCTTGAGTTTTCTTCTATCAATTCAGATTTACCCTCAAAAAAATAAACTATCTCAACATTATCTGCTACATCTTCCACCGTGGCCTCCTCTATTTTTTCATCGTCCAATTGCATCTCATGGAGTTGTGACCGCACTTGGGAAAGAGAAGAGAGCATATGAGAGTTGGCCTCTTTCATCTCCATCACTAGCTCCATCACTCGCTCCTGGATTGTATTGATGGAAATGGAGATCATGTCTGTTTGAACAGGAGATAGAAAAGAGGTATTTGAGGGTGGATGTGGAGTCGGGTAAACTTGCTGGTATGAGTGTGGAGGATGTGGCAAGGAAGTGGATACCCATTTAGTAGAGGAAGGACAACGAGAGCACCAATGTAACGGAGGGATGTAACCATACGCATTATGATCATAGAATTGTAATGGATATTGATTGAATTCCATTAAAACAGAATTACAACCTTAGTTCAAGTAACCAAAAAGAAAGAGAAAATAGAAAAGGAAGGTTCAGATTTAGCTAACAAATTAGCTAAAAAAAAATAAAAGATAAACATCATAGCATCCCCTAAAAGATTATTTTCTACTTCTATATATATAGACTATCCTCCCAGGATTCCAAATGTAAATTGTCATCTTTCCAAATGGGTCCACCTTCTTGATTACATTCATAACAGAGCGTTTATGGAGAAGACAAAGTCAAAAAGGTAGAACTCTTGACCATCAAATAGTCCATGCGAGCATCTGTGTTTGCATTGTTTAATTCCAGCCCTGCATCTCTTGGGTGGCTTGAACAGTTTAGCTTTTTTATCCATCTCACATCTTCCACTTTGATGGAGTTAGTTGACATTTTATTTCTAAGGAAGAAGAAAGATCATTGCATAAAGATGCTCATTTTTATGTAGTTGCTACTCTTACGGTGAATTTGATATTGTCTTCACACGAGCTCCTTGAGGATTTGGGACTTTTGTCTATAAATACTAACTTTGACAGACATTTATCAGGATCCAGTTGTCGAGTAATATTTTTCGCAATTCTCTCAAATTGGACAGTGATGCGAAAAAAGAGAGTGATTCTTTATGTGACCATGTTCATACATTTGTTGATGAACCTTGAATGTTTAGCATATTTTTCTTGTCAGTATCTACCACAAGAAATTTGACGTTCCGTTAATTCTTATACATTTGCAGGTTATTAGGTTGCATACTGCAACTAAGAAGCTTGCCGATTTAACTCCATTACTAGTTTCTGAAGAAGATTTCCAAGTTTTAGAAGTTAATTGGAAAAGGGATGCCATTGAGGTTCCAACTGCTTCAAAATGTAGAGTATTGGCTGGTAACAATATCTTTTTTTTGCAAAATAAGTGCCCTAATTCTTTTGAGTCATCTTGCAAATTAGTCATTGATAACGTTCACAAACAGGATTGTTACTTGGAGAAATTGGAAAATCTTGGCGTGTTGCACTTCTTCTGTCTTTGCTATTACATCCTATTGCCATTGTGTCCTCTACAAGCTTCTCAAATGAGTACGTTGAACTTTACAAGAGAAGCGGATTATTCAAGACAATAGAGAAAGCAATAAGAACTTTAGGTATTGATTTATCATCTGTGCTTCTTACTTTGTGTTCCCTTTGCAATTGTGATAAATCATCTTTACATAAATATTGAGGCTGTTCCTGCCACAAAAAGAGTCTCCCTTTTAAATTTTACTTTTCATTAAATTGCTCCCATATCTTTGCTCTGCTTTCCCCTCGAACACTAGTACAATATGACGAGAAGATGTATATTTGTCCGATGTTTCTCTTACGAATGACGGGCCATCATGGAGCGTGACTCTGCTAAAAAACTCATCTACATGCATCGTGTGGGATGCATTTTTAGAAACCACATTTGATGGAGTTGTAGGTATGGAAATGTGATTATGAAAACTTTCCAGATTCAAAAAGGACCTGCAGTTGGAGAATGGGTATGCCAATAATACACTCTTCCAGCTGTTAATTTGTTCAAAGTAAAATTCACTCTAATGTTTAATTTTCCTCTGCAGACAAAAAAATTCATAGAGTGGCAGCTCACAAATCCTTCTGGTACTGTTGAAGAATGCCTAGATTGGAATTGGATGAAGCAAATGTCAAAAGGTCTTGAGTGAACGTTACTTTTTACCTGATACCACAAGGGGTATTGGGAGTTAGACGTTGACCCCTACCCGTTTTTTTCTTTTCTAAGTAAACCTACATGGGACCCGTACAAATTCAAAAATCTTGAAATATCCATTTCTACTTAGAGTTATACTCCCTCCGTCCCAGGTTTGACTGGGCACAGAGTTTAAGAAAAAAAATGAAGACTTTTAAATCCTGTGGTGTAAAATGAAAGGTGTGTGTAATGTGGGCCAGTGTCTTTAAATCCTGTGGACCAAAATAAATCTTAGATTTAAAGAGTTGTCATAAAAGGAAAGAGGCACTTATTTTGGGACAAACAAAAAAGGAATGGTAGACAGTCTTTTTGGGACGGAGGGAGTAGTATTCTTCTGCATGGGACCCTTGAGAAGCGAATATCCCAAGTAGGGGTGTTTATCGGTAGGTTCGGTTTGGTTTTGGACCTTATCGGTTTAGACAATCGGTTTTCGGTTTTTAAAAATACTAAACTAATAACCAAACCAATAAGATATCGGTTATCGGTTTTTGAGTTATCGGTTTTAGGTTCTTATCGGTTCGATTTTTGGTTTAACCATTAAGAAACTTAGGCATAACAATTGTAAAATAATCACCTCTTAAACGATTGCATCCAATACAAAATCGGCTTCATTTTCATAGCGGATTCAAATGCCTCTTAAAGCATTCGTCATATTCAAAAAAACAACTAACAATAGATTCAAATATGTTTCATTGTTCTATAAACTAATGGAATAAGTGAGGATTTAAACAATAAATCGATGTTTAAAATGGAGGAAATGAGGATTGAAATAGTAAATCGATGAGGAGGTGAACTGAAAGCTACACAAGTAAAAGAAGGTTAGGATTTGAAGTTTCCAAGTTGCAACTAAGAGTAAATAAGTATACTACTTTTATATACATAAGCGCAACATAGCAAATTTAAAAATCTTATTGGGTTATCGGTTTAACCAATAAGAAAATGTGCAAAACCGATAACCGAACCGATAACCCAATAATTTTTTTTGTAAATCGTTAAATAACTGATAATTCGATAACCCAATAAATTTTTATCGATTCAGTTTATCGGTTTAAACCGAAAAATGAACGCCCTAATCCCAAGTCCGACTGGTATCATAGAATTACGAAGGCCAAAATTTAATGACCTTAGGGGAAGTGAAAAGAAAGTTCAAAGTGACCAACGGGCCCACGAGAAATGTTCTTAGTTCATCCAAATTTCATGTCTCTAAGCAGGCTCATAGTCCAAGCTTCTTTGGACCGAGGAAGGGGAACCCCTTCGAGTACCAATCTGGTCCAAGGTGGCATTTCGACAGTGTAGCTAGTCGGTTTAATCATGAAACATCTAAACGACCTGGTCGTACGAACATTATTATTAGAAAATACATGATACGCAAGTACATGCTTGATCTGTCGCAAATTTTCCTTTTTCGACACTAACAAAATTAATAAGAGATCGATATATGAAGTCGAACTTATCAAGAGTAAAAATAAATCCTTGATAGATAAGTATAGTAGATTACGAATTATGAGTGTCATTTAATTCAAGTACTTTGGTGGAAGCTAGAAATATGAAAAGGCTACATGGAACACCATGGAGGACATGAAACAAGGATATTTACATTTTTTGCACGCCACATGTATGTATTTTATATAAATCTCGAGAATGTATTCATCACTTGATGTGCGATCGTGAGTGACCTAGTTGCTAGTTGTACCTAAGATGTCTTTATTATACTAGTATTAGCTTTTTGGCTGTGTATATATTCCCATATTATTAGATTGTTGGATAGTTCCAATTATAGAGGAGGTTGTGCCAAAACTTTTGACAATTCGAGAGTTAAACCTTATGAATTATGGAAGTGAAAGTGGAAAAGGGCGTTTGATATTTCCAAGTATCCAGAATGATATACAACATAAGAGTAAGTCGCGACTAGGATGTAGCGACCCTAAAATTTTCGTTTAAGTTTGAAGACGTAAAAGTACAATAGCAAATATTTAAGATATCATGTTAAGTGCCACAAATGTCCACGTAACATCACCTGGACGTAATAATAAGTGCACGGGTGTACTGAAAGTGATTTAGATTTTTTCTCACTTGACAGTATTACTGGAGATTTTTGGACAATGGATTTACTTAGGAGCTAATGTAAATGGAATTATCTTTCCAAAAAAATGTTCAAGATACTATAGTTGTGTACGGACATTTATTGATTTTTTTTTTTTTTTGATAAGGTAAAATTTTATTGAAATTTCTTAATGGCTCTAAAGTTTGGTATCACACGTAGAACGATACATCTATATAAATGAGGCTGCAACATCAACAGAACAAGTGAAGACCGTTGGCTTACTTATTGCAGTACAAAGTGTATCTGTGCAATATTTGGGTTTTATGCAAACAGTAATAATAACATTATCAGTTTTAGTTTGCACCTTACAACTGACTCGTGAAACATGATTATTTTCCACTTTCCAGAGTTATAGGACCAAGATTTTGGGTTCATCCATCGTGAACACATATTACACAAGTTGTGTATGAACAAATAAAGTTTCAGAAAATCTCGAGTAAGAGAACCAGATTGTAATCTGTAAAACCTTTCTGCAGGATCCACTGGCTGTAACATGTATCAAAACATGCCTTGAATACGTTGCTATGAAGCATTCTTATAGATACCAATTTAAGACCTTCCAGCAAAAATCTAAGAAAATTCATATCCACAATCTCAAGTTCTTAACATTTTTTATGTCATTGTGGTGAAAAGTGCGCCTAGTTTCCAAGGCTAACATTCCTCGTCTTGGAGAATTTAAAGATGCTAATGCAAGGAACTTGAAATCACTGAAATTCTTCTTAACACCATTAAGCCTCACAATAAAGTCAAAACAGAAGAGAGAAAGAGCTTTGCAATATCTAAAATGATCAAAACTTTCGACATAGATCAGGACAAGAAAAGGTAAAGGGAACAACAAAAGTTCTTCGAATTTTCAAGTACCTAATCAAAACCTAAGGTTCAAGTGATCCATGTTTCAAAGGTCTTGCACGCTCAAACCTACAAATCAAACATATTCAAACCATAAGATTCATGAACTACTTAGACAATTAAACTACTGGCATTCTTAAACCAGAGTCTAAAAAGCAAAAATATACAAAATCAGTAATAATAAGAGCGGATAAGCTTGTTTAATGGAGCATCACAATCTTTCCTTTTGCTTTATTGCATTGGAATAAATCCACTGGTCCGCCTGATAACTAGAATGTGTAAGAACCAGAAGATAAGAATACCTGGAGGAAGTGATTGCTTCAGCTTGTCAGCCTTCTCAAAGTCAGATACACAGAGTGTGTACAGGTACTTGGAGCAGCGAACCTTGAACTTGACCATATCCTTGTTCTTCTTGATCTTGACAGATCGTGCATCCTTCCTTCTTGCTGTGAGAAGGAAATCCTTGATCTCGTGAATTTGCTTCGGCTGCAAATAAAGTTTGGGTAAACATTCACTTCAACATATAGGCCCGAAAAAGAGAGCACAAAGTAGTTTTGAGCAAGTTCCAAAACAGTCTCAACACAAATCAATAATCAAATATCAACCAATATAGCTGAGAGATTTGATTTTGTAGTCTATTGAAAATGTTATTTGAGTTCTATGACCATTTTCACATAGGGGAACCTTGTAGGGTCATTACATACTATTGAAATTGTCACTGACCATAGGAAATCAGTTCCTTGTAATGAGCTGCTATCAAGATGCAAGACTTGTACCCAAAGAGGTTATAAAGAACTTCAAAAACCACTTGTCTACATTTCACTAAATTATAGAGCATACTCAAGATTTATAGCATGTATCATATAAGGAGATAGGTAACTAGGCAAATGGACTTCAGTTTACAAACAATCCAGGACAAACTCATGTGCCTGGGTAAAGTTTCCTTTGTTTATTCAAAATGAAAGTAACCCTTAACAATCCTTGATAATACATATCAAGATCATAATCCATCATATTTCACCTTTTCAACAACTGAGAAACCCTGCACATAGTCCTCAACTCAGAGTTTACTAGGCCTGTCCCCTCTGCAACCGAATTATGCACCTAACTCACACATCACACGACAGTGCGCCTAATACTACATATCAAGAACTTAATCCATCACGATTGACCTTTTCTAAATAAGGTAGTGATCCCCAGCCCCAATAACACATGATTCTAAACTCAAGTTTAATGGGCATGTCCCCTCTGCGACCAAGACAACTCATATATCATACGACGTGAGCCTAATAATCCATCACGATTGACGTTTTTTTAATAACCTATGATTCTAAAGTTAAAGTATATAATACCGTGACGTACTCCTAACTCACACATGACACCATTTGTATTTTATTCTAGAAAACTATTAATTTCAAATGTGAGTACTTGAACAAATCCAAAACAGAGAAACGTATAAAACTTTAACACACTTAAAACAGATAAAATGTAATAATTTATCATTTAATTTACATCATATAACACATACATTTGAAAGAAATAAATATTTCAGAATAGTATAAGCACTAACCATGATTGGGTCTTGGGGTAGGGGGGGTTTTGGGGGGAAGGGGAGGGTTTGTTGTTGCTGCTGACTGCTGCCAAAGACGAGAAGGAAGAAAGAGGCAATCGAGTATAAATCTGTTGGCTATAAAACCCTAACTTGGTTATTTCCATTTTTGCCCCTAACTTTGGTACCCACCTCAAGGCCCATCATAGAAGTAACCATGTTTGGAAAGTAGGGAAAATTACACTGTGTGTCAAATTAGGGACCTTTTTTTAAAAACATAGCAACATTTTACACATTTACCAAATGTAGCAATACTTTTTCAAATGCTACCAAACATAGCATTTTTTTTAAAACCCTAATCTCATTTTCCACTCTTTTCCCTCCCCTCCTCTCTCTCTCCTCTCTCTACCCAACCCAAACTGCCACCACACCTCCTCCTTCCCTGTCGCCGACCACCCCCACCCCCGTCGCCGGTAACTTCATCCCCGACGTCTGCTTCTCCGTCACGTGCTACCACCACTGCACAGTGGCGCAGCTGCTACAGTAGTGGCGCTCTTTTTTTTTTTTTTACTTTTCCGGTGACTTCTTCCACGAGGTCTTCTTCTCCGTCATTCCCCAGATCTAGAAACCACGTCGTTGCTGCTACAGTGGCTATGTGAAAGCTACTTCGGTTAGTATTATTTTTTTAGCTTTTCCGATGACGTATCTCCGATGACGGAGAAGAAACATTCAGATCTGAATGTGGTGGCTGTATGGATTGTATGTGGCTGGATTCCGGCGGAAGACAGTGTTTTGGTCCTTTTTTTTTTGGTTTTTTGAATTTTCCGGTGGGACACGGCGGAACCACGGTGGTTGTGGTGTATATTTGGTGTTTTGGGACTGTATGGAATGTATGCCGTGTGTATTTTCATTGTATGCCCGGTGTATGCACTGTATATACAGTGAATATACACCGGACATACAATGAATATATACTTGTCATACAATAAATATACAATCAGATTCAATTTTGTTGTTTGTGTGTATGTACGGTGAATGAACGTGCATACAATGACCATACAGTGTCTATACAGAGAATATAAACACATACAATAAGTGTATGTATGTGTATCCACCGTATTTTCACTATATATACAATGTATACATTGTCCATACACTGTTCATACAGTGAAATTACAAAAATATACACTGTCCATACACTGTCCATACATTGCGGGCGGTGGTTGATGGGCGGCGGTGGTGGCAGTGATGGGGGCTGGGGGCAGGGAGTGGTAGGAGGTGGATCTAGGCTTTTATCATCCTTTTGTTTGTGTTTTGCTATGTTTTGAAAAAAAATGTTGCTATGTTTTGAAAATGGGAAAATGTTGACATTTTAGTGTAAGAAAAAATGTTAGTTTGTATAGTTTTGTGAATTGCCCTTGGAAAGTATATGGTAAAAATTTCGTTCAGGGTCTGTTTGACGCGCGTTAATTGATTTGTAGCCGTCAAAAACAAATTCGCTGAGAAATAGCCACCTTCGGACAAATCCCAGTATAAATACTGGGGCCTTGAACAAAACTTATTCAAAACCCCAGTATTTATACTGGGAAGCTTCAGTAAACTAACCCTAGTATAAAATACTGGGCTTTGAACAAATTTTGTTCAAGGCCCCAGCATTTTGTTATGCGACTGAAGCTTTATATATAAAGTCCCATAACAAAATACTTATCCCCCCATAACACCAGACAGGTACTAGTTCAGATGTTCAGTTACCTGATTTGGGGGAATATAGCCCATAACACCAGACGGGTACCAGTTCAGATAACAGTTCAGTTTTAGCTCACTACCAGTTATCAGTTCTCAGTTATCAGCCACCAGTTCTTACCGTCAGTATCAGTTGACAGTTATCAGTTCCAGTTTCTAGTAACCAGCTATCAGTCATATTACAGTTATTTATCAGTATATTTCAGCTCAGTCTTCAGTTCGAGATTCAGCTAGACTTCAGTTTATGTTCAGATCATGTTTAGTACGTTCTTCAGATTTCCAGCTATATTGCTATGCTCCAGCTCATATTTACATATTTATATTCCAGCCTTACAGTTTCATTCAGCTATGATATATTATATGTTCATGCCTTACATACTTGGTACATATCGTACTCACGCTCTTTCTGGGGCGCTGTGTTTCATGCCGCGCAGGTGCAGATAGACCAACGCTTGGACCATGTTAGTAGGCCATGGGGCTAGTCTGGGTGTTTTTCCAATGCTAATGGAGCTTAAGTGTGCGCGCGAATTTTTGGCTATTCTTCAATGAATTTGGAAACGGTGGATAGTCCCTAATGAGCGCGTCCAAAATGGCTAGTGATCAAAATTTCCCAAGTATATGGGGATAATTACACTAAAAGACAAGCAAAAGACAAAAATTACCAAAAATGGCCCATATTTTCGAATCTTACCCGAGTTGTCACCCTTTTCCCGAGATAGGGGTCCCCGCAAGTTTATACAAGTTTATATAATTTTATACAAATTTATACACATGTATAAAATTGTATAAATTTGTATAAGTGTGTATATGCGAGTGAATAAATCTGTATATTAAGGATGTTTATATGAATTTTTACTTTTTTGTGTATATTTTTGTATTTCTCTCATTGCTACGCATTTATCTATGTATATTCATGTATAATTTATTTTTTGGGGGAGATTTGTGTGTATAAACTTGTCCAAAGCAATGATTTAGACGCAATAAACAACATAAATTCAGTAAAATATAAAAACATAACGACAGCACTGGCGGGAGAGGGTGTCTGCCGGCGACTTAGTGGCTGGGGAGGAGGAGATTTGGTTGCTAGGGTTTTTTTTATGAAAGAGTGCTAAAATTTATAATTTTAGGGGTGGGTGCTATGCATGAAAAAAAATATATGGCCTCTTGTTTGTAATTTTGGGTAGTGGGCTGCCAATTTTTGAAAATTCCCCAAAGATATTACTCCCTCCGTTTATGTTTACTTTCAGCTTTTCACTCCCACCAAGAAAAAATAAGAAAACTTAAACTTGATAAATATACCCTTATTAATAATACTTGAAATGTACAAGGTATTTAATTGGGAATGGATTTTGAAAAGTACAATATATTTAATATCAAGAGTAAATTAGGAAGAATATAGCCAATTTTATCTTAAATTGCTAAAAGGGCAAGTAAACTTAGAATTTGACTTTGATGAATTTGGACAAGTAAACATAAACGGAGGGATTACTTAATTTGTAGTTACAATACAAATTAGAAAGTATAAAATCAAAGTCGTCGAATTCTTATAATTTCTTTTTGATGTTACACCATTAAGTAGAATACGGAGTAACATAAATGTTGAACATTGTTAAGTAAAATGAACATGCACAATTAGACTCATTGATTCAACTATTCTTAGAAAAAAGAGAGTATAATTGATTGTCTCTTGAAGCGAAGAGATCATGTTATAAATCGTTAAGGAAAACTAGTCCAAGTAGCTAACGATAGATCGTGACATTCTATGCAATGATTATAAATCCCTGCAATGACGTATTGATCCATTAGTAGGGGAGTACTAATGTACAAGATGAACATGAGAGCTCATATCATCATCTCCACCTTCATTCTGGAGGAATATATAATTTCAGAAATACTCTAGAAACCTGTTTGTATAAAGTCGAGCATTTGTAAAAAATGACGTTTCTTCCAAGTTTTTGAGTTTGTAAAGTCGGTTGATAAGCTTTTGCATGACTAATGTGGTGAATTATTCCCTTACAAATTTCTAGATCAACTACAAGTCGAATACAGTAAGTAATATTTTACTGTATTCAAAGCGTGTTTATATAAAGGCAAATCATTTAAATTCTTGTTATTGAGCGCATCTAACCTTAGAGAAAATTGCTGTCTACTGAGACTCAACTAGGAGTATCATATATTGTAAAACATTTTACATCACAAAGTTTTTTCTCTCTTCGTTTTTATTTTTTATTTTGTATACTATTATGTGAGACATCCACTGAAGTTAAACATTTAGTTCAACTAAGAATTCTGAGAACCACCAGTTGGTGAGAGTCTGAGTTGATATACAGACTACAATTTAATCTAAAGCTTGGAATTACCACATAAATTGGAAGCACAAAGGTAATTTCAAAAGAGGTTGATCAAACTATCTTTCTAGCAAAGAGAACATCCAACTACAACTCAAAATACAAATGTGTTAGCTAGTATTAAAAGCATTTTCGATGAACAACTGACGGTCCACTCTCGTCGTAATCTGCTTTTGTTATGTGCTGGTTTTGAGGGAAGACAACTTTCGCAAGTATAGCACCACCAATCCATGCTGAACATGAAGTCAAGTTTTCTGGCATATATTCTGGAGCCTGCAAGAATATCAGAGAAAAGGAAACTTAGTAACTGCAGAAGTGTTAACTTTAAGAACTAAAGCAAAGCATTAATAAGAGAAACTAGTGTGACAGAAATGGAGGACAAAAGATATCCTGCCATTACACATCAGATAAAGAAAACAATAATTTCTTGGAATGATCTGCTCTCTGGTTTGTTAACTAACACAAGGGAAGTGGTCGCTCTAGATTCATGAACGAACACTTGAAAAAAGGAGGAGCAAACGGGTAGTTCCTGATTCAGTTTCAACTCACTAAGGAATTCTTAAACAAAGGCCACGGAAAATCCTGCTATAGAACCTAAGAAATATCATGTTAATCTGTCGTCACATCTACCATGTTTTTCTCAAGCTCAAGTTTTCTTCCTAACACATCATCTATGTGTTCGAAATTGCTGTGACAGAAGATAACCTTGTTTTAGACCTCAAATGCTCCAAGTCTAAACATTGGGTCACCGCTAACCATGACAAAGTGATCCGAGGATAAAACTACCTGATATCCATCTTCTCCATCTTATTAGAATTTCCTATACACCCACCAGCTTGAATCATATTATTATATTTAATCACCAATGGATTGTGCAGAGCTCTCTTAAGTTCAAACTTGAATCCATTTCCATCTGTTACCTCATCAGGAAATTGCAACAGAAGTTACAGCCAGAAAGTTGGTGTGTTTGCAATGACTTGGCCCAGCAATTGTTTGCCATAATGGAATGCTTTTATGAGGGAAACAGAAAAGCGGCATGGTATTGCAGACATGGAGAACAAATAAGCATATCCAGCTTGAAGCATTTGATCACCGTCAAGAAATGAAATGAACAGTAAGCTGTCAACCAAAGGTCAACTAGAAGATACCTTCACTAGCGCAGGACGAACTGCTGATGAGCAAAAGGTAGCCTCTCTTTGGAACCGTTCCTCAAACCCTGCAACCATGAGCACATAGAAGTTAGCAGCTATAATAGCAGCTTCTTGAAGTACAACGAAATAGTAGAGAGCTTCAACCAGAGACAGATTTTCTTTTCAAAAGGTTATAATGAATGAGCAACTATTACATGGTCCAGGCACTATACTAATTTGAATTTCAGCAACTACATCAACAAAACCCAGGGAACAACAGAGTCTAGACTTCACAAATGCTCAG
Organism: Petunia axillaris subsp. axillaris; assembly: GCA_029990575.1. NCBI lineage: Eukaryota > Viridiplantae > Streptophyta > Magnoliopsida > Solanales > Solanaceae > Petunia > Petunia axillaris. The sequence continues at coordinate 17,320,800 of JARKNS010000009.1, forward strand.
CACAAACTGCAAATGGAGGGAGGCAGTTCAGGCATGTCCAATCCATCCATTCCCCTCTTCACCTTGCACCCACTACTCAACCAAGAAGATTAGAGAAATATCTAATCACACCATTGAAATACCACTATACGAACTTTTTTACCTTTATTCCTAAAATATGTTAGCCTATGTAGTGTTAAGGAGGAGGAACAGATTACACTTCTCTCAATGTTATACTCCATACTAATCTACCTGCCAAAATTAAGTTAATATTATTGTTGTTGTTGTAGTAGTTACTCTAAAAGTATAACTACAAGAAAAAGCAATCCTCATTATTATTTTGTCAATACTAGCTCTAGTAATTCATAATGACCATGATGCCAGGACGATCTTGCACAATCCTTGTCTGATCCAATGAGCAGCCTTTTATAGCCTAAAATGACAAGGGTCGGTATCAACCTATCCAACAAGGCTGGAACAGATGGCTCGCACTGAGTGTTAGAGGCTTGGAGTAGGGATCCGAACCGGGATATCTCCAAATTATTACTCCTATGCTTCTACCATTCAGCCATACTCTTGTGGACTTATCAATACTAACTCATTTATCAGCACTTTCAGTAATTCGATCAGCTCTTCTTGCCGCCTATCATTTGGGTCTCTTCCTGTGCAAGATATATGTTGATAGTTATTATAGAATTATCCTTTTCCTTATTGTATTGTAATTAGTTATATTTCCTTATTTAGTCCTAGGACTCATTGTATAAATATACCTCCTCATAGGTTGTAATACTCATTCAGAAATATAGAAGAAGAATTTCTTCTCTGAAATTCTTCATGGTATCAGAGCCCGCTGTCTTTTGCAGCCTAGGGTTTTGCATGTCACTCTAAGAGGTCAAGTTTTATCTTCCTCCGGTGGTTGTCCGCATATATTAAATTTTTCGTTGGTTGTTGGGAAAAATAAAAGTACCCAAAGCTTCAGCTTGAACCGCCGACAAAACCCCATCAAAAATCTGCCGGAAACTCCTGCACACGCGCTCCCATGCGCAACCAGAAGAATCTGCTCTGGTGACCATGCGCCGGCGCGTGAGGCTGCGTCCGGCGAAATTTTTTCAAAATTTTTTTTTTGGTTAGAGTCGCCTCCTTATTCCGACCTTACCCATCTCAGCTGCAACAGTTTCTGGCCACCAAAAATTTTTCCGGCGAGTTTTTTCCTTAGTTTCCGGCCACTGTTTTTCAGATCTGGTCCCAGACAGTTTGTTTTACCAGTTTTATTGGTTGATAATTAACTTATGGGAGACGCAAAGATTGTAGACATAAAGATGGTAGACAATACTCCTATTTCACAATCAGTGTAGTGGAATTGGACGGGGCTGCTATGTATCTTGCTTGGTCAAGATCTTGTTTGCTTTTTACCAAGTCTAGAAAGCTACTGGATTATATTACTGGAGAAAAGAAAGCACCTATTGGTACTGATGCTACTTATAGTCGGTGGGATTCTGACAATTCTCTTGTTATAACATGGCTTTTGAATACAACGAATCCTCGAATTTCGAGACAGTATTTATTGCTTGATACTGCTGAAAAGATCTTGACTTCAACTAAGCACACCTACTCTCGCAAGGGGAATGATGCACAAATTTTTGAAATCAGGAATAAAATTCATGCTACAAGGCAAGGTGAGTTGAGTATCACTGACTACTATTCTGAGTTAAGTGGGTTGTGGCAGGAGATTGACTACTATCAAGACCTTCAAACAAAATGCACTGATGATGCAGTTCTCTTTCAAAAATTGGTTGAAAAAGATAGGGTTTATGATTTCTTGGCTGGTTTGAATCAAGAATATGATCAGATCAGCGCTCAGGTTCTTAGCAGAGATCCTTTTCCTTCTCTTGAGGATGCATATTCTTATGTCCAACAGGAAGAGAGTCGGTGAGGGGTGATGCTTTATTCTGCACCAATCGAGAAGTCTGGGTTAGCCGTCTCTCAGGAGCAATCAAGGGCAGTTACTTCTAATAAGGATCACTTGTATTGTGATCATTGTGGTATTTACAGGTATACTAGGGAGACGTGTTGGAAGCTGAAACGTAAATCAGGTAGAGGTCGTGGAGGAAAACAAGCAGGTCCACCAAGGGGCCAAGCTAATGTTGCTGAAAATGTAGAGACATCTAAGGACACGAGTTCTGAAAATCATTGTCCTCGGCTGAAATTCTACACCTTCGTCGATTTCTGTCCAAACTTGACTCTCCATCTGCGACAACATCCAATTATGTGCAATCAGGTAATGCCTTTACTGCTCACCTAAATTCTTGGATTATTGATTCTGGTGCGAATAGACACATGACAGGCTCCTCTAAAGGCTTTCAAAACTACTCTCCATGTCTCAAAAGGGATTATGTCAGAATAACCAATGGGTCTTTAACTCCTATCTCTGGAATAGGTTCTATTGTCTGTACACCTAATATTACATTATCATCTGTTCTCCATGTACCTGAGTTTCCTGTCAATTTGTTATCTATTAGTTCCATCACCAAAGACCTAAACTGTAAAATCGAGTTCTTGATCATTGTGTTTTTCAGGATCTTCAAACAGGGAAGAGGATTGGCAGTGGTAGATTGCATGATGGCTTATACATGATTGATGAAAGTAGAGACTCTGGTAAAGCATTTTTTTGGAGGAAATAAGGCTGTCAACCAAGAAATAGTTCAGTGGCATAAGCGGTTGGGGCACCCATCTTTTTTTGTGTTAAAGAAGTTATATCCTAGTTTGTTTTCAAAGACTGAGTTTGAATCTTTGGTTTGTGATGCTTGTGAATTTGCCAAGCATACAAGAAACTCTTATCCTTTGAATGATAATAAAAGTACAATTCCTTTTACGACTATTCATTCTGATGTATAGGGTCCTACTCAAACAACTACTTTGACTGGAAGTCGATGGTTTGTTACTTTTATTGATTGTTGTATTAGGATGACTTGGGTGTATTTATTAAAGGCCAAAAGTGAAGTGTTTTCGTGCTTTCAATTGTTTCATAAACTGATTTGCACTCAGTATGAGGGTAAGACAAAAATCTTGCGAATTGATAATGGCACAGAATATATAGACAAAAGGTTTGGGTCTTATTTAGAGTCTTATGGGATAATCCATCAAACTAGTTGCCCTTACACTAGTGCGCAAAATGGGGTTGTTGAAAGAAAGAATAGGCATTTGTTAGAAGTGGCAAGATCTCTTATGTTTACAATGAATCTTCCAAAACCTTACTGGGGAGATGCTGTACTTGTAACTGCATATCTTATCAATAGAATGCCACTTAAAACCCTGAATTTTCAAAGTCCTCTAGAAGCTCTAAAGGGAAAAAAGTGAATATACTGTTTCTCCAAAGGTGTTTGGGTGTGTTTGCTTTGTTCACACTAGAAATTCTGGGAAACTTGATCCTAAAGCTCTTAAATGTGTGTTTATTGGGTATTCCCCAACCTAAAAAGGGTACAAATGCTATCATCCTCCCACTAGGAGAACCTTTGTCAGTATGGATGTTACCTTTCGGGAATGGGAGCCCTATTTTAGTATTACACCATCACCTCTTCAGGGGAGAGTAATAAGGAGGAAGAGATGATTCTTCCCAGCTATAGTATTGATCCTGTTGAGGTTGATACCACAGATAGAGTTCAGGGGGAGACTGTTGGGCGTTTACATGGGCTTTTGGATGTACCTGGTTTGAAAACTTACTCGAGGAAAAAGAAAGCAGCTGAAGAAGCAGAAGAAGCCATCATGCAATCTGCTGAAGCTGAATCCTCTTCTACTGGTGAGTTACCTACTTTTCCTAATGAGTTAGATTTGCCGGTTGCTCACAGAAAAGGTGTAAGAACTTGCACTACCAAACATCCCTTATCTAATTTTGTCTCCTTTGATTCCTTATCTCCCTCCTATAGAGCCTTTGTCTTGTCTATTTCTTCTGTGTCTATTCCCCAGAATTGGAGGGTAGCGTTTGCAGATCCTAAATGAAAGCAGGCTATGATTGAAGAAATGAAGGCTTTGTCAAAAAATAACACTTGGGAACTTGTCACTAAACCACCGGCCAAAAAATTGGTTGGTTGCAGATGGGTCTTTACTGTGAAGCATAAAGCTGATGGCTCGATTGAGAGATTCAAGGCAAGATTGGTGGCTAAGGGATTCACTCAAACTTATGGAGTGGATTATCAGGAGACCTTTGCTCCAGTTGCAAAAATGAACACCATAAGAATCATTTTGTCTTGTGCAGCTAATCTGGATTGGGACTTACAGCAGTATGATGTAAGCTATGATCTCCTTTGGCTACAGACAAAGTAATGCTGATCATACCCTCTTCATAAGGCATAAAAAGGGTAAACTCACTCTTCTCATAGTTTATGTTGATGACATTGTAATGGCAGGAGATGACAAAGAGGAGATAACCCGATTGAAGAAGTTGGCAAAGGAATTTGAAATCAAGGACCTAGGAAAACTCCAATACTTCTTGGGAATCGAGGTGGCTAGATCAAATAAAGGGATCTTTATTTCTCCAATGAAGTATATTATGGATCTCTTGAAAGAAACTGGTATGCTAGGTTGTAAGCCAGCTGAATCGCTCATTGAAAGTAATCACAAGTTACAAGCAGGGATTGGAGAGTCAGTTGACAAAGGGAGATATCTGAGGTTGGTTGGAAGACTTATTTATCTCTCTCACACTAGACCAGATATAGCCTATCCAGTTAGTTTGGTTAGTCAGTATATGCATGACCCCCGAGATCCTCATATGCAAGCGGTCTTCCACATCTTACGATATCTGAAGTCTGCTCTAGGGAGAGGTTTGCTTTTCTCTAAGCATGGTCACCTCCTAATAGAAGCCTTTACAGACACGGATTGGGCTGGATCTTTAGATGATAGAAGATCTACCACTGGCTACTGTACTTTCGTAGGAGGGAATTTAGTTACTTGGAGAAGTAAGAAGCAAAGTGTTGTTGTTAGATCCAGTGTTGAAGCTGAATATAGAGCTATAGCTCAAGGGGTTTGTGAACTTCTTTGGCTACGAAGGTTACTGAAGGAATTGAGAATGTTTGGAAAAGGGAAACTTTCCTTGTATTGTGATAACAAGGCTGCAATCAGTATTGCTCCTGTCCAGCATGATCGAACAAAGCATGTTGAGATTGATCGACACTTCATTAAAGAAAAGGTTGCTAATGGTACCTTAAATTTGTGGTATGTTCCATCAGAACAACAACTGGCAGATGTGCTCACAAAAGGTCTCAGCAAAAAGGATTTTCATACTTTGGTTTGCAAGTTGGGCATGCGCAACATCTTTGCACCAACTTGAGGGGGGGTGTTGATAGTTATTATAGAATTATCTTTTTCCTTATTGTATTGTAATTAGTTATATTTCCTTGTTTAGTCCTAGGACTCATTGTATAAATATACCTCCTCATAGGTTGTAATACTCATTCAGAAATATAGAAGAATAATTTTCTTCTCTGAAATTCTTTAATATAAATCTAAGCCAGTTTGGTAAGTGGAGACAATAGATCATAAAGGGATTTGTGTCCTCAAACTTGAAAGAAACATCACCAATCAAAGGGAGAAATGCCCGTGCTGGTCAATAGCCTGCTCATCAACATTTGAATATCTTTTCTTTGTCATCAGTCATCACCATGCAGGTATCCGTATGAGAATATTACAGGAATAGATGCAACTTCCTACTAAGGAGAAGGCGGAGGGAGCCCAGGGCCACACGTAGTGTGTATGTTATGGGTTCATCCAACGTAGTAGCTTTGGCTCAGTGTATATGTGTTAAAAGAACCACTAAATAAGTACAGATAATAAATTTCAAACCCAGTAAACCAAATGGGCTATGGTACAATCCCAAACTCGAACCTATTAAGGTTAAATCCTGAATCCCGCTTATGAGGGAGACGATGAAACTTCCTTTATGTTTCACTTGGTGCTTGTCAAACAGTCTTGGTAGTCATCGATCACATCAAACACAAACATTTCAATGAAGGAAATGATCAAGGACATTCTCTTAAGAAGAAGATATATTCTGTGGACAACAATTATTGCTGCTACTTGCTCTTGTGGTCCAATAGTTAAATAACAACTCACCAGACCTCTTCTAGTCTCCCATGGGTTGGCCTTTGGAAAGCAGTAAGGATGGCAGGAATTATGGAAATCTACCATGTCCAATGGCTTGAATTGGACCAACGAAATATTCTAGATCTTCTACTGTCAATTTTTCCGACAAGATTGTCACAGCTAGCAGCTTAGGCAATCTGGAGGTAATTATTTTAAAGAATTTCAATCAAATTCCTTCCCCCTCCCCCCCACAAAACCCCCCCACCCCTTCTCCCAAACCAAACAAAAGCATAGAAAGAAATGCTGTCAGGATAATCTACAGAAAAGAAGTCTACGTCATCGAAGATTTTGAAGATGACTATTCCTGACTCTATGATTTGCCAATGATTTACTGAGGAAAAGAATAGCAAGCCCTGCAACTACATCTAAATGCACTCAATCTCAAGCGCATCCAATATATTTAGATACTGAAAGCTTTGCCAAACAAAATACCAATAACGGAACATAAAATAAGAAAATTACACTTTCCAGCTATGTTGCTCGGACTTTTCAGAAATCCTGCCAGGTGCGTGTCAGATCCTCCAAAACTGTACATTTTTGGAGGATCCGAGACGGTGCGGCATATTTGGAGAGTCCTAGCAACGTAGCTTCCCAGTCACATTAGGTCGAAAGAAAAGGATTGTCTGTCATACATTCAGAATTCCGAGTGCATGATACATCCAATAAAAGTGAACTCAATGTGCTACATCTAACAAAGCAAGGACAACTTAAAAGTTCTAGTAATAAGACAAAAATGCAGAAATGCAGAAAGATAACATTTGTCGGTGACATTAATCTAAAATAAAGAGATGAAGACAGACCGGTCATAGTAGCAGTGCCACCACAAAGTACTGTGTTCTCTAGCAGCTGGCGGTGATTTTCAGATGACACGGACGAAATACTATGAACAAGCTGCTCGACTATTCCATGAGTATCCATACCCAATATAGATGGTTGAAACAATGCCTCTCCAATGGTATATCTTTCTTTTCCAATTGTGATTACCTAGAATACAAAAGTGAAATGAGATCCATTCGGGCATCAACAGTTCTACACAAATGATAAGGATGATAGAACGACAACATAATGAAAGCGGGCATGAGAAAACTTTATCAAAACCAGTAGATTTAGCTTATGTGCAATCACAAACTAAAGCCTAAACGCAGTAATTGTTAATTCAAGATTGGCTTTAATACGATAACGTGATTGATCGACATTCCATTACATGCTTCCTAGATATGAGAAAGTATGACAAAGGTTCTTACATCATGGTCAAAAAAGGATATGGACCTCCAGAGCTTTGGTCTGGTGGTAAGATTCCAATACTCGATTTGTGGATTAGGCCACGTCATGGACGAATATGGCCGTACACAAAAGCCTGGTCTTTAAGTGGAGAACGGTAGAGTGGTTGGCCAATTATCAACCAAGTTTAGAACAGTGCGCTATTGGTTCTTGGGAATTTCTCGGTTATTAAAGAAAACATATGAAAAGAGACTGGAGAAATTGGCAGCACAGGCTGTAAGTAGAGGTATCATGGGATAGACAAAAATAAGAATGGGGTGAAACTGTAGAACTAGTGCAGAGCCAAGACTTAAATAAAGTTGTAGAGGTAAAGAGAGTTGGGGTTAAGATAATATTAGGACTCGTACAGGAAAATGAGAGAATCAATTTCATTAGCGCCTATACTCCACAAATATGACCTATATGCGAAAACTAAAACTAAATATTGGGAAGACATAGACACATTGGTCAAAGGGATTCCAAATGACCAGCAAATCCTTGTTGGGATTGATGTAAATGGTCATGTAGGTAGATATAACGACGGCTTCGACTAGCTACATGGCGGATATGGTTATGGTACTAGGAATGAAGAGAATTATTCTACAGTTAGCTTTGACTTGTAATTTTGGTTATAGCTAGGGATGTTCATTTTTTCGATTTAAACCGATAAACCGAACTGATAAAAAGTTATTGGGTTATCGGTATTGGGTTATCGGGTTATCGGTTATTTACCGGTTTACAAAAATTTTTTATTGGGTTATCGGTTTTGCACATTTTCTTATTGGTTAAACTGATAACCCAATAAAATTTTTAAATTTACTATGTTGCGCTTATGTATATAAAAGTAATATACTTATTTACTCTTAGTTGGAATTTGGAAACTTCAAATCCTAATCTTCTTTTCCTTGTGTAGCTTTCAGCTCACTTCCTCCATTTCAAACATCAATTTACTATTTCAATCCTCACTTCCTCCATTTTAAACATCGATTTATCGTTTCAATCCTCACTTCCTCCATTAGTTTATAGAACAATGAAGCATATTTGAATCTATTCTTAGTTGCTTCTTTGAATATGACTGCTTTAAGAGGCATTTGAATCCGCTATGAAAATGAAGCCGATTTTGTATTGGATGCAATCGTTTAAGAGATGATTATTTTACAATTGTTAGGCCTAAGTTTCTTAATGGTTAAACCGAAAACCGAACCGATAAGAGCCTAAAATCGATAACCCGAAAACCGATACCTTATTGGTTCGGTAATTAGTTTAGCACTTTTAAAAATCGAAAACCAATAGTCTAAACCGATAAGGTCCAAAATCGAACCGAACCGACCGATAAACACCCCTAGTTATAGCTAACACATTTTTTTTTGATAGGTCATAGCTAGAGGTGTTCACGGTTTGGATAAAAACAGAACCAAACCGAAAACCAAACCGAACCGATAAAAAAAACCGACACTTTATCGGATATGGTTTGGTATGGTTTTGAATTTTCAAAAACCGCAAATATTTGGTTTGGTTTGGTTATAGGAAAAAAAATCGAAGAATTAACCAAACCAAACCGACAATTATAAATATAATTTTTATAATTATATACATTAATATTTTATATAAACTTTTTAAGTATTATATATTTTCAAATTTCAATGATAGTTAATGTGTCTGGACTAGAGTTAGTGTGACAGTCTTGGAGAACCCTGTACCTTTGATGGTCTGAAGAATCAAGTCCAACAATTAATTGTGAACTAAACCTTAGCAGTTAGTAGTAAATTGCTGTATTTTTTTTAAAGAAGTGCATAACTTATTTTATACTTAGTACTTGTTCAAATACTTTAATTGAGTACTTATAGTCTGGTGGATATAAAGTACTAGTAGAAACTACAAAGTACCCTTTGGTATTTGGAGATTGAGAAATAAAAGGGAGGAACATGCATAAGCCCCTATCTAATATGCTAATGAAGATATGAATGTCATAAAAGTAAAAATTCTCAACATTAGCAATTCAAACTTTGACAAAGGCCATACTGTTGAAGCTGTAAACTTTGATGATGCTGAGGTTGGTTTTTGGAGGGCGGCAAAAGTGTGCTTGCTTTTCTGCTTCTACCATTTAGAAGCCTCTTTGAAATAGGAGACATCATTTGATCTGTTGGACTTGTGTAACTTCCAGGGTATTTGAATGGCTTAGGAACCTTAAGGCGATCGGGGGGTATTTTCACTTTTGGTTCTGTATGATTTGAAATTTGGCACACTACTTATACTTTGTACATTGAAGCCATAATTTTATGCACACTTATCTATCCCATGTTGTAATCAATATTCAAGAAAATTCTAGCTAGTCAATGATCAATTCTATATACAAAATAATTCACATGTCCAACCGTCATTGTGATTATTTTTTTTAAAAAAAAAACGACTAACCGAACCAAACCGACATTAACCAAACCGATGGATATGACTTTTATTTGGTTTGGTTTGGTTTTAAGAATTTAAAAACTGAATATATTGGTTTGGTTTGGTTATGGTTTTAACCAAAAACTAACCAAACCAAACCGTGAACACACCCCTAGTCATAGCTTACACACATTTTAAAAATACAAAATGACACGGGATAGCATTCAAAAGTGGAGGTAACCAAGTAGACTTCATCCTTACCAGAAGACGTGATGCAGCCACATGTAAGGACTGCAAAATTATAACAGTAGAAAAAATGATCATCCAACATTGATCAACGTCTTGGATGTAGAGAAAGAGTACAATGGAAAAGGACACGGCTTGCAAGCAACCTGAAATTCAATGGTGGGCACTAACAGGCGCTAACCACTTAGTGTCTTCATCAAAAGATAGACAAGGACGGAGCATGGAACTTAGACGGGATGCAGATATCCAGTGGAAGAAAATGTCAGGTTGTATTGAAAAGTATCAACCGCAATGGTAGGTGCCTCTACATGTCTAAGACCTAGACCCAAAGAATAATGGTGGTGGAATGAGGAGGTGCAAAGAGCTATAAAAGCAAACTTAAAGTGTTGTAGGAAGTTACTAAAGTTAGAAAATGGAGAATACTCAAACTTTCAAAGAGTATAAGAGAGAGAAGAGGGAAGCTAAGTTGCTAAGCTTGAGGAGAAACGCAGGATGGCTTGTAGTAAAAGCTCAGGATGCGGGAAGAGGAGAAAAATGCATATTTAAAGAGGAAAAAGGATATAAATCCTTGGATGAAGCTTGGAGCAGGGGAACAAGGTTCCAGTTTTTTTTGTTCTTCAAGTATGTATTACTTAGAAAAAAAATGCTGCAAAGGAAATAACTTCGCTTTCCAATGGCAGCCTGGAATACACAATTATCCCTATATTCAATTCCCTTACTCCTTAAATGTCCAGTGTTAAATGGAATGCATAAAGGTCAACATTTATTTCCTTTTCCTAAAGATATTTACTTAGTTCTCCGGTATTCAAAGATCCTTGTTGACATTGATGGTAAGATCCTATTTTCTCAATCTTTTCAAACTTTCCTGCCTAAACTTCAATCTTCTTACAACTCCCTTAGATGCTGAAAATCGGTATCGCACATTACAGCACCAACAGAGAAGCATAGAGAAATATCTAACATCAATCCGAGCAATTCTAAAGCAAAATCAGTCTTCAAAGGAGATTTCAAAGGTGGCTTAGGGTCCTGCTTGTTCTAGCATAGCAACGCTATAGAGACCCTAGAGACCCTCTTCACCACAGGGTCCTTAAGGAAATTGAAGGATGGAAATTCAGCAGCTTGAGAACAACAGGTTGTGTTTACCTTAAGAAAATAGATGATGTTCTAAAATCAGAGATGTGTAATACAAAGAATCGCTTATATATCAACTTCGTACGATAGTGTTCTATAAGGTGACAATTAGTGCATACAAACCTGGCCATCAGGCAGAGTATGTTTCTCTTCCAGGAGTGAGTGTTGAATCTTCTCATAGGCAATATCATCCTCAGCACAACATGCATATAGCTCTTTTATTTTTTCAGCATCAGAAATATTGAGTTTCACTGTTGGATTAGATTTACTAAGCTCATCTCCTAGTAGCTTTGTCAAATCCAAACCCCCAATTTCCAACCTTCTTGAAGCTATGTGCTGAACTGCACCCTCGATGACAGGTGCAATATCTAATAGGTTATAAGAAAGAAAGCAGGGAAAACTGTGAGAAATCAACACCGTAGGAAGAACAAACAAAGATAAGTAAAGCAACATTTCCAAAATTGAATAAACACTCCAACTTTAGGAAGTAAAGAGGGGCGGGTAATAAATTTGACTTCGTTATGAGGAAAATAAGGAAAAGTCATATTTCTGATAGAGAGAAATCAGTTCTGATAGTTCCTCGATCAATGGTGAAAGAAGAAAACGTCATTTTTCAGCTCATTCCATATGAATACAAGTTCCTATTTTTTACGCTTTTCTTTTCTTTTCTTTTTTTTTTTTTTTGGAGGTAACATAAATCTTGTAAAATGTAGGCAACAAAGGGGTGACAATCCTGTATGAAACATGTAGTAGGGATGAGGTATAAAGATACTCTTCCCACTGCTCAAACTTTCTCCCCAAAAAAATGAGTTACCATTAGCTCTCGTATTACAGCATTTCCAGACTCAAATGATGAAGTCTCTTTCTGAACGTACGGAAGATTAATGCATCATTTATATGCAAAAAGGATAAATTTCAATATTGCAAGCTAATATCCTCCTCATCGAACCCAAAATCCAACATTTTAAGATGCAAGTAGATGAATTTAAACTAAAAAGTATTAAAGGTCGCTGACAATACTGTGCTTTTGGCAGGAGTCCAGTCCACTGGTGTCAAGCGTTATTCAGACTCGTCTCTTAAATATGTGTCGAGAAAGGAATTCCAGGGTTATAAGCAATGTGGCATAAGAGGGTGGAAAGTGGAAACACGAGCTGAGCATGTGGTGGAACAGGGAGAAAGGAGGTATAGACCTTTTTGCTCTGAAGAGCATTGTTAGATGCATATCTTACATTTTACTAGTACACATCCACTGAGACTGGATCTTTAAAATGTAGCTATTATAGCCATAGATCTTAACCATGCTATTACTAGTGCACTTTTCTTGTGGATATGCTTCTCATAAATGGAGATTGCACATTACCATGTGCTCCCTTATATAACTCTTAAGCACAGTCATGTTAACCTGTTCCACCCACTGGTTCAAGACCTAACCTTTTCTTCACTTTTTTTTTTTTTGGGATGTTATATTTAAGGATAGTGTATCCACTCCTTTTTGTGGATGCATGTGTTCTTTTGGAGATGGGGCTGTCCCTAAGTGATGTGGCTGGAACAAGGTTGAAGGGGCTATAGGACCATTTGTACAACCCTTTTCCTCAGATATTAGCATTAACTGTAACCAGTAAACTAAATATCATAAAGACTAAACTCTAAATAGACAAAGAAATTGCAGCATATCAATTGTAGCCACTACAGAGTGGAGTATCACCCTGACCTTTTGCTCGAAACTAAAAACCAACATTACTACTAAGTTTTTCCAACCAATACTGCAACCATAACCATATTCTCAAATCTTTAACATCTCTTTCACGTGTACTTTGCAAGTTGAAGGCAATAGCAACAAAAGTAAGCAGACACAGAGCATATTGTTAATGACATACCATAAACATAAATAGGGCCAATCAGATAATGGAAGAATAAGTGAAAGCAAGAAAAAATTCTTCAAATACATGGATGTTGAAAGGATGAAAAATTTTGAAGGTAATGCATATACCAATTTTCCCATGACCAATGTCAACAGTGCAGCCAGATATGCGTCCAACAGCATAAAGTGACAACACTGCCTGCTCAGAGGCATAAAACCCCGAGATGTTGAACGTTTCAAACATCAATTGCACCAATTGTTCCCTAACAGCCTGTTAACACAAAGGAAGGATGTCTATTAAATTCCACTTCCGTACCAATGCACTGAAAAGACATCAAGTCGTTGTTAAAGTTAAAAACTATAAGCCAAATCTAGCATTCAGCACTAGTGACTTATATTTTCTCCATAATTCAAGAATTTTCTTCAACATCACAGGCCAAACCAATTACTAATCCCTGAGGACTATTTAAGCTTCATGACTAGATGTGCCAAATTACGGAAAACAATGTCACCTAGGACATCTTCTCTTAGATAGTACTTTTATTTTAATATCGCCTATGTTGTGTGCATCCTCAACTAATCTGCTGGCAACCTGTCCAGCCCACACGTGCAGATTGTCAAGGTAATCCTGTCCACCAAGACGGAAGTAAATGGGCGAACACCAAAGGTGGTAACAAGGATTTGGAACTAGGGTCTCCAGGTTCTTTCAGTTGCTATTCCTTCGAAAAGGAGTTTAGCTTTTCAAGCTGGCACTACAGCTCATCAAAATCCAACTGCTTCAATTTTTTTCTCGCCATGTCATTTCGACTGCTGGCATTGCCAACTAAAGTAATCTGAAAGAAAAGAGTTCCTTTTCAACATAAAAAGAATCAACAGCTCACCTTGGGAGTGCAAAGTGGGTCAGTGAACAAAATTTGGCCTTCATTTCCAATCTCCCAACCAAGACCAGAGTAAAGAACATGGTGCAAAAGGTCTTCCATGGCATCCCAATCTTTAATGAAACCTCTCTCAATGGGATCCACTGTCACCTCCTCCTCCTCCTCAACCATGGAACCTTCATCATCTTCAGGAATGCGTTTCATTTGAGTTGGTATTACCTAAACCATACATTACAGAAGGAAAAAACCAATAATTACATTATTACCATCATCAAACTCACAAACTCACACAAATTGGAGGTAAACCAGCAAGTAAATAGCAGAAAGTTCCAAACTTGAAACTCTTTACAACATTGTGAAACTCGAGATATCCCCGAGTGCCAACGGCATACGGTTCGAAACTTGATAGATAGTGGGTCCGCCATTTACCCTTGTCCACTTAAATAACAGACTTTTGTCCACAGGATTGTCCGTAGCAGGGTTCGAACTCGTGACATGCCGTTAACCCACACATCACAAGTTGTGCTCTTACCACTAATCCAAAGCCTTGAGAGCTGTAAAACTCAAATGTTTTCACCCAAATGGGGGAAAATAGCAAGAAAATGGTAGAAAGTTCCAAAATTGTAGCTTTTTTTTTTTCTTTTTCGTGGGGGTTTTTCTAGTTTAGACAAGTAAATAACATAGATTATCAAAGTAACAGAAGAGTAATGGAAACCCTTCTACATACTAAAAAACACAACAAAAAAAAAAACAAAACAAATTGGGGCAAAAGTTGCAAGAAAATAGCATAAAGTTCAAAACTTGAAGCTCTTTTCTCACGGGGTTCTATTGTAAGTTAGCACAATAACTATACTACCATTATATACCAGGTACCGGATTAGTGGCGGTGTGCGCAAGCTGGTTCAGACACCACATGTTATAAAAAAAAAAAAAAAAAAAAAAAAGTAGCAGTGTAAAACTAGAAATTGGGGAAAATAGCATAAAGTTCCAATCTTGAAGCTCTTTTCTTGATGGGTTTCTTTAGTACTATGGAAAAGTAAGCACAATAACTATACTAGCATTTTAAAACTCAAAATATTTACAAGCAAATTGGGGCTAAAATAGCAAGAAAGAGTAGAAAGTTGGACATTTTTGTGGGGTTTTCAATAAGTTTGAAAAAGTAAAGAAAGAAGGAAGTAAGTACCATAGAAGGAGGTTGATCAGGAACAGCAAAACCAGCTTTGAGTAACTTTGAACCAGCGTCCACTACTAGTGCCTCCATTCTCCTAGTCAACAGTGGTAGAATAAAAGAGTGTCTCTTATTATTGCCCTCAAATTCAATTCAATTCAATTCCCACCTCTTTTTGTTTTTCTTCCCCTTTTCATCTCCTTACTCTTCCTAACCTTCTTCTTTTCTTTCCCCCTTTTTTTTTCTTTTTTTTTTTTTTCCGCAGAATACCTATAGACCCCCTAAACTTGTCATATTTTATCGGTTGCACACCTAAAATATAGGAGTCTTAATTACCTTTGAACTTAAAATTTTGGTGTTAAATACCCCCCCTCAAGTTCCATCTCGCACATCAAGTGGACTCAAGCAAAATTGAGCGCGTGAAAGTTCAAATAAAGTCCGCATTAAATATTCTAAATGTGAAAAATGAGAAATTAACCACTTTTCTTTATATTTTGACCCAATCCCAGTAGCTAAATTGTCTTTTTTCTTACTATGTACTCTCATTCTCTCCTTCCTCTATTAAACTAGAGCTTCCATTTGGTTGAGCCTAACCTTTAGAGTTTCTTTTTAATCATTCTTTACTATAATTTCTTTATGCGATTATCTTAGCCTCCTCCTCATTTGTCTTCATGAAATTCAAGATGAATGTATTTTATACATAAGGGTTCCGGGCTTCATTGACAACTTCTGGACAAATGCCAATCCAGACAGAGATTCTCTTAATCCTCTTTCTAATTGTCGTTGTTTTCATTCTTTATCTCTTGTTGGATCTAAAACTCCACATTTTCCACTTAAAATCACGTGAAATCACCAAAATTTAATGTTACTAAAATATAAAATGGGCAATATATGAATGCACAAGCAACTGTAAGTGTGGGGATGACATGACCTAAGAAGGAGCTAAAAATTATTTATAGAAATACGAGTGTATAAATGAAATGTGATATGGCCTAAATCTGGGTGAAGTAAATGTTCTTGGGTTTATGAAGGAGACAAAGATTAATGTTAGCATTGTTAAATTTTCTATGAGTTTAAGTTTTGTACACTGTCGGTGTACTAAATTTTTACACCATCGGGTAACAATGACCTGCGATAGCAAGTTACCAGCTTTTTCCTAATTTTCTTCTTTTTTTAGTAAATTTTAAAGAGTTTAAGTTCTACGCACCGTCGGTGTACAAATTTTTTTGCACCATTAGGTAAATTAAAGGGTAACTATAATAACTTTTATAATTGAAATTAGGAAAAAAAAAATATTAAAGACAAGTTGGCTCCTAATTGTACTTTAATCAAATTAGTTCTTTCCTTTCATGACAGAAATCAGATTTATTCCTTGTTTAACCTTAACGAATCTTTCAACTTTTCCATGGTTTTGTTTAGCATTCTCCATGGTTCTTTCTTAACAACCAAATCATTAGTATCAGTAAGGTAATCCAGTGCCTCAAATATTAGAGAATGTAATTTCAAATGCCTCAATCATTCGTTGGCCTTAGAGAGTTTCTTCTGCTTTAGACTTTTTCTATTATGTAGGGTTTACTATTTTCTACGAATGCTCCATCAGTGAATTCTATCTTTTTTTTTTCCTTGTTCTTTTTAAGTTGAGAAACATCTACATACACATATATCACATAAACTTTGCATTAAAATCTTAAAGTGCATTAAGTACGCACGTTGTCGTCGTTTTCCACTTAATCCTCTTTCTAATTATCGTTGTTTTCATTTTTTATCTTTTGTTGGATCGAAAACTCCATGTTTTCCACTTAAAATCACCTGAAATCACCAGATTTAATATTACTGAAATATGAAATGGGCGATATATGAATGCACAAGAACCTGTGAGTATGGGATGACATGCCTAAAAAGAGCTAAAAATCATTTATAAAAATACGAGTATATAAATGAAATGTGATATGGCCTAAATCTGGGTGATGTAAATGTTCTTGGGTTTATGAAAGAGACAAAGATTAATGTTAGCATTGTTAAATTTTCTATATTATTGTATGAATTGTCAAATGGTAAAAATATTGTAAAAGAGATATGGATTAAAGAACAAGACTTACAAGTGCTCTGCAAATATGAGTACTCGCTTTAGAATTGGAGTTAGAGTGGTTCGTGGTGAGAGATAAAATAAAGCTCGCATTTTTTCTTTAAAATTTAATCGAATATTTATTTTTCTTTTTCCTTAACTGATATTGTATCAATAAAAATATATCGAAATAGCTATATAATTGTCAATGTGGACATCCATATCATCTTTTACTCCAACGTGGAGGGTAGGTGATAACACGATAGTGAATGTGCACTCTTGAGGGGTGTTTAACTTCGAATTATTGAGTTCAAGGGGCAATTGTGAGTATGCATAGTTTAGATGTGCAACTGATAAAAGGTGTCAAGTTTAGGGAGTGTTTAGGTATTCTACCTTTTTTTTTCTAAGGTAAACAGCCAAAAATGCCCCTCAACTAGTAGAAATGGATCAAATTTGCTATTCGTTTGCAAATAGTGAAATGGGTCACTCCTACCCCTCTCTGATAACAAAATTCCAACTAGGTAAAAACAATCATAAATTATGGTTGAGATGAAGTTTACGAAGGATCAACTTTCATCTTTTATTTTTGTTAATGATACAGGAAAAAACTTTGAAAGTTATATACGTGCCTTGAGTTCATTAATTGGGTCGTAAGATTTCAAATGAAATCACATGGTGAAATTATTTATGTTGTTGCTGCTTTCGTATTTAGCTTGAAATCCAAAAATACTTATTGAGTTACGAAGTCTATATTTAATCTATTATGAGTAATTTTGTTTAGAAAAAATATTGCTATGCACTATAAAAAAAAAGGTATTCAAAATGATTTGGTACTTCAAATTATTGCAATTAAGTTTTGGATTACTAAGTTGTGTGAGTCAAAAAACAAATTTGTGATGCATTTTCTTTGTGTGGAAGTTGATTTCCTATTGGATCAACAAACCAAGACTAAAAATATTGAAGCAAAATCTTGAACTTTATTGGTGGAGCTTAAGCTTTTCCAAATTTGGGTGTGTTAAAAATAAAATTATCGAGCAACTTGTGTTTAATATACCAAGCAACGATTGTTTCAACATAATCTTGAAGCACTATTGTTATTTATTCCATTGGTTTGTTGAAGAAAATCAAACATTACTATTAATGAGTTCTACAAAGAAGGTCTGAACTTGTGAATTAGATTCCTCGTTTTATTAAAAATTTGATCCAAAATTTGTTTGTGATTTGTTCGAGAGCTGATTAGAAGCCATGGGTAAAATCTTAGCAGATTTCACGAGGGTTTATGAGACATGCATCAAATTTTAAGCTGTTGTTTGAAGAACACAGATGAACATGTGCAACAGTTAAAAAATGTTGCCAAAATTTTCTACATAGGACATCCATCTTAGTCACAAAATAATTTGTAGGATGGTCTTTGCCTAGTTGGAATTATGTTAGTGCAGAGGGATAAGAGTGGATCATTTTATTAACGGCAGAGACACATTTAAGACTATTTGCAAATAAAGATAAATCTATTTTCAATAGTTGAGGGGGATCTTCGACCATTTTCCTTTTTTCAAATTTTTTATATAAATAGTCATCGAATTCACCGTTTGCATTTTCCAGCAGTATAATATACATATAATATTTAAGAATATACATATATGTATGCATATATTTATCGACTATTTTTTATTTTACATGTAAGAAATGTTTATTCATTGTTATATTCCTTTTTTATTCTCTAAATATTAATGGCCTATCTATTCATCATTCACCAATTTAGATGTTTGATACGGAGGCTAATTATTCTATGTTTAGTTGGCCCAATTATCTAGAAAAATAGGTTTTGGAAAATGACTTTTTTATTACGTGTAAAAATATATTTTTTTAAGTGTTATTTCATGCTGATTATCTCTTCCTACCCCTTATTAAATATGTTCTAGTTTTCATATGCATAACCAACACATACTTCAGCTATCAACAATGGGATACTTTACTACTATATAGAATATGCTACCTCTCTTTAATGATTGCAGTGCAAGTCTGTCGCCTTACTTGTCTATTTGAATTATGATATTATCAACTTATTTTCGATCAAAGTAATTCATAATCATAAAAAGTACTTCTTTTAAAAAAAAAAAAAAAATCTTTCTGGACCATTATTCTCCCTAAATGTTGCAGTCAATTAACGGAAAATTCAAAGAAGTTATTCGCCTTCATTAATTATTAACTAATGAAAGAAAATCGTTTCATTCTAATCTCATCGACTGAAATAGAGATTGAACATAACACATTTTTTTATTGGATGGGTAGATGAGCGCATACCACCCTACCACCATAATGTTTGTCTAAACTTTAGATAAATGCTCTTGACATAATATTTTTACTTATTAAATATCATAATAATAATAAATTACGTTTTTCCAGAATTTTTTTTCTGTGAAATTTATTGAAATTTTTTTAAAAATAGGCAGCCCACCACCCAAAATTACAAACAATGGGCTATATTTTTTTTCATGCATAGCACCCACCCCTAAAATTACAAATTTTAGCACTCCTTCATAAAAATACCCTAGCAATCAAATCTCCTCCTCTCCAGTCACTAAGTCGCCGATAGACACCCTCTCCCCCAGTGATGTCGTTATTTTTTTGTATTTTACTGAATTTATGTTGTTTATTACGTCTAAATCATTGCTTTGGACAAGTTTATACACACAAATCTCCCCCCAAAAAATAAATTATACATGAATATACATAGATAAATGTGTAGCAATGAGAGAAATACAAAAATATACAAAAAAAAGTAAAAATTCATATGAACATCCTTAATATACAGATTTATTCACTCGCATATACACACTTATACAAATTTATACAATTTTATACATGTGTATAAAATTGTATAAACTTGTATAAACTTGCAGCAACCTCTATCTCGAGAAAAGGGTGACAACTCGGGTAAGATTCGAAAATATGGGTCATTTTTTATAATTTTCGTCTTTTGCTTGTCTTTTAGTGTAATTATCCCAAATTTATTTTAGGGATACTTACAAAAATACCCACAAAACCTAAAATAATTACAGCCACTACCCACTACTTTCAAATATTACCGGACCTACTCACTAAATTATTTACCCACTCTACCCATCCAGACTTGTATACCATAGTTTATGCAGTATACCATAAAGGTATATACCTATAAGGCATAACAAAGGTATACAGTAATAAATGTCCCTCCAGACTTGTATACCATAATTTATGCAGTATACTTTAAAGGTATACACCTATAAGGCATAACAAAGGTATACAATAATAAATGGGTAGGTTGGATAAATACTTTTAGTTTTATGGGTAGTATAATTTGTAATGGGTATGGCTTGTAAATACTTTAAATTTTATGGGTATAGAATGTAAAAATCCCTTTATTTGACTGCTTAAGCCTTAAGGTCATGGTCGGGTGAAATGCAGAAATGGCTGCTTTTAGAATCACTGCTGAAAATATAGCTAAAATTGAAAGAATTTAAAAATTAAGTCATCTAGGAAATCAAACTTCAGACCTCGATAATGAATTCGTGTGCTCTCTTCGGTGATAGTATATATAAGGAGAAGAAGAAAAAAAGTACATCTTCTGGAGTTTAATTCAGTTGGCTTCAATAAGGTTAGAGAAAGATTAGGAATATAAGGGAAAACATTGGACATGCTGTTGAAAGCCTTAGCGCACCAAGGTTAAGCTTTAGAGAAAGATTTAACTTTTAGTCTATTATGGTGATCTGTCAGGACCACCAAAAGCTTTCTTAACTGAAATTTTTGGCGGTCCGTCAGTAGAGTGCTCCCGTTCCGGTGATAAGAACTAAAAGCTAAACAGTTATTTAATGGGCAGCAGAAGTGTAATAATGGCACTCAAGTGTCCTACTTCTGTAAATGTCCCAGATATTTCTGATGGGCTGAAAGTCGGAACATCCTCGCAACTTTGAGTTCTTGCTGAAAGAAGCCTAAACTAACATCAAATTCGAAGTTAGTACTCTATATGTCCTAATTTGTGTGGCAGAATTTGACTTGATACGAAATTTAAGAAATAGAGATTAATAGTAAAAAAAATTTAAATTAACATTATTAGATGCAAAGAAAAAGTAATAAAGAGATAAGAGTAATTTAAAAAAAGTATGTGTTATTTCTTTTATAATTTTATTCACTTATCATTAATAGGATTTTATCCAAAAATGAAGCATTCAATTTTAGCCTCCATTAGTTTTTTGTCCATTATTGTTCAATATCATCCTTAACCAATGTCTCAATGCCATGTGTCACCTGATACTTAAATGATTATGATTTATTTTTGTGTTATGCAGTTAATATGGAAAAATATTTTTAAACAAATACTATTAATTAGAAAAAGGCAAAAGTTTAACGGTGGCCTATTAACGGTGAAACATTAATGTGAAGTTTACATAAATATCCGCCCATCAACAAATATGGCCCTGGACTGAAGTTCCATCTTAAGGATTGGACTAAACTTCAGTCAACATGGTCCTGGACAGAAGTTCTATCTTTTAAGGATTGAACTTCAGTCCATATGGCCCTGGACTGAAGTTCAATCAGTCAACATAGTCCTGGACTGAATTTCTGTCTTTAAGGAGTGAACTTCAATCCATATGGCCCTGGACTGAAGTTCAATCTTTAAGGACTGAACTTCAATCCGGCGTCTGGACTGAAGTTCTATCTCTTTAAGCGAAAGTGGCCACAAATTAAATTTTTTGGTATTAGTGGCATGTGCCCAAAGACCAGTGGCAAAAGTGGCCTTTCGTGCACTTTCCCCTACGAAAAGGTCTAAAAAGGCCACCCATTTAAAATAAGGTATGAACATGCCACTGTCGTTAATGGTTAGGTTCAAAAATGCCATTACTAAAATACAAAGGCTCAAAAATGCCATTTTCGTTGACGGAACAAAGTTTTGTCTATTTTTCTTAGGGAAATTTACGCCCCATGAATGTTGACCAAGAATAATTACTTTTTCTGTACACCTTTTCATGTTTCTTTCTTTCTATATACATTTTACCATTTTTAAATATATTTTAGATATATATTTAATATTTTAAATATTATTGATATATATTTAATATTATTGATAATTCACATATTTAATATTATTGAAATTTAATATTATTGATATATTTAATATTTTAAATATATATTTAATATATTTAATATTTTAAATATTATTGATATATATTTAATATTTTAAATATTATTATGTTGATAGGACTCTATCATTAAGCCTAAAATCGTGCAACTACCATAATTAATGGTAATCTATTTTTTTTATCATTGATTGTTTCCTTTAATTAAGGGAGTTAAATATTAATATTGATTGTTTACCTATTTTTCGGGACTTCATAAGATATAAATATTAATATTAATATTAAGAAATATATTTAATACTCCGTCCGTTCCACTTTAAATGAACCCATTTGACTTTACACAGAGTTTAATAAAGAAGGGAAGACTTTTGAAACTTGTGGTCTAAAATAAGTTATAGATATTTGTGTGGCTACAAATCATCTAGGGGTGAGTAAAAGTAAAAAAAAAAATTTCAAATTTAGAAAGACGTCATTCTTTTTGAAACAGACTAAAAAGGAAATAGGTTCATCCGTTTTGAAACGGAGGGAGTATATATTAAATTTTTGGATACAAAAAGTTATGGACACCTAAAAGTAATTATTTCTTGATGGACG
The DNA here is from genome assembly GCA_029990575.1 of Petunia axillaris subsp. axillaris. NCBI lineage: Eukaryota > Viridiplantae > Streptophyta > Magnoliopsida > Solanales > Solanaceae > Petunia > Petunia axillaris. The sequence continues at coordinate 17,343,622 of JARKNS010000009.1, forward strand.
GATATATATGTAAAGAGCCCTTTTTCTTATTTAGTTAAATAACCACAAAAAATATATATATATATATATATATATATATATATATATATATATATATATATATATATATATATATATATATATATATATAAATCTCATTAAACTCCCCCCCCCCTCCCCAAATCCCATACTCTTATTGCAGACCCACCTCAACCCTTTTATTACGCTTTTACTATTACCTTACCTATTTTATTTTTACCCTCTCTCTCCCAAAATTACACTAAAAACCCTAATCCCAATTTCAGTAATTGGCTAAATTCGAAGAGGTATAACCAAATTAACACTATAATCTGATGTAAAAAGGTATGTAATCTTGTTTATCATTGTTTATCTTTTAGTTCTTTTACTATGAATTTGGGTTTATAATATTTTTTCCTATTTAGGTAATTAAATAATACTTGTTTGGAGTTTGATTTCTGTGTTTCATGTGGGGTTGGGGTTTGATTTTGTTTACATTCGAGTAAAAATAGTTGTTTAAACCATTAAATTTTTGTCCTTATTTGTGTAGTTTCTTGTGCATATTTGTTGCTTTATGATTTTTTATTCCAAGTCGGATTTGTATTTTGAGTTGCTGAAGTTGCCCCTTCTTGTTTTTTTTGTTGCTTTGTTTTTTTGCATGTGAAGATGACTGAAAAGGTGGACATCAATTTCAATTTCGGGGGCTCTTGGGTCATTTCACCTAAAATTTTGTATAAAAAGAATTTTTTGCGCACTTGGAATGACTTTGACTGTCAACTGCTGAATTTTAAAGACCTTTATGGTGAGTTTACTTCAAAATTAGGATTTATTGAAGTAAGTCAAATAGTATGTTTATCTCCTTCAAGTATGTACTTTACAATAGAGGGGGATGCTGGTGTAGAGTCCCTTAAGAGCTTAATCTCTGAAAAGTTCAAGGTCATAGACATGTTTGCTGTTGATGAATATGATGTGCCTCTTCTTCTCCCAGACATTACCATTCTCACTGCCCCCAATAATGTGGGTGTAGAAGTTGGTAGTGATTGTGAAGGCAGCCTGTGTAAGGATGACGAAAAGTCTGGTAAGGATTATAATTCAGATGAACTTGAGTCCTTTAGGCAGGAAAAGAGAAGAGAGGTAGGTGATAAGTTAAAAAACTTCAAGGGATTGGAAAAAGGTATGATTTTTAAGGACTTGCAAGAAGCTAGGAGGATTGTAAACTTTTATGCATTGACTAATAAAAAGAAGTTAAAAGTTTATAAATCTGACAAAACAAGATCTATTTATAAGTGTGTAAAAGGTTGCCCATTTTCATGCCATATTTCTAGGGATGGCAAGAGTTTTGGGTTCAAAATCAAAAGTTTTAATTCAACCCATGACTGTGATGATTGTTTTAACAACCCTAGGGTACATGCTTCTACATTAGCCTATTATTTCAAAAACAAACTTCAAGGCGATCCAAAATACAAGGTAAAGGAAATGAGAGGAGAATTTGAAGTGGATTTGAAACTGAATGTGAACAAATCCAAGCTTAAGAGGGCTAAGGGGTTGGCCCTTGACAAACTAGAAGGCAGTTTCCTTGATGATTATAATAGGCTTGAAGCTTATGCCCAAGAACTTAAATTGTCTAATCCGGGAAGTGATATTGTGATAAACATCTCCAAGAATGCTCTTGAAATGGGTAAAAGAAAGTTTTTGCGCGCATATATTTGCTTCCAAGCCTTGAAAGATAGTTGGAAAAGTGGATTGAGGCCACTGATTGGCTTAGATAGGACATTCTTGAAGGAAAAATGCTTGGGACAATTACTGGTAGATGTTGCTCAAGATTCAATGAATAGCTTTTATCCATTGGCTTGGGCAGTAGTAGACAAAGAAACAATCAGGACTTGGACATGGTTCCTTGAGCATTTGAAGAATTCCTTAGAGTTGGGTGATGACATTGGAGTGACTTTCATTTCTGATATGCAAAAGATAAAAGATTCTATTTTTTTTTCTAATCTTATAATTGTTTTCTTGACTGATGCATTATACTTTCTTGATTTTGCAGGGTCTTTTAAAAGCTGTGAAGTGTGTACTTCCAGAGGCCAATGAAAGATGGTGTGTAAGGCATATTGAGGCAAACTGGTACAAGAGGTGGAGGAGTGGATAAATGAAGAAGCTGCTATGGTAGAGTGCTTGGAGTACATACAATGAAGAATTTAAAGACCAATTGAAAAAGTTGGGTAAGTTGTCTGAAGAGTCTGCTAGGGATTTGGTAAAGTATCCGCCACAGTATTGGTGTAGAGCATTTTTGATACAAGGTGCAAAAATTTAATGGTGGACAACAACTTTACCGAAAGTTTTAATGTGTGGATATTAGAAGATAGGGAGAAACCTATAATTAAGATGTTAGAAGAGATAAGAGTGAAAGTGATGAATATGTTGGCACAATATGATGAGAAAATTAGGAGTTGGAAATCTGACTTTAGTCCACAATGTATGAAATTGTATAAAGATTTCAGGGATATAGCACATCAATGTAGAATTGAGTTTAATGGTGATTATGGTTATGAGGTTTCTGAAGGGGAAGATAGACACACTGTAGACTTAGAGCAAAAAAAGTGCACTTGCAGGACTTGGGACTTGTCTGGTATCCCTTGTCCTCATGCCATTAGGGCATTGATGCACCAAAAAATTGACCCTGTTTCTGAAATACACTGGTTTTATAGTTTAGAGGCATATTCCCTCATTTACAAGCACAAGCTAAAGCCTGTGAGAGGCCAAAATTTCTGGAAGATAGAGCCTTTCCAAGCCATGGAGCCACCAGAAGTAGTCAATCGTGTTGGCAGGCCTAGGACTAAGAGAACAAGGGTGCCTGATGAGGCTACAAAGAGGAAGGGTACTTGGGTTGTGTCAAGAAGGGATACAATTATTTCTTGTAGTAACTGTGGAGGAGAGAACCATAATATAAGGACTTGCAAATTGGTAAGTGTATTTTTTAAGACTGTCCAGAATTCTATTTTTTAACATATCTTTTTCTTGACAATTCTTTTTATGTCCTAGAGTACTGATGTTGGACAGTCACAACAACAAAAAGAACCTGATGCCATGGAGGAGCATGAACTTGAGGTTGCAATACAACAGTCAGAATCTAACTTTGTGACTCAACAATCTGACTTTGTTGGTTAAAAGTGGATGGTTAACCATCAGATGATTAAACAATGAATTGGATATTTGAATGCATATCTTGTTTTAGTTGAATATTATTGTTGGTTTTTGGCAGATTGTTGCCAGATTGTTATTGTTGGTTTTTTGGCAGATTGTTGCTAGATTGTTATTGTTGGTTTTTGGAGTTCTAGCAACATAAAAGTGATGATTTATTCTATTCCTAGGGTGTCTTAAGATTGCTGGTCAGTAGTTGTTCTTTTATTGCTTTAGTTTAAGTGCATAGTACTGGAAGATATATTTTGGGTCAATTACTAGGTGATGGGGTGAGAATTGTGTTGATTCATATTAGTAACAAAGTGAAACTCTTTGTTACTAATCTTTGTTACTAATCTTGTTACAAAGTGAAATTCTTTGATCCTGCATGGTATGTCTCTTCATACACTCTTTAAATTTTATTTGTTTTTAACTTCCTATGCAAGTTTATAGTTATTTGACTTATCTCATTCAACTTAGTTAATTGCTTATGGACTTTGTCGGCAGATTCATAGTTCTTTTGTTGTATTGGTAGATATATGTGATCATCTCTATGTAGATGCTTGTCATTTTTTCTTTTCCTGTGTGCAATTTGTACTTGCTCTGTTTGTTGTACGTGGAAAATGTAGAAATGTTAACTAAACCTTTTAACTAGAGAGCTCTCTTAACTATCCGGCAGGTTGTCGACTTATAGGCAATATTTATGCCAAAATATGTACATCAAATGAAACCACAACTACAGACCATAACTTCAGACAAATAGTCATCAATGAAATTATAACTTCAGAAAAATGGTCATTAATCAGACTATAACTTCATACACCATTTTATCAATCTTTTGGCTATCAAATTAGTGAAAATACCATAGTTAAAAGTTTCACAATTTTTACCATTTTATTCATTACTGAAAAACTACTACAAAGCTACTACATTCTGCATCAACACTAGCAGACCTCCACTAAATTTAGTAGAAATTTCACATACATTACGTACACTAAAAATTTATTTGAACAGCCATGCTCCAGCAAAACACCCCAACAACGTAAAAATACAAATCCATTGGCGAAACACTTTCAGCTCTAACATTGCAATTTTTTTTGCATCAACACTACCAGACCTCTCGAACTCAGTCAATTGTGCTTCGAATGCAATTCTCTCTAACTTGGCGTCATCATTTTTCTTCTTCAAGTAATTAATTACAACTAAAGCTCTAGAAGGCATTTCCTCGTCATCCCACTGCCAATACCCATACGATCCTTTCTAAATCACTAGAATTATCTCCAATTTCAATAAAAAAAATCCAATAAAAATTCACTTACATCAGGCTTCGGACACTTGAAAAATCGTCTTCCAGCATTATAAGTTGTCCATGCCGTCAAATGGTTGGCGTTAACTCCACAATAGCACCTTCTCCTTGAGGTCCCACATGAGTAACTTGAACCACTAGACATTTTGACAAAAGCTCAAATGTGATATGAAATATACCCTAAATTGGAAGTACTCACCAAAAATTTGATTATTCTCCCTTCAAATCCTAGCACGCTGAAGTTGAAATTGGGATTAGGTATTTGCTATTAATATGAGGGGAAGAAAGAGGTAAAAATAAAATGGGTAAGGTAATAGTAAAATGTAATAAAAGGGTTGGGGTGGGTCTGAAATAAGAGTATGGGGTTGGGGGTTTAATGAAACTTTTTTTTTTATTTATATTTTTGGTTATTTAACTAAATGAGAAAAATAGACAAAAATTAGTTCCGTCAACGAAAATGGCATTTTTGAGCCCTTTGTATTTTAGTAATGGCATTTTTGAACCTAAACATTAACGGTAGTGGCATGTTCATACCTTATTTTAAAGGGGTGGCATTTTTAGACTATTTCATATAATTCAGTGGCAATTTTGACCCTTTTCCGCTCTCCTTATAGACCCGAAACAAAAGGTAAAAAAATAAAAACATAAGGTAACAATCAGAACACTTTTCATCACTCATATTAATTTGAGATTTTTACATAAAAATACAGTTTTAAGAAGTTATTTACAAAATATAGAGACATTTTAATAAAATTACCCAATATAGAAGAAATGAGAACTTAATTACAAATATAGCAAAAAATAATCCAACATAGCAAAACCATACATTCTTCTCCCATTTCCCCCCATTTCGATTCTCCTCCCCTCATCCAATTACTTACCAATTACATAAAATCAACATTCTCAATCACAGTTTCTGAAGAAGATACTGAAATTCGTAAATTTAAAGACGGGATGAACCGACAGCTTTTGTTTCTCTCTCGTTACTCTTTTTTTTCTTTCTTAAATTGCTTTCTCTCTCTTCGTTTTGTTTCTCTCTCTTAGATCCCTTCCTATTAGTGAATTTGAAGGTAAATTCTTTAATCTTCCATAGCTCCGTACTTGCTAATTTTGCTAAGTTGTGCGAATGTGTCGGGTTTTCAGTTTATATATGGATTGATAAACCCTAGATTTTTAGCTTTGCTGGAACTATGATTTGACAATCAGTTGAAGTGATATGATTAGTCAATTATCAATTTTATATTTTAATTTGACTTTTTGTTCAATTAGCTCCACTAATTTTGAAGTTTGAATTGATTTTTTGTTTTGCTATAAATTTAATATGATTAGTCAATTTTGTGTCATTCTGCATTTCAAGCCAGAAACATGGGGAAGAAGACGACGAACAGTGACAGTCCAGAATTTATGATTTGCAGGAATAGCCACTTTGAGCTTTGAACTTGACCTGCTACCCGCTTTTGTGTAGTGAACTCGACCGTATCAATATTGTGCCTGTAATGTATCTATAGTGTATCTACTATATCAAAGTCGTATCTATTGTATCATTTCATTTATTTCTTCTTATTTTTGTGTATCATGTTGTTTCTAGACCGTATCTCATAGTGTATTATTATTATTATTATTATTATTATTATTATTATTATTATTATTATTATTATTATTATTATTTACTTTAATGTATCAACACTATATTTTTGTATCTAGTGTTTCATTTTTTTTTTTGTGATTCTTCTTGTTTTACTTCTAGTATTCTTTTTCTTTTTAATTTCATTGTATCTTTACTGTATCTGCATCGTATCTAACTGTTTCTTGACTGTTTTCGGACTGTATCTAACTGTTTCTGGACTGTTTCTGCACTGTTTTGGCATTTAAGCACTGTATCACACTGTATCTTAACTAATTCTACACTGTTTCAAATCGTATCTGCACTATTTTTGCAGACTTGAGCAGCAGCGGAGTCAGCCCGACGGAGTCAGTGGGGGAAATAGGTGGCAGGGGGCGACAAGGGGGAGAGATGTGAAGTGGAGGCTAGGGTTTTCCTTTTTCTAGTTGTTTGTAGCAACTTGTATATAAAAAAAATAATGCTATATTTTGTACTATCAATAATATTGCTATTTTTTTTTATAATTAAGGCTTCAAAATTGTATATAATTGTAAATCTCCCTATTAATTTACAGTCCAACTCTCATGGTTGTCTCTACTCTCTATCCATTTTATTTCTTCTTTTTGGTGCTATATCTGCTTTATATCTTCAAAATATGCATACAATATTGAAGTGTATTTGAAGTATATTTGTTATTTATTTACTGCATATCATACATTAAATTATACGATGTAATATATGTTTTATGTTTGATGCATATCATTACGTTACATTAAATTATCTGGTGTAATATGTGTTTTATATCTGATGCATATCATTACAGTTACATAATAAATTATTTAATTATTTTAATGTATATATATTTTTTATTTAATGTTTATCATAAAAGTTACATATAAATAACTTTAAGTAATATACTAATAGTTAAAGTATATATGTTGTATATCTCGTATACCATAGAAATTACATAAGAGATATTTTAAATATTAATGTAGATATGCTTTTTATTTAGTGTATATCATTACAGTTACTTAATAATTAATTTAAATATATTAGTGATATATGTTTTTTAATCCAATTTATATCATACAAGTTAATAAATCATTTAAGTAATACAGTATTTTAGTTAAACATATAAATGGCGTAATTGTTGCCTATCTTTAGGTGAGTTGCAACTTTTTTATTTTAGCATGCGCTTAGTTGGTTTAGGCAAATCTCCAACCGTAATTGATCCACGCTCGATCCACTCACCTATAAAGGTGTGGGGCGATCGTCAAAGATAGTAGTACCCAATTAAGAGCCAGGGTCGATTTCCTCAGGGAACTAGCTTGCAATCTATTAGTCTTAGATTGAATAGCAACGAGTTCTACGAATTGTTCGTCTATTCCTAAGTATAAATTGATAGAGATTAAATTAACTACAACTTCGACTAACGATTAACACTAAGAGCATAAAATTAACTCTAACACTGTAGAATATTTGTAAATATGGAGAATGAGCTAGTGGTTTACTCATTCCGACAAGATTCATCTAACTAAACTCTTGCTTTAACCTTACAAATCATATGAGTAATGTAAATGGTCGGACCATAATTGTATTCCTCAAAACCCGTTAGGGATAAGGAGGATTTACCTCATCAAGTCCGTTAGGGTCAATAATGGGGCACAAGAAGCCTTGGTCCAAGGACCCGAGAGGGAATGACCTTTTTAGGTCTTTTCACTTTAGATGGGGTAGGCTGTAGCCAATGTAACCCAAATACTCGCTAGTTTTCATTAACCTACACCTTCAATCCTGTTAGGGTGATGAAAACAAAGTAGGGTTTGGTTCAAGTACGGTCGTGCCTTAAACCGTAGTTAAGAAAAGTACGATAGAGAACTAAATTCACCTCAACCCATAGATTTTATAAGATTAAAAACAAGTTTTAAGTTAAAAAATCAAGTCATCATGAATAAACCCCTAGTATGAGTATAGCTACTCTTACTAGGGTCTAACACAACACATGGTAAGAGATGTAATGGCAAGAATCATGTAAAGAAATAGATTTAGAAATGAAATCCTTACAAAAGATTCAAGTTAAAACCCTTCCTTAGCCTCCAAAAATATTAAAATGTGTAAAAAGTGTATTCTAAGCTGAAAAAGGTATATCTTTCTCGGAGGGATAACAACCTATTTATAGGCATGCATTTAAAAACTAGGCTAATAATTACAAGTTAGCCATTTTGCCCTGTTTTACATTAGACCGCCGGTTATTCGGCGAGCCGCCTACTAAAGTGCGTTGCCGCCGAAGACAAGTCTAACTCTTTTTTTTTTGTCTTGTTCTGCGGTGCAGGTCCGGCGGGGCCGCAATCCAAGCGGCGGACAACTTCAGCAGTCCGCTGATTTTCTGAGCTTACTGTGATGGCCGGCAGAGCCGCGTCTTCTTCTGCAACGTCGCAAAGTGCGTTCAGCATTTCATGCGGCGGTCCGCCTCTTTTCTTCAATAGAACTTACTGAGCTCTTGAACTCTCTCCTCCTTCGGTCGGTGATTCGGTGAGGCGTCGATCAAGTTGCTGCCTTATCTTTATATTCTTCAAATGTAGTCAAAGTGTACTTGTTTTTGCTCTTTTCTTCATTCTTTTAGCTTTGCGCACTAATTCTCTTTGATACTCCGAAACATGGAGATAAACATAAGATTTACTCACATAACAAAACTTTAGGACATGAAAGCTAGTCTAAAAGAGATTCAAATACGCGTAAAATACCAACATATCAATAATCTTGTAAGGTAAAAATATACTTGTTTATTGTTACAATTATTTTCCTATTTTTTAGGTTCATAATTACCTCATAACCTAAATATCATTTTCTATTTGCATTAAAATTTAGCTAGTTTTTGTGTAAAACTAGCATTTGGACATAGATTTGGTTGAAACTTGGGAATTTGAGTTTTTGGAGTTGAGTTGAAAAATAATTTTGGAACTTGAAGTTGTGTTTGGACATAGAATTTACTTGAAAAAATAGTTGAAGTTTTGTGAGTAATTTTTTAAATTTCCCAAAAACTGCATTTGATAACTTTTTGGGAGAAGTTTTGATGAAATAGCATAAACAAACAGTTTTTCTTCCAAAAACTCCCAAAAAATATCCCCAAAAACTATAAATAAACGGGGGCAAAATGCCCAAGGGGCATTTTAATGTAGGGCTACTATGCTAAATGGCTAGATATGTTATAGTAAAAGCTGGCCCCAAGATGTTGGGGCCCAAAGCAGTTTCAAGCTATAGTTTACAAGCTGTTATTCACGATTAGTTGACATATATTTACACTCCTATTAATTACGTGTATAAAAGTGTGCAGCTTTAAAATGTTATACTACTAGTATGAAAGTTTGGAAGGATCATATCTATACTTGAATGTTATGCCATTTTGAGATCACGAAATAAAATAATACTCCCTCCTTATTTAGACAGTTTTTTTGGCCTCGTTAAAAGTTGAAGAGTACCTTGATCATGAAATAAAATAATACTCCTTATTTATTAGTCATTAGTATTTTTTTATTTCATTAAAGGTTGAATAGTACCTCTACTAAATTGTTCTTTCTTGTTGTAAGGAACATATTATATCCTTGTGTTTGAACTGTGGGGAACATTATCATCTTAGATGTTCTTATTCATACTTAAAACGCACATCATACTAACTGATAGTATTATCTTGTGGATTACATGCACATATAGTAGTATTGATTTGTACTCATATATTTTTATATGCATAATAACATAAATTGATATAAACTCTGATGGAAGTAGTAACTCTTTAAACAGAAAAAGCTGGAATAAGATGACTTGCGCCAAATCCTTGGAATGGAGAAATTCCGGAAAGCGCTCCACAAAGACACCTCCACGGTGGCGGTGCAAATCTGGATCAGTCGAGTTAGTGGTAGGGGCGGAGCTTGGGGATGGAAGGGGCTCATCTGAATCCCGTTTGCTAGAAAATCAATATCTATACAAGGTTAAATTTCTTCTTTTATGTATACATAGTGGATGATGAACCCCTTTGGTAAAAGTCTTGCCACTGATCAGTAGATTTGGTTTAAAAAATGCTTACAACAGGTTGACGATAAGGAAAGCAATGCCCTCTGTTGGTTTTTGTTAAAAAATATGGAGCAACAAAAATTAGGATTGAAATTGTCTCTACTATTCTTATTCAAGTTGAGGCTATTTATAGCCAAACTTCAACAAAAAATTCAAAATAGCTACAATAGCTCAACTACCTAACAACTCTAACAAATATTTAAAATTCAAAATTTAAACTAATTATTCAAGATTTTCTCAATTAATTATTCAAATAAATCAAAACATGCATCCTAATCAAGTTGGTAATTTTAACATAAAAATTTTATGCTTGAGAAGTATCAGCTTCTCAAACACTTGAATCTGCTATGGACCGATAAATGTCAGATTTATTTACAGTGGTTATAAAACATGCATATAATGAGTTGCCTCTTTCTCTACCCTAACACAGCTCTTAGTTAATTAATTACATTTTTTTTCATTTACATTTCAAGAAAGAAAAGTTTTATTTAGGGAGGAACAAAACTGGAGTGCTGCTTATTTACAACTCTGTATCAACCTCCATAACAAGCAATGCCAAAAAAGACTGTAGAAATCAGATCCCACCCTTTCTCAACTGTACAAAAAGAATTGTCTTCATTTCTTCAAAGATGGGTTGCCTCGAGAAGAATTCAAGGATAAAGCAATGTGTTTCTCTGAAAAAAGACGATGCAATGATCGTTGGAAGTTGCTTATGTATATGAGAAATTTAGCAAAACAAGGGGAAACTAACCTCCTGTCGCAATGAGTTTTTCAACACGAGATACAATGTGTTTTCCATAAGTGTATTTCTTGAGGGCAGTTAGGTGTACTTTAATGCGAGAGAGGATTAGTTCACGGTTATGATCATCACAGGTTTCAAGAACCTTCTGCACCACATAGTTTCCAAAAGGATCCTTCATCATAGCCTAGATCAAAAAAAAAAAAACATGGTTGTAGAACATCAAACTTTAACATGCTTATTACTTTTCCATCCACGAAAAAAATGCTCAAAGAAAGTGCTGGTGTTGGTAGTGATTCTTACTGTTCTAAGGCGTTCACGACTACATCATTTATCAGGATTTTAGGCATTTTCTAGTCAATGGAGTGAATGTTCATCCCACTTTAGTACTATTCATGTGCAAAAGCACACCAGAATGCAGCACACTGCTCTCCTGGATATTATGTGCATGGATGCAGAATGCAGAGTCAGGTCCAGGATTTGAAAATTATGAGTTAATGAGTTCGGAATTCTACCAAAGTCTGTTTGATTTATGGGGTCCAAAATCTGTCATTTGCAGCTATTTAGTGGATCTGAACACATACAGTGCCCCAGCCAAAGATATTAAAATCGGATGAAACTTTACTAAGATATATGCTGCATCCACCCCTGGTAGAATGTGCACCAACACACGCAAAACAAGGGTTGCTACTTCCTCTTGTATTCCATTTTCATTATTGTTCCTTTTAAATGCAGATTACAATGGTGCAAAATCCTTGAACATAAGAAAGTCACAGACCTGTAGAGGCTCATTTTCTTGTGTTGAACCAAGCATCTCGTTCACCAGAATTTGACGCTCCTCTGGAGTTGCATAAATCAAGCACTTCTCAACAACATTAGAAGCATACTTGTGCTGACTCATCTTTACAATTTGTCCGGTGAGATTGCCTAATATAGCAGACCTCTCATGTGGTTTACCATGTTGGAGTACATGCTAACCAAGTAAGAAGGAGGCCAAAATAAGGACCAATAACACATATAACAGCACATAAATAAGGACCAAAAGTCAAAGAATTCCACTAAGCATAACAGCACATAAAATCAACTAATGAAAGATAAGAAACAGAAAAGGTCATGATTATGTATGAGACGGATGTAAAGTAATGATGTATTCAAGTAGTAGGTCACATAATTAATTCGATTACCTGAATGACATAGTTTCCATACTGATCCAGCACTAGAGTACCTACAGCCTGCATTATTTCGTCCATGATGATCTTTTGTGTCTCGGGGTCGTTACAGTGCTCAAGTACTCTCTGACAATGGGCACATAAAAAATTGATTGAAGGAACTCAACACCAAATCAAAGAACCGAAAAGATAGCAAAATGGTACCTGAATGACACGACAGCCATAAGGATGTGTGGATAGAGACACAACTTGCCCAAAGAAGGAAGCTACGATGGAGTGAATTTTAGTTTGAGGTACATATTCTATGCACTTCTGAATAACATGATTACCATTCTGATCACGAACACATTTCATCACATAGCCATCTAGTTCTTTAACCATTTGTGTCTGCAGTTCCACATCAAAGACCTCCAAAGCCTGTGATCATGATAATATGTTTTATCCCAGATCCAGAAACCAAAGGATGAAAGTTACAATATAATACTAAATGAACTACTAAGCAGCGATATAATACCCTATCTCTTCTGCAGACTAATAGATAACTTAGGTAATCGCATTTTCTGTCAACTCATAAAAACCTAAAGTAATCTATGATCTGTTTCTTCCTCCTTTCGTTCTATTACCATCTATCACGTAAGTATTCAACCAAAGAGTGCTACTGAACTCATAAATAATCATCATTATTGAATTTATGAATAAAAAAGTGACACCAAATTTTGCGACTCAGGAACTATTTAACAGGCAAGTTCATATTTCAGCAATACTCTTTTCCTGGATAAAGATTTCATAGCCTACAAATACAAGGTAGTTCATCCTGGTGTCTCACATTACAAGTGAGCAGGAACCACAGTTCACTTTACTTGCTGTCAGAAATTATTCAACTCAAAGAATATGGCTTTCTTCACTGATCGGTTTAGTGTTTCACCTTCTCTTTTTAAATTACTTTAGGGACTGAGAGGGGCTGGGTTAGCATTCAAAAAGCAAGCTGTTCATGCCTTAGAGAAAAGGGAAGTCTTACACATACTTGGATCATACTATAACTCAAGAAACACATATGATTAAAGACTACGTCGAAACAAGTAGTAATGATGAACCCCAAAAGAAACCACCACTGAACTCTATCAGAAGTCCAAAGTATCTTGCCTCAAAATTTTCAGATGCTATATGAGTCGACGTCGGAACTTTTTGCTCCTAAACAAATATTCATGCATGTCATTTTATTGCTAAAAATAATTTGGAGCAAGAGGTTGTGTCTTGCTTATCTGATATAAGAACTCATACATACTAAAGGATGAGAGTGTGAATCTGTTCTTAACCTCGTAAAGGCTTAGTAAAGTTGCTCATGTCAGTAATCACGACCATATCCAATAATAGAATGTGAAAGCAGAAAGAAGAGAGAATTGCAATGTTTAAATATCAGAATGCAACATGTTACTTTTATTCCTTAGGCTTTTTAACACAAAAAGTTGATCATGTATCTATATGTCATCATTTCATACAATCTTTTTACATAAGGAATGCAACAAGACATGACTGTGATCTGAAACTAGATCAAGCACTTGTACAGAGTAAAGCATAAGGATTGACCTTCTGAATAACTCTGCAACCATACATTTGAAGACTCAGAGGCAAAACGTGACCTATAAGTTGCATTGCTAATTCCTTTCTTTGACTCTCCGTTCCATGCTCAAGGAACTGCTTGGTTAAAAAATGACCATCAATACAAAGTTCATCTAGATCCTGACAGTAAAAGGAAGAGAAAAGAAAAAGAAGAAAAAATTATGATAGAATAGCCAACAATACGTACCTTCTGTATGACATAATTTCCAAAGACATCGGTCATTAAACCGTGAGCATGAGGAAGAATTTCAGGGAATATCTTCATCTTTTCTTCGACAGTGGCAGTTTCTAGCTTCTTCTGAATAAATCGACTCCCGTATTGATCCTTACTAAGTAATAAAACAAGGGGAATTAGGAAAGGTGATGTAATAAAAGTGAATAGAAATGAAGCTTATGCATACCTGAATTCTACGACATGATTGAGAATGTCCAAAAGGTCCAAGGACCTGGGATTGTTCTTGAGATCTTCCAGAAGAGATGGTGCAACCATTCCTTCAGCAACATTATCCGAATGCCACGAACTTGTAGATTCATCAGTAGAATTTCTTATGACAGAAGGAATATGTGGGAGAGGATCACTCTGAAATGTCACGTGCAATGAATTTGCTACGTTATTATTCTCTTGACATGGTATGCCTGAGCCAAGAGCATGGCTCACATGATACCGATCCCTTAAACTGCAAGAATTATGTAGAAAGGACGAGAGATATTGTTGCTTCTGTTGCGGGATCGATGTCTCGGCATACATTGTTCCAAGAACCTTTAAGTCTGTATTGCCATGAGAAGCTCCAACCAAATTTCTTCCTTTAGAAGAATTTTCTGGGAGAGCAGTTGCATATTTTGTGTTACCAGAATAGTGTCCATTTCCACTAACCCCATTTAAATGAGAACCTGACAGAGTTATTAAACATGTGCAAAAGCATTAGGATACAAAATCTAACACACAATACATCATGATTGATCAGTAAACCTTACCAAGATTTCCATTCAACGCCATGTTCAGCTTGTGATTATATTCGTATCCACCAGGCATGTATCTGGTAGAATCAACACCGTGATAATTATTGACCTGGTGCTGGACTTCAGAATTTTGACTCACAAACTCAGGACTCAACTTAATGGAAGGAGAAGACGTCCTTAGGCAATTCGTATGTCCATCAAGGTAGAAGGTAGAGTTATGGTCTCTTAAAACATCTTTACTTCTTGCAAGATCAGCAAAGCCAGAAGCAGTATCAGCTCCAATTAACTGTCGCTGCACACCCTGCCTATAACCATTGGATACACCAACTTGATGCCAAGGCTGCTGCATATGATCATCATGATGAAGGTGAGATAAAGAGGTATTAAGATCAGCTTCTGTCATCCCAGAGGAAAGACCATTGTGGCCTTTTGAGCTAGTAATGTCAATTCCATCACCATGGCTAATTGGAAGCCGGGGACTAGGTGATTTTGTGAGTGGATGAGGTTCAGGTGTTCCACTCCTTCTTGGTGATGTAAAGCCAGGCGGAGCTTTTCCAGTATGCAATGACTCTGTGGATTCTGTGCTTGCAGAGTGTGAAAGATCAGAGGACGAGCTTGCAGGTTGGTCTAGTCCTTCCTAAAAAGAGAGAAGAAGAGATGAAAGATCTCAGTTTGATTAAGAAGATTCAGATATATAACGAGCGGAGGAGGAGAAGGAAACTTTCTTCTCTAAAATTCATACGTCTTGGTATGGAAGATCAACAACCGCAAAATTAAGGAATTTCATCAGTACTATGGATTCAGATACGCTTTTGCATCTACTTTTTGTTGATTTGACATGATACATTCCGGAAACATGATAGTTTTCATTTTATAGTCATGTCCGTGGCCATGGGAACTGCAATATGTTCCACCTGATATATACTTCCTTCTACCAGCACTTCTATCTTTGCTGACAATTTATCACCAGTAAATGTGTAGATAAGTAGTGTAATATCAAATTATACTACTTATCCTGACAGATGGTATCACCAAAATAGGAACTGTGCAGCCTTTCTTCCCATAACATTACAAAATGACATTTATCATCTATAATCTAAACTGCAGTATAAAAACTGAGACTCAACTACTTGGTCAGTGGAAGAACATCTAATTTTTCATTTGAAGTAAATATAAGAGCACAAGACAAGAGAAATCACCTGAACTATGTCTGCGAAACTCTTTTTCCTTATGCCAATTCCAGAGCTTGATTCCAACTTTCCTCGTGAAAGATTCCTCGCAGCAGCCTTCCTCAGCTTTATCAATTCATCTTCTGCCTTCTGTATAGGGAAACCAGGCTGCATCGCGAACAATGATGAATTGCCACTTTGTTCCGTCAAATTCTTGCTCCTCAATCCTTCAAATGCACATCCCCCTGCCTGAACCCTTTGAGCGACTCGCCAGTCTTCTCGAGACAGTAATGGTGGGGGCAATCTTGGATTAAGATTGACATTTGAGTAATAATATGCTAAGTATGCTGGATGTGATCGAATTTGCTCTTCCGTCAAAATTTCACTGCTAGAATTACCATTGTTGTTGCTGTTATTACTAGATTGTGCTAAATTAGAATTCCCGAACAAACTTCCAACAGCACTCAGTGATCCTTCAACAGTAGGTGGAGCACTACCACTTCTAGATATATTCAAATCCCTCTCCCTTTCACGAAGTAAATCGCGGTTATGTTGCTGTTGCTGCTGCCTCAGAAGTATGGATTCGAGCTCACTCTCCAAACTGTTCTTTCCCTGTAAATTCCCATTTGAATTTGGTGCCACCATCTTATCACCAACACTTGCATTCACTTTGGACAGCACAATATTATCTCTGACATTCTGTGTAGTCATGTCAACCGAGCCACGAATTCTAACATGGTGATTAAATAAAAAATGTAAGAATGCTACAAGTGAGATTTCAAATGCTACACGTGAGATTTCAACTTGTGACCTAAAGCAATTTTTGAATAGTAGAAGCTTCCATCATATTAAGTGAATTCAACAATTTATATGTACAACAACTACGTCTCAGTACCTAACAAGTTGGAATTGAAACAATAAGAAAAATTATTTTTATCCTACTTGCATAGTATAATTTTCGGACAAAGGAATTGAACCCCCTTCATTACCTTTAGCTCTACACTAATGTCAACTATATAAAACCACGTTATAGCACAAAAATAATCAGGAAAAAACAAAACACAAAAGATAGTCAAATCAATACCAGCGAAGGTTTAATACATCAATCACAATGCAACAAGAATCATGATAGTAATACAAATTGAAAAGTAAAACAGCATCTCTAAATTATGTCTATAATTGAATCCTATTCTCAACCCCAGAATGCTAGCTAGGAACAATTGACACACTTTACCAACATCATACTCAAACATAAAAATCACATAAAATTCTAGCTATAACTAATAACCCATAAAACAACAAATGTTGAAAATTATGGTTAGAGGTAATTGAAGAAAGTGCAAGTGGTATACATGAAAAGCAAAAAAGAAAACTTACATTGGTGGAAGAATCAAGTTTCCATACGACAATCTAGGAAAAAGGGGTTGTTGGAAAACAGGATGGCTATGTATTAGGGGAAATAAATTTGGAATGAAGAAAATCAAATATTTTAGCAATGAATGTTCAATTCCTATTGTTGGGGATGGGTTGTGGTTTTACGTGCATGGGGCTTTTTTGGTTATTACTACGGAGTACTTGTGAACAACGTGACAATAATACTTTAATTAATTAACGCACGTGTCTTAATGACAAGACTCAGGAGACCTAGGTCCTAGGAGAAAATGTTGCAACTAAAATTTCACTTTTAGAGGATCCTTGAACCACTGGAGTAATAGCAGCCACCTGCTTTAGTTTATCTACTTTACCTCTTATTATTCCGCCTACAAGTTAATTGGTTTCGATATTTATTTGAAACAATTACTTCTTTGTACAAGATTATCACTACACTCAATTTAACTTTAGTTTTTTTTTGAAAAATATTTTACTTTTAGTGACACACAAATGATTTTGTATACTAGTAGTATGTTTTAGTCGAGAAACGATACCTACTCTTGCGCATTTTTGTGCCTCTCGGATACACTAATATCTGCATTATAAGTAAATTATTTATGGAACTTAATGAGGTTTTGTATTAGTTTAGGAATGGATTTTACAACTTTCCTAACATGTCATAACAGGCGATAATAAATTTTTATTACATTTCTTGATTTTCCTACACTTTCAAGTCTTTAACGAACCTGCAGACTTCAAAAGAGGATTTGCTTCACTCGTCATATCACCAATCACCATACAAGATAATAATAGACTTTTGAGATGATTAAAAAGGTCAAAAATGATTACAAAGAAATGGTGAAATTTGAAAAATCAACTGTAGCTTTATAACAAATATGGTCTACAGTTTCTCTCACAGCTTAATTTTGCAAGTTAAACCATCACAATTTGGAGTATATTTAACATTTAACAAACATCCAAGATAAAGGTAATTTTTTTTTTCCAAATAAGTAATGTCTCTTTTTTATGAGCCATTTTCAGTCAACCATCAATTACACAGTAGGCAATCTTCTTTCCTCTGAAGATTTTGTAATTTTCTTTTTCTACAAACACCAGTATTGTTTAAACAAAAATAAAATCCTAAAATCCACTATCACAAATTTGTGGGGCCTCAAAATTTTGAGGGCCTTAAGCAAAGGCTATACTAGCCGGCTGGGAAGCTTTCAAGTTTTGGGCTTCTTCTGTGACTGTGAGGTCCCCTCTCCTGGCTCAGGCTTGCGCTTTATGCCCAAAAAGTGTTCGACCTGAAAAGATGAAATGTACCAAGAGATATAGATGAGTAAACAAGCACATATTCAAGCTGATGAGCAAGCAGTTATTGGCAAACACTATAATAGATAAAATCAGATAGACGATGATTACAACTCCGGCAAAGCAATGGACAGTACAGAAAGTTTGGGAGGGGGGGGGGGGGGGGGGGTATCACCGATAAAGTTAAGAGTGAGTAACCAGCTCTTACTGACAAGTTAAGAGAGTAATTTATGTATTTCCCCAATAAAATATCCTCCGAAGAACACATGCACACATGGCTATAAGTGAAATGCAGACACTGAGACTTGTTAGTCTACTTAGACCTGAAAGAAATTCATACTTCTCAATAACTAAGGGCAATATAAGGACATTTTCTATATATTTAAGCGCAACTTGATAAAAAGTATAAGTAGATTCATCAGCCACTGGTGCCACTAATCAAATATTACTACAATAAGGACTGCTCATAAGGTAACTACAGTAAGACCTCTTAGCCTCGAGGGGGGAGAAGGGAGGGGAGAACCAGGAAAACAGAAACTAAAACATTCAAGGACCAAAGAAACAAAAGCATCAGGTGACATCCCTTCAGGAATGTCGCATCCAATTCATGGAATACATAACTGAGATTTGCTATACAGCACAAGTATCAACACCACATCAATAATGCTAAATCTTTGCTACAAGCTAGAGAAAGATTAGAAGCACAATGGTTTGCAAAACAATTAAAACTAGAATCAACAAACAAGCACAAACGCACTAATCAAACAAGAAGACAAGCATTGAGGATAAAATGAGAAGCAATTCACAGTTTAACACTGCCAATATACGTGTTCAGGTGGACAGCTCAAGCAAAGCATCATATTTATAGCCAGTAATTGTAAGTATCATCAGCAAAAGACACTGACCTTCTTATCACCAAGCATGGGGGTCAAACCTCCCGGCAGTTCCTTCTCAACAGTCGCAAAGCCACTTTGAGGATCACTAGTTTGCCTGGAAATGACAGAACAATTTACTATTACAACACCATAAAGTATGTCCGGAATAATTCAAAATTAACAATCTTGTGACAGGAAAAATATGCGAGATATTCTATTATGGACACATATATTCAACAACATTACATACATCTAAAGGGTAGCAATCATTCATAAAGTCAATGTGATCGAGTGATCTAGCTAACACGTGCACAAATACGAACAGCCATGAGATAATAAAAACTACACTGTTAACAAAGACTAAAAATTGCAAATTTGTTGTGACTTGATGCCCAATTCAAACGAATGCACGGAGAAAGAATCTCAGAGGTCAAACCAAAATTGATGGAAATTTCACCAGCGAAAAAAGTCTAAGGACCCTGCTTAGCCAACTGACAAGTCACCTGCATAGTTGGTATTCCACAGGACAAGACCTACTTTCGGAATGTAAAGCACGATAAATCAAGAAAAGTAAGCACATACCCTGGTTTAACATGTCCGCTGAGAACAAGATATGGAGTTTTTAATTGAGCCTGAGCTTCTCTCATCCTCTCCACAGACAACGATGGAGTATCTGAATTTTTCATCTGCTTTATCTTCAGCTCCTCCTGGTATTGCCGCTGCCGCTTTTCTTGCTTCATCTTTCCAGGCCCCTTCCCGTGAAATTTATGTGAAAGCAACCGAAAAGCCTCTTTTGGAGTCAGCTGAAAAAAGACATGTATTGAGTAAGAATGAGGCTACATTTTCCAAAACTCACAGAATCAGAATGAAATTCATCAAAGAGGCAATTCTCAATTTCTCTCCCGGCGCCCCCTGCATGTCATTTTCAGTCAGTTTTATGATATTCAAATTAATAAGTTCTCTCCCAACCACCCAACTTCCAATCTCTTCAAGATTTCAAATCAACTGATGTATGCATACACAAGATTCACACCAACGATGGCCACAGTAGTCATACAGGAGCAAAATTTACCTATTACACCTTATTTCCAGCACTTAATGATGTTACACCTATCTACTCCATCTTTATCTGCTGCTACTTAGAAATCCCATCCATCCCACATATGATTTGATACTATAGGACCAAAGTTGGATTTTTATAGTATTCAAAGAGATGGTTAAGTCAACTTCATGAAAAGGTTTCACTTTAAAAATTAATGTAGTATATAACAATTAAAAACAAAAAGTAGCATCACTTTTCTTTTCTTGATGAAGTATCTTTATTTGATAAATCAAATAATGAACAAAATTTAAGTCTCATAATCATGTTGGTAAGAAGATAATCAGTCTATTTAATACTGTACAGCAAAGAATTCCTTCTCAAAGAGGTACAAACACCTTTGGACAAGAAAGTATGCAACAAGAGGCAGAGAGCTTTTTAAATCATGAAACCAGGAATGGCGAGAGACGGGTGCTATAGAATGTGTAAAGAAGATCTAGATTGAATAAAACAGAACCTGTCCAAGTGATTCATGGTGCAAAACCACTGGTGAATAGAAATTAGAGAATCCACAAACAGATTAATCAAGTGACAGTACTTACAATTCGCCCAAATTCGTCGGTTCTTTCAATGCGTATTTCCTTTTTACCATCCTCACTACGGATGCCTACAAGCTTGCTTTTCTTTTTGTCCATGTTTCGACCACCCCATTCAATATCTTCCTTGAGTGTACCTCGATCTTTCAAAAGTTTGAGAGCTCCTGATAAACCCTTTCCAACTGGAACTTCATGTATCATCTCATCTGGAGTTATTTCCATTTCCTCCTCCTTTACAGAGGGTTCTTCTTCCTTGGTTTCCTTCACCTCGGTCCAACCACCATCCTCATTCTTCATTTCTTCATCGGACGGTTTTGGCAGCTCGTCTTCCTCCATGAAAACGTCATCACTACCAGGTTTTTGTTCTTCTACAAAATCAAAGCAGCATAATATCAGATATAAAGCCCTTGAAAGCGTTCGTCAAATTCCAGTGAAGACTTTAACTGTAAGTTGCAGCAAATTGATAAAACATACAGCAAAAAGCAGCATAACACGTGAAAAAACAATCATATATCATACTTTCCCATTTTATCAATCAGGTGACCTTGGATCAACTTAAAAGATGTCTTATGTAGAAGAGGTGCAAACACACCCCCCCCCCCCCCCCCAAAAAAAAAAAAAATCAATTTTACGAATTCTCACAGGACTTATGACGAGGCTAACTGAATATGCTCGTCATTAAAAAAAAACACCCATATTGGACATGTAAGACGAATTGTAACAACCAAAAAAATGGCACTGGTTCTATTCACAAAATGATCAATAAATTAGCAAGAAGAGTAATATAATATAACCTACAAGTATTTACTTTCTTTTTCTTGATACTCTATAACAAAATTAGGTGCGAAGGACTGTGACTCAATTGTAAAAGCGTTTCAAATTTGAATACCCCGTATATTGTACTCCATACCCTGCTAGGGGAAGAAATAGGGCAAACAATACTTCCCATCCTCACTATTTAGTGGTTTTTCCCAGCTCACAAATACTCATAACTAGCAACATTTAAATTGTGCACGCACAGACCTAACCCAAAACATGGCGTATCCATGACAAGTGAAATTAGAAAAACCTTACCAACCTTGAAGAAGCAGCACATAATAAAATGCCTATTAACACAAGCAACCAAGCAGAACTAACTATTATTACCTTCATCAAGCTGAAGACCCCAGACAAATTCTTCCATCTCTGTGAAGACAACCTTGTTCTCTTGTGACTCTCCAGATACAGAACTTGGATTATCCGTGGTTGAATCATTTGCACGTGATGCGGCAAGTGAAGCAATTGACTCTGGAAAGGTTTTGGCAAGGCCCTCTTGCTTTTTCAAAGCAAGCTTTCTGGCTCTTTCTAATGATTTTCTAAGCTCCTCGTCATCATCATCAAATACTACATCTTCTTCTTCTTTTGGGTTGCTATTAGCTTTCTCAGGTCGAAGTGCTTTTGATGCCTCCTCAGCCTTGGCATAAGCAGCCTGGTAAGATTTACTTCTCATCTCAGCCTCAGTTCTCTCCTTTTCCTCCTTATGGGCCTGCCTTGTCCTGTCATTGCGCGAACCAAGATCGCTAACACCCAATCCAGCGGATTTAGCCTCTGCTTCAAGGGCATCTAGGTCCATCTTCTCTTTCTTCCTCAGTGATTTCTTCTTCTTGGGCTTCTTAAATTGAAGCATTTCCTCTTGAGTATAGTAGTCTGATAATACTTTTCCAGAAGAACTGAGATCTTCAGACAGAACTTTTGAGGAGCCCCCCTGAATCCTTCTCCGAAGCTGGCAATTAAAAATAGCAATGTCATATTGACAGCCATAATCCCTTGTAAACTCCAACAACCATTCATGATAAAATAGATAAATGTGTTACCTCCTCAAGTTTCTTCTCTGCATCAACACTGAATCCTCCGCTTGCATCAAGAGTAACACCCTAGAAGAAAAGGACAGTTAAGAAGGTCAGATTGGGTATATGATTCCACACTTCTTAAACTGCGGACGAAATGTTTTTAATAAAAATAATCAGGTGAACGATATCTTCTAAGAAATAAACAGAAAAGGGAAACAAAGAGTTCAACCTCCCCTTCAGACGAAATGTTTTAAATAGAAAAAATCAGGTGAACAATATCTTCTAAGAAATAAAGAGAAAAGGGAAACAAAGAGTTCAACCTCCTCTTCAGCCGGGTCATCATACTGTGGTAGCATTTTCCTTTCAGAACCAGGCTCATCATTGAACCTATATCCAAGAACAAAGAAACGTTAGCCATTCAAAACTCAACTATAGCGAACGTTTTTAACCATATCAAATCTTACTTGTCATCATAAATCCCGGATTTCTTCTTTGCAGCCTTGTAAGCGTCGTCCCTCCGCTTCTGCTCTCCAATTTCCACATTTTCCAATACATCAACCTCTGGGGTATACAATTCAAATCACTACAAAATCCGAATCCACAGATACTGAAGGCTGAAAGAAAGACAAAGGGAAAAAGGAAAAGAAAAAACTGAACAAATATGACTTAATTGTTTACCTTGATTAATGTCATCACCATCAAGTATGCTCTGATCTTTGAGTGTCAAGACAACTGCCCCACCTTCAACTACTTTGTCAAGCCCGTGGAGTACTTTCACCCCACCTAACTCTTCTGTAGAGAGATATTAAAGACAAATGTTAGAGCATTCTTCAACTATGTACCTTCATAATATAAGTTGCTACTTAACATCTGTTTCCAAACTGCACAAAAAGCACATCATATTTCATGAAAGGGATGATCTTGCCCACGTTCATTTCCCAATGAGGAGTTTAAAACTTTGGATTTCACATGCTACACCAGTTTGATTAGAGTTGCAAGACAAAAGGAGCTTGCAACAACAATTTACGTATCATAGGTAGGACTAGAAGTGAAATCAAATTAAGCATGTGCATAGGTAGGACAAGAAGTAAATAAAATTAAGCATGAAAAGCTCGTACAAGGGAAGCGTTGGACCCAAAAAAGAAAAGTAAATACTTAACTAGAGGAATGCACCAAGGATATTACTCATTTCCTAAAAGAGTGCTTAAGACTAAACAGTATATAACATTGTTAATTGAAGTAAGATGGTCTAGTAACAAAATTCGTAAGAATGATTAACCAAAAGAAACATTCAGAAAGAAGCATAGTACTTGCAGCTTGCCGAGCTCTCTCCTCATCATCACTTTCTTCCTCGTTTAGTTTGTCCTGCAAAGACAATACCATTATCATGAAGACCTGAAGTCAAATCAATTGAATTCCTGAGAGAGAGAGAGAGAGCAATCAGTAGACAATCCACCTGCTCTTCAAAAATCTTTGAAAGCTGCAATGCTTTCTCCTTCTCAGCATTCCTTTTCTCCTCAAGCTTACGGCTCTTGTTAACCCACGACAACACCTCTGAAGCACCTTCTGATTTTTTCTTCAACCTCTCTTCCTTCATCCTGCAGTCATAAGCATTTCTTTGGACTCAGCTATCAAGTACAACAAACATCACTTTTCATACCACATCAGAATTCTACTGCGTTAAAACATCTTCTAGGATTCTGCGTGCATATATACAGACAACCTGATTAAACTACTAATCCAGCACGGTAAACATCATCTAAACCAGTGCACACCATAGCTACAAACCATGTGCTAGCTTAGGCGAGATGATAAACAATCCTTTGGGACAAAATAAACACACGGGGATAAACACTAACACAACAGTAACAGTTACAGACTAAATTACATAATTGGCAGCATTCCATCACCTTTCTCTGGCATGTGTTGTCTAAAAAAAGTACAGCGTTGATGTTAATAACATCATCACCACCACCCAATCGTCATCATCAAACATTATAATTGCCAAAATTATATCACATTACCACTATCATTCTTTTTAATAGGTTCATCATTATCACTATTATTAACATCCTAATAATCATTCTGTTACATAAGTATGTTGTCGTACGGGGTAGAATCGAAGTGATTATTTTGTTTACAGGTTTAAAACCTTTTGTCTTTAATTAAAAAAGATTCAAATTTAAGGGCTTGTAAAGATGATATATTTGCTTTAATAACTTATCATCTAATCTCATAGTAATCTTACCTACACCCATTCTTTCTCATTACCCCTCCCTGCAACTTAATTGTCTTTCAATTTATCTTTTTAATTTTTAATTATTACTGACTCACCATCAAGTGTCATAATTGTTTTACCTGAACGCATTCTGGATTTTCAGTTTCTTTTCCCAATTTAAGTCAGTTACTCTATCTTCATGCAACAGCAGAAACCAGGGGGTAATTTTTTACTGCGCCGATGAATAAGTCTCGAGTTTTAAGTCCATTCATTTCTCTTTTAATTATTTGTAAGTTCAATCATAGCATTAAGGAATTGCATATAACTTGACATGACCAAGTGAGTAAGAACTGAGCCAGTCCGATTTCTCCACTATTTTCCCTCATTTTACTTTCTCTCCCCTTCCCTTCCCTTCCTTCCACTAGGTGTCTAGCATCGTATAATCTTGTCGTCAGAGTATGTAGCTCAACTGAAGGACGCTGCAGCAGTCAAAAGTTTGAGAAGTAGACTTCTTATCTCTTCCATCATTTCTAATAAAACGCTTCTAACGCGAAAAATAAATTGACGAGTCATTAATACAAAATTGTTAGTTGACAAATATACAAGACATACCATTAACAGCAAGGACATACCTAGAAAACCTAAAAAGCATTACCAAGCTAAAACACAAAGTCAATAAAAAAAGGTTTACTTACTTCAAAATGCGTTCCTCCAGCTCCGACGCAGAAGATTGTGCTCCAGCTGTTTCAACAGCATCCTTCTGTGCCTTATTGTCATCCTCGTAAGAAACAGTTTCTTGCCTGGAAATATCCTGATAATCAGAATCTTCGTCCTCTAGTCTTTCCACATCATCCTTCTGCCGATCCTTACTCCTATCATGACCCTCGTCTCGCTGCCTACGGTTGCCTCTATCTTTTTCTCTTGGCCTCTCCTTATCCTCATCCACTTCCCTCCCCTTCTCTTTAGTTCTCTCTCTTCCCTTTTCCTTCTCAACTGCATCTCTACCTCTTTCCCGGTCATACTCCCTTTCTTTTTCCTTTTCTCTATCTCTGTGCTTCTCCCTTTCCTTGTCCTTGATCCTCTCTTTTTCTTTTTCTTTATCCTTGTCCCTGCCCTTGTCCTTCCCCCTTTCCTTCTCCCGCACCCGCTCAGCATCCCTCTCCACCTCTCTCTCCCTATCACGGTCTCGTTCCTTCTCTCTTCCCCGTTCACCATCTCTCTCCAGTTCCCTCTCCCTCTCCCTGTCTCGCTGCTTTTCTTTGCCACGATCTGTACGATCTTTATCTCTCTCCCTTTCTTTATCTTTATGCTTGTCCCTATCACTATCTTTCTCCCTTATCTTCTCTCTTGTCTTTTCCCTTTCACGCTCATCTTTATCCTCCTTCCTCCTATCTCGAGTTGATGACCGATCTTTCTCCAAATCTCTGCTCTCACGATCTCTTTTGTGTTCTTTCTCTTCTCTTCGGCCACTACTTTTCCTATCCTTGCTACGATGCTTACTCGAGTCTTTAGATTTATCATGCCGACTTTCTTCCAAATCATAGTGCCCATCTTCCCACCTCTCCTTAACAGGAGAGTCATCATGATCCCTCATTTCAGCACTTCTTTCACGCCCATCTATCTCCATCATTCCCATTAGGGATGATACAGCGTATAAATAATTGCACGTACCAAATAGTCTTTAAAAATGCCTGAGATGAAGTCAAGTAAACACCACGTATAAGTATTCCTACATCAGCCCCAAGGAAAAATTAGAAGAAAAAAACATCAACATTAAGCATTTTTTTTACAGGAAAACAAAAGAACAACAACAGTTGTTAGCAAGAGAACGGAACTTGAAAATACGAGTTGGGTGATTTATTTCCAATAATGCCAACGGTGGATGATATTATGGATTAATTGCCTGCTACTTTAATCCCATCTGCTCAATCAACAGACGTTAATTATACCTTATACCCTTTTTATTAAATAGCAATTTTGAGTAAATTAATAACTAATATACCAAAGGTAGATTATCAATAACTAATACTAGCAATTTTCTTTTGATAACTGAGAAATCCCCCAAGGGCCAACGGCACAACATTTGAAACTCAAGGGATAACATGCCCGCCCCGCTGCCCCCTCTCCACCTAAAAACCAAACTTTTGTTGGCAAAAGGATTCGAACCTGTGACGTGCGCCTAATCCACATACTACTAAGTTGCCTTCTCATCACTAAACCAGAGCCCTGGCATACGTAGCAATTTTGAGGAAATTAACTAATACATCAAAGGTAGATTATCAATAACTAATAATAGCAATTTGTTTTTATAACCAAGACCCCGAGGGCCAATGGCGCAAGACTCAGAACTCGAGGAATAATTCGCCCACCCCTCTACCCCTTCTCCACCTAAAACCCAGGCCTTTGTCTGTAATTCGAACCTGTGACGTCCACCTAAGCCACATGTCACTAAGTTGCGTTCTTTCCACTAGACCAAAGTACCTAGCAATTTCGAGGGAATTAATAACTAAGACGCTGAAGCTAGAGTATCAATAGAAAATCCTCCAATTTTTTTAAAATCAAGAAATCCCCGCGGGCCATAGGCGCAACATCTGAAACTCAGGATAATGAGCCCACTGTTCTACCCACTCTCCACCTAAAAATCAGGCTTTTATCTGTAATTCGACCCTGTGACGTCCGCCTAAACCACATATCACTAAGTTGCCTCCTTACCATTAGACCCAAAACCCTAGGGACTATATATAGCAATATTTTCGAAAATTAAAAACTAGTACATATAAATCGGACTATTATTAATCTATAGTGTCATTATATACTTACAAAGCAAATAAGAATGCAAAAATATAAGCCTCAAAACTCACGAAAAAACAAAAGGAGCAGCCCGGTGCACAAAGCATCTCGCATTCAGACAGGGTCGGGAAAGGGCCCAACTCAATGGGTGTGTTGTGTGCAGCCTATCCTATGCAGACATCAATGACTGTTTCTACAGGTCATATTGCTCCTAAGGATCTCCTTCTAAAACTCACAAATAAAATATCTCAAAAATCGAAGAACAAGTAATAACATGTATTAAACCCTAAAATTTTTATTGGAAAATTAGGGATTTTTCACATAAAGGAAAAATAGGAAATTGTATAAAAGATAAGATACACTTACGCTTCAATTTTTCGCCGGAGAAGAAATCAACGGTGAGAGATTGGTTAACAGTGAGCTTAGTGACGGAGAGAAGAATATATTTGTGGTAAGAAAATTGTAACCCAAAGCTTAATTTGAATCAATTTAGAGAAGATACGACTTTATGGTAAAACTAAAAAATTTCAAATGTAGTCACATAGTATGCTATTTGTTCAAGCTCGAGGCGTATTTTAGTAACTAGTTGCGGAAAGTCTGTGCCAGCACAGGCCCAAGTCTAACATAGAGTTTCATTCTTACATGTTTTGGGTGTAATTCATCTTAATTATCTTCGATTATTTTTTTTGTTTAAAACGATAGCTTGAGTGGCAATTTTGATCAATTTTTCTATTTTTTTTTGCCAACTCTATGACATTACTCGTGAATAGGAGTAAGATAACTCAAGTATTTTGACATTGTTCGAGTGATTATGTTCAAATACTTTTTAAGATCGGTCATATTCTAATTAATAAAGGTAAATATGGCTCTTTGGTTGGCAAGTCGTTCATCATATTCTAATTAATAGCGATAAATATGACTCTTTAGTTGGCAAGTCGTGCAAATATTATCTTGAAGTTTCTTTTACAATAGACTATACTTTATCAAACTTTTTTAAAAGTATATATTAAACTACGTAAGAATCAATGGATTTCAGTGAAAAAATGAATTATATTTTCATCTAATAACCTTAAAAGCGGGTATTTAGTTGGCGAACTATGAAAAAATGAACTTGTATTCAAAGCGATTCTAAAGTGGCCACTTGATAGTAATTACTCTAATTTATAGATGCACAAGCGGTTTACAAAGAATGACTATATTTTGATTAATAATTATAAGAGTGGCTAATTAGTGAACCATAAGTTTGCAAAAGTTGGCTATCAATTGAACTGCAAACCAAGAAGTGGCAATTTCTCTCCATAGGTGGCACAAACTCATAAGCATCACGACCCATGGAGGTAGAGTTTAAAAGTATATATTAAACTACGTCAGAATCAATGGATTTCAGTGAAAAAATGAATTATATTTTCATCTAATAACCTTAAAAGCGGGTATTTAGTTGGCGAACTATGAAAAAATGAACTTGTATTCAAAGCGATTCTAAAGTGGCCACTTGATAGTAATTACTCTAATTTATAGATGCACAAGCGGTTTACAAAGAATGACTATATTTTGATTAATAATTATAAGAGTGGCTAATTAGTGAACCATAAGTTTGCAAAAGTTGGCTATCAATTGAACTGCAAACCAAGAAGTGGCAATTTCTCTCCATAGGTGGCACAAACTCATAAGCATCACGACCCATGGAGGTAGAGTTTAAAAGTATATATTAAACTACGTCAGAATCAATGGATTTCAGTGAAAAAATGAATTATATTTTCATCTAATAACCTTAAAAGCGGGTATTTAGTTGGCGAACTATGAAAAAATGAACTTGTATTCAAAGCGATTCTAAAGTGGCCACTTGATAGTAATTACTCTAATTTATAGATGCACAAGCGGTTTACAAAGAATGACTATATTTTGATTAATAATTATAAGAGTGGCTAATTAGTGAACCATAAGTTTGCAAAAGTTGGCTATCAATTAAACTGCAAACCAAGAAGTGGCAATTTCTCTCCATAGGTGGCACAAACTCATAAGCATCACGACCCAAGCAGGTCTACCTCCACGCTTCTATAATAGTAGTAAAATAGCAACATAGCGTTAATTATAAAACATAATATTATTTTTTATATATAGTCAGTATTCCGTTTGTATCAATCTGTATCATTCTATATCGGTCTCCACCCTCATGTCACAACCCCCAAGAGCCCACTCTCTGTTGCCCTCCCTCGATTGCCACTGTCGATTGACGATCTGCAGCGTTGTGCCGATCGACTGTGAGATTATTTATTTTTTAGTAAAAAGATTAATATATCGAGGGTAATAAAGATGAAGAAACACGATTGATACACTAAGAAATACAATTGATACATAAAAATCAATATTTTTTCATTGATACAAATTAATACAATGAGATGCAACATAAGGAGAAGAAGTTTGGGGGGGGGGGGGGGAGGAGGAGGTCCCTATCTGGCTATTTTTTTGTAATTGTTCCCTTTCCTAAATAATTCTAATTTTTTTATATATTATGTTAAAAATGGTTCCTAAGTTGTAGATTGTGTATTTTTTCATTTATATAACTACTATATAATGAGATTTTTATACATATATACAAAATTACACCCTAAATTACAAAAAAAATAGCAATATTTGTCAAATTATAAGTCATAGCAATATTTTTTTTAGCACATTTCACATTACACAACATAAATCACACTATTATCAAAAGTCATAGCACTAAGCAGATAAGAACATAGTAGCGATTGACACTAAGGCTGTCCACCGGCCGGTCCGGTGTAAATGTAAAAAAAAAAAAAATCAACACTGGCCCGGTACCGGTCTGGTCTAACGGTGCATTTGCACCAATGTCGTGTCGGAACCGGTACCGGTACCGGTAAGGGGAGACCGGTCCGATTCCAGTTCGACACGGTCCGGTACCGGTTCGGTTCGTGTAATTTTATTTTTTTTACTTAATTTTTTGATTCTTTGAAATAGATTAAAAAAATATGGTAGACTAAATAAACAACACAAAACACACATTTTATTCAATAATACGACAATACATTAAGTTGGAAATGCATAATTAAAGACTTAAAATGACATACTAGAAAATAGACTAGAAATCAGAAAAATGCATAAATCTTCAACTTCAACGACTCAATTGTCGCCCTCGCACAGATATATTCTACCACCACGAGCTGTCCATTTTGGGGCTATGGTGGTTTTGCAAGTGAGTCCTAAACTTCCCCATCTCTCCATGATTTGTTCCAGTTTGATAAATCCAAGTTCTCTGACAAAGAGTACACTGAGCAGTGCCAATATCATGATTTTTCGTGATAAATTCCCAAACTTCGGATCTTCCAGTTCTTGGGTTGGAGGGACCTTAGGAGTATTTGCATTTGCATCTATTTTAATAGAAAATTTATAAAATAGCCTTTGAAAGAAATTTTAGAGAGAAATGAATAGAAAATATTGAATTGTGATTAATTTGATGAAATATGGGAGTATTTATAAGAAAAATAGGTGGGGGAGGGCTATAGGGGCTATTTTTCAAAAGAGAGCTGATATTTTTGTGTTGGGCCGGTCCGGTATGGACGAATTATTTTTTATTTTTTTTGTTATCTTTTTGTTTTTAATTTGAAAGTAGTTTTTGAATTTTAAATTAAGTATATGACTAAATAAAAAATAATAAATACTTATAAATTGATAGCAAGGCCTATAACTTGTTATTTTTTATGTAGTTATACTACTAGTATTAACTATTAAGTATTTAGTATTTTAGTATTTAGTATTTAAGTATTGAATTGTAAAAGTATAATTGCTAATATATAAAAGAATGATAACTTAATAGCAAGACATTGCACTTGTTATTTTTTCAAAATAAATACTAAGTATTAAGTTAGTAGTATTTAGTATTTAGTATTTAGTAAAGTATTGAATTGCAAAAAAGATATATAACAAAGAATAATTGAGAATATATAAAAGAATGATGACTTAATAGCAAGACATAACACTTGTTATTTTTTTAAAATAAATACTAAGTATTAAGTTAGTAGTATTTAATATTTAGTATTTACTAGTTTGTATTTAAGTATTGAATTTCAAAAAGGTATAACAAAGGACAATTGAGAATATAACAAAGGATGATAACTTAATAGCAACGCGTAACGCATTTTATTGAATTATTTTTATTTTTTGCAAAATACATACTACATAGATATTAAATTGCAAAACTACATATTAATAAAAAAAAACTTCTCATTTTCTGAATAATTTTTCTGGCACCTCAGGAGGAACCGGTGGCAAAGATTCATCTCCTTCATAATCATTTTTATTTTCCACACTTCCATCACCTGATAAGATTTCGGTTGAATATGCTGCATCTGCTTCTTCATTTTCTTCAGCAAATCCAAAATTCCTTTGCTCCGATCTAATCCAATCTCTGAATAATACGGCCGTCTCCATTGCTTCTTACTTCAATGAATGTCTATGATCTCCAATTTGTAATCTTCCTTGGCCAAAAGCGCTTTCTGAAACAACTGATGATGCTTGAATTGGTAGAATATCCTGCGCCATTTTTGCTAGAACTGGAAACTGTGCTTGTTGATCCTTCCAAAATTGCAGTAGTTGATCGCTTCCAAAATACTCAATTTCCTTGCAACCATGAAGTAAATAAACATCAAACTCGTTGAACCCTCTGCTACTCGATTGCCTGCTAGAAAGCCTTTGATTAAGGTTGGAGAAACTTCCCAATCCGGCTGCAGCTCTTTTACTCGCCTGCGTTGAACTTGATCCTGCTCCACTTGGAATACTTGGAACAACATTATCAGTTGCACTCATATATCTTTCATAAATCTGTTTGCAATCTACAATTACCTGCGCACAAGCTGTTTCTACACGTGGTGTTTCTTCATCAGTAATTCTCAATCTCTGATAAATTTCTCTAATAAGCATTTCGGTATTAAACCGTTTAAAACGGGGATGTAATGCAGAAGCAATGCAATAAAGTGGTGGAATAGGAAAAAAATATTTTTAAAATTTTTCAATCATTGCTTCTATGGCTTGTTCATAACCAAGCACTAATCTATAATCGTTAAGTAATTATGCTATTCCAGCTATAAAATACAACATGGTAGTAACTGTAGAATAATATTGACCGAAAAATTCTTTAGTAGCATAAAAAATATTAGTAATAAATCTAAATCCTTTCACTTAACAGTCGAGCAAAGGCAATTTCTTCAATGATATATAATAAATTTAGGTCTCAGCACAATAGTTATTATATCAACAAAATATAATGTTAGCGAATGACCTACATATTTAAATGAAATTGGCCTAGCAATGGTATTGGACAAGAATTTCAACATTATGTTATTTTCCCTTAACTTCACATATTTTTTATCATGACTCGGGACCCAATTAAAGTCAAGAATAAGAAAATATAAACTTGTTCTAGAAGTCTTTACTAACAGTATATAAATGCTTAAGAATACACAAGGGCCTATTTTTGAAAAATCACTCTTGAAACTGATAAAGAATTTGATTGGTACCTATAACATTCTCATTGTACAAAGACATGCTTTGTAATTTAAGCCTTACAATTAATAGCAATATTAGATAAAAATTGTGCACTTCAAGTGCATGGATATTACGACATCTTTGAATAACTGACACATTTTTTTCATTAATTTGTCCACGGTTAACGCCAAGAACATGTCCACTAATTCACTTAACTCAAAACACAAATCACCACATAAAGAAAATGATGGATTAACGAGTACTGAAATTGTTTTTTTTCATTAATATATATAAACAATATAACGACAACAATTATGACAAACTTTCATTCTCACCCATTAACAGTTTGAGTTTCGTTTTTCTTTAAAAACTTTTCGTGTCAAAGCAACAAAAAAAAAATAAACTGAAACATCAAGTAATGGATCATCCATTCAAGATTGGGACAAATTAACACAACCTGGCTCTGATACCAACTGTTAGAAATTAATAACAGTAACAGAGACAAAAGTTGTGTACTTGTTAACACCACAGCAGAAGTTGAATCTACTATCAAGAAATTGCCCCGAGTCGAACCTTGAATTATAAGAAAACAAGGTAGGTTTCCACAAACTAAATATTTCTTTGTGTGTTACTTTATGGAAGAATTGAGAGAGAAGAAGAAATTCTCTGTATTTTTCTTAAGTTATCAGATGATTGAAAAACACGTTTATTTCTTCTATTTAAAATGAGAACAGTTTCTTTAGAAGTAGTTATTCCCTCTACTCATGTTCTTTTTACTAGAAGAAGTGGGATGAATATGGTAACTTACTTTTAGCTGCTTTTTCTTATCTCTCCTAACCGGGTCGGGTCAGTCTATAGGGCGACCCACGACCCAAGCCCAATATCCAACAACAAGAGACGAGCTTTCTTCCAAATCATGATTTGTTTCATAATGACTACTCCAACAATTGCTTTATCTTCTGTTTCTTGGTCATGACTACGACCATGTCTCTCTCAAACATTCGCCCCAGCTTTGCGAGGTGCTTCGCCTATTGCAAATTCCATGTGCATCCATTATAATGCCAACCATTCTAGCATCTCTACAACAAAAAATTACTGATCTAATTTTGGAGAGATCAAACTTTCTGTATAAACAAAAGTATCCTGAATGGAAAGTGCACCAATATCATTACAAATCTAGAGGCCAGATTAGATCGTTCAATCCAAATGATCCATGGGATTTCCTACATTCACGTCTTCCCTTCACCATTAAACAATCAAAGAGCACTTCATCATCTGAAAACCTATACAACTGTGTGATTAAAATAATCCCACTATTTGGTATGGTAAATGATTTCATCCAAGATTCTTTCACACCATATTCCTTCATTATCCATAAACTAAAAGCTCTCCCGTCGTTAAAATAAACATAAAGCATTCCTCCTAACACTGATAGGCCTGCGTTATATGATGAGCCCACTATCTCTAGCGCCCATATTTGATCATACATCTCATTTGAAATATTAAATAAAACTACGAAGAACCTTGGTGACATACCAAGCCAATGGAATGCTCCAAGTACGATGCCAAACAGTCCATATTTTGAGACATTATTAGCCAGCCATCCGTCCTATTTGAGATTACATCAGTTTTCCTCCACGAACCACTTTTAAGTACGAGAATTTCATCTTGTTCATATCCTAATCCAAAAATAGATATTTCCTTTGATGGCAACATTGAACGTGAAAGTATTATTGATTCTCTTGTGGAGGGATTCCATAGCAATAATATTGCATCTTCTTCCTCAGGATTACTCCAAATCTCAGTGAGAAACAAGCCATCGTAACAACAATAGACTCTAGCATGCGATGGTTTAGTATTTGAAGGCCAATCAAGTCTTTGTATGTAGGGAAACAACGGGGAAAACAATAACAATAATAATAATGGTAATAATAATATATGACAGAAATATTGTTGAATATAAAACAAGTAAAAGGATATAGTTAATATCTCAAAAGTATGATGCTTAGAGTCGTGTTGGGCACTGTCCTAAGAAACTATTTCAGCAATTTGAAATATTTTCTTAGGATAAAACAAGCCTTCCTCTATTCATATATTAGAGGTAATATGAATCAACAAAAATCTATAATGTACCCAGCAAGTATAAGGTGGAGGTGGCCAAAAAAAAAATAAATAGGCTATTATTTGTAGCTAGACAGTAAAATAGTGGCTAACTATAAAATAGTGGCTAATGGTGAAAAGGGGTTGAATATGCTGGTTAAAAGAGAGAATGTTATTGGCTGTGGGGGTGTTGCATTGATGGCTGAAAATAGTCTCTATTTATAGGGAAGTTTTTATGGGAGCATTTTTTGCATGGATGATAAGTATCTTGCTAAATTAGTCACTTGGCAAGAGATTTTTGACACTTATCTAGATTTCTAAAA
Organism: Petunia axillaris subsp. axillaris; assembly: GCA_029990575.1. NCBI lineage: Eukaryota > Viridiplantae > Streptophyta > Magnoliopsida > Solanales > Solanaceae > Petunia > Petunia axillaris. The sequence goes on from JARKNS010000009.1 coordinate 17,379,381, forward strand.
AATAAGGTGCTACGATCCATTGTATTTGAAAATCAATGTGCCAAGATTGACACATGTTTTACCTCTACACCAATTGTCACAATGTGCTTGCATGAATGACATTTATTGCTATTTTTTGAAATATATCATAATTTCCTTACATTGTATGTCCTTAACAAGTTGAACTGAGGATAAAGAAGAAGAATAGAAGTCAAAGGTACTATTCTTATAATTAGAACAATTATAGCATGTTTGACCAGTAAGCATTTTCTGTAAATTCTGGTTCTTGGCATGGTTGAGATGCTTCTTCTTTGAAGTCAGGTTCAGAGATTGATGTGTTCCAAAATTCCGAAACACACTTAAACCGAAGAAGAGACTTCACGGGTAGCCTCTTAAGGATGTCCATAATTATTTCCTCTTGTATGTAAGCTCCCATTCCCCTATACAACAAATACATATACAAAAACAAGAACAACGATTGAAATAGAGCTATGCAGCGTAACTTGAGTATAAGAGAGGTTAAATACGCTCACTTTGTTAGAGAACGCCAACAACTGTTGTACCTGAGAGAAAATATGCTTGGTTTTCTAGATAGGGGTAAGTCTGATCGAGTGATTCTATTTATAAAATTCTTTGTTGAGAACAAGTACTATAATCTAAATAAATTCATTGTAGAAAGAAAATTTGATTCCTAACAGGATATCGAAAGGGGGTCCCGGAAGTAGCTATTCTATATTCAAAATTATCACTTCGGCATTTATTAGGATTAGTTTGCTCAATATAAAACTTTGTGCAAGTTCACTTTAAGACACTTCCAAAAACTTATGTAGTACGAGTAGTAATTGATTTTGATATTTTTGTGATCCTTTTAAGGTTGATCCTGCAAAAGTATAAGAACATTGTATGGTAACAGCTTGTGGAATTTTTTATGACGTGTACATATAGGATATGATAGTGGTTTTTCTTATGATTCTTCTATTTTCACATAAGATCCTTATTTTTATTTTACGAAATATCTGAACATATAATTGGCACAGATATATATGTCTATTGGGATTTAGTTCAAACGGACCTTCAAATTAAAATTTAAGCTCCAAGTCACTTTTTTCTTCTCAAATTGGCCTTAATTCTGTCTATCGCGCTTTCCTTCCACGACCAAAAGGTTATTGTAATCCAACAACGATGCGATCGAAAAGAAGCTTACTCACACCAATATTTGCACCAAACATTACTTTATCGTGGTGAAGTAGTAATCAAAGTCACAATACAAAAGTGTTGATACGATAATTACACATTAATTAACAATTCTGAATAAAAGTATATACAAAAAATATTGATGTAAAAAACTAACCTGATAATGAAAAAAATGTCGAATATAACTTACAGGTGAAGAAACAAATACCCCTCTCTTTTAATGTTGAGGCAAAAAATCAAAATCTGTGCATTATCATTCTTTCAAACGTACTTGTGAAAGTATAATAAACTTAAATGGAATATTATGGACCAGAAAAAAACAGTATAAATGAATTATGAACTATAGGACATGCCTTCAAGTTATAAATTATCTTCACTTTCGATCATATCACGAACCTCACTAACCACTAAATATGCTTTGTGACCTCCAATTACTTCCGCCTGTTTCTTTCCATCCTTCCATAACTGCACATAAGCCACATTCATACTATCATTCACCATGAAAATAGCAAGAAACATTTGAAGCTAAACAATATACGAGCAATTAAAATTGGATTTTGAACAGCTTAAAACAAAATGTGTATTACCTGTATGGTCGGCATTTTCTGTTGAGGTTTTGTTGCCACAGATTTGGACACATGAAAAAGCAGAATTTTCACCTCATTAAATGAATACCAAAACCGCATTATAGCACTGAACTAAATAACTCCAGTGACACAATAGTACAATTTTATAGTATAAACGAAAGATAACAATTTTACTAATGAAAATGAGTGTTTCAAGTTGAAACGCTTACTTTTAGCAAAGGATTTATGCATCTTATGACTGCTACATGCTAGATGTACATATGGAGTCTCTGTTTATTGTGTTTGTGGGATGAAAAACACCTCTCCTGCTCTCTCCAGATGAACCAAAAATGAAAGGCCTAGTTTAATTATCAAGGATTCAAATTTCAAGGGGGTAAAGCTCTCTCTCCCCCCTCCCCCCAACCCTGTTTCCAACTTCAAAAATCATGTGCATGTCCAACATTTTTTGTAGACACAGTTCATCAACTTCAAAAGAGAAACCTGCCATATCATGCTATCGATTCACCTAAAGTACTGCATCTACTCGTGCATGGTACATATTACCTCCTATGCAATGTCTATGTAATATTGATTTTACTTTCAGAAACAAATTAGATTCAGTATTTGACCTATACCACGGCCTTGGGCAGAATGTTGTGGACAAAAGCTACTAGGGTCTGGACTTGGGGCGAAGAAATTACATCCAGCTTAGGATCTAAACTCAACTAAAAGTTATAGGATTAAGCCCCGAAGGGAGTGGATTTTAGTAATTGAAGAGGTGGAAAAACAACCGGGCAAACCAAGGTTCAAATTCCAACAGATGCAACACTAGATCTTTATAAGCCTCTTGCAACACTAGACCTGTATAAGCCTCGTCGTAGAGTTACCAATTCCTCTATTGGTGAGAGGTAGCAGGTACTGTGCGAGTCAATTGAAGCACACGGTAGGAGGCTTGTCACCATTAGAACAAAGATATTATAGTATTGGTGTACCTGCAATCCATTGCAAGTCTAGAAAGAAAATAAGAGTTTTTATGTTTTCAAATGCTGCAAAGGCGCTAGTTGCATAGATGGCATCTCGAATAGCCTCAGGAGTAGTACTAGTTTTACGAGTTCAGTAGTTAATAATCACATCGCAAAAAGACATCAACCATTTGGAAGACGTAGGGGATGAAAACCTTACAGTTATTCCTGCACGTACCACAAGCTTGTGTGGAACATTATTGACATCAACACGGTAAAAACGTGTTCTGTGAAACAAAGATAGCAGATGATCAGAATCAGTACCCAAATACACCTAAAGTTCTTTACCCTCAGACATTGATTCACAAAGCACACCTATGCACACACAAGCCACTTCCTGCTGCAAACAAGCAATTAAGCATGAGCAGTTACTACCTTGACTTAAAATTGATTCTTGGAATCAAGTTTTAGAAGTAAGAGCCACCAATCTAAGCGAAATTTATGAACTCCTGTAAGATATATGTCCTAAGTACTTCCCTGGACTGTAGCTTTGATAAGACGCCCCAAAAGGTCTCATCTGACCGTCTTTCCACATGAATAAGAATTGTTCACCAATTTATTATTGGGTCTTTCCAGAACAAAAAGAGAAATATTCGAAGTATCTAAACCTTCTTAAAAAATTCACAGTAGCTAACAATGCTTATGAGTTAGGAGCAGTCTCTAAACAAATAAATGTCACAGGAATCGAAGTTTTCACATATTCCCTCCAAAAGATAGACAAATTTGAATAGTGCCGAAGTTGATAACGAAAAAGTTTGAAGAGTAGCACAGATGCTGATCGCATAACCTATTGGACCAACAGAAGTGCTAAGGAAGTAGACACCTAAGGCCTAGATAAAGCTTTCTGTACTGCAAAGAGTGCTATATTGGAAGGAAAATGGAAGAGAGAACAACCTTGGGAAGTAGTCAGCAGCCAACTTTTCCAATTTCGGTTTCAAGTATATGCATTTTCGGCACCAGCTTGCCATCCTGCGTATTCAAATTGCTTCAAAATACATCAACTCAATTACCAACTTCTTTCTTGAAAATATTTCATATACTGAATAGAAAATAACCTTTCCAGGATACTAAGTGATATAGCAGCTATGTGTTTATTCATGTAACTCTCCATATGCAAACCTTAAACCACAAATATATTTAAGACTAAGGTGTTCATTGTTTTGCATGGCAAAAAAAGTGAGAGCAACTTCAGGTTCTAAAAGACATGCATAAGAAGAAAAAGTTAGTGTCTCCTAGAAGTAACAAATACAGAACTTATTTTTGATAAGGTAAAGTATAAAAGGCACCGGAGGTAGTTGGGTGGCTAACAAATACAAAACTTATTAATGGAAAAGCACTTTACCATTATGACTCCAAAGTTGTCATCTATGGAAAAAGGAGCAGAGACTGAATGTGAGAATTTAAACTATTTACTTTAAACGTGCTATGCTACCAGCAAAGGGATCATGATGAGATTTGATTATCAAAAGGAAAAAAAAGAAAAAGAAAGCATGATAGAAAAGCTCAGGAAGCAAACAGCAAATACGGAGAAAAATCCATCTCTTTGTCTCTCTCTCTCTCTTTCTCCCCCTTATGTGTTGCTTGAATATTATGCTTCATGATTGTTGAAGGTGAAAGGTCAATAAAGAAGTTGTCCTTGGCCTTAGTTTCATGAGAAAAAGGCCCTGAACAAAACAGAAGGCTTTAGAATGTCAAGAATGTTAGAGCTAGATGTTAAAGTTTTTATAGTGTCATATAAAAACACAAGCTGAAAAGCAGCCGACTCTAAATCTGATTCTGGAACTACAAAACTTGGTTAAAGCTGAAGAAATCTCATGGAGACAAAAACCAAGATGTTTGTGGCTCAAAGAAGGGGACAAGAAGACAAGATACTTCCAAACACTAGCCAATTCTCACAGGAGAAACAATTCCATAGATAAACTTGAAGTGGGCAGTGAAATTACTGAGGACAAGGAGTTGATCAAAGAAGAGATCTTGAACTATTATCAGAATTTATATACTGAGAATGAAACCTGGAGGCCCACTGCCAATTTTGAGGAAGTAGCCAGACTATCAGGGGAAGATAGGGAATTGCTTGAAAAAGATTTTGAGGAAGAAAAAGTTCATGCTACTATACAATCTTGTGCACCTGATAAAGCTCCGGGCCCAGACGGCTTCACTATGGCATTTTACCAAAAATCATGGGAGTTTATCAAGCCAGAGGTGATGACTGATGAGAGCAGTTAAACATTTTCATCAGCATTGTTATATGGTGAGGTCTTGCAATGCATCCTTCATAGCTTTGATTCCCAAAAGAAAGGGTGCCATTGAATTAAGAGATTATAGGCCGATAAGCCTTATTGGTAGTGTATACAAGATTGTCACCAAACTTCTTGCTGAAAGATTGAAGAATGTCATTGGCAAGTTAGTCTTAAGCCATCAGAATGCTTTCATAAAGCAGAGACAGAACACTGATGCAACACTAATAGCAAATGAAGTGCTAGATTGGAGAATTAAAAGTGGTGAACCCGGTGTTATTTGCAAACTTGATATAGAGAAAGCCTTTGACCAGCTTAATTGGTCTTACCTAATCTCTATATTAAGGAAGATGGATTTTGGAGACAAATGGATAAGATGGATCAGATTTAGCATTTCCACTGTGAAATATTCAGTGATAGTCAACAGAGGACCAATGGGCTTTTTCTCTCCACAGAAGGGGATCAGGCAGGGTGATCCTCTCTCCCTATTCTTATTCATCCTAGCAATGGAAAGTCTAAGCAAAATGTTGGAGAAGGCTAGACAACTGCAATGGATTAAGGGATTCAGTGTAGGTATAAATCCTGGAAACACAGTTATAGTGTCACACTTACTGTATGCTGACGACACTCTGATTTTCTGTGAGGCTGATAGGTCACAAATGCTATAATTTGAACCTAACCTTGCTAATTTTTGAAGCTCTTTCGGGATTACATGTCAACATGCTGAAAAGCGTAATGTATGCGGTTCACTGTGCCAAATTTAGAAGAGTTGTCAGCATTATGGGCTGCACTATTGGGACACTTCCCACCACTTATTTAGGCCTACCACTTGGCACAAAATTCAAAAAACACAGTGATATGGAACGGGATCATTGAGAAATTTGAAAAGAAGTTGGCTTCTTGGAAGATGCAATATTTTTCCATGGGTGGCAGAGTAACTCTTATTAATAGTGTAATTGATAGCATACCCACTTATTACATGTCGTCGTTCTCCATTCCGAGCAAGGTACAACAACAATTAGACAAGATACAGAGGAATTTTCTTTGGGAAGGAAATAGTAGCTCACATAAATTTCACCTGATCAAGTGGTCAAAAGTTACTATGCCTAAATGCTATGGAGGGCTTGGAATCAGAGATCTAGCCATTCACAACAAAAGCTTACTAATGAAATGACTATGGAGATATGGAACAGGTGAGCCAAGTCTCTGGAAGGAGGTAGTTAATGCTAAACATGGAAGAAGAGACAACGAAGCACAAAAATTGTCAGTGCACCTTATGGGGTTGGCCCTTGGAAATTCATTACCAAGCTAGCAAATGAATTCTTCGAGAATGTCAATTTCAAAGCAGGTAATGGACGACACATCAAATTTTGGAGAGAAAGATGGTTGAGCAATACTCCTCTCATGGATGAATATCCTAGCCTTTTCGAGATTGCTCAAGATAAGAACTCCACAATTGCTCAAAACAGGACAAACGATAGCTGGGACGTGATTTTCAGAAGGTTTGTACAAGATTGAGAAATGGAATGTTTGTTGAACTTGCTGGCTAAAGTGGAGGGGTACACTATTGACGAGACCAAAGATGACATTTTGACTTGGGGATAAAACATCTTTACTGTGAAAGAATGTTACAAGCTCATATGTTCTCAAAATTAGGTAATTGACTCTTGGCTGTGGAATGCTCATATGTGCTTCAGCTGGATTGCACTTAACGAATCTTGCTTAACACAAGATAATCTCAACAGAAGGGGTTTTCAGCTTGTGAACAGATGTTACTTATGCAAGAAGAATATAGAAACAGTCAGACACTTATTCTTGCACTGTCCAATGGCTACAGACCTTTGGTGCATGTTCTATTCCATTTTTGGCCTACAGCGGGTCATTCCACATCATGTAAGGGAGGCATATATAAGCTGGAATCTTTGGAGAGTTGACAAGACCATCAAGAAAATCTGGAGAATGATCCCTGTAGTTATTTTTTAGTGTCTGTGGACTGAAAGGAATCGTAGATGTTTTGATGGGATCTAAACTCCAAACCACTATCTCAAAGCTAGATGTTATGTGCTTAGGATCTAGTGGTTTAATTATTGTCGGTTACTTAATATTATTTATGTTATTTAGTTATTAATTTAATAGTTTATTGAAGTTACTAGGTTTAGGTTATTTAAGGTTATTAGGTCTCTTTTGTTCAAGTTATTGGTTTATGGTAGACCTCTAATTCTATTTCAATTAGGACTCTTGTAAGCTCTATTTAAAGAGCAATATTTCTGAGCTTAATAATAAGCAGAAATTTGACAAAAACCTAGAGGTCTGATACTCTCTCTCAATGAGTCTAAAGGTTAGAGCTCCTTTTGACGAGCCTAAGGTTGGAGCTCCCTTTGATGAGTCCTACTATCTTCACCGCTCCGTGACCCGATCCTGGGCACATAACACTAGATGTCTACTTAATCTTTTTTGTTGGATTAAACTAACCCCTGTAATTAGCATAGATCATTTTCTTGACTTTGTTAGCTCACTGGTTCTAGGCTGACAAATTGTGAAGGGGCTAACAATTGCTTTTTGTTCATATGTAACTTAGCATCTTCTTGATGCCTTTTTATTGGAATACCTTACTTCATAAAAAAAAAAAATATATATATCATATGTATCTTGTAGTTGATACCTATACATATGTGTGTTTTGTATTCATCAAGTCGTCAAGTCTTCATTACATCACACCTCTCTTATTTTGCCACCTGGTGTCAACCTCAACAATCTTGGTAGAAACTGAGATAACTACCACCTAACAGCGAGCTGTCATATGCTGCTTACTTGGTCAAAGATTTTCACTTTTTATAGATCGACTATTCTTTCCTCATTCAGTAGCCGTTTCAGTGACAGGATGCCTATACCCGAAGACCAGCAGCAGCAAGCCTTTTGAGCAGCACCGCACCTATATCCAAGGATTGTTCCCTCAACACTATGTCTCTTCCCAGTGAGTTGCACGCGCCTTTGTCCAGTGAATGTTCTGTCTGGACCTGCCTCTTTTGGAGCTGTTTGTACAACATCGCACTACTCTTGTCTGACAGTTATTGTCCTTTTTCCTGCTACTATACCGACTAATATTCAACTATTATGCATTTATCAGAAAACCTTTCCCGTTAGATGGCGTGATTGTGACTTCTTCAGTAAGATTGATTCTGGCAACGAGAACTTTTCTGACAGGCTTCCAACAACTGAGTAATCATGCATTTGATTGTTTTTATTTTCCCATGTCTTGAAATAAGAAAAGTTACTTTTTAACACATGTAACAAGGTGTATTTTGTATTTATTAAATCACTAAGCCATAAATATATTTCCTCTCTTTTGTTATTTTCACAGAGTTTTTAACTTGGACAAGAGCTTATCGAAGCAGACCAAAGGAAGGTTTGATGACTTGGAGATGGATAGATAAGAGAAGTAACAGCTGTTGAGAAAGAAGCTAACTTTTTCTAGGTCCTAGCCCAAGAGAACTCCAGGCTTTTCTATCTTTCAGGTCATGGGAAAAATGAGAATAACTAGGAAACAAGACCTTCATCCAAAGTACTAAAAGCTTAAACGTTTATAATGAACAGCTAAATGAAAATTAGATAAAAGTTAACTGAGACATGGATTTTACAAATCAAATATTGGTAATTAAAATTAAAAAATCTAACCTTACAAGAAACTCTTGCATCTGTATAAAGATACCTAGACATTGTATGACACTAACAATGTGCATAATTGATCCATTGACCCCTTTCACTGTACGTAATCTCCCTCTACAATTGGTATTTTTCTTATGTGCTTTTAGATATTAGCATTTCGTAGAGTTATTTGTTTCACTTTTCAGAAATTTCATTGCATCACTAGGTTGATCTATTCTTGCGCCATCCAACTGTAACCACTGTTTCATCAATACAACATGCTAAAGGGCAATTCTAATTATAACCGAGAAATCTCTGAGAGTTGGCGCACCTTTAGAAACTCGGTGAAAATAATGGGCCCACCCTCTACCCTTCTCCACTTAACTACCAGATTTGTGTCGTGTGTGTCTGCCGCAGGGTTTGAACATGTGAGTGCGCCTAACCAACAAATCACAAGCGCGTTCTTATCACTACACCAATGCCCCAGGCCCACAAATAAAAGTAGGTCGCTGCACTAATTTCTCAACATAGTAACATAAAACTGAATTAAAAAAAACAGGAAAAATGTTTACCATAAAATTACAACACATTCATCAAGCTGTTGTGCATCACCAATGACTCTATCAAATTGGAGTTCACTAGAAATTGGTTGTAAATTAACAGAAGCAGGTGAATCATCAACTGAACTAACTTCTCCATCTTGGTTTTTCAAAATCTCAGCTCTTGTTCTGAATTCCAACTGAATTCTTGAACTATTTAAAGAAATTGGGACTAAAGGTAGCCACTTTGGAACTTTGAGGACTGAAATGTAAGATAGGGCTGATTTTCTTGCATGTAATTGTTGAATTAATGGAGAAAATTGTGTAGAGCTAGACATTGTAGAGCTAGACATTGCTATGTCTTGGTTTATTAGGGAGTCAACATTAGTATCACATAAAGGAATGGGTAGTTGAGGGAGGGAGGAAGAGTTAAGCGTGCATTGCAATTTGCACGTGCAAGTTTGAAGGCTTAAGATTCTTATTTCGCATTAAAATCTCAAATGGTCACTCAACTTTGGAAAATTAACCATCAAAGTCACTTTGCTTTGGTTGGTCCTAAAAAAATTACTCAACTTTGAAATATTAACCAACAAAGTCACTTTGCTTTGGTTGGTCCCAAAAAGGTCACTCAACTTAGGAAAAATATCTCCAAAAGTAATTCTTGTCAGTTTTTGCACCGTTATCCACTGAAAATCTGACGTGACTTTTTAAAATATTTTTCATATAATCGTAGGTCCTACTTTTTTTTTGCCATGTAGGACTTTTTTAATAGTTACTTACTAATTTTCTGACAAGTACAATGCACGTGTATTCCTAATAACTAATACAAAAATTATAAATATGTGTAATAAGCGTGTATCGTTGCTAGTAAATTAAAGAAAAAAATATAAATTCAAAGTACTGATATATCGAATCCTTTACAATTGATATTTTTTATTTTTGCAATACATAATCATACTAATTAAATATTACTATTGTACGAAGGCCAGTAATTAATATTTGAACAATTTTAATCATGTTAATTTTATAATATCAAGTATTTAGCTTGATATCAATACCTTTTCTTGATTTTTATTTTTTTGTGCTAATGGCAAACTGTTATTGTGTACTAGGAATTAGGAGTACGACAAACAATTATTTGGCCTTCGAACTTGATATATTACTATAAAATTTGCATGATTATAATCGTTCAAATATTAATTACTGGCCTTCGTACAATAGTAATGTTTAGTATTATTATGTATTACAATAACAAAAAATATCGAACGTAAACGATTCGATATATCAGTACTTTGAATTTATATTTTTTCTTTAATTTACTAGCAACGATACATGCTTATTACACATATTTATAATTTTTGTATTAGTTATTAGGAATACACGTGCATTGCACTTGTCAGAAAATTAGTAAGTAACTATTAAAAAAGTCCTACATGACAAAAAAAAGTGGGACCTACGATTATATGAAAAATATTTTAAAAAGCCACGTCAGATTTTCAGTGGGTAACAGTGCAAAAACTGACAAGAATTACTTTTGGAGATATTTTCCCTAAGTTGAGTGACCTTTTTGGGACCAACCAAAGCAAAGTGACTTTGGTGGTTAATTTCCCAAAGTTGAGTGACCTTTTTGGGACCAACCAAAGCAAAGTGACTTTGGTGGTTAATTTCCTAAAGTTGAGTGACCATTTGAGATTTTAACTCTTCTTATTTCTTACTATTTAGAAAGACGGAATCAGCCTCGACCATGGTCCACTCATAAAGTGTCCTTGGCCATAGATACAATTATGTGTAAATTTTTAATTTTTGTTAATTAGCAATGACTATAAATGTACTCATTTCTATCACAAATGTGAATATAGCACGACATAATTGAAGTACATTATAGACTAAGAATACTAGGATAATAAATTTGTAATAAATATGCTTAGGTGAAATTTCAGTTATTAACTTTCATGAGATCTTGATAGTTTAATCATTCGTATTTTTCTCTTCTCAACATACTATTTTCAATACTGGTTCTTTTTATGTTCACAAGGTATAATATTTTTAATACTAATGAAGTATTAGCGAGCAACTACTTATGAATAGTAATTCATACCAACTAAATTTACTAACTATATTATAATCTGGTTTATGGAGAACTGATGTGGCACCCACTTAGGCTAAGATTCTTATTATGTTTCTCTTAATTTTTTGTCTTTCTTCTATTTTTTTTTTTTTTTTTATAATTAAGGGAGCTTTTTTTTTTTTTTTTTTTTTTTTAAATAGATTTGTTTAGTATTTTCCTATAATCTTCTCAAAAAGGAAAGCAAATGCTTTGGATTTATGAATATGGACGTATAAGAGGGGAGGGGGTGAATTATATTTTTTTTTATCTTTTTAATAGCTTCAGTGGACTAAGAAGTCGACTAATTCTAAAGTAGTTTGCAGGAATAAGTAAATTGCAATAAAATGACACAATCAGAAGTTTTATACTGGTTCGGAACCAATGTAGTTCCTAGTCCAGTCCCTTTGGGTCACAAGAGATCTATCTCCGGCTCTTGTTTTCTTCAAGATACAGTTTTTTCGCTCACCACTAACGACCTCTAGTTGGTTTTACAACACTTTAACCAATACACTGACACTGACCTTACTTTCACTCTTGACTATCTTTTATTTTTCTTGTACAATAGTAGACTCTCAAGAATACAATATTTTCAAGAACTAAAAGAGATGCTTAGAAAGTACAAGGTTGCATGATGATTGATGAAAGCAGCCTTTGAATATATAGTTTCAAGTTTTCAATGTGAATGAAAATCCTTGCAGTTTTGATCCTTGATTTTTGCGATCTTGATTTCCTTGTTTAAAGAGATATACTGACCCAAGGGTGTTGATCCTCACAAAGGGTTTGGATTTCCCTTTATGAGAATAAGGTGCGAGCCATTTATGGTTCCAGATTTTCCTCCAAATAAATTGATAGACTTTTAATGCTCGAATTCTTCAAATCTTCTATCCTTGTCAGCATCATTATTTCCACTAGTGTAGGATCCTTGACTGATGCTAAGATAATGTTACTTCCGTGTAAAGCTCTTGCACAAGATATTCTTTCCTTGATTCTTTGATTCTACTAGACTGGGATTTGTACGATAACTTTTCCTCTTTCCTAATCCCATATGACTTGATGGCCTAGATACCTACAAGATATTGCAAGATTTTCTTAGTTACCAATCGTAGGAATTTTAGTTATTGTTATCATCAAAACGGGATTCAACAATCTCCATTTTTTATGATGACAATACTTTAAGGTTTCATGATACTTCCCTATTTCCGAATGTCTAATAGTTGACTCCCCTGGCTTTATGCTGCTATTGTCTTAGAGCTTTCCTACATTATGAAACAAAAAATGTTCTATATAGTCGATTAAGAATGGAGTTCTAGTCGACTGTAAGCATAATAGGATGCATAATAGTTAACATAACGCATGACCATTAATAGAAACATGCACAAAATACATAAGACATTCGCATAAATATTCACATAAGCATCCAGTTTAACATGCCCAAAATATTCTCCCTTTTTGGCATCAGAAAAAAAAAGGAGAGAAGTATATGTCCAAATATAACAACCATAAAGCAGAACAATTCATGAAACTAAACCTCCATATTTTCAGTTACGGGCCAGATAATAATGAAGAGTGTTGCTGATATTTTGAGCCATGGTGTCAATGCGAGTGTGGATAATAATAAGACTAGCACGAGCATCACGGGCAGTCTGAGAAAGGAGTAGACGCAACATTGCAAAATCAGCTTTTGTGGACTTGGTTTCATCCCTAATTTTCTCAAGATTGAATTGGGAGGACAAAACCAGGTCCTTCAGATCACCAAGGGTCTCTTCAACAACAATTAGACAAGTCAAAACATCAGGAGTTTCAACACCAACACCAACAGGATTGTCAGCTAAAGGGACATAGGTAGAAGGAGCAGAGTTGGAAGGAATAAGAGGGGATTCCAGCTCAGGTTTTTTGACCTAAGTGTCTCCAAGATGAACATAACCATGCTCGCAAAGGCACGAGCATTGTAACACTGAGAGATGGTTACTTCAAGATGACTAGAGACAAGCACATGCAGATATTCAAGGATGTAAGAGATAATCATACCATACTGAAGACATCCAGAGCTATTTCTATCCATAGCACATTCAAGCATGTAGCTGAGTATCCACCAAGACAAGTTTAGTTTGAGTTCAGAGACTAGGCAATACATAACAAACGTGTCTCTCTAAGACAGAGTACTAAATGACCCAGTTTGAGGGAAGATGGTGGTGGGCTGCTGGCAGTTATATCTGCCAAGACACGAGTTTCAAAGCTGAGGGAGTGTGGAACTAATTATCCATCAGGAAGAGAATGAGGTTTGAGTCCTGTGATGCACGATTTGGCTTGGTCAAAAGAAACTTCAAAATCAGAAGGCCAAGAATTCTTAAAGCACTCAGAATACCCTGAGAATTTTGCAGACAATATATTTTCTAGGATTTGCAATTCAAGAAAATACGTTGGCCTAACACAAGGGATTCTACACCATCAATAGCACAGGGACGCATATTTGCATAAAACATACGAACTAAATTAGGATAGGAGACATGGCGAACAAGAGAAAAGAAATTGTTCCAGCCTTGAAAATCGAAGAACCTTTTAACATGTCAGTCAACAGTCTCCACGGAGTCAAGATCCACGATACGACCAACAACAATTTGACGCGATTGAAGTTCACGCAGTTTCTCATGCCCACTATCCCAAAATTATGGTCATCGTAAAGCGAGATAGTAGGTTTGATTACTTTGGGCTTTTTGAGAGAAGGACAAGAGGAGGGCTCTTGCATGGGTCTTTTGCCAGATTTCTTCCCAGAAGGAGGAGAGATGAAGGAGGAAGATTCATCTTGACGAGAAATAGGGGTGGAATCGAAAGAGGCGACATTGACGGGGGGTGTTGGATGAACGATTTTGTTTGCGATTTCGGGAGCTTTTGCTTGTGGGAACGGTTTTTGGTTATTGAGATTTTGCATGGTAAAGAGAATTGAGAAGTGGAGTTAGTGATGAAATGTTTTGGAAGATGAAGTGAAGGAGAGGAGAGGAGGTACTGATGAGTTTTATGGAGAAGCGGGAATAACAAGACACGTTTGAGGAGTTGAAAAGAAAGGAATAGGTGCTGGTTGAGAGAATCAAGGAGTTGTAGTTCACATATTAAATTAATGCATAGATTTGTTCACACACATATTAATTATATTGCATACACAAGAAAATTATATCACATATAAGAGAACACACGCAATCAACAGTAATATAAGGAATATAACAATTTAGCAAGAATAAAGGGAGACAAATTAGGAACTAATAGAATTCTCTATCACACCTAGTTTTTCACGTAATACAAAAAATCGTTCTTCACGTAAGGGCTTAGTAAAAATGTCAGCTAATTGATTTTCTGTAGTAACAAATGATATTTTGACATTCTTGCCAAAACTCCATTGGAATGTAGAAACTTTTCTACTAAAAAAAATAGTACACAGATAAAAAAAAATCTATTGTGCTGACATTATCATAGGAAATACTTAAGGTTATTTAAGGTATCAATATTCCAAATCCAATCAAAGTCATTACCAGAAGATTGGTAGTTTTCAATTAAAGCATAGGTGGATTTCAAAAAAAAAATGCCATTTATGTTGGGCTTCCAAATAGGGTAATCCATTTCATCAGATAATAAAAGGACATGATTTATCAAGGTTTTAATATCATCAGGAATTAGAAAAGAGATATTTAAAAAATCCAAGGTTGTATTCGTAGCAAGACTTGCAACTTTTGCCTTTGTTTCATCAAGAGAAAGAGGGCCACTGATAAGACTTCTTAGAGTTTTCCTATTAGGAAGCCAGCTTTGATCCCATAAAGAAGTATTTCTATCATTTCCAATGAT
This sequence comes from Petunia axillaris subsp. axillaris, assembly GCA_029990575.1. Classification (NCBI taxonomy): domain Eukaryota; kingdom Viridiplantae; phylum Streptophyta; class Magnoliopsida; order Solanales; family Solanaceae; genus Petunia; species Petunia axillaris. Next base: position 17,394,504 of record JARKNS010000009.1, read on the forward strand.
CCAGTGGGTGTTACTATTGCAAATCTCCCAACTTTTATTCAAACTATTCCAAATAAAAGAGTGGGTTTTAGTCATAGGTTTATTGACATATTTCGCAGCAGTGACCTTGACCCAAAGAGTATTAGGATTTGAAAGGAATCTCCAGGCCAAACCAGTAAGTATAGCAATATTTTTGGTTTGACCTTTAGTAGCAGCTAGGCCTCCTAATTGCTTTGTCTTGGTAATAGTATCCCAAGATAGGAGATGAATTTTTACCTTTTAGTGTCACGCAAATAAAGTTCCTTTGAATTTTATCAAGCATTTTCATGGTTTTAGATGGTAAAAGATGATACTCCGTGATATGGTTAGGTATGGTGTTGAGGGTTGAGTTGACTAGAGTTGTTCTACCTGTTAAGTTAAGAAATTTTGTTTTTTTGCGGGTCTAGATTGAAAGTTATCTAAGAGGAATTGATAATCTAAATGCCTTGACTTGTGATTAAGAATTGGAAAACCAAGATATTTTTCAGAGCAATGACCTATTTTAATACCGAGAATGCAAGCAAGGTAACTTGCTATGTTACTACTAACATTTTTAGAAAAAAATAATTTTAGACTTGAAAGTATTAACTTTCTCCCCAAAAGAGATTGCAAAATAGATCAAGAGTTTCTTTGTTAGCTAGCACATCTCTGATTAGCCTTGGCCATGAAGGTGAGGTCATCAACAAATAAAATATGCGAGAGTTCAGGTCCATTGGGGGAGATCTTAATAGGATTCCATACATTTAAGATCCACCTTATGGTTGATATAAATAGATAATAGTTCTAGGCAAAGGATAAAAATATAAGGTGCATAGGATCACCTTGCCAAGTGCCCCTAGTGGGATTAAAATAAGGGGTTTTTGAGCGATTAATTAAAATTGAAATAGTAGAGGTAGTAATGCAGTATAAAATAAGCTTTGTAATATTCGGTGGAAATTTAAAAAAGGCTAACATCGTACGTATAAAAGACCTCTTCTATCAAATGCTTTTTCAAGATCTATTTTAATAATCATCTCACCCTTAGCACCTTTAGTTTGAGAAAATTTATGGATGATTTCTTGAATAATGATAGCATTATCTGAGGCTCTTCTATTCTTAAGTAAACTAGCTTGACAAGGATTAATAAGACTGTCAAGATGGGGTTTAATATGATTTGCAATAATTTTGGTAATAATTTTGTAAATAGTATTGCAAAGACCTATTGGTCGGAAGTTTTTAATATTAACAACATTTTTAAATTTGGGAATCAGACAAAGATAAGTAGTGTTTAAATAATGAGGAATGTCACCAGTAGCAAAAACTTGATGACATAGATTTGTGACAAAATTTCCAATGATATCCCAATATTTTTAAAAAAGGAAAGGGTGAAAACTATCAGAACCCGGGGCTTTATAGGGTTTAAAAGAAAAAAAAAACTACTTGCGTAATTTCCCTATCTAAGAGGGGGCTATCAAGATTTGTAAGATCAGTATTGTTGTACCAATTACTACACTGTCTAAGAGGATGGACGGGGCTAGTGTCGTGATTGATAGAATAAATTTGGTTAAAATAGTTTATCACATGATTAGTTAACTCGTTTTGATTAAAAATAATGTTATCATTATCATCTTGAAAATGACCTGAAAATTTTTTGTGTTAGTATCTCCATAGTTTAACCAATTAGCTCTAGACTTAAGATGCAAAAATTCCCCCTCATTTTTTAATATATTATTAAATTCCTCAACTAGGCTAGTCTCAAGATTATGGAGAAATGAACTAGTAGGATAGTTAGGGGATGATTGGACACCATTTGATCTTGTCGGAAGATTTGCTTTCTTCCCATAAATATTTCTAAAAATTGTTTTGTTCCGATTGATAATTTCCTCTTGGAAAGATATAGAAGCATCATAAAAGGATCTATTAAGCCAGGAATATTTTATAATATTCCTAAAATCTGGGTGAGAAGTCCACATAGATTCAATCCTAAATGGTTTATTACTATTAGGATGTGACTTTTTATTTAAGCTAATTAAAATAGGATGATGATCAAAATAAGTTTTAGGTAAATGAACTATAGAGGCGTCTTTGAACAGTGTAATCCAATCATTGTTAGCAAGGAATCTATCAATACGTTTCATTATTAGATTTTCTATAATTTTACTGTGATTAGACTATGTATATTTGGGACCTTTGAAGCCTAGGTCAATCAAATTACAATAACTAATACAACTCCAAAACGTAGAAGCATTTTTGTGTTTTATAGGATTTCCACCACATTTACCAGATTGGTGAAGAACTAGATTAAAGTCACCACCTACTAGCCAGGGGTCTTTATAATTATATATGCGGTAGCAAGATTATTCCAAAGCAGTTTACGATTTGAACTACTAGCACTAGCATAGACAATGGAAAAAAGTCAAGAAATTTTAAAAGAAGTGTAATGTACCTTGATCATAGCATGCACTTCATTTCCATTAATATGGATATCAGTGTCACTGACCATATCATTTTTCCAAAGTAATGCAATGCCTCTAGAGCGACCCACTGATGGAACTTTAGTCTAATCCGTAAAATCAAAACGAACCCTGAGGTCGTGATGATCTTCCATTTTTGTTTCCCGAAAAGTAATAACCACTGGACGATAAACTTATAAATGACATCTATGTTCCTACGAAATTCAGGGTTGCTTGCACCAGTTACATTTCATATTATGATATTAATTTGCTTATTCATATTAGAGTTAGGGTTTTGTTCAATTACCAAACCAGTTTCAGTGTCAGTCTTCAGTATTGGGTTCAACACCAGAACATATTTCTCCATTTGTTTGTTTGCTGGGACTTTCACATCCAGTGAACACTTATAAATGGAGTGGTGTTATGTGAATATGACTTTTTTGTGTAGTTTTTCCTTGAATAGGAAGATTGCTACTTCCTTTAGACTTATGCTATGCAAAGATTTATTACATTGAAAACTACCAAAAGTGCTATAGAAAAAAGTTAATGAGCTAGATATGTTCTTTAATACTCAAATTGCCAAGTTAGTTAAATAGTAGTAATATGAACATTAACTATTTTGCTTGAAACTTTTTAGCTTGTTTAATTTTTATTTCATAACTAAAATCAATTCTTCAACATTCAAATTTGTGTTATTTTTAAGAAATTTTGTACTCATCAATTGGGTACACGCGCAACGCACATATTTAAAAATTAGTTACATATTAAAGGTGGGAATTCCGAATTGTAAAGTCAGATTACTAAAATACCTCTACTAAAATAGTGAATGTCAATTTTGCCCTCACTTATATAAATTAAAATACTCCCTTTAATCTCAATCATTGTACATGACTGCTTAGTGCTTAGTAAGATGCTTCTATTGTTTATTTAGTGACATTTTTTGGGTCCAGCCGTTGATATCTCTTGGTATTCAAAATTGAATTCATTAAGCGGCACTTTTTGGTATTCGAAATTAAATTAAATTTATTAACCACTTAAAATGGCTATTATGTTACTCTTATTATTTTTATATTAAACCCGAGTCTTAAGCAAAGCATGGGGGTTTGAAAGAAAGGCAAACTGTTTGTGGAGACTTCTCGACCTTGAAAACAAAAGCAACCATTAGTTCTTCAATATACACATGGTCATGGGCAAATGAGGTTTAAAGGTACATGATCATTATTTACGTTTTATATTACACCAGACATACAAACGTGAACAAATACAAATTTACTCATTTACATATTGTGCTAAATAATAGAATTGTCATTAAAATGGTATCAAATTTCAAAGTTGAAATGCTACTCGAAATTTGGGAGTAATGTTGTCTCCAGCATCCACATGTCATCTCATTGTTCCATGAAAGATTTTTGAACTTCTAAAATAGTTACAAGTCTTATACGCATGATAATCAAATTATACTCCCTATTAATAATATTTTTTCCCTAATTCTTTTCTTTTAAATGTATGCAACTCGGCGTAAGTGTAAAATAACTAATGGCAAGTACTTTGTGCTCCTATGTTTGTTTTGGTGATAGTTTTTCCCTCCCGTTGGGGATCTGAAAATGATTACGGCCGGTATCATATTTGTTTAAAGAGGAAAAGAAAAATATATTCACACTCCCTCTTGATTGGAGTATTCTCCACAAATTGTTTTGATTTTCTAATTCATTTTGAGGAGACAAGTCATGAACAAGAAGAATCATAGTAATACACCAAGATGATGTCTTTAGTATCCTAAATACAAATATTTGTTCCTGGTGTTTAACTAGGTTTTTACTCTGCAAGTATTTCTTCTAAGTTCCTTCTTATTTTACCAACCGTTAAATCGTGGTCTAAATCTCTCACTACAGCCTTTTTTTTTTTTTGAAGTCGCTATATATCTTAAGCTTCCTATTTTTCATGTTCTTTTTCTCATCCAATCCCAGGAACAAATTCATTCTCACTTGGTATTTTCTATCCACTGTACCATATAGTTTTAGTAATTTCACTCATATGCGGTATACTACAAGAAAATGAAAAGAGTCCTGATAATCTAAGAAATTAGACAATTAGTTATGATATTTAAATTTTAATATTAAACTCAGACGTAGAAAAATGAAAACCTAATAAAAGTGTGAATGTCCTATAAGGATGGAATATTTTTGAGAGAAATATGACTATAAACCAACAATTTACAACTTTGATCTTGACTTCTAAAGCAAACACAAATCTATACATCTAAAATTAAGTTTTTCATTTGAGGACTCTAAATGATAAAGTTACTAATTTGTTGAATTATCTAAGTAGGATAAACATTCATTGTTTTCATGACCTTTCACTTTTTCTTTTAAATCTTATTTTATAGCTCATATTATTTTTATTATAATATTTTCAAAAATTTTGTATCCATCAATATGGATTACACGCGCAACGTGCGTGTCCAAAAACTAGTTCAACAATATATACACACACATACATGTTCTGTATTTCCTAACATTGTAAAATCAAAGCATTACATTGTTTGTGAATTAAGAAAATTATGTACTATCGAGAACCAGAACATTATATTGTTTTGCGGTCAACTGCAAAAAGGGACAGAGGTGGCGAAATAGGGGTTATCTGTTTGCTTTAGAGTGTCTAATATATTGAAGAGGCCCCCACATATGTAGTTCACGTACACAAATACCATATGATGCATAACAACAACAACAAAGTTTAGTATGTTCTCATAAATGGGGTTACAAAGGGTGAGATGTACGAGATATATGTTGAGATGTAAACAAATTAGTAAGTACCGTGCCTTGACCGAATCAGAAGAATACCTTATCACGAACCCAACTACCACCAACACGTATTGTTGGAAGTTTAAAAAAGTTGATAACTTGAAGAAGCTCCTTAAATAACTGCTCCTCCTTTTCCGTTAAATCAATAATATGGTCTTTTACTTGCAGCATATTGTGCGTAAAACCCTACCAAAGAATGAATAATGGGGGAACAAGAAATATAATGGGGAGGGTTCTGGGGAAGTGAAAGAGACGACGTGAGTGTTAGTCATGTGCATGTGTATATGGCCAGGCCAGGCAACTATGCCCCTTTTGAAGTTGTTAAGAAACTTTTATAGAGGAAAAAGGAAAAAAAAGGAAATTTACACGGTACTCTATATAACATCATAAGCAATTAATTACTTACATGATATCATCACTTCTAAAATATTTCACCGAGAGCAGTTTTAGAGTATTTAGATGTACTAGTTTTTATTTTTCGTGCATTTCTCGTAAATAACTCTAAACTTTATACGTTAAGATGGTGAATATGATATTAACAAAGGAGATAACATTCAAGAAATACTTAATCGTGCCAGAAAAAAATATCTTTTATTAGAAAATAGAAAGACATAATTCAGGAGCAAATATATATATATTTTTTGATAACATGTGCAAATAACCTATATTAAGTTTATTATGAAAATTATTTGTACATTTGATACTTACTTATGGAGAGACAAATATAGCTTTCACTTTATAATGTACCTAACACACATAGATATTATATGTAATTAGAGGTCAGTTAAAATCAGAAATTTTGTAGAGGAAGAAAAAAAATTGCAAGTAGCAAGAATAACAATATATTATTGATTTTTTTTTTTTTTTTGTAAGAACACGATATTTATAAATACTTAACTTAAGGGGGTTACATAATACGCCCATACAGATTCCATTGGAATCAAGCGTATGAGCAGTAGAGTTCATAGAAAATATAGGAATAGCATGTAGTGCACTTAAGTTTCCTAACTTAGACAACGATAAACAATTACTATCCAAAGTGGTTTTCACAAAACTTATGCCTTCCTGATCCTTCTTTAAAGCTTCTTGAACAAAATCAGGAGGTATTGTATAGTGGATGGTGTCAAAAGATTTGGACCTTGAGGGAGCTCCTTTTGCCAAGAGATGAGCAACTCCATTGCCTTGACGAAAGTTATGCCGGATTGACGGCATTTCCAGTTTGTGCATTAATAACCTGCACATGTGTACAATAGAAGCATAAACAGGTGATGGATTTTGTAATAGTGAAATAACCTCTGTTGAATCAGTTTCAATTTCTAGTGGATTGAATTTTTGATCAACAGCTAAAAGTAGACCTTCATACAAGCTTAAGAGCTCCGCATGCAAGTGATTATATGAATAAATTATTGATTGACTTCAAAGTCACTGGTATAAATCATTCAAGCTTAATTCTGGCTGCGACAAACTGATAAAAATAATAAGAAGTCCAAGTTAAATTAATTCACACAACATGTTATCTTAAACTTCAAATCCTTGGAAAGATAAAAACAGCGAACGGACATTTTACCAAACTTTTGTAGTTTAAGATTAGATATAGAAGGGGGGACACACAGTTCTACAAATTCACACAAATGCTTGCTTGAAAGTAATGCTTAAGAATTAAATAATCTTTCAAGCTCAATCTCGTGCTTTCTTCACAAGTACGAGGATTAGAAAAAAACTACCTTCTTTATTCTGAAAGGCCTGGCAGAAGAGAAAATTCCTCAAAATCCTAGAAATTTATATAGTTGAATGAATTAGTAAATGTAAGAGTCCCAAAGAGTTGAATCCTAAATTTTTGGCTCTGATTCAACTTTTGTATATATATTCAAAAGCACTTCTATATATCATTTGCCTCTAATTAAAGAACTATTTCTATTTTCTCAAAATTAAGTTTCCAATAGAAGTAGAAGCAAATTAAAGTATAACTATTACAATTTTACCAAACATGATTTACCTTTCAGCTCTGATCTACCTCCCTTATCACAGTTAGCTAAGAAGCTATTCATGCATGGAACCACCGTTAGTCCCTAGACACTAGACCCTAGCTTAGTCTTAAGCAAATTAATATGTTTAATTTGCTTAAATCCTTTTCAAGGACCTCAAGTTAACAATTCAAAGAGTTTCTTAACGTGTAGCTCAAGCAAATATACATAACTGTAAAGAAAAGAAACGAATGTACAAAAACATATCGAGAAGAATTGATACTCATGACGAATATGTATATGTAACCTAAAAAAGAAAAATACAACAAGAGTACAAAAAGAAAAGCAGATTCTCATCGCAAATAAATATATATACAAAACAAGAAGCAGATGGTCATCACAAATATTAACACTGAAATATCAAGTATGAGAAGGAAGAAAAAAATGGAAGTGCCTCATCAGAATGCTTGAGACTTGGAGGATGGATGAGGAGTCACTATTCTACTTATAATTTATAGTAGTAGTTGTTCGGCAAGCCTATTTGCTTTTCAAATGGAGTCAAACTGTATATGCTAGTCTACTAAACTGTTAGTCGCTGAATTGCTACAAGCTTAGACTCTTTAGCAATTGTAGTCAATTTACAACTTTGTAGGATTCTTTCAGTGAGATAAGTTATCTTATTTTGGTAATAATTTTATTATTTTTTTTATGGTTATTCGCATAGTTGACATCAAAGTTATAATAATAATAATAATAATAATAATAATAATAATAATAATAATAATAATAATGAGAGTCCAAAATATGAAGAAGATTGATTACTAATGAAACTTTTAGTTGATTTTAAATTACTAAATATTGGATTAAATTTTGGAGGATATAAATGTAATAAATTAAATATAAAAGAATAGAAAATGACAATTTTATCTATTGTAGATTTTTTTTTAATGAAGGAAAAAAAATTCAATCAACATTTCTAAAGACTTTCGTACTTTTAATATAGTAGTACTAGTTTCTATGTTCGTGCTTTGCACGAATATGCCACGTCCATAGAAAAAGATTGTACAAGAAAAAAGAATTATTGTAAAATAAGATTTGAAAGTTTGATGCTATTACATATACGTAAACACATAAATTAGAACGATTGATTACGGTATGAACTTGTAAAGATGACCAATTTATGAATTAGCTATATATATACACACACACACTTTATTTGGTCATCTCGTTATTGGTTATTCAAAAAATGTTGTGTTCATACAACTTTACATATCCAGTAGCACAACAATTGTTTGACGGCAGCAACGGCAAATTTGTGATGGATTTTAGTAGTTTAAAGAGTTTTAATTCAAATAAATGTGATCTGAGCTTTTCTAATACTTCGTCGGAGAAATTATTGAATCATGAGAATACGGTATCAAGTTGGACATATAAAGTGCGAAAGACTTTGAAGCTAGAGAATACAATATCAAGTTGGACATAAGGAACTTGAAGTCTAATGAAAACTATGCGATAAACTACTAAAAAACGAAAAGGTGATATTTTGGTTAAGCTTATCGCAACAATAATCCAAGTAGCTATTTGTCAAAGAAACCGGGACACAGATTATTTGAAACGATCTCGGTCAGTCGTTTTGAGGATTTTGATTGGCGTTCGTTAGTTTTAAAAGTTCTGTAAGGTCCATTACGACTTATATGTACTATCTGAGTTAAACCGGATCTCGTTTGGTAGGTATCAGAAGAAAATTTCAATTTTTCGTTGGCTATAAACCTTAAAAAGAGATTTTCGAGCTCGATTTTGGTGAGTGAGCTCCGATTCAAAATTCGAAAGTGTCGTTAGGTTCGTATGATTATTTGTGACTTGTGTGAACTTTGAAAAGTGAATTTCGAGGTCATTCAGATAGTTTCCGCTAAAATTCCAAAAATTTATAATTTGATCTTTTCCGTTTAATTCGCATCTTGAGTTTTTAAAATCCGATTTGAGATCCGCCTTAACGAGTACATCACATAAATTTTGCATAACTTGTATGTAAAATTTAAAATTATTTCAAATTTTATAGGATTTTGTTTTAATTTTCGTCACGAAAACAAAAAAAAAAATATTAAAGAAAAGAAAATAAAAAACCGAAAAGAAAGGATAAAGGGAAAGAATTAAAAAAAAGGGTGGTGGCCATTACCTTAAAAGAGTAAAACGAACCGAATCAAGAATATTTGAGAACGCAGCGGAAAACAAAAAAGGCAGGAACAAGAGAAGAGAAAGGAAAAGGAGAAGGAAAAAATGGAATTTTCACCCCGAAACAATCAGAGTGGGATCGTTTGGCAGTGAATCCAAAGGACAAAGCGGTTGTTGAGTAGAACTTTGGAATAAGATAAGTGATTATATCCATTTCTTTGGAGGCCCCTGGCTTTGTGGATATTCTACCACGTGTTCCTTACGTGTGTAGCTGCCGATAGGCGTACTCATTACGCCTTAGTTTTGGATTTACATTGTATATTATATGTTATCCTCTGTTGTTGCTATTGCGTTGAGCATATGAGCATTGTACTTTGGTTTTGAGATTGACATATACTTCCCGGTAATCGATGAGAGTCCCGAGCCGGTGAAGGATCATTATTGCATATACTTCCCGGTAATCGATGAGGGTCCCGAGCCAGTAAAGGGTCATTATTGCATATGCTTTCCAGTAGTCGATGAGAGTCCCGCACCGGTGGAGGGTTATTATTGCAAATATCTCCTTGTAGACGATGAGAGACTGAGAGTCCCCCGCCGGAGATAGGTATCAGATACATGTGACTGCATTGCATCATACCGCATTCATCCTATTTCATTGCACTGCATGCTGACTATTGTGTGACTATTGTGATGTGTTTTGTGTATGCGGTATGTATACCATGTTGTGGACATATTTTAGTTTGCCTATATGTTTCTGGCTATCTTATGTCCCTAATTGGTTTATATGCTTTAGTTGTATGTGTTTCCGATCTGTATTTGCTTAGCTCTTTTCCCTAGCTAGCTATCCTATTCTTTGAGGTGGCTAGTCTGCCCCCACTTATTGAGTCCTTTTGACTCACCCTTGTGTGTTGTTTGTTTCTTGTCTATTTTTTTCGTTTCGGCAGGTTTGTTCCAGGGTTGAGTTCGCCACGTTGTTAACGAGCGAAGACAACTTCAGCTGTCAGGGTGAGTTAGCTTCTGCTCAGAATGGCCACTAGTTGTATGTTTATTATTTAAGTTGTATTTTTCTCCCTTTAAGAGGCGTATGTATCCTTTTGTACTCATAAATGTCTAGTCTGGATAGCCCTAAACCTAGTATGTTGGGTAGTTAGTTGTAATTTCTTTTGTACAACTTAGAGGTATCAGTATATCTATGTTTTTTTAAGTCTTGTTCTTATTTATGAGTTGGATTTATATTTATTTTCCTAATTCAGTTGGTAAGGGTTCACCCGACGATCTAGGGAGGATGTCGGGTGCCCGCACGACCTAGCTAGAAATCCGGGTCGTATCAGTTGGTATCAGAGCCCGGTTTAGAGTCTATCCAGACTAAGACAATGTCTAGTAGAGTCTCGCTGATGGGTATGTAGACGTCCGTACTTATCTACGAGAGGCTATAATGGCGTTTAGGAAGTTTCTCTTCCTTCTTTTCTAATCGTGCATCGATCTGGGATGTAAAAATATTTTCGTTAATTCCTTCATAGTAATTGTGAACCCTCGTGCAACAAATTAGCAAAGGGTAGGAGTTCAGGACGAAGCAGTCTAGCCTGGGGCTATCGCTGCCAAAGCCCTGAGAGTTGCAGATCATGTTGATGATCCAGTTGCGGAGACCCCAACTATGCCATCTCGCGGTGGCAATGGAAGCAGGGCCTTGTGGTTCCCTCGGCTCTCTACGATGCTTTTACGAGAATCTTGGCGGCGCAGATACAGCAAGAACCTCCTATTCCCTAGGCAGCTCATCAGGTCGCCGCAGATGTAGATATTCGGACTCAGGGAGCTCTTATTCCAGTTCCTGATGTTTCCCCAATAAATTATGTTCCAGAGGCAGCATGTGTTGTGCTTCTAGTTATTCTGGCTAGTTAGCTAGCCCAAGTAATAGTTCGATCCGAGTGCCCAAAGAGGCTGCATTATTTTACCCGGTTAAACCTTCCGATATTCTCAGGCCATGCATGAAATAATCCCCGTGATTTTTTTTTTTTTTAAAAAAAGAATAATGTTAAAGTATCTTTCAGGCTCTTGGTTATCTCGAGCAACATGGTGTTGATTATACTGCTTTCCAGTTTCAGGGTCCAGCTTTGGATTAGTAGACCACTCTTTTATTAGCTAGGCATGGCTTTCCTAAGCTAACTTAGTGCCATTTTTCTAGTAGATTCATGGAAAAGTTTCTTTTTCGCAGTGAGCGAGATGAAAAGCATCGCCAGTTTGAGTGGATTGGACAGGGTAGCTTGTCGGTTTCAGAATATGAGATTGAATTCTCTAGGATGGCTAGATGTGCTCTAGAACTAATCCATGAACATTCTGAGAAGGTTCAAAGATTTATTGGTGACTTTTCTCCTTCCTTGAGATCCCAGATGGCTCGAGAAATTGAGGCTGGGACTTCATTTGATGTTGTTGTTAATATTGCTCATAGGTATTACGCATACCATAAGTTAGAGTGGGAAGAGTTAGAGCGAGAGAGCAAGAAATCCCACGACCCTGGTGGGCACCATGGTACCTCATTTGGAGGTAAGAGTTCTGATTATTTTGGGAGGTCACTTGCCAGGTTATCTCAGCTTGTAAAGCATTTAGAGCGAGAGAGCAAGAAATCCCACGACCCTGGTGGGCACCATGGTACCTCATTTGGAGGTAAGAGTTCTGATTATTTTGGGAGGTCACTTGCCAGGTTATCTCAGCTTGTAAAGCATGATTCTCAGAGTACGCGAGTAGTTCATCAAGATTAGACTCATTTTTCTCTTTGTCGATATAAAGAATCTGTCCAGCTTCCATATTCAGTGAAAATGTGTTATCATTGTCGTGAGTCTGGTTATCGTTTGAGGAGATTTCCCTTACTTCAGCAAGTAGACAGTCGTTCTTTCTCTCGTCATCAGGCACCTGCACAGTAGCAGGGGATTTCATTTATATCTCAATCAGCTAGAGAAATACCACTATCCAGTAGAGGTCGAGAGCGTAGTGACAGTGATTCTTCAGAAGATGATTATCAAGGTAGTAGCTCAGCTCAGTTGCAGAGGTAGTTCTATAAACTGCCAGTCTGGCAGGATGCTGAGGTATCCGATGTAGTAGACCCATGTATTTCTTCTTCCATTATATGTGAGTAATATTTGATTCTTCCGAACAGTTTCGAATTTATTTATCTTACCATATTTCCATGGCTTCCTTGGATATTGTTTCTACTAAGAGTCGGTTGCGGTAGAGGGGTGAGCTTCTAGTATGATTTATTCCTAGCATTCGTGAGACCCTACTAGGTTTAAATGTGAGAGATTTGGGAGTGGGTCTCGGTATCATCTGCTTGGCTGCAACCTTCTGTTATAATGTCAAGTCGATCTACCTATCTCTTTGGAATTCTGTGTTGGTAGAATGATGGGATTCTTATTTATCACCATCAAAAAATGACATTGTTCTTCCAAGATAAAGTGATTAGCAAATAATACTCAATCTATGTGTCTCCTCTTGGTTCGAGACGCTAGTAGAGTCATGATATTTTATAAGTTTGTTTTGGTTATAAAAGGGTTTTTGGGTAAATTGTTAGAGTTTCCTTCTTATTGGAAGGTTAAATTGGCATGGATCTTATTCCGTAATGCTCATAATAGTCTTCAATTGCGATTCTTTTACCTAGTTTGACTCGGAAGTAGTCTGCTCTGGTAGCCAAGAAAATAAGAAGATGAGCTTCCTAAAGCTCTAATTATATTTATCCTCAGTTTATTGCCATCTTTTCTTCTTCCATCACTAGTGAGTTTGGGCGGTTAGTAGCCGCTTGTGATGTTCCCTATGTTGAGCCAGAGTGCGTGTCATGGTAGCCGGATATGCACATTGTTGTTTTTCAAGGCTACTAAGGGTAGTGAGAAGCGTCATTTGACCCTTGAATTGATCCATTAGGCGGTGGTGCTTATGATAAAGGTATGGAGTTGTGAACTCGAGAGTTGCAGCTGTTTCACAACTCGAGAGGGTAATTTGGTAGCTCAGGTCCGAGCCGCGTTATGTTTTTAGCTAAGTCTTCCTTAGTCCAGCAGATTGCGCGAGGATGGCTTTTCTATTCAAATTAACTTTATGAGTTTATGCTCTAAGTGGAGGAGTCTTCCTCCAATACTGAATCCTAATATTAAATCGCTAAGGGATTGCTGAAGCGTAACCTAATTCTTAGCTTCGTCAAACCGTCTATATAGCAAAGTATATCAACGAGGTGATTCGTCGGTGGAATCATGTTAAGCCATCTAGAGTTCCGTATATCTTTATTCCAAAAATGTAAAAATCTCCTCTCGTGATCGAGGAAGGGTCAGCTTAGTCTGAATAAGATGGGCAATGGTGTTATGATATTATCCAGATATGTTTTATTCCAAGAGTTCGGTGTGCGTGTTATATTCTGATTCTGTAATAAGCAAATAATGTCTATAGAGTAGTTTATGAATGTTTTGCAAGATCTCTTGTTATCTTTGTGAATTTTGCTTTAGACTCAAGCTCGTTCGAGGACGAACAAGAGTCTAAGTGGATGAGAATGAAACGATCTCGGTCAGTCATTTCGGGAGTTAGGACTATGATTGGCGTCCGTTAGTTTTAAAAGTTCCGTAAGGTCCATTACGAATTGTATGTATTATTTGAGTTAAATCGGACCTCATTTGGTAGGTATCGGAAGAACGTTTCAGTTTTCATTGGCGATAAATCTTAAAAAAAGGTTTTCGATCTCAATTTTGGTCCTTTGGCGAATGAGCTTCGATTCAAAATCTGAAAGTGTCGTTAGGTTCGTATGATTATTTGTGACTTGTGTGGACTTTGGGAAGTGAATTTCGAGGTTGTTCAGATAGTTTCCGCTAAAATTCCGAAAATTTATAATTTGATCTTTTCCTTTAATTCGCATCTTGAGTTTCGGGAATCCGATTTGAGATCCACCTTAATGAGTACGTCACATAAATTTAACTTGTATGTAAAATTTAGAATAATTTTGAATTTCGTAGGGTTCTGTTTTAATTTTCATACTGAAACCAAAAAGGAAAATATTAAAGAAAAGAAAAAAAGGAAAAGAAAGGATAAAGAGAAAGAATCAAAAGAAGGGCGGTGGACCTTGCCTTAAAAGAGTAAAACAAACAGAATCAACAATATTTGAGAACGCAGCGGAAAATAAAGGCAGGAAAGAGAGAAAAGAAAGGAAAAGGAGAAGGAAAAAAATGAAATTTTCACCACGAAACATCTAGAGTGGGATCGTTTGACAATGCATTCAAAGGACAAAACGGTTGTTTAGTATCACTTTTGAATAAGGTAAGTGATTATATCCATTTTTTGGAAGCCCTTGGCCTTATGGATATTCTACCACGTGTTCCTTACTTGTGTAGCTGTCGATAGGCGTACTCACGACGCCTTAGTTTTGGATTTACATTATATATTATATGTTATCCCCTGTTGTTAGTATTGCATTGAGCATATGAGTATTGTACTTTGGTTTTGAGCTTGACATATCCTTCACGATAATCGATGAGAGTCCCGAGCCGGTGAAGGGTCATTATTGAATATACTTTTCGGTAACCGATGAGGGTCCTGAGCCGGTGAAGGGTTATTATTGCATATGCTTCCCGGTAGTCGATGAGAGTCCCGTACTGGTGAAGGGTTATTATTACTTATATCTCCTTGTAGACGATGAGAGTCCCGCGCCCGAGATAGGTATCAGGCACATGTGACTGCATTGCATCATACCGTATTCATCCCCTTTTATTGCACGACATGCTGACTATTGTGTTGTGTTTTGTGTATGTTGGTATGTATACAATGTTGTGGACATATTTCAGATTGCCTATATGTTTCTGGCTATCTTGTGTCCCTAACTGGTTTATATGCTTTAGCTGTATGCGTTTCTGGTCTGTATTTGCTTAGCTCTTCTCCCTGGCTAACTATCCTATTCTTTGAGGTAGCTAGTCTGCCCCCACTTATTGAGTCCTCTTGACTCACTCTTGTGTGTTGTTTGTTTCTTGTATATTTATTTCATTTTTGCATGTTCGCTCCAGGGTTGAGTACGCCACGTTGTTAAGGAGTGAAGACAACTTCAGCTGTCAGGGTGAGTTAGCTTTTGCTCAGGATGGCCACTAGTTGTATGTTTATTATTTCAGTTGTATTTTGCACCCTTCAGGAGGCGTATGTATTCTTTTGTACTCTTAGATGTCTAGTTTGGATAGCCATAAACCTAGTATGTTCGGTTGTTAGCTGTAATTTCTTTTGTACAACTTATAGGTATCAGTATATCTATATATATATTTTTAATTCTTGTTCTTAATTATGAGTTGGATTTTTATTTATTTTCCTAATTCAGTTGGTAAGGGTTCGCCTGACGGGTCTATGGGAGGATATCGGGTGCCCGCACGACCTAGCTAGAAATCCGGGTCGTGTCAGTTGGTATCAAAGTCCGGTTTAGAGTCTATCCAGACTAAGACAATGTCTAGTAGAGTCTCGCTGATGGGTACGTAGACGTCCGTACTTATCTACGAGAGGCTATGATGGCGTTTAGAAAGTTTCTCTTCCTTCTTTTCTAATCGTGCATCGATCTGGGATGTAAAAATATTTTCGTTAATTCCTTCATAGTAATTGTGAACCCTCGTGCAACAAATTAGCAAAGGGTAGGAGTTTAGAACGAAGCAGTCTAGCCTAAGTCTATTGCTGCCCTAGCCCCGAGAGTTGCAGATCGTGTTGATGATCCAGTTGCGGAGACCCCAATTGTGCCAGCTTGCGGTGGGCAATGGAAGCAGAGCCGAGCCTTGTAGTTCCCTCGGCTCTCTACGATGCTTTTACGAGAATTTCGGCGGCGCAGATACCGCAAGAACCTCCTATTCCCTAGGCAGCCCATCATGTCGCTGCAAATGTAGATATTCGGACTCAGGAAGCTCTTGTTACAGTTTTTGATATTGCCCAGTAAATTATATTCCAGAGGCAGCATGTAATAATTATGTGTATGTAATAATAGGTGGTTTTGATAGCAAATAGGAACGCGGTTTGATAGCTATTGTATTATTCATTTCTGCAAAGCAAGAAAGCAATTAGAATTTGGTTTGTAGTAGGCTGTGTAAGGTTTCCTATCCAACCAGGATTATAAATTTATAATTATATTATAAGCAAGCTGTTTTTCTTTTTTAAGGATTCCTTCATATGTACGCACTATGGCAACTTTCATTGTCGGTAGTATTAAAAGAAAACACTCATTCTCGGCAATATTCATTGATAATTTTATTAATGTTGATTTATTTTTATTATTATACCCAATATATATATATATATATATATATATATATATATATATATATATATATATATATGTGAGTGTGTGGGGGGGGGGGGGGGGGAGATAGTACATAGATATAAATATAAATAGATAGATATATAATTAAAGTCAAATTATATCCATATTTTGAAGGAAACATATCTTTTCAATATATAATTTTTAGAGTTTATATTTCACGCACTGTCGATCCATGTATTATTTTTTTACACCATTAGATAATATTGACATGCTATAGTATATTGCCAAATATTTTCCTATTTTTTTCTTTAAAATTAATCAAACACTACTTTTTTCCTTAATCTCAGTCTCTCTCTTCTAACCTCTAGTTCTTTCTTTCTGGTTGTGAAAGTTCATAAATGATTATGTTTGTGGCATTGGATTTGGAATATTACTTCTCATACATGGTTCATAATATTTGAATCTTGAAGAATCATTGATGATAAGTTGAAAGATAAACGATAAAAAATAATCAGAAATTTAAAATAGTGTAGAAAAAAAGTAAAAATTATATATTGATACAATACCAACAAGATTCAATTTGACCTACAGATTAAATCTGTTGCAAAGGTCCGAAGAGGAGTACAATATGTCTATGTTTGACTTTGCTGATCTTCAACCATGTTAACTGACTTTTCTTCACTGTATTAGGATTCAACTTGTTTTTATATGCTTATAAATTACAATTGTATGAAAAAAAAGAAGAAGTTAGTCTTTGGGTTTGATGGGAAAGAAATTAAAGGGGATCAAATCCTGATCATGTAAGGGAGAAAGAACGAAGGAAGAAGAAAAGTAAGGGGGTGGGCACGGGAAGAAAGGAGTATGTGAAGGTGGATGGAGAGAAAAATAAAGCAAAATAAAACGAATAAAAATTATGTAATTACCCTTAAAATGATATGATGGTGTAAAAAAATAATAAATCGATGGTGTGTAGAATTTAAACTCCAATTTTTAACTATTCTACATCAAGTTTCGTGGTACATAGTACTATAATACTATAATTAGTAAAACAACGAAAGTGTTACCAATTGTACGAGCGAGTAATCCAAGTAACCTGTTAGAAGAGTACCAAAAAGAAATAAAAACATTGGATGCAAAATCTGCCAGAAAATTTATTAACAATTTTCAAATAAATGTTCGTTACTACAAAACATCGAACTTTAAAAGTTCGTCCAAACAAATACCAAAATTTTCAAGTATTTTTTAATTGTCAGATTTCTATAACAATAATTATCATCATAACTAAATTAATAATATGATGCCTCTACTTTATAAGTTAAGATTTTGTTTGTTCAAAGAGGAACCAAAAGTCCATTGATAGATAGAATAGTCTTGTAAGGGACCAGAGTATATTTTGTAATCATAAAAGCAGATTATCAGACCACGTCATTATGACTATAACTGAAGAATATAATTCGATTGACTCAATACTCATGAAACAAAGGGAAGTTGTAATTGCAGGATTTAAAACACTATATATATATATATATATATATATATATATATATATATATATATATATATATATATATATATATATATATATATATATATATATATATATAATAGCTCACTGATCGAGCGCTCTTGCGCCGAAGATGTCATACAAATAGATCCAATTTGTTTGGACTCGTTAGATTTGGCCCATTACCTTGAGTGAGGCCTAACGTGTACACCTTTTGTCATGAAGAGGTGATCTTATCCACCGATGGGTCCAGGCCTCATGCTTCGAGTTGAGGCAATCCAGAGACAAGAACGATTTGGTTCCAGAGGTCATGCTTTGTCTTTGCCAAGTTGAATAAAGCAGTTCGGCTGCACGCAAGTTGGGGGTTTTTAGGTGAGTTCCGTGCATCCAATCCATTTGTAGCAGAATTTCCACATATATAGGGGTAAGACTCGGATTAGAGATTATATAAAAGCACCCCCAACCCCCTTTTTTTCCTTCCTTCGAGTAGGTCCGCTCACTGGAAAGTTAGGTCAACAGAAAAGTTTCATCCTCCAAGGAATATTGTAGAACAGCTGAAAAGCGATGACATTCCTTGTGGCAAGAGTCGACCTCTAGGGTATCGAGGAAGGTTGGAGAATATAGGTTACAGAGTTCATCAGTCCAAGTCTCAGAAGAGAGACTCCTGCGCCATCCATTCTTCCAGTATGAACCAGTTAAAGAGCATACATCGTAGAAGACGGAACTCCTTGATTACCTTCTCCGGCTAACTGATAGGGAAATCCTTACACAAGCCCAAAAGCGTGAACTCGATCTTCAGCCATTACCACGATTCTATCAAAAATTAGACTAAGGGGCTGCGGAGGGACTGCGTCACTAAAGAAAAAAGAAAAGGCAATCTATTGTTGAAGCTGTCAAGCAATAAGTCATTTGACTGCGGAAAAGCCGTCCGCTTGAGGTTCTCTTTGGTATGGGACCATCCCCTAGTGTATTTACCCAAGATTGATCCCTCATAGAAGACTTGAAGGAAGGAAGGTTTTTAAATTCCCGGGTAGTTTCAAAGGCTTGAAGGCATTCCGGCAAGCTGCTATAGAAGAATGGATTCTCGAGCATTGGGTTCAAATTGATTGGTGCCCTTAGTCCACTTAATGCTAATAAGTAAAAAAGCAAGAATCAATGGTATGGCATTTACAGCTCGCTCTGTCAGTCTTGCTTCTTGGATGTACGATTCTATTTACTATGGAGATCTCTTTTTAGGGGATTCCTCAGTCTGCCTTGGCTGTAGAGCAATCACTCATAAGAGGCAGTTGTCTATTCGGCATGGAAAAGACTGAAAGCACAACCATCCATCTCAATCCAATTGCTATTTTTGCTAAAGGATCCCTTATTTCTTAGTTATCAAATTTTCTGGCTGCTAGATGTCTAAACAGGAGGGGGAAGGTAGTTGAATTAGCTTTGGTTCAGGAATTGAGAGAGGTGAATCGCCTAGCGTTGCCGGAACCGGAGCTGGGGTGATGCCCTTTCTCTTTTGTTTTCATACAATCTATCATCTCGGAGCAAGTCTCAAACATATATACATATAGTATAGTATGTAATATAGTAGTTGAAGTAATATAGTAGTTGAAGAAATAAGAAGTTGATGGAAAGTTCGGTATATAAGTGTTCTATCGTTTGTTTCATTTTGAATCGTCTATTGCAAGACATGAGAAAGATAGTTTGTGTTTAGTGACTTTCTCTTCTTGTTGTCGAGCTTGACTTCCATATGAATCCAATCCTAGGGCATTCCAATATCTCTATGAATCCAATCCTAGGGCATTCCAATATCTGGGAGTCTGAAGACTACCTTTCCATAATAGGAAATTTTCTCGAATCTGCTGCTATTGAATAAGCTGTTCTATAGCTGTTCGGAAGGAGTAGTCAAATGCCTTAGCCAGAGTCTTCTTTCCATGGCTCGGCTTACCCATCGGAAACAACTCGTTATACAACGGCAGGCAACTACAGAATAAGAAACTGCAGCAATTGGATAGGTTTCTCGCTTTAGAAATCCCATTAGAATCCCTCTATGTAGGGCAACCCAGAGACATATCGTAAAAGAAATCTCGTCTTCATCTTCATCCCTCTCCTCTATTCATATGAGGTAGGGTAAGATAGATTCTATTTTATCATTTGCTGCAACGGCACTGGATCGCGAGGAGAAGAACTCAAAAGTCTAAGACTAAGACTGTGGCTAAAGAGAACGAAAACTCTCGATCCTATTCCATTTCGTGATTTCTTCCCTATTTGTAGCAGCTAACAAATCCGCTGGGAGCCCTCTAACAAAGATGACAGACTGCACACCAGGATCTTTTTTGACTTAGAATTTCAGCCAGATAGCGCCT